>JAWUZG010000013.1:20515000-21115000 GCA_036785705.1 Acanthornis magna
AATAAATTTGGAAATAAGCAAATATTTACAAAGTTTCAAGTTACAATGGAGAAAAAAAAATAAAAATACTCAAGACAGGAGTTTGTAGTAACACCCAGGGACACACACCCTCCTCAGTGCCCTCACACGGATTTATAGAGGAGAATCTCCCTTGCTCTGACATTAAATATGAATTGTCAGCTGCTGCTTAGTGAAGGGGAGAGGACCTAGGCCCTCTGAGGATTCCAGAATAAGCCCCAGACACACTGTAGGAAGAAACAATCCCCTCCTAGGCTGTTCCTCGTCCGTAACACGGATAGCACGGAGCCAGTGCTCCACAGCTGAACCACCGCTCCCCGCCTGGAGCTCACTTTGAATGAACACAGCAGCGGCGAGAAAACTTTTCCCCAGCCAGGACGCTTTTACCAGCACGATTTGGCTTTTCCACGCAATTTTTCCCAGCTGGAAACAAGAGCCCAAACTCAGACAAGACTCCCAGACCCTTGAATTCAGCCCCGGGGGCTGTTTGTAGGGGACGCGTGGGAGGAGAGTTTTCCCCCCCGGGACCCTGCAGGGCACCCCCGAACCCACCGGGGGTTCCCCGGGATCAGCTCCGCTCCCAAGGGATGGAACCGCCGGGATTGGGCTGCAGGGCTGGGAGCCGGCGGGTTTGGGGGCCGGGGGAAGGGACCCCGGGGGTGCAGGGGATTGGGACCCCAGGGGGATGGGGGTGCCGGGGGCTGCACAGCGGAGTTTTCCCGGGAAAGCTCTGGGCAGCCGCGCAGAGGAGCGGGAATTCCGCAGCTCCGCGTGTGCCCGGCCGGGACCTCCACGGGGGGAGCAGCGCTGGAAATCCATCTGCCCGCTCGTGGTGCGGCTAAAATGGAGCTCGGGGCTCGGGAAGCCTCGGGGGAATGACTTACCGCGGGCGCGGGGCGGTGCGGGCCGGAGGCAGCCCGGGCTGAGCAGCAGCAGCAGCAGCAGCAGCAGCAGCAGCAGCAGCGCGGGGAGCCGGGCCGGGGGCAGCGCACGGGGGGAGCGCGGCTGCGCTGCGTGGAGGCGCTTTGACATCGCAGCCCAGACTGAGGGAGACAAACTTTCATCAGCTGGGGCTGGAGAGCAGCCCCATAATATACAGTTACAGAGAGGAGCGAGCTGGGACTCAGGATGTGAGAGATTTCCTGCATGCAGTTAACTCCAAAACCCCTCCTGCTCCTGCCTCAGCTGCTGATGAGCTGCGCTCGGCTGCTTAGGCAAAAAGAAAAAAAAAAAAAAGAAAAAAATAAAAGAGTTGGGTTTTTTCTTTCCTATTTTCTTTTTTGTTTCTTTTTCTTTTTTCCGTTTCCCCTTATTTTAAAGAGGTTTGTGTCGGTTATTTCATTTTTTTGCTGTTGTTGTTTTGGCAAGGACCAAAGTTAACCCATTGCCCCCGGAACGTGTGAGTCCCGCGGCCGCCCCTCCGCAGGGTCCCAGCGCCCGCAGCCCCCGGGGGCTCCGGGGTCCCCCCTCCGCTCCCCGCTCCTGAAATTTCCCCTTTTTTTGTCCCCACACACAAGCCTGGCTGCCCGCCTGTGGAAAGTCATCTGTGTACGTTAGAGCTCAGGGGTTATTTATTGGTTTCATAATTATTTCAGAGTTGTTTCTGGTGGTGTTTCTTATTTTATATTGTGGGGGTTTTAAAAGAACGGGGGAGAAAAAAAAGAAAACAAACAACAAAACACACCCACAGAGTTGCCAGATGCATTTTTTAAAATCTCCCTCATTCAAATTATTATTACTGACTGTCTGGGAGAATAACCAAATGCAGATTATACACTCCTTAATGTGCCACCAAAACACATGTAATGCCCACATGTTGCTGTGGAGCAGCAGAAAAAAAGAACCTAATCCTGAAGATCCTCACAGACTTTTATTGTGCAGCTTTTAGCTTTAACTTACTAAGACTCATCCCAAATCTCAGAGTTTGGATATTGATACTGAGTTGTGCAGATTGGCTCCGTGTTCCTCGTGCATGAAACAGTTGGCAGAAGTGCTCTGAGATGTGTCGGAAGGCCAGCAGGCACAAGAGCCATCCAATCCCACGGAGAAACAGAGTTGGGAAGCACAGATTTGGGGCTGCTCTGGAGCAGAGGATGCTGAGCATTCCCAGTGATGCAGACTGCCCTCCGCCAGCTCAGGGATAGCAGCCAGCAGGAATTCCAGGGGCACGAACTGCTGTGCTTCCCAAGCTGGAGCCTGGCACGGTGCCCTGACAGCATCACTGAGCCTCCAGCGATGACTGTGTAATGCCAGCTCATCCCAGCACAAATAAACATGGGAAAGGGGCTGGGATCATGAACAATGTGCAGAAAGGGCTCTCATCAGCTGTTGCTCTTCACACTTTAAAAGCACCTTTCACCTCTTACCCCTTTGCCCAAAACCAGACCCATGGACTGACCCCCAGTTGCTCTGAAATTTGAATTTTATCTACATTTACACCTCAAGGCTCCTCACATTTTCCTCATCATGTGTATTCCCAGGAACTCCTATCCTTGGGAGCAGTCAGGGATTAGCCTCCATGTAACTTTAAATAGAGAAATGCTAAATTTTCCCTACTCAGCCATTATCAATTACAATTTAACAGCTACACTCAGCAACATTTCAACCCTCAAATATAAACTAATGAACCCTATCAACTCTCTCATTAAGGACATATGTGCTCCACACAGAACATTGGTTAAAAACATTAAAATTCAAACAGAAGACTCCTTTGTGGAAGGCCACTAGAAAAGCCATATAGACATCTTTAGTTTTTGAAGGTATTTTTCCCATTAAAAAGAAAAAAAAAATTCAGTCAAAAAGAATGAAAGACTTCTAAATAGGGTTTTGGTAATCCCACAAGGCTTTTCGGTGCTAGTACTTTTATCTGAGTAACAATATTTGCTAGCAGAGAATGTGGAGCCAATTATATCTTGGTCATTCATTAGCATGAATGAAGTAGATATTATCAGAGTTTCTCCTCCTCCCCCCAAAACTTTACCAGAAAGGAACTGTTGTCTTTTGCCACACTAATTTTATGGGCTTGAAGTTGATAAATTGATAATTTATCACAAAAGAGCCCCAAATATTTTATTAACGACATCCACATAGGAATGCTACTGAATTACAGCTGCCTCTGGCTCTGGAGAACAACAGCACAATTTCACCTCAGTTTCTAAGTTCTCTTGGAAAAAAAGAGCCTCCAGGCATAGAGCAGGTAATGGGAAGTGCCCCTGCTTAACTGGGATGTGCAGGGGAGAGGCCAAGCCTGGACTTCGAATTTCTCATGTCAAAGCACCTCTCACAATTAGTTTTATGAGGCTTGGTTTATCCACTTGAGAAGAACAAGGCCAAGTTTCCCCGCAGGAAATGAAAATTGCAACCAGGTTGTGTGGCTGCTTTAAAGAGGGCACAGTCCCAATCCTCAGGTTATTCCCACTGGCCATGGGTCTCTATCCGCCCATCCATCCATCATCCATCCTTCCATCCCTGCATCCTTCCATCCATCCATCCATCCATCCATCCATCCATCCATCCATCCATCCTTCCATCCCTCCGTCCTTCCATCCATCCTTCCATCCCTCCATCCATCCATCCATCATCCACCCATCATCCATCCATCATCCATCCATCATCCATCCATCCCTCCATCCCTCTGTCCTCCCATCCATCCATCCATCCATCCATCCATCCATCCATCCATCCATCCATCATCCATCCCTGTATCCATCCATCCATCCATCCATCCATCCATCCATCCATCCATCATCCATCCCTGTATCCATCCATCCATCCATCCATCCATCCATCCATCCATCCATCATCCATCCCTCCATCCTTCCTGGCTTTGTTCTTTAGCACCATCAGGGGAAGAGGAATGGAGGGAGGGGGGGTGTGGTGTCTCACTGCTTTTGGGCTTGTTTTTTCCTCTTTATCTTTTGCTGCTGCTTCTTTATGCTTCCCCCCTTCATTTTTATCCTCCTTGTCTTCCTTACTTTATATATTTAATTTTTCTTCAACCCCAAGTAGCTTTTCCTTCCAAAGCATTCACTCCACTCTGCGCTAGTTCAGGGCTATCCTGCAGTAACAACAGCACAAGAACAGCTAAATCCTCTTTTAGCTCTTCATTTTTACCTCCTTGGGTAACACAGTACCCTTTCTTCTTCTGCTACAGACAGAGCCTGGCACACGCTGGGGCTTGGTTTGCTTTTGGCTTTGAGCCTCTGCAGGAAAGGCGAGCCAGGCACTCCCCACCAGCTGGGGAGAGCAGATCCTGCTGCTCTGACACCTCTGTGCTCTGAGGTGCGCGCATGAACATCTCTCCCTGGGGCTCCGGGTCACCTGTGGCTGCAGGAATATCCAAGGAATGGAGCGATAAGGATCTCCCAGATCCTATCAGGACCCCTCTGACCCGATGTCCCCCACTTCCCCTGGGAGTGGTTTGGAAACACTTAACACGCGTTTTTTCGCCGGAGAATGTGAGAGTTGGAGATGCTTACAGGGAGCTCAGGAATGTGCCCTGCATTAATCGCTCGCTGTTGTCATTCCCGAGGCAGAGCTGCAGCCAGAGCCCTTCTCCCTCTCCAGCTCTCCTACCTGCCCCCGACTTGTCACTGTGTCACCGCAATAGGTCACAGCCAAGTGGCTCAGCCCTCAGTCTGCATTTAGGTGTGGAAATCATTTGATGTAAAGGGCACTCGCGATTGGAAACAATGAATATTTGAGCGTGTGACAACACAGGCTGGGCCTCTGCTTATCAAATTACTGATTCATGGAGGAGCTGTAGTGCACCTGGCACTGCAAAGGTCACTCCAGAGGAGAGCAATAAGGAAGGGAGCCGTGTGGAATAACTTACCTGGAAAGAAGCTTAACTCACAGACACCAGCAAGGAGGAGGATGCCTTGAGGGAAACATGAATTTCCATTCGTTTCCCCTCGGTTAAGGAAGAAGGGGTTTTGAGAAGGAATTAGTGACTGATGGAGACAACAAGGAAAAAATAAGGAGTGGAGAGACAAGATGTTAAGTGTAAATAAATCCTCCAGGCTGTGGTACTGTAATGCTTTTGTGATATTAGCTGGAAGGCAACGCAAAAAATTAATAGGGAATTTATCAGTTGGATTGTAGGGTGTAGAGTATGAAAAAAGGAAAAGGAAAAGGAGGAAAAGGAAATAAAAAAGGAGGAAAAGGAAAGCTGTGTGCTGCCCTTCTCTGCCAGAGCAGGATTTGCATCCCGTGTTACAGCCTGAGTTGAATGAAGAAAGGATAAGCCACCTCAGAGAGCTGAACAATTTCAAGATAAGATGTTCTGCTGGGCAGAAAGCACCTCTGTAACACTGCTCTCACATCTTCCCAGATCAGCTGTGATCCCCTCTTGGATATCCAGGAAACCTCACTGTAATCATAGCATTGAGTATTATCCAGATTTTTTTTTTTATTATTCCCCCGTGTGCCAAAATGCATGAGGACTTGTCTGGGCTTAGCTACAGGGATCTACAGTTTTGGGGCCTCCAGGCTAAAGTTTTTCTTCTTAGAGTAAACAAAACAAAAAAGCTTTTTCCTTTGAAATCTGTGTGTCCCCCGGCCAGCTGCTGAGACTTTGTGTCTCCAGTCCTCCCTCACTTCATTAACTCTCTGCACAATCAAGATCCTGCTGAATTGTGGTTGCAGTGGCAGATTACAGTCCTCTGTAATTAACAGGCACAGATAGAGCAGAATTCAGCCTGACCTTTAGCCACAGAGCTCTGCTCTGCTCTGCTCACCTCTGTCCCAGCATTCAGACATGGAATAGCATCCTCCCATGGATTTCCCAGTCTCCAAGGGCAGGTTTCCACCCTCTGTGCACTCCAACATGCCTCGAGGAGCTGCTGAGCTGCCCTGAGCAGCGCAGGGAGCCTGCACTGTGCTGTGAGGCCCAGGAAATGCAATGCCAGGTCAGCCATCTCACTGCTCTGTTATCAATAAATACACCCCTACCTTCCTCTTCACTCCAAAGCAGCTCCCTGCTTGGCTGATGATTTTCCCTTCCTGCCCTGAAGGCCCCAGAATATTGAATTCATCTGGAATTTCTGTCCCAAAGCTTTGAGTTGGCCAATGCTGCTGGGAACAGCAAGAGGGGGCAAAGCAGGCAGAGCCTTTCCTCTGCCAGCCACGAGGCCGTGGTCCATCTGCTCCTCCAAGGGGATGGGCTGCCAGTGCCCAGCTGGGATCCACCAGAGCTCAGGGATGGGGACAGACCTCTCCTGTGGCTGCTCCTGCATCCCTGGCAGTGTCCCAGGCCAGGCTGGACAGGGCTTGGAGCAGCCTGGGACAGTGGGAGGTGTCCCTGCCATGGCAGGGGTGGCACTGGATGGGCTTTAAGGTCCCTTCCCACCCTAACCATTCCATGATTCTCTGACATTGACAATCAAGGATTTGCTCAAGTTTCTCCCTTGCTGCACAAATACAAAGGACACACTTAGGAAGCTGGGATTTTGTGGAGCTGTTTGGAGTAATGTGGTCCTTTGTAGAGAACCTTGAACTGCTATGGCGAATCAATGGGATATAACATGGAATTAAACACCGAACTGAAATGTCTCTGGATTTTTTTTAAATAAAGAAAAAACTAAACCAACTCCTCCTACCTTGTCTGAATGATAAAGCACTGTAACATTAAATTCAGGCATAAACAAAACCAACAAAGCCATCCTGAATTCCTTTATACATTTAATAAATGACACGCAGGATTTTTAGTCTGTCTCAGGGATAAAACACAATGAAAGGGAGCAAAGCCCTTCCATTCCACTGTGTTTGGAGAGCACTCCCTGCCAGCATTTGTACCTGGAAGAAGGACAGCAGAGCTGATGCTGAGTGCCATGGGCTTATCACATTCCTCTTCTCCTGTTTTCCCTGCCCAGTCTGTCCTGCTGCTCCACGGGCAATATAATTTTGGAAAAGAGCTCCTTTTCTCGAGAAAGCAGGGGAGTAAGCTGTGCTGTAATGCTGATTAAGCTCCATGCAGCTCTTTACGGGGAAGCTGCACAGAGCCTGTTGCACGCTGCTGTCACCGGGCCAGGGGTGAAAAAGCCAAGAGGAGCTCAGGGAAGAGCAAACAAAGAAACCCACCCCTGCAAGGACATGGGACCTTAACATCAGCAGCCTGAAATGCTTCAGCAGTTAGAGCACAAACAGCCAAACCTCACACAGTCCCTGCTACACTCTCTTCCTGCAGCACAAACCCTTGGTCAGGCGAGCACTGAGCTCTCTGTGAGTGTGGACACCGCTGGCACCATCACCTCTGTGCCCCCAAACCTTGACCCACAGCCCCAACAGCCCAGGAATGTAGGGCTCAGGACATAAGAGAGCATCCAAAGGAGAGCCATGAAGGTGGGGAAGGGTTTGGAGGGGCTACGCGAGGAGCACTCCAGGTCACTGGGTTTGTTCAGCTGGAGGAGATGAGACTGAGGGGAGACCTCCTGGGGGTCTGCAGCTCCTCCTGAGGGCAGCTCTGCTCTCTGTGACAGGGACAGGGCCCAGGGAAGGGCTGGAGCTGGGCCAGGGCAGGTCAGGCTGGAGATCAGGGAAAGGTTCTTCCCCCAGAGGTGCTGGGCACTGCCCAGGCTCCCCAGGGAATGGGCACGGCCCCGAGGCTGCCACAGCTCCAGGAGCGTTTGGACAGCACTGCCAGGGATGCACAGGGTGGGATTTTGGGGTGTCTGGGCAGGGCCAGGGCTGGACTGATGATCCTATGGGTCCCTTCCAGCTTGGGATATCCTGTGATTCTGTGGCTCCCAGCTTTACCCCACACCAAATCACCCACCAGCATTTTCCTCTTCCAGCCTTCCTCCAGGAAGAGGGAAAAGCCACAGGAGCCGAACATCCTTCTGTTTTAGTGCCACATGAGCAAACCCCTTCATAAAAACCAACCAACCAATCCTCAGGATGTCTGCACGGCCCTAAACCTCCATGGGGGAAGAAACATCATTTTAAGCTTTCCCACTAATTTTAATGCTGAGAAGTGATGATTTTCCAGCAAGATCCTTATATCAAACAGGACATTCCTGACAGCATGTCAGGAAGGTGTCCTGCGCTAAAATCCCTTTAACTCCAAAAAATAACCCATTAAATATGTGGGGGGTTTTCTGTTGGTTTTTTTTTTTACTCCAGACTAGACATTGAGAAGAAGTGCTTTGATCTGTTGCCTCAAATTTCACTGTCTCCCTGAAAACAAAAGAAAGAAAAAAAGCCACAAATTTTTACGTCTCACAAGAGGACAGCATTCAACTCAGACTAAAAATTATGAAGTCGTATATTTTTAATATTCCTGTCTAGCCCTCTGCAAACCACAGAACAATGCAACATCCATCATCATAAAAGCTGGGACAGTAAATTAGAAAGACAGCATATTTGGGGGCATTTTTAAAGAAAAATAAATATTCCTAATGGGAAACTTGAGAGAAATCATTAAAAATTACTGTGGTATCCATCACAGGAGAATGAAATCAATTAGGTCTTAATCTCCTGTTATTTATGAAAGGAAGAATGAAACAGAGCTTCTTTATTATAGGCATTTTCTGTTCGGTTCTGTTGCACAACTTTGAGCCCCAAACACAGCAAGCAAAATCTCTCAAAAGTAAAACAAATAAGAGTAAAATGTTGGTTTTATAAGATCAGCTAGTGGTGTTAAATAGAGCAGGCATCCCATAATTATTGATCTTCCATGCAGTTTAACTTTTGGCCATTCCATAATGGAATAACAATGGCCATTCCATAATTCCCTGGAGGCCAATGAGGCCTCAAAGTTGTGTTTTCAGCTAATGACAAACACCAAAATTACAGATGTGCTCCCGGTAGCTTTACAAGTTCAGTACAGATTTGGCACCGCTAAGTGGGGATTCGTTCCCAATTCCTCTGGCCCTCATTGTAACAATGGAGAATTCACATGGATATCATATCCAAGCCCTGGTTATTCCCTAGATATTGGAAATTTCTAGGCACCGGTGGCTCCCTGACATCCCTGCAGGGCTGGGCAGGACGTGGCTGTCATCGGGGACGGGGGGCAACAGGAGGTGGCACTTGGGGACTTGGTTTAGGGGTGGACTTGGCCCTGCTGGGCTTAGAGGGCTTTTCCAACCAAAATAATTCCAGGAACAGTGGGTTGGAATCCCTCTGCTCTGCCTGGGAGAGCTGGGGGTGCTCACCTGGAGAGGAGAAGGCTCCAGGGAGAGCTCAGAGCTCCTGGCAGGGCCTGAAGGGCTCCAGGAGAGCTGGAGAGGGACTGGGGACAAGGGATGGAGGGACAGGACACAGGGAATGGCTTCCCATGGCAGAGGGCAGGGATGGATGGGATATTGGGAATTGGGAATTGTTCCCTGTGAGGGTTTGAGGGGCTGGGCTGGAATTCCCAGAGCAGCTGTGGCTGCCCCTGGATCCCTGGCAGTGTCCAAAGCCAGGCTGGACACTGGGGCTTGGAGCAGCCTGGGACAGTGGGAGGTGTCCCTGCCCTGGCAGGGGTGGCACTGGATGAGCTTTAATGTCCCTTCCAACCCAAACCATTCTGTGACTGTGATTGTTCAAAGTCCATGGCTGTCCCTGAAGGCTCTGCCTGCTCCTCCCCAGGCAGCTGCACATGCAAACAGCCTGGGATTTAACCAGAACATTGCTCTTTTCTCATCATTTCTCCCCCAAAATCACGGTAAAATCTGTCTCCAGCACATTTCCCCACCTCCTTCTGCAGTGACACAATTTCAGAGGACAACCCAGTTACAAAACCAGACTTCTGTCCTCAATATGGTTTTTGTTTGACTCCCTGGCCACAGTTATACATCACAATTAATTAAATGACTGCTGAGGGACCTTTCTTCCAGACACCATTATCAGGCCCACATTCGGACACTATTCCCCTGACCTGCCTTTGGTCAGGATTTTTATTCATTTTCCGCACATCACGGATGCAAAGTGCTCACTTTAGGGCACAAAAGTTCTGGAAAACCACAGAAACATGAAATAGAAATGATGTCTCCCCATTCAGGCACAGCTGCAAGAGCCCATCAGATGGGGAAATAGCAGATGTCTCAAGCAAGGAATTGAAGATAAAATGGTATCCAAAGGGTTTCTTGCTATTTTATACCAATTTCTCAAGCCGGTGGCAGATCTGCAGTAACTCCAGAGCCACGGAGCAGCCTCTGTGTGATAGGTGTTCACATCCCATAATATACATTAACTAAAGTCTAGTCATGGCAAGATACTGCAGAAAATAAAAGTATTTTAAACATGAAGTCTAAAAATATATCACTGTGACAAGTTTTTTTTTAAATATCCACCAAATTTCTGCAATTAAGAGCTCTTTTACACATTCCTGTCTATGCAACACCATCCTCAAGCAGTTCATTGCACTTCTCCTATTTTATATCCTTTTTTAGAACTGTGTGTACTATGAGAAAATTGGTGCAGTTTCTTCTCCTTTTTTTATTTTTACTTTTTAATCACTCTGCAGCTGGTAGGGAGATGATACACCTCATTATCTTATTCTGTGGGTCATCTAAAATGGGTATTAAGTAATTCTGCCTCCTGCAGCTTTGGTACGGAGCCAAGGAGAAGTAGGAAAAGTAAAATTCTTGACCTAAAAAAAAAAGATGCTTTATATTCTGAACATATAAAAATGAGGTTTCACATAGAGCCATGGAATGGTTTGGGTTGGGAGGGGCCTTAAAATCCATCCAGTGCCACCAGGGACACCTCCCACTGTCCCAGGCTGCTCCAAGCCCCAATGTCCAGCCTGGCCTTGGACACTGCCAGGGATCCAGGGGCAGCCACAGCTGCTCTGGGCACCTGTGCCAGGGCCTGCCCACCCTCCCAGGAACAATTCCTTCCTCATACTCATGACAAGCTTATTCCAACAGTTTTGTAACAGCTAAGCAGAAACTGCAAGAGACAAAACCATAACCTCCCAAAATTCCTCCAGCTGGGAGGAAAATGTCCCTTCCAGAGCCCAGCACTGGTACCTCATTCTTCACGGGCAGAGGCACCACTCAATGAGCAGTACAGAAGATTTTGGGCAAGGATTTTTGGGCTTTTGATGTGAATAAACATTATTTAAATGAAATTTTTAAGAATATTGCCATACCTGCACCGAGCTTCTCTACCAACAGTAAATGGGATAGATTTTCAGTAGCTTCTTTCATTCCGATCTGGTTTTATGCTCAGGTGAATTTGCATTTCAGTTGAAATAAATGCCCTTTTATTCAAGGGGCTGTGGACGGGGCAAGGTCCCAGCTGGGGCTGGGATTTCTCCACCCCCCATTTCCTGGGGGTCACCTGTGGCCAGGGCCGGGGGAGCCCCGGGAGGACATCCCCAGGATCAGCCACATCCCAGGCTGGAGTCACAGCGCCTGGAGAAACGTGACCCTGAGGGACAGCCCCGCGTCCCCACGGCTCCAGCAGGGAACAGTGGCCACTCAGTGCTCCTGGGGGGATAATTACCCACCCTGAGAGCACACAGCCCTGTCTGTCCCTGCAGCCAAAGGGGCAAACACACGACACAAGCTGCATTTTTAGCCGTGCAGCTCTTGCTGCAGCGGCTGTATCAGGGAATGGTTTCCTCTGCAGAGAGCTGCCAGGAGTTTTATCCCTGCTTTTGTGTGTTGTTTTCCTTGTAAATCAGCTCTCTCCCAGAAAACATTACGCTAACGGGACCGGTCCCAGATATTCCACAACAAAACCCCTCAAAAGTCTTACCCAGACATTCTCCTCGTCTGTCCGAGCAGCTGAGTAAACTCCAAGAAGTAACTAACAACTTGCGTACACATACACAGGAAAATATTTGGGTTTAAATAAATCCCCAGAACACTGCAGCCCTCAGCCCTGTGCCTTACAATGACTTCCAGCCCTTTAATGAGGTATTTCTGTCAGATGAGATTAATGATGCCAGCGAGCAAACAAACACCATGTCTCGCACACCTAAAACGCTGTGCGTTCCCCATGTGGCCTTCATTTCCATGAACGCAGAATTCCGACCCCAGGGAGAGGTTTGGTGCTTGGGAAGGACAATGCCAAGGCAATGTGCTGACAGGTCCACACAGGCTCTGTGCCTGAATGCCCCCAAAGCATCCCAAACCTCCCCCAAAGCAACATTAATTATTAAATACTGATCACTGGGCACGCACAGATCAGCAGTGGGAAAGAGATGACCCCACCAGTATGACCAGTGCCCATTGCCAGGCATTTGAATCCCTGCAGAGCTGATCCAGCTGGAAAATGCGTCCCTTCCCAAGGCACAGCACCAACACCCAGAGAACTTGAACTCAATCCGCAAGTTTCTCCACCAAGAAGGAAAATTCCAGCTTGACAATTGTGGGTGACCTCGAATTTTTCCATTATCTGATGGCAAATGGGCTCTTTGAAGTGCCTGCAAGTCCAAAGGGAGATCCCACCACTTTTCTCCTAACTCTGAACTTCCTTAAGCCAATGCCTGCTTGTCCAGGGCTGTGCCTGGGAGGCTCCTGTTTCCTGAAGTGACATTTCCCTGTACAGTCCATTTTCTATCACAATAATTGCATTGTAGAGCAGAAATGAATGTCAGGATTGTTTGCTGGGCACATTACCAGATACCTTCTTTTTTTGGGCCCGGAAAGAGAAATTAGGTTTGCAACAGAGATAACTTTTGGTTTTCTGAAGCACAGGTTTTGTAAAACACATAAAACATTCCCAGACAGTGATTTGCATCATGCATTTTCCTCACTAGCTTATTTGTACAAAATAAATTCCACCTCAGACTGCCACAGATTTCTCCTGCAGGTTTCAAAAATTAAGTTTAGAGAAAATAAAAACATTTGGAAATAACCCTTTTACAAACCCAGGGTTTTTTTTTTTATTGATGCACTTGGCTTTGTGCTGTGAGGCTGCAGCAGGTGGGGGTTGTACCTTGTCCTCGAGGGAGAGGAGAGCAGGGCAGTGGATGTTCATTCCTTGGGCAGGACATCCTTGCTGGTGCCGAGGGGCAAAACCACACCTGCAGCCTGTGCTGTTCTTCCCAGGAAATGCACATCCATCTCCTCACAAGGATCACCTGGGTGCCCTGATTTCCAAGGAGGATCAGCTCCACTGTTTGATATTCCCAGCCAGCCAGTGGGAAGCATGTCAAATAAATTATTTATTTGCATACATTCACATACGGGCATGGAGGAGAGAACACACACTAGGGCAGGCAGATTAAACCGTGTCCCTTGAATTCCTGGGTATCCTGCAGGAGAAATGCCTGATTTCCATGGAAAACACTCTCACTCCCAATGAGGAAGATCCTGTCTGTTCCCCTCTGCCAGAGAAGTGGGCAAAGCTTTGGGGCTCCCCTGTGGTGTCAGTCCCACCCCAGGGGACATCCCAGAGCCAGGAGTGATTATCTTGCTGTGTCCTCCACAGATACCAAACCCCAAATGTTTTCTCTGCATGCCAAAATGTCTTGCTGTGGCTTTAGGGTGAGACTCCAGGCAGGCCTAAGGGCAAACACTAAAGCAGGGTGAAATGAATATCATATTCCTCTGTGTATCACAGATGGGCAGGAAATTATGCTCCTGAAGGTACAGACTTGATGAACCAGAGCTGCATTTTTCTGAAGTCAAAAAATCAGAGAGCAAGGACTGAACGGGGGGAAATGCTCAGTTCCTGCTGAAATCAAAGGGGATTTGGGCACTGATGCTATAGGAAATGTCTCTGGTGGTCGCAGTGAGCTAGAAGTGGATCAAAGCTTGAAAGAGAATCCTTCCTGTGTCCCTTTCCTGAGTTCTGCTTGGAGTCATGCGTGGTCCAGCCTTGGCTTTGGTTTTTAACCAAGGGAGTCATTCTCCCTTGGTTAAAAAGATGTTTTTCAGGGAAGAACCTGAATGACTCCCATGGTTAAAAAGATGTTTTTCAGGGAAGAACCCTGGAAGGTCCTTCCTCACTGCCCTGCCTTCCATGTCCTCTCCCAATGGATTGAACTGTTGATGAGTTTTTGGGGATATCTCTCTGGAATGCAATGTATTTGCTCAATAGATCTCTGTCTTCTCTGGGAGTAAAAATTAACATCGTTATTCTTACATTAACTGGGAAGCTGAAACACAAAAAGGCAAAATAATCCAACAGAAACAGAGCACAAAATATACCCAGGTCCTTGTGTCCAGCACAGGTCACCCAGCTGGAGGTTATCCCAGTGGCTCACAAACATCCCCCTTCCAAAAAAACCTGACCTTCCATCCCAGGCTGAATTAGACAAACAGAGCAGAACTATCAAAGGCCAAATTCCAGCCTCGTTCAAACCCCAACTCAAACTCTGTGCAGCGAAGTTTAACACTTGCAATGATTTTTAGGGGCAGTGTTTTGTTCCCGTGGGATTTGTGGATACAAAGGCACGACTTCTCAGGCAGTTTCAATAATTGTGTTATATTTAACAGCACCAGATAAAACCACAGCGGTTGGATCAATATTATCCTCATGCTTTATTCCATAAATAAACTCCATTGGTTTGTAAGCTGCTTGTTTTTACTTCCAACATGTACAAATAAAGATTTAAATATTTTTTTGGGAGGAAACATTACAGCTGGTTTGAGTTCTGCGAGTTTTGATGCAAACATCCTTCTTGGCACCACTTCTTCGTCTGCCATTTCTATAAATACTTCATGCTCGCAGAAGTGGAGTAAAACGTATATTACAATGAAAAACGTGAAAAAGTGTTATCAACAAACTTTTAAATATCGCTCTTTAATGGCAGAGCTTGCTAGGTAGTTCCACTCTATGAACAGGAATGGAGTTCTTCGGAAAGCTGAAATATTGGTCCCTTTTGGAATGTTAAGTATTAATGTGAAACTGCTGCTGCTCTGATGATGTGGTAATGCTATTTCAACTGGTTCCTAAACATAACAAATAACAGTTTTCTTCAAGGATTTAACTCACAGGAAATCAATTAATAAAATACTTCAGAGAAATAAGTTTCCCACGTCTTATAAACACTGCGCTATTGCTACAGAGAAGTGTACTTTTAAAAAAAGATTAAGATAAATAATACCCCTGTAATTCAGTATTTGCGTTAAAAATTCTTGAAATTATTTCCTCTGGGTAAACTGACCAAAAGGTGATGCTCTGAAACAGCTGTCCTCCCTTTTAGGCTGTTTTTAGTTACCCGAAAGTTGCCTTAAAATTTCAGCTGAAACATAAATGATTTTTCTTTATACAAAGGGCCAAAGATAAGAACACCTCCAGGTAATTGAGATAAAAGTTAATTTTATGGCTTATCTAGCAGTGAAAGGCATTCAAGATGTAATTAGGATGATGGGCAAGAGATTCCTTTGTCACTCCGTGTTTCTGTGAAGGAGCTGGTCCAGTAATTGCTAGAAAAAAAGATGCAAAAGTGCTTTAAAATACTCTTCAAATCCATGAGGTGAGAGAAATCTTTAGTGATACAGGAGGTGAGGTGGGGTTGGCATCCTGGGCTTCAAATCTACTGGCTCCATTTGATACAAAAATAACAGGAAATCCTCACCTTTTTAAACATCTCCACACGCAGCCTGTTACTCTGGATGATGATCCTTTTCTGCTTTTCTTCTTGTTTCTTTTTAACCTCAGGTAAATTGTCATAAATCCTGTCAGGAATTCAGAAAGTGGAGTTCACTTGTCATCCCTGGGACTGGCAAATAATTAATTTTTCCTGTAGGAGGTGTTTGCCTGCCATGCAATGCTTGTAATGGGCATCTCTAAATACTTGAATTATAAATTATCAACAGTCATGGTTTGATATGAAACCTACCTTGTTTCAAATCTTGTTGAAAAATTCTGATTTTGGAATAAAAGAAGTAAAGAGTGAGATGGGATCAGGTGATTTCAATGCAGTAGCTTCTGACAAGCTCTGTGGAGTTGGTTTCAATTTGTAGCAACATAATTCAAACCAGAATCTGGCCTATACACTTTTTTTTTTGTATTTATGCCACACAATTAATACCAAGCAATCATTTTCAAGTATTTTTTCTAAAATATACGAAAACCATCATTATAAGACAGTAGACTGTAAACATTCTTTCACTGTCATTAGGAGCACTCTTTACCAAGGAGAACACAATCTTTCCATTTAAAAAATAACAGGAATTGCCTTTAAAAAGGTGACTTCTGATCTTTTTCCATTAAAATCAATGACAAAATTCCCTGGATTTGGGAGAGAAAGCTGAACCTTCCTTCCCAGCAGCCCTGGTCTTTGCATGAGCACAAAGCCTGTTTAGTTCTGGGTTTTCCTCATAATATTTTGCAATTCCAAGTCCTTGAAGCAGTCTATTTTGGCTGGGGATTGTATTTTGGAGAAGAGGAATGGGACAAGCTTAACCCAGGGATGAATTCCTCACGGTGGCTTTTGCAGCTTCCCTTGCATGAAGGGAACACAATTAAAGATCAGACAGCACATTCCTCACAATCTGCTGTCATTCCCATCCTCTGGGCCATAATCAGGGGAGAAAATCCAAAGTGACCTCACTGCTTCCATTTTTGGGTGTCCAACATGAGGTACCTGCTGAGGATTTGGTTTCCACGCCATGGGTGCCCCATGCTCAAAGGGAAGGGCTGCCCAAATCTAAGCTGATACAGCAGAAGAAAATCCATGGGCAAACTCTAAACCAGAGGGATTTGTACCTTTTAGATCTCATGTGCATCTCCTTCTCAGGAATGACTCTTTCCTTTGGTTTGAAGAGGTTATCTGGGAGAGAGAAAATAAAGTTAGTACTGGAGGGATCTGCTTCTGCTGAAACCTTAAATGTCACGTTCCATGGAGCTGTGATTTGCCATTTCTGGTTAAAGTTTTGAAGGCTTAAGGCTGCATCCAAATCTCCACAGGTCTCCAAATGTCTCCAGATCTTCCTCACAGCTTCCTGCAGACATTTGCACCCTGGCTGCCTCCTCGGTGCGCCAGGAGCCTGCCCTGGTACAGTCATTTCTGCTTCAATTTACAGCTGTTTTGCAGGGCTGTGCATAATTATGTGAGCGTTAGAAGGAGGAAAATGACATTACTCCTCCCTGATCAAATATGAAGAGATCTGTGATAATTCCAATCAGCATTTCCTTGGACACAGGAAAATAATTACTGATCTGAGTAGTTAGTGGTTCTCAAGAACAGGCGATTTTAACTCCTTCTGTGGAAAAATGGGTCCTGAGTGGGAAGGGAGGGTGTTTGTATGAGGTGGGAAGGCAGGAAACGCGTGGGATCACTGCTCTGTCTCTGTGCAAAATTCATGGAATTGCAGAATGGTTTGGGTTGGAAGGGACCACAGAGCTCATCCAGTGCCACCCCTGCCATAGCAGGGACACCTCCCACTGTCCCAGGTTGCTCCAAGCCCCAATGTCCAGCCTGGCCTGGGACACTGCCAGGGATCCAGGGGCAGCCACAGCTGCTCTGGGCACCTGTGCCAGGGCCTGCCCACCCTCCCAGGGAACAATTCCTGCCCAATATCCCAGCTAAATCTCCCCACTTTCAGCTTAAAGCCATTCCCTGTGCCCTGTCACTCCATCCCTTGTCCCCAGTCCCTCTGCAGCTCTCCTGGAGCCCTTCAGGCCCTGCCAGGGGCTCTGAGCTCTCTGGACTCTTCTCCAGGCTGAACAATCCAAGTCTCTGAGCCTTTCTTCACAGCAGAGATGCTCCATCCCTCCAGTCAAAACTAAGAGAGCTTTGCAGCAAGTTCAGTTCTGAGCTGGTGCAGCTTCCAAAGCACAAACTGAGAAAGGAGAGAGGCTCTGGAGCCTCCTCTGCCTCGGGACTGCCTTTCCTCACTCAGCAGTTGTCTACACTTAATCATCCTTGTTAAATCTTCAGTACACGCAAGCCACATGCTCAATTTGCTAGGAAAACATCATTTGTCTTTTACTTATTAGCGTTCTAATCTTCAATTCCACGTCGATTCACTTAAAAGGAAGAAACACTTGGATATTACTGCTGTCCAAACAGCCATGGAAGTGAAGGGAGCAGATTGTCTGTGACCCAGGGACACCTTCCCCTGTCCCAGGCTGCTCCAAGCCGTGTCCAGCCTGGCCCTGGACACTTCCAGGGATCCAGGGGCATCACAACACATTAACATTTCCAGACCTTTGTGTGTAGCCACCAGAACAGGAAAAACCCACCCAGGGATTTGCAGACCCACTTCCTATTCCATATTCAGCATGATAAACTAATCTGTATTTTTCCTCCAAGAAAATAATAAATCCAGCATGGTTGTAAAAATGCCCTTTGTGAAGCAGAGTGGAGCCAAGAGGTTAATTCTCCTGGCTAAACATTCCTGCAGCATCTCCCAGCTTGCTATTTATGAGAAAAAAAAAAATCACATGCAGAATCAAGCAGAAATAAGGCTAATCCTTGATGGATTGTGGGATTAGGATTCAAAAGTTAAATGAGAAAGAAATAAAAAACCGGTAGAAATGAGAAAATAAGAGTAATGTGTGCATTTAAATAGTTGTTAATCCTCGACATGGAGAAGAAAGCACATTTCAAAGGGGAAGAGCAGCAAACACCCAGAGCTGTAAAACCTGCCAAGCTCATCGTGGAGAGAAAAGAACCTGAATTAAGGTTGTTTCCTACCAAGCAAAGATCAAATGGGCCATGAGGTGCACAGTTCCCCACTCTGAGAGTCTTCTAAACTGCGTTTTTAGCTTATCAAAGCTCCTTATCAGATTTCATAGCCTTGGATGACTTTTGGAGACAACCGTGGTGACTGAGGAGAAAAAAGAGAGTTCAGAGCAGAAATTCAGCATTTCCAGGGATGCTCCACAGTTAAAGAAACCTTTAGACAGAGAGGAGTGAAAGACTTCATTGGTGTTTTACCCAAATCTGGTGAAACTACTGAGTTTCTGGAATTTACAAGTGTTCTCACATCTCCACGGTGGGAGAAAGAGCCACTTCAGCAACTTGTAAATGAATGTAAATAGGTTCTCCTTGTAATATATTTTAATTAATGCTAAACTGCACCTCCAACAGGATGAGTAACTCTCCTGCTTGGGAAGTCAGTAAATATTTAGACAGAGAACAGATAAAATGATTGTGTTGGAACCAGCCCATGACTTCCTATTCACCACTAAATCACTGGAGCACTTAAAAGAGGAAAACGGTGGCAAAATTTATCAAAATATAAGGAATGTACATACATTTTCTTCTCACATGAATGTGAATTCTCAAAGTTTGGTAGGAGCTAAAATGTGCCTTTGAGGATGTGTGAAAAGCAAAGCACTGCTGGTGGTGGTTCTCTAATTTAACTGCTTTTTTACTGAAATGAAAAAAAAATTCACCAAAAACCCATTTGCCCAGAGAAATACTAGGATTCGGAACATTTTTTAAGCACTGTTTTTTGTTTAAATCAACAGTCCCCTGAAAAAATAAATGAGCCATGAATGGAAGATAAATGTGGAGGTGATGTTGAGCTTGGTGTGCCCATGGGATTTTCCTGGGAATTCATCCAGGGAATATAAACCAGTGCCTACACCCAGGGGTGCTGCCCAGACTTTGCAAATGACTTCATGCACTGAATTCCTTCAGCTGCAGTCAACAGATGAGGTTTTGGTTATCTATACAAAATTCAATCACCCATCAGTCAGGGCTGAGGGTGCCTGGGCTGCTCCTCAGGCACAGAAATCCTGAAGCTCAGCAGTGCTCCTTGCCCCAAGAGCACCCACAGGAGGTTCCAGATCTTTCCACATGGTCACATCTCTCCTGCACTGCGGCTATTGAGACTCCTGACCCTCCTCAATATTTCAGTCTGATAGAAAACATCACTAATAGCTCTGAAATGCTGTAAACTTGAGAGGCTTATGAAAACATTTTCATATTAAAACAAGTTTGGGGGTGATGCAGGAGATTTCGATCCCCTCTGTCCAAATGATGCTTAAATATTCATGGATTTTATCCAGGAAAAAAAATAGCATCTTACCTGGCCTTCCTAAATTTTTTTTTTTTTTTTTAGAGCATAGGCACTGTTCTAATCCATGTGATGAACAATAATATCACCAAAACAGGTGATTCCTCTTCCTAATTGCATTGCCTGGCTGCAGACTAGGCTTTATTCAGAGCCACCAGCCAAGAGGCCATGAGAATCATCTTGGTGATGGTGATGGTGATGGAGATGGTGATGATGGTGATGGTGATGATGGTGATGGTGTTGGTGATGGTGGTGTTGGTGATGGTGATGGTGTTGGTGATGATGGTGATGGTGATGATGGTGGTGATGATGGTGATGGTGATGGTGTTGGTGATGGTGATGGTGTTGGTGATGGTGATGGTGTTGGTGATGGTGATGGTGTTGGTGATGATGATGATGGTGATGGTGTTGGTGATGGTGTTGGTGATGATGGTGATGGTGATGGTGTTGGTGATGGTGATGGTGTTGGTGATGATGATGATGGTGATGGTGTTGGTGATGGTGTTGGTGATGATGGTGATGGTGATGATGGTGATGGTGATGATGGTGATGGTGATGGTGTTGGTGATGATGGTGATGGTGATGATGGTGATGGTGTTGGTGATGGTGTTGGTGATGGTGATGATGGTGATGGTGATGGTGATGGTGTTGGTGTTGGTGATGGTGATGGTGATGATGGTGATGGTGATGGTGATGGTGATGGTGATGGTGGTGTTGGTGATGGAGATGGTGATGGTGATGATGATGGTGATGGTGATGGTGTTGGTGATGGTGATGGTGTTGGTGATGGTGTTGGTGATGGTGATGGTGATGATGGTGATGGTGATGATAGTGTTGGTGATGGTGATGGTGGTGATGGTGATGATGTTGTTGGTGATGGTGATGGTGATGATGGTGTTGGTGATGGTGATGATGGTATTGGTGATGGTGATGGTGATGGTGATGGTGTTGGTGTTGGTGATGGTGATGATGGTGTTGGTGATGGTGATGGTGTTGGTGATGATGGTGATGGTGATGGTGATGGTGATGATGGTGATGGCGATGGCGTTGGTGTTGGTGATGGTGTTGGTGATGGTGATGATGGTGTTGGTGATGGTGATGGTGATGGTGGTGATGGTGATGGTGATGGTGATGATGGTGATGGTGGTGATGATGGTGATGGTGATGGTGATGATGGTGATGGTGTTGGTGATGATGGTGATGGTGTTGGTGATGGTGATGGTGGTGATGGTGATGGTGATGGTGATGATGGTGTTGGTGATGGTGATGGTGATGGTGGTGATGGTGATGGTGGCTCCATCACGAGTTTTGATGGGGAAAAGGGCCCTGGGAAGTGCCACAGGTAAGGTCACACATGACACTGAGCTGAGGCCACAAGAACACACCTGAGTGGCTGCAGGATTATTGCAAATTCTCTGAGTGCCGCCTTGTCCTCCCTCGGTGCAGATAAAATCCTCTCAGACACAGAGCGCAGAAACCAACACCTCGAAAACCCAAACAAAGAGCAATCCTCACCCTCAGGCCCCTGCAGTGACAATGACACTTTTGGGGAAGGTTTGGAAGATCACTAAGGAGATATAAATTTTTTCCAAGACAGAACTAAAGACAGAGGGTTTGGATGCAAATCCAGGGGAGCACAGCAGGCTGCAGGGTATGAATGGTAACCTTCAACTCAAATGGCCATTTCCACTGAACCCCCACCCCCTCGAAGAACAGGAAAAGGGAAGGTCAGAAAAAACCCAAATGTGCCTGAGAAATTGTGTTAAACCTCCGAAAGTGCCTGTGCACACCAAGATCACAGGGCTGTTCATTATGCAGATTTAAAGGCCTATAAACAGCTGGTAGTCCTGTCACTGCAGTAATTACATTACGGTTTTGGAGATTTAAATGCCGTTATTTGAACATTGTTTCTATTCAGTTCGTCACAGTGGGATCTCTAATTTGTTCGACATAGTCAACAGCAGAGTTGTCTATCTTGGGCTAATTAGCACTCTCAAAATTGAGTAGTACCCATTACACAGCACAAAGGCTGCCTGAGAGTTGCAGGTTCTGTGCCTTCAAAGAGCTCTTGTGACGATAAAATCTCGTGCAGGATAAACATTTTCATTTTCCTGAGATTACTTTCAGCGTTTGGTAAAACCCCGCTCGTGAATGACAATTAAAAAATGGTAAACAACTCGGGGTTTTGAGCATGGGAAGGTAAATGGGAACTGCACAGATGTTGGTATTTATATGGAAATGTTGCTGAATGCCAATTATTCCTTTCTCTTACAAGAAACTAAAGTTGTAACAACACTGTCAAAACATGAGGAAGCCCTGCTAGTCAATAATTTCATATTATCAATAGAGATGTTTGAGGCTGATAGAATAATTTCTGTGGAACAGAGAAAAATCCCTGCAGGTCTTTGCTCTGGGTATAAATTATTTGATTGGAATAAAAGCTGCAAGACCAGAGAGAAGCTCATGAGCCAAACTTATTTCAGAGAGACAGAAGTGCAGCAAACTCATCCAAACACCTCAGGCTGGAGCTCACCCCCATTTCCACTTGAATAAAGGCAGGCCCCCACCCCTCCCCATCCTGGGCCACCTTCCTGCGTGGGCACAGGGAGCTGGGCAGGGAATGTCCTCCTGGGGTGGAAAATCAGTGGATAATTAATGCTGCAGTCAGTGCCTGACTCAGGGTGCTGCACACCCTGCTCCTGCTGCCCGGCCTCACGTGGGCTCTGACCCATCCCGGGGTCACTCTGACACTAAACCCATCCACCAACCTGCTCCTGGGGAAAAACCTCTGGAAAATGTGCGAGGGTGTGCTGGCAGTGAGCCCTGTGAACCTCAGAGCCGCAGAGACCTTCACCTCCACAAATCCTGAGACATCAGGCAAGAGAAAAAGAAACCACCAAGGATGGAAGGAAATGATCAAAAAACAACCACAGGATCACAGCCTGGAGCCCAGAGGTGCCATCAACACAAGCCTGAATGCTGAAGCACATTCCCAGGTCATCCTTTTACCCTCCTGGGCTCCTCATTCCCAATGCTGAGAAGGAGCAGCCTGATTCCCGAAAGGAAAGCTGCGGGATTTGCCTTTGGCAGAGATTTCTTAAGAGCAGAGCAGCTGTGGCTGCCCCTGGAACCCTGAAGTGCCCAAGGCCAGGCTGGACAGGGCTTGGAGCAGCCTGGGATAGAGGAAGGTGTCCCTCACAGCAGGGGTGGAATGAAATTATCTTTAGGATCTCTTAGAGCCCAATCCATTCCATGGTCCTGTGAAAGCTGTGCCTGTGCCGAGGCTTTCTGGAGGTGGATCACTCTTTCTCCACCAAGAGATTTGCTGGTGGATTCCCTATGAAAGGATTCACCAGCAATGATCTCTCAGCAGCAGAGCCATCAGAAGCACAGAGGGATCCAGTGCCCTGGGTGAGCCCTTCTAGGGAAAAAAGAATAAAAAATCCCCCACTCTGGGTGTCACTGATGACACCAATCCCTCATCCACCAGGACAAATCCTGAAATATCAGCTGCCAGGACTCAGAGCAGATTAAATATTCTCAGCACAGTCCTATAGATCTCTCTGCACTGCAGCCCCCAGGGCTGTACTTTGTCCAGGGACCTTGGATTTCCACTATTAACTCCAGTTATGCTCAAATAACAGACGTGTGGCACTTCTGCCATTATAAAAATATTAAGGTCTCACAAACAGAAAGCCACATGTGTCTACATGAAAGCAGATGAGTTACAGAAACTAAAGATTCTCTTTAGACAAATTTGCCTTTAATGACCAACCACTAAAAGAAGGAAATAGTCATTAACTTCAATAATTAATGAATATATTTCAATATTATTATTTTATTACTCATTAAACAAGCATAAAGATTAAAATTTCATCATAATTTAAGGAGAAATAGGTTTAGCCTTTCATATTTTGTTTCATAAAGTATTTGCAGAGAGGTTTGGGGGATTTTCAAAGAAGATCAGATAAAAGGGTGAGATTTTTGCCACTTCCTCTAAGATAGATGACAAACTCCTGGTGTGTGCCGCTGCTGCTGGCAGAGCTTGCAGAGCCCCACCCTGCACAGCCCTCAGAGATCTGAGTCCAGGTAAATGAGCTTGGATAATTGAAATGGGGAATTAATTCTATCGACTCTTTAAGACAGAATTCATGCTCTGTGCTGTGTTTCCTTGTATTTATTTAGCTCTCACCGTAAAAGCCCAGCAGGTCTCTGAGGTGGGACAGACCCTGCCTGTCCTCCTCTGAGAGCACCGAGGGAGTGATGAACTCTCCAGGAATCTCCCAGAGCTCCAGGATGGGGCTGCACCCCTCTCCTGCACCCACCCGGATTCCCCAGGGAGCCAAAACCCTGTCCCCAGTGTTGAGGACATCAAATATTCCCTTTCCTCCATCCTCCAGGTGTCTCTTCTAGTTTGTTTCATGTTTTCAATTAATTTACTTTTCAGCAGAATAATGTATCTTCAAGCAGCCACAGATTTAAAACCAAGATGTAAAGAGGAACGCCAATCAATCAAATAAATCTTTTTCTTTCAGCTGAATTTTCTTTAAACTTCTTTCAGCTGAATTAATTAACATCCAGATGGCAATTAAAAAAAGAAAAAAGAAAAGAAAAAGAAAAGCAATTTGTTCAACATCTTGTGCTTAGATGATATTTACAGAGGTGCTGTGTGGGCTGTGAGGGAGAGAAGGGTTTCCCTCACTGGGGTTGAGGCTGTTTGCCACATCCTAATCAGCTTCAACTGGGAAATCACAATTGGGAAATCACAGTTTGGATGCCTGGATTTTGCAGCCCTGCCTGCAGCACTGGGCAGAGCAGAGCTCTTGCACCGCCCTGGCATTTCTGAGGTGGCAAGGCTCCCATCCCAAACCCCACCTGCCTCCCTCTTGTCACCTCTGTCCCCAGGGTGATGGCTCTGTGAGCCGGGAGAGCATGAATTCCAGTTATTGCCATGGCCCCCATGAGCAGCAGCAATCCCCCAGCAGCCACAGAAAGCTCCTCATCCCCACCAAGCCATCCGCGAGCTGCTGGGAATTCCTGCCGGGAGAGAATTCCCGGACAGGCACTGGAGGGTGAACCAGCAATGGCAGCGCTCCCGTTCCTTCCCAAAGTTAATGTGGACATTCCGTACAGGATCTCCAAGGCAGCCCCAGCCCTGCTGCTGCTCACAGCCCAACTCACCGCTGAGCGGGTCAGGGATGGTGAATTGCTTCTTCCTGCTGGCAGTGGATGTGGAGGAGAGCTTGCGGGCGAGAGCTGCAGGGGTGCTCGGGGGAGCCTCTCTCTGCTGGGCCCTCCTGAGCTGCGCCATGAGCTGCAGCCTCCTCAGCCTCTTCTGCGAGCGGGAGATGAACTGAGGGTTGTGCAGCTCCAGGGCCTCCTGCGGGAAACAGACGCGGCTTTGTGGAATTCAAAGGAAGGAAAAGGTGCGATGGGCGCAGAGCTGAGTTCAGGAGGAGATTACTGAAGTGATGAAAATGATTTCGGGTTTGGGTTGGAAAGGACCTTAAAGCCCATCCAGTGCCACCCCTGCCATGGCAGGGACACCTCCCACTGTCCCAGGCTGCTCCAAGCCCCAATGTCCAGCCTGGCCTTGGACACTGCCAGGGATCCAGGGGCAGCCACAGCTTCTCTGGGAATTCCAGCCCAGCCCCTCCCCACCCTCACAGCCAAAAATTCCTTCCCAATATGCCATCTCTCCCTGCCCTCTGACACTGGGAAGCCATTCCCCCTTGTCCTATCAAGCTTATACATTTTTATGTTTTGAATTACATATTTTTACATCCAAATTCAAGTTCTTGATGTTTTGCTCATTTCCTTTTCTCACCCCATCACCGAAGCAACTTGTCACTGGCAGTTCACAAACCTTCCTGTTTATTTAGATTGTCAGATCTCTTCAGGGCTGATCCAAAAAGAAAACACTTCCCAGTCAAAGGCTGCTCCAACATTTAGGGATGTCTTAGGACAGAAGACAGGAGCAGAGATTGGTGTGCATCTTGTGCTGGAGGAAAAGGCAGGAAAGTCCATCTGCTGCTGGAGCCTGGCACCAACCTCAGCCACGTCCACACCTGCAGCTGGTGCTGGGAATGCCAGGCATTTTGGGAACTGGGAATTTGGGAATCCCCAAACTTTTAACGAGTTCTTCCACAGGAACAGCAGCTGGGGCTCAAAACGGGGAACTTGGACAACCAGACAACCAAGCGAGCCTTGGCAGTGGATGCAAACTACCAAAACTTGACTGGAAAGGAGAAAAATCAAGGGAATGTGACTTCTGCCCTCAGTCAGTTCCCAGGAAGCAAACACCATCCGTGGGGGGAAAAAGGGAGAAAAGGGAAAGAAAAGAAGAATAAGGAGGAAAAAGAAAAAAAAAAGGATGCTTTACCCGCAGTGTCCATGGGGCCGCTGGAGTTTTCTCCAGCTGGGAGCTGGATTCTGGCCAGCTGAGAGCCATTCTCTCCCAAGCCACACCTGGAGGGTGGGCCCGGGCCAGTGTCACCCTGGCCAGGGTCACCCGGGCCAGTGCCACCCTCCTGCCTCGCTCCCGCCCGTCCTGTGCCTCGAGCTCCTCTGCTCTGTCCCTCGAACCGCGGAATTCACAATCACCTTGGAGAGATTTAAAAGTTCGTTAGGAGCGCGTGGCTAATTTTTTATTGGGCTCTCCACCTCATTAGGCAGAGGGGGCAATCCCTGAAATAAGAGTGCCAGGCTGTTATTAACAGGCCTCATTAGGCAGAAGAGATCAGACCTAACGGGGGTGCTCCTCGCTGCCCTGGGACACCCCGAGCGTCTCTCACATCATCCAGACCTCACGTGGAACATAATCACAGTCACAATTAAATCATGGCCACAGTTCAATCTCTTGGACACTCAGCTCTCTCTGCTGGTGCTCCCTTCCCAAAAGTTGCTCCATGGAAAGCCAGGGATATCTTGCTGTGACCTGCAGTTGGAGTTCATTCTGATTTGTTGCAGAAAATACCAGATCGTTATGGGCTTTAACCACATAAAATTTCCCCTTGACCACACTGAGACTTTCATCAGCACCACTGGTTTGTTTTTTTTCCTTCGTTTATAATCCAGTTTGTTTTCTGTCATTCCTACATATCCGTTAACCAGTGGAAAGACTCCATGAAAAAAATAATCAACGAAAGGTTATTGTGCATTGTAGTGTATTATTAGGAAAGCTGTCAATTCACATTGAGAAAAAGAGATTATTTTCTATGCTTATAATTAAGTTTTAATGCTCACTGACTGATAGTCCCTGCACAAATTAGGACCAAAGGAGGCTGTGTGCTCAAAAATCAGAGCTGAGGAGATTCTCATTCAGAGGACAGAACGAATCCAAAATAACAAAGGAACTTCAGAAGAGCTCCATATGCACTGTTTTGAAAAGTCACACTGGAGTATTCCTTCCTTGCCAAATAATTTGATTTCTAGAACTAAATATCTGGGAATAAAGCCCGTTACTGTTTTATTTCAATTTTTGGTTACAATAAACTTAAAATATTTTCCTCTTTATGACATATTGTACATATTATATTGTACTTAAAAAACGCATTAAAAAGATCTGTGTTGGGTACATTTGCCTTATAAAAGTCTGAACTGTATTTCCTCTCTAATACTGTTCTCACCAACATTTTGGAATAAACCTTGAAACCTGTGAACATGAAATTAAATTTCTCCATAAGCCAGGTTTACAGAGGTGTGGATTAAGTTGGTCTTTGCCAGATCTCAGTGGATGCTTCACTTTTGTAAAACAAAGTCACTTCCAGTTAGGGGAACGGCCTGATTTAACTTCAGGCACTGAAAACAGCATTTAGGATTCTAAATGTCTTACATTCAGTAACTTTATGCTCAATAATAACAAAGTTTTGCCTACCTGCCTACAAAAAATTTTCTTAAGAAAAAACAGCTGCGAGAAAAAATGGATCTATGGCCATTACAGCATTTTTAAGCAATAAATTTCTCACAAACATATGGAGGTTAAACCCAAATTAATCTGTTGTCTTCTGCAAAGATACCTGATGCGTGAATACAGCTGCTGGTGTCATCTGCATTTTAGCTGTGAGAATCAATCCTGGAGGTAAAAATCCCAGCTATTGTTGAACCCAAAGAAATTATGCTTTACATGCTGGAATAGTTGATACCTTGTTGATAATCATATTTCAGGTTGTTGTGTCAAAAAAAAAGGTTGCAGGAGTGAAAGAGAGGTATCAGAGCAAGGTTGTAAAAATAATCTCACTTCTGGTGTTACTTGGTCTGGGGCTGCTTGACTTTGCAATTTTAATGCTTTTTCAAGATTTTCGTGGGAATCTGAGCCTATCTTTGTCATTTTAATCTTGTTTTCTATTAACCATAGCAATGTATACAGTCAGATTAGCTGATTGATCTCTCACCAGATGACTCACGCTCAGCACTTAAAGCTGGACAAAAATGGCCTGACTTTCCATTATTTCACTTTTTTCTTTGAGACTGATCTCATCTTATTATTGAAACCATATTCCTGACAACCACAGTAGGATTTGTACCTTACTTTTTAGGAGCTGCTTTTGCCTGTGAACGTTTTCCTCCCGGAGGATCCTTGATGACGCTTTTATGCTGCGTAAACTGTTGGAGACAGACATTTTTGGTTTCAGGACACCCTGTGCTTGGATCTCTTTGGTTTTGGAGGTGTCTTTGGAGGGATCTGTCCTTTTGGATGAGCCATCAGCAGCAGCAGCAGCCACAGCTTCTCTGGAGGCTGCGTCTGGAAGAGAACCAGAGGCTGTTGTGCTGCTTCTCCTCCTGCTTCCCACCAGCACTGGTGTTCCTGGGAAAAACACAAAAAACAACCCCAAATCCTATGACAGGGGAATATTTTTTTCCCTCAGCCCTCTAGTCCACATCATTTTTATTGGCGTGGCAGGATCCTGAAGTTGCAGGTGTGGAGCAATGTCCTTCTCATAAAAAAACTTTCATGGGAAAGCGTTGTACGAGTTGGACCTTTTGGGTGCTGCTGGGTCCTGCTGTGACTTGGCAGAGCCAGAATGGGCCATGGGAATATTGGAGATGGCAGATGCTCCTGAGATAATGGCTCCACTGGAGAGGAGTTAAAACCCTGATCCCAAAACTTGTCAGGCCTTGGTTTTCATCACGGCAACCACTGAATCCATAACTATAATTTCGGTGACGTTTAAATGATTGTAAATTCTAGAATCATGGAATTTGGGTTGGAAGGGATCTTTAAAGACAATCTCATTTCACCACCTCCCACTGTCCCAGGCTGCTCCAAGCCCTGTCCAGCCTGGCCTTGGACACTGCCAGGGATCCAGGGGCAGCCACAGCTGCTCTGGGCACCTGTGCCAGGGCCTGCCCACCCTCCCAGGGAACAATTCCTCCCCAAGATCCCATCCAACCCTGCCCTCTGGCAGTGGGAAGCCATTCCCTGTCTCCTGTCTCTCTTGTAAAGGTTCCTTGATCTTTCTCGTCAGCTTTTTTAAAAGCAGATGTAACACAATTCCTTTTTCTGCTGACTTGTTCCCAGCTGCCCCTCTCTAAACACTTCTTCCCCATGTTTTGGTTGAGGCCAGAGTGAAGATTAGAAGTGTTTCCCTCCTTTGAGCCAATCCGTGACCAAGGGTGAGATGGCACTGCAGGGATTTGAGGAATTTGTTGATGTGGCACTTGGGGACATGGGCTCGGCAGCGCTGGGGTGATGGTTGGACTCGATGATCTTAAAGGGTTTTTCCAAATGAAATGATTCTGTGTTTCTGTGATTCTGTGTTTGACACTTCCTTATTTCCTAGTTATTCACTAAAATGAAATCTTGCCGTGTGGGAAGTTTTCAGTTTACCTTCCCAATCCTTAACCCACTCACAGAGATAAGAACTATTCTTTTCCACAAAATGATGTTCTCCTATGGATCTGAGTGACCTGACCGGCTCCTGTCTCTTTTTGACTGTCCTGTATTTCTGAGGCAATCAGAGGCAATAAGATACAGCATTTTCTGCTTTTCCCTTTCCCTGCAGATCAGAGTTTGGAGCACAGAATCACAGAATTGTTTAAGTTGGCAAAGCCCTTTGAGATCATTGACTCCAACCATAACATCTCGAGCTCCTTTCTGTGACTGCCCATACAGTGAGGAGGCAACTCCTCAGGGGATCCTCTAGTGAGGGATCCCTGAAGATCAGCACAAACAGGAAAAACCCAAATCTTTTTAAAAATTAAATTAATTCAGACGAATCCCATCCAAAGCAATTTCACAGCCTTACAGAAAGTCTGGTCAAAGCAAGGAGGTGCCCACAGAGCTCCCAAATTCTGGGGCAGCATCCAAGCTCTCCTTCTCCCTGACAGAACTTATTTTTCTCCTCGCTTTTCATACATTGCAAATATTTCCCTTATCTTTTGTCACAACCGAGCTCTTTTCTCAGATGGAAATGGTTTGGATGCAAATGCTCTCAAGAAACTGGGCAGACTCTATTTGGTGCATCCCCTGAGAGCTCATCCATATCCAGGGACCTGCTCCTTCATTCCCTGACCGATCCCATTCCTGCAGACAAACAAAAATACCGTGACACAAAAATACTGTGACACACAGAGGGAAAAAGCACCGGGACAGACGTATGGGGTGATGGACTCAAAGGTGGCTGTGGAGGAGGCAGGAACAAGCAGTGGGGCAGGAGAAGAGGAAGAAAGTTCAGGTAGCACTGAGGAGCTGCAGAGCAGCAGGGCAGAAAGTCCTTTCAGTCAGGCAGCCAAGATATCCGATGGGGAGAGGGATGAAAAGGGAGGGGAGCTAAGCCACAGAGAGAACCTGAATGGAAAACAGATTATCTCATTAAATCACCTTTTAGATTAAAATAGTTTACTGGCCAGCAGAAGAAGAAAGAGGAAAGGAGAAAAGAGTTTTGCTCATCCATGGCAGCATCACAGTGGGAGATAATTTGCCTTCGTAACAAGAAATGGTCTGTGCAGCAAATGTGTGTTGTGAAGCCAAACAGCTTCTTCACTGTCAGACTGCTCAGAGCCCTCTGTGTCCCCAGGAGGGACTGCTGGCTGCTGCTGGGCTCCCCAAAATCAGCAGGGATCGTCGGGGTCAGAATGGAGAGCAGAGCGAGGGAAGGAGAAGGCTCCAAGGCACATCTCCCCTCTCCAACTCGGAATATCGATCTGAACAAAGGAAAGAAGAGCTGCCTGGAGGATTCACACTCCATTTGCTCCTAACTACCAGACCAGCTATTCCTGGATATTGGTTTCCAAGTGTGAGTACAGGAACCTTCAAGAATGGACAATTAAGCTCCAGGAAATTTCTTACGCGTTGTGCAAATGGAGCAAACCTTTCTCTCCTCTGTGCACCACTTCCCTGCTAAAAGAAATGCCACCAGTGGCATCCTCCCCACAAGGTCTGGGGAATCCCTGCAAAGATGTGGATTAGGAGAGAAGGAAAAGAAATGCATGAACAAAACTACAAATGGGGTCTAAAATTAGAAAAAGGTGATGGATGCTTCTTAGCATTTTATGATCAAAGGATGCCTTGAGAAAATGAAAACCCCCATGATTCCTGATGAAATTCAGGAAAAAAATCAACACATCCTTCCTGCATGAATAGTGTCTTCCTTGTGGATCTGGTTCTAATATTCTAACTAAATTTTAATCTTTATTAGATTCACAGTACGGTGGGGATTTTTTTTTGGTGGTAGTTAATTAAGGCAATAAAAAAGGTGCGTCTTGTTCTTGTCTAACACTGAAGGCAATCAGGATAATAACAGAGTCAATTTGCTAAATTCTTTCTTCCAGCTCCCTCTTGAATTAACCTTTCCCTTCCAAAGGTGCACCCAGGTGTAGCCAATCCCCAGGAAAACACAGCGAAGCAAACCAGACAGGGGTTTCAAAAATCAACTCCCTCATCCTCAAAGCAGCTCTCAATTACTTTAACGCAGATGCAAATGATATTTTGGAATAAAGAAAAAAAAAAGAACAAGGCAAAGGTACTCAAAGGTAAGATCAGAACATTTCACTCTGTACACCCTGAGCTCGTTTTTAATATTCTGTGTGGGGAATTAGGACTGTTACTCTCATTAAGACTATCTGGAATTGTATATCTAAATCCCCACCAACCCAACCTGAAATATATATGCCCCACTGAGAATAGCCAGAATTGCAACTGGATGACCAGAAATAGATGTTTTTTCTATTATCCCAGCTGAGGAAAGGCTTTAAAACTAATGAACAAAGACATGCAAGTGTAATGCTTTGGGAGATATGGGAGAGCAAAACGCAAAGAAACAGAAAGCAGAATGACTCCATTAATAAAATTCAGCCAGTATAGATTGTAGTTGTAAAAGTTCAGCTACTTATAGGAGAAAATTTAAGGAACAGAGTCATAATTACATCTGGGGAAGAGTCATTCTTGCCCTGTGAAAGAAAGAAGATCACAACAGCTCGATTTTTAAATAAAGACTTAGTGAAAACCATACGATACTGGAGGAGTTAAAAATATTTTGTAAAACCAAGGGTAGGTTTTCAAAAGCTCCTTTAAAAAAAGAAAGAATCCTTGATCTCAGAGTAAAATAAGTATATTGTTTTACTGTAAAGTATCTTTTTACATTTCCCCCTCTGTCCCTTCAGGGGGTTTTGCTAACGGGAAGTGACCCTGCATTACAGCAGGTTAAACTTGCCTTTCCTTGAGACACACACAATCCAGGCAAACATCCCCTTTGCCATTGTTACTCCTCTTTTTTTTTCCTTTTCTCATTTTGCTTTACAGCAGGATAATTCAGCTTTTCATCCTTGCATATAACACTCTTCTCAGTGTTCCAGTGTGGATTTTTGATGATTTGTGACAAAGTGCCTCTTTGAAACTGGCCAAAGTCCACTCCAGCAGAGGCAGGGCTGCAAACCCTCCCCGGCCACCAAGTCAGCCCCAGAGGTGGCTGGGGAGGGGACAGCCAGAGCTGATTCCCTGTGTCCCTAATGAGGTCAGAGACAGCACTGGAGGAAGGCTTTGCATTACAGACCACCTGCCGGGGGTTTATTTTAATTTAATAAAAGCTCCACATCCTGAGCTGCTGAGCTCTCCCAGACCTCCGTGCTGGGAGCTGATGCTGCCAACACCCCCAGCAGAGAGGAGCAGGAATGAACATTCCTTAAATGTAAGGAACTTCTCCCTCCTTCAAGATTTAGACCGGGGCAGGGGTTGGAGAGACCCACAGGAATGAACATTCCTTAAATGTAAGGAACTTCTCCCTCCTTCAAGATTTAGACTGGGGCAGGGGTTGGAGAGATCCACACGTGCCTCGAGCTGCCATCCATAATCCCAAACAAGACTCCAAGCTCTGCCTGACAAAGACTGATGGCTCAATCCTTATCACGGATCGAGGGCTGGCACAGCTGAGCCACGCAGCCTTAGATATGAGCAAACAGAGCACATCATCTCAACAGCCTGGTAACCCCGAGAAATGGGAACACTGAGAGCCATGACAGCAGTATTAGTTATTCCAGGGTTTGTCAAGGGATGCAAGATGGGATGGAGAATTTATTTTTCAGCTCACTGCCAAGGAAAAGGCGTCACTTGTAATCAGTCAGCGAGCTGCAGTCAGCCCGGAGTGCTACGAAATTCAGATGTTTTGACTAAAATTCCTGCTGACCAGCAGTGAGACTTTTGTCCCAAACGTCCTCCTGATGCTTGGCAGATACTCATTTGCAAGAGGCAGCATCAGCTGCTGCTCAGCATGAACACCCATGGAAACCACCTGAATTCCTGGTAATGCAGCTCTGCCCACGGTCCCTGTTCAAAATGTGGTGTTTAACAAGGTCTTGATTCACCTTTCAATAAAAACCCATGGCTGGACCCTGAGAAACAGGGCTGGGGATTCACCTATCAATAAAAACCCATGGCTGAGCCCTGTCCTCAGCTCCATCTCCCGGAATTGTCCAGACCCAAAGTCAAGGTAACTTTGCAGGCTTGAAGAGAGAGGCTCAGCCAGCCCATTCCTCCCCATGAATGTGTCATTGCACCTGTATTAATGCTTCTTCAAACAGCCCTGCCTGGTGGGGATAAAGCTTAATTATCTCAGCTATATCAATAACACCTCAAGCTAAGAGTCTAGATTAAAAAATTATCTCTAACAAAATAGCTTGTCTTTTTCCTAGCTACCTCTTTTGCGTTTTTTTAAACCATGTTGACAGCTGTGGCCACATTTCTCAGAAGGAAGAGGCTTTCTTTTGGCAAAAGCTAATATTTGACTGGAGAAAGTTGTAATCATTTAAAACAGAAAGTGTACCTAAGAGCTGTTAGGCTTCAAACCTATAATCAGTCCAAAGAAGGAAAAGCTTCTTAATGTCAAGAAACAGCTTGTTTACAGAAAGCTTTGGGCAAAATTAGTGCAGTGGCTTCAGAGCAAACAATCCCAAACCCAGCTGATCACCAGCTCCTATCAATCCGTGCCGAAGGCCAATTCATTTTCTCAAAGCACAATTCATTTTCTCAGAGCACTTTGCAAAGAGTTCATTGACCTTCTCTCTTGGTGTTAAAGAGGGGAACACCACCTGTGCTGCCCAGGACAGGACGTGGTGCGCCCGCTCTGCTTTCCATGGAGAGCTTGGGTGGAAGAAGGATTTGCAGTGGCTGCAAAGACCAGAAAAGTCCTGCGATTTGACAGCCTCACGTTGCACCAGGGCAGGTTCAGGTTGGCTGTCAGGAAAAATTTCTTCACTGATAGAGTGTTTAATCACAAAACAGGAGGAGTCACCATCCCTGGAAGTGCTCCAGAAAGGAGTAGATGTGGCCTTTGGTGCTATGGTTTAGTTGACACGGTGGTGTTGGGCTTGGTGGTCTTGGAGGACTTTTCCCAATGATCCTGTGACTCTGTGAGAAGGAAATGCTCCTGCCTGGCACCTGCAGGACATCACCTTGCACTCCAAATCATGAGAGGGTGTAATTGCAGCAGAATATTTCAGTGGGCAGCTAATAACCCACCCACACAGTCTGATGTGACTGCTCGCGCCAGTGAGCTCCCAATATCCAGCTGCTCAATTGCAATGTTTGTATATTTTACTAACATTTTTCCCTTTTCCTTCCTAGGAGCTGGGAGAGGATGAAAGGAAAAAAATATTTCCCTTTCATTAAACCTTTCATAATTTGGAGGTTGGTCAAGTACCTGGTAATTATTTTCTCATTTGAGATAATCAGTCTTAGGTTTTAGGCTCATGCCTCGGATCTTCACAGTTTTTCTTGTCATGCCTTTTGGCCGGAGCTGTGTCTTTTAACAAACCCAACACTCCCAGGCAACTGGTCCTCAGAGTCAGAGGATGTCTGCTCATATTGTTAAGAACCATGGAAACAGTTATTGAAAAATACTTTGAAATTTACTGCTGTACTTTCAAGACATTCCCTGTAACAGCCGCAGAGCCCAAACCTCGGCGTTCAAAATCCGTGTTTGCATTTCCAGGATGTCATGCTAGAAGCGATCAGACGCTATTGTAGGGACTCAAGGAGTAATCTGATGCAGTGTGACTTCAAAAAAAAATATGCTCGGGATGATTCAGAACATTTAAATGGTGATTTGCAGGGTATGAAATGCATGGGCCACTTGGAATTCTCATCATGTCCGAGGCACCTAGTTCAGCTCTTTCTGATAATTTACCGCAGCCAGGCTGAGCCAAGTATTCATTTCACAGACTGCACAAGAGTTGTTCCTAGTTTAAACCAAGTGTGAATTAGGGGAAAATGAGGCCCTTTACTCCAGTGGCACAATGCAGTCACTGAATCCACAGAGCCCATCTCTTTTAATCATTATTTTAATGATTCTGGTATTCCAGCCACGCTGCTTGCCCAGAGTGCTAACGAGTGACTTACACCCTCCAGGCTTTCGCTTCAAATTGTCTCGCCTTTTCACCAACTCTGACAGCTCAAGATAGAAATGTCACAGAATCACAGAATCGTAGAACGGTGTAGGTTGGAAAAGATCTTTAGCATCATTGAATCCAAACTGACCAAGATGGACAACAGTGGAAGAGTCAAACCCTCATTTTTCACATGACAAAACAAGGACAGCTGAACTTTAACTTGGATCTTCAGACAACACGAACAACTTTGGGAAAGTAACTCTAATTTATGAGTTTCATTCATACAAATGTCTTCCATAACATCATTAACAGGGCAGACATCCTTCTGTCTTCTAGAGAAACAATGGCCTTTTTACCCAAAAGGTTCATTGCTACATACCATGACATAAAATTGAGCCTTAAATCCTCAAAAGGCAAACTCAAAAAAAGGAAAACTCAACTCCAGTCAAATTATTTTATGATCTTGCCCTTGAACACACAAAACCAAACAAAAACACCCATGAGAAAACCCAACCATCCCTGGCTGCTCATTGCCTTAAATCGCAGAGAAATTGATAAAGAACATTTGGTTCCAGAGGAAAATAATCTCAGCTGAGGTCACTGTGACATCACAGTGTCGGAATTGAAAATCCCCTTTGGTTCACACACCCCCGAGCATCGCCTTCCCTCTTGCTGCTGTCATTGCCCACCATCTCCAGGGGTAGCCTCCCTCCCTGTGACAGGGCAAGGGCTTCATCTGTGTCCCGATTTAATAAATAAATAGTTTAAAGGAATGGAATATCAAAGAATGCCCCTCCACGCTGATCCCTCACTGCTCCCACACCCTTTGAAGATGATGAGGAAGCTGCCAGCAGGCCTTTGAGACAGAGAGCAAAGCTGAAGGGCTGGCACTCCCTGACTCTTTCCAGAAAAGAAGAGTCATCCCCGTCCTTCTAAAAATGAATAAAAAACTCCAGGATAAAGAGAAGCAACTGCTATTTGCCCCCACAGGCTGGGGTCTGTCTCGAAGGCTGGCAGCCTCTCCCCCAGAGTCACTCGTAACAGGATTGCCAATTCCTCACTGAGTTTTCAGCGCCCGAAAAAATCGATCCTCAATTTCTGGGGACACAGCACACGAAGGTCACACCGCAGCGTGACACGGACCCAATGACACGGAATGTCTAGACTGAGGAAAATTGACAGCCTCCTCCATTTTAAATGTATCCCAGATGAAGTGAAACATCAAAGCAGCTCCTTTTAATGGGCTTTTTGGCATGTGGTCCTTTGTTCTTAACAAGTCAGCGCCAGCTGCTGTGTCCATAATGCCAAGTCAGGAACGTCCCCAGCCAGATTCCTGGCCGGTGTAAATCAGTGTCACTCCTCTGCAGGCAGAGATTGCGATTGGTTGACATCAGCTGAAAATTTGGCTCCGTGTGCTCAGCAGGTGCAAGCTAAAGTAAAATCTTCTGTGCCATATTTCATATTTCTCCTGTCTTCACCACCGGTTCTGCTGCACACATTCGCAGGCTGGAGAGTTAATTAGCATCAGCTGGAGCTGCTCAAGTTTCTATACAATAAATTCCATATTGTAAGGAGCTGCTGTCCTCTAATTATACCTTGTTCATGTCTGTGTATATATATATATATATATTTATTTATTTATATTTACACACAAATCTTGTACTCTGGCTTATTGCACAGTGACTTTCCCATAAACAGAAGATGAGGTGAGAACACCAGATAGGCCACGTTCCTCCATCATAACATTTCAAATACTATTTAATTAATGAGAGTAAATATTACTTTATAGCCTTCAGATTTTCTAATTAGCCTGTTCTGATTACCTATTAATTTAAAGGTGGCTCACAATATTTTCTTGATACTCTAATGTCTCAAATACCAGGAGCTCTTCAGTGTGGATTTAAAACAAAAATACATTTTTGCTTTTCAGGTAGCAGCTTATCAAAGTCCCACAGCACCAACTGTTCTGATTTTACTCCAGAATGCGTAGGAATACACATACATGCATAAAAAAATTAAAATAGATTTTGAAACAAATTAAAGTCTAGTTATCTACCTCTTAAAAACATGCTGCTGACTTCAGCACTTGTTAATAAACAAGTTTTAGAAGGAAACAGAAGCCTGTAGTCATCTGGGGCCACTCAACACCCCAAAGCCCAGATCCCATCTCAGTTTTCCCCACTCGCTGTCTTGGGTTGTTTTAATTAAGCAAATTATGCTTCCAAGTCACCTGCCCTGCTCTTTGGGAAAAGGTGTGAGCAGCTCCATTACCGAGCCTCTGCTGAGGGTTGTTCACTGCTGTGAATGTGTCCTTCCCCTCCTGAGCATCTCATCCCTGAATTCCCAAAAGGAACGCTGTGAGTGTGGCCCCCAGACCCCCCGGGCAGGGACAGCCCCGGGGCCTCAGCCCTGCTGGGTACAGTCACCACAGCCACCCCAGAGTCCATCACCTCTACTGCCGAGCCAGGTCAGAGCCATGGAGCCCTTCAGCCTGGGAAAGACATTTCAGTTCATTGGGATCAGCCATTCCCAGCTCTGCCAGGGCCACCGCTGCCCCATGTACCCAGGGGCCACATCCACATGGATTTTAAATCCCTCCAGGGATGGGGACTGAGCACTGCCCTGGGCAGCTGTGCCAGGCCTGGACAGCTCTTTCCGTGAAGAAATTATCCCAATGTCCAATATAAACCTCCCCTGGCCCAGCCTGAGGCCGTTCCCTCTCCTCCTGTCCCTGTTCCCTGGGAGCACAGCCCGACCCCCCCCGCTGTCCCCTCCTGGCAGGAGCTGTGCAGAGCCACAAGGTCCCCCTGAGCCTCCTTTTCTCCAGGCTGAGCCCTTTCCCAGCTCCCTCAGCCGCTCCTGGGGCTCCATTCCCTTCCCTGGACACGCTCCGTTCCCTTCCCTGGACACGCTCCAGCCCCTCAGGGTCTGTCTTGTCCAAGACTGACCCCAGATCTGAGTCCCTCAGCAGTGCCAGCACAGGGGACAATCCCTGCCCTGCCCCTGTGGCCACCCCAGGGCTGGTGATTCTCTCTCAGTGCTGATGCCCCAACTTGTGGGGGGTTCGCAGGGGACCGTGGCTCATGAGATGCCCTTTTCTCATCTCCCCCACCCTCCCTGCTCTTCTGCATCCCCAGGGAGGGCGGCGGGGGCCAGCCCAGCACCCACCATCCAAACTGGACCCACTCTCCACCTCAGCTGCTCTTCCTTAACATCTCTGCACAGCAGTTTGGGGTAGGACAACAAAAGAAGGGAAAAAGTGTAGATGTTAGCAGGAACTATTTTGGCTTAGAAAACAGCTGAGATGTGTGAAGGTGCTCAGGCATCAAGAAGTTTATGGTTATCTAAGCTTAAATGGATAAATTTAGATATTGGCATTTATAATCTTCCCTGGAAAAGTGATTATATTGTTTAATCAAGAGGTCAAAAAGAACTTAAAATTGTCCCATTTTCTTCTCACTGCTCCTTTTTAATAATTCAGCCTAGAGCCCAGCAGGTAATAGATAGTGAAAGATGGATGGAGAGCTAGATATTCATGGGGAATATATTCTTCATGAAAGGTAGGTGAGAAATTAAGATTAAAAATGTTCCTGTCTTCAGCAGAAACAAGACTAATCTTTTCATTTCTAACTTACCTTGTATTTATGAGACATCAGCTGCAGACAGGAGAGGAAATTGCAGCATTCCCTGAAAAGCAGCGTTAGCAAGTTCTGACAGCTTGTTAAAAGCCGTGACCAAAGGCAGGGCGATGCACATCCATCACCCGTGACAGGGACCTCGTGGAGCTTGGCCTGGGCTGGCCCTGGGCCACATCTCTGGGGTGGGGCATGTGGCCCCCGGTGGGACACTTCACACGTTCCTTCAGCTGCCCAAGGGATGGAAATGTTGGCCACTCATTGAAAATAAACACAATTCTGTCCTGTGGCTCTGTCCTCCCACGGTTCAGGCCTGACTTCATGTATAACATGGATTTTCCAGCACTTACAATCCAATTTCTTGCCAGATAATGGAAGTGAAGGCCCAAAGCAGTGGAGCCAGTAGAAGATACAGTCCACAGTGGGGAAATATCATATTCCATCCTTGGGATGCTACAGCATGAACCATGGCTTTGAACTCTGAGTCCCAGAGATTTGGATTTCCAAGTGTAATTCCCATCCGTGAGCAGAGCCCAAGATTTACATTTCATTAATAATCCTAAAGTATCCTTTTCATATGTGGCACATGGTGGAAATCTATAACTCTGGAGATTACCTGGCCCAGCCTCTTGCTGAAAGAAGGGCCTTAGATTAAGTTATCCAGGTCCATGTAAAGCCAAGCCTTGAATAGCTGGATTTGGACATGAAATCATATGAGTAATACAGTAAGTAGAGTCATCATTACTTCAGTGAAGTCACACAAAAGATTAGGAAAAAGACACTCTAAAGAGGCCATGACTCAACTGGGCCTATAGGAAACAGCAAACCTGGCCCCAGCACCTGTAAAGCAGAAAAATATTTGGGCGCTCATTCCAACTCAGATCCTAATAAAGCAACCTATACATCCTGGAAACTGCATTTACAGATTTCATACAGAGAAAATGTAGCCTTGAAAGTAATTTTTCTTTTTTTTTTTTTAACATAGTGATGTTATTACCACTTGTATTTCTGCTGGCAGGAAGCTCTTGCCTACAGCTGCAAACCAATATAAACTCCAAACTTTCTGGGTCATCAGAAATGTAATGGACAAAGTGCTCTCCACAGTTCCCTCATCCACAAGATAACTGTGTTAAAGCTCTAACGCTGTGTCAAAACTTGTTCACTGTCCCTTCTTTGCTGGTTCTCCCTTCATTTTAAACACTTCATTTCACAAACATTTCATTGCATAAACATGGAGCGGAGCAAAGCTTAACGGGGATGGATTTGAATTAGTAAACAGCAGAGGAAAAAATATCAAAAATAATTGGGAATCTAGAATGGCATAAAAGCTCTTTTCCAAAAGGGCTGTCCAGCCCTGGAGGGATTTAGAAGCCATGTGGATGTGGCACTTGGGGACATGGGTCAGTGGTGGCCTTGGCAGTGCTGGGGGAGCAGTCGGACTCGATGATCTTAGAGGTCTTTTCTGCCCTAAATGATTCTGTGATTGATAATCTCACACCAGGAACTTCTCCTCCTCACTTCACCCATTCCAGAACTAAAGAGGACTCACTTCTTCGTTTCTCCCAGGCTAAAATCACACCAATTCCCTCTCGTTTAAGGAGCACTGTGGATGTCCCATGCGTTTTACCAGGATTCGCATGATTTGTCACATTTAATGGTTGATGGCTGTGCCAGAGCTCATTCCTTGGTGATCCTGCTGAGAAAGGCTGTTGTTTTGGAGCATTATTCTGGTTGTTTATACAAATTTCACACAGGAAAGTTGTAGTAAGCTGATAAACACCTCCTTCTACATTACAAAGGGTCTGAGCAAGAGAAATGTATATCTTTACATTCTGCATTATTGCCCACACAAAAGGTGGAAGCAGTTTAAAAGGTAACGCTTCCCATGTTTATTTACACCTATAGTCTTGTGTACACAAATGGTGGAAGTCCTTTATCACAAACCAGAATTTCTCAGCTTCTTACCTCACCAATTTCCTCCTTTCAGTAAAACTATGGAACCACGAGCTGCATCCCAATTCACTTTCTAATCAGCTCTAGGAAAAGCGATTCTTCCATGCCACCACGGCATCACCAAGCCCAGGGCAAGCTCAGCTTTAAATCTGGTTTATCTCAGAGAAACCTTGGGTGGTGTTGAACAAAGCCTTGAATACGTAACACTCCCTATGGCATGATATTCCCTGATATTTGGAATTCGGATGCATGCAATGAAATGCTTCATCTTCTGGTGCCATCCCTTTATATTTCTCCCCCCAAACCCTTAGCACTGGTTGGGGTCTCCCTTCTCCTGCTCTTCACTGAGCCTCCCAACACCACACAGCCTGGACTATGCTTAGGAAAACAGAGGAATATTTTATCTCAGGCTCTGCCCCTCTGCACCTGCAGGAACAATCCCGTGGATTTTAGGCACGGAAAAGGGAAAGCAGCAGTGACTGTAAGGAGTTTGCCCAGCCCTCGAGGCGGCTGAGGCTCCTCACCTTTCTCTTTCCTTCCATTTGCACATTGGGAAGATGGAGATGCAAAGGGAAGTGGCTCATGTTCACACACTGACACTCAGATCAAAAAGGCCACATAAGAACAGGGTAATTGCAATTAACTGTAGCCCAGCATCTCAGGATACAGAGGGGGTAAGTTTTAATCTTTGTGCTTTTGGTAAAAAGCAGACTCATCGCTCATTGACAATCTTCCCATCCTGGAAAGTCAATGAACTCAGCTGTGGTTATCCAAGTGCGCTGTAAAATCCCAGTGCAGCAGGAGCTGCAGGAAGCAATCCCCATGGCCCCTCTCCCTTCCCCAGGAGCAACGTTGCAAAGATCATTTTATGTTTGCAAAATGCTTAGAATTGTTGGAAACAAATGTGCTCAAGATTTGCAAACCTTTTTGCCTGGTTCCATTAGATATGAAAGCCTGGGCTTATTACTGTAGCCTTCTAAATAAAAGCTGAAAACAAGATCATTTTTAATTGCAAGGAGCACAAAACCAAGCTCAGTGCAGTCATCTCCTTCTTAATTTCACACCTTGAAATTCAGCTCTTATTCAAAGAAAAACCTAATTATTTTCAGGGGATAAGCACTTGCAGGTTGCTGTGCTGGGATAAAAAAAAAATTACTGTTATAAATGGTTGAAAAAAAGAGGTTTAATGCAGAAAACACAGGGGGATTTTCCTGTCTCAGCTGATGAGCAGCACGCATCACTAGCATGACAAATATTCATGGCAGTGCTGGAGCTGGAAACCTCTGGGCTGTGCTCTGTGCCTCTGCAGAGGCAAGGACTGCTGTTATCTGCCCTCGCAAAACCTCTGTGCTGGGGATGCTCCAGCCTGGGCCTCTGCTCCACCAGCCTGGGCTTTGTGGAAGTGACTTACCTGCCTCAGTGCTTGGGTAAGGAATTTGGATGGAAAGCACCGAGTGGAGGCTGCCAGGCTGCTCATGCTCTTCCTTTGCTGCTGCTGCCTTGTGAGCTCCTCTGGGAATATCCACACATGCTGGAAGTCCCGAGGCAAAGACACTTTGCAAAGGGCGTTTTCTACCCAAATATCCTTCCTTTGATTTCTCTTTGTTCATCATCTCCTTTTGGGCGCAGTCTGCGCTCAGGTGCGGTCGGAGGGGAGCCCTGCGTGCTCCTGGGAGCTTCCTTGGAGCTCTCTCCTCCATGGGCTCTCCATTAGCTATGCCATCTACTCCATCTGCTGTTAATCCGGACAAACTGCACTTCAGCCTGAAGGACAGCGTGGATCTGTACATTTTTTGGCATTTCACTCGAGGTTGGTCAAGGCAGACGCTGAGTGACTTGTCTAAATAATAGATGGCGCTGGGGCAGCGCTGGGACACCTGGAGCTGCACGCGGGAGGTGAAGGAAGGCGGCACTTTCTCCCTCCCATCGCTGCTGTGAAGGCCCACGCCATCCTCCTCGATTCCAGGCTCAAAGAGCTGCTTTTGGGGCTCCTCGCCTAATTTTGAGCAAGACTTGGAAACCTTTGTGGGAGAGGGTTGTTGGTTTGCGTGGGCTGGGGGAGGCCAGCGCCCGAGGACAGCGGGGACTCTGCTGGACGTGGGGCACGCGGTGCTGGGCTCCTGTCCAGCCCCAGGGCCACGGGCCAGGTCCCCAGAGCCCACAGAGACACGCCTGGCTGTGACCGTGATGGAGGCAAAGCCTCTCTGCTGCTTTGGACCCTGCGCTGGGCTGGGAGAGTCCGATGGGGACATGGGGTCTGCTAAGGATGCCTGAATCTCCAATCCGCTGGGAAGCACCAAAAACGCCCTGGTGACGATGGCTGAGCCGCGGCTGGGCACAGATGGCTCCGAGGGACAGGCTCTGGGATGGGGCACCAGGGGCTGCATGGGCACAGAGGGATGGTTTCCTTTGGATTTATCCTCATCAATCTGTGCAATGATCACCGGTGAGATCAATGTTGTATTCTGTGAAGGCAGAGATTCCTGCAAATGAAAAGATTCCAGTTATCACCATACTCCATTATCTTGTGTGCAGCCGTTTCTCATCCACCATCTATCACAGCAGACAGTTTTGTTCAAGATCTCTTGTTAACTTTCTATTCATATTAACTTTTTTTTGTCATTTAAAAATGCACGCTCCTGAAATCAGCTCGGAATTGTCTGGGAGGCTTCAATGAAAACTATATCACTCTGGTGAAAGAAAAACATTAAAATTTAAAATCTGTGTTCCACAGTATTATTCTGAGTATTTAACCCATCACCACAGATGGGATTGGTGAGTGTTTGAAAATGGACATGGGAAAGGCAATTGCCAGTTTCAGACTATAAACTCCTCTTCCGCAACGATCTGCTGGAATTTAAAATGCATTTAAGTATATTATGGATCACTGCCCTGCAACATCACATGCTGCAGAGGACATGTGGACACCAGGGTTATGAGAGCTCTACAACCCCACCAGTTTTAGGCATGAAAAAACTCCCAAAAAAGTGAAGCTGGTACCCACAAGGGCTCTGCGTACTATTTTAATTAATTAGTTCCCTCTTTCTTATGATTACTTTATGACACCTGCCAATGATGTACAAACACATATGGCCAAGATTGATTGACAGCGGCCCAGAGACTGACAGCGGCCCTGATTAATTTTTCCATCCGTGACAGGAAACATTCATCTTTATAGACCACACCTTACTTCCCCTGAGGTGACAAAGGAGGTGATTTCTGTTCCAGCTCTCTGACAAAGAGCAAACCTGAGTCTGAAGCCTCTGCTGTTGTTATGCAACTTCTGGGCACATAAGTCACGTGCAATAAAGCGTCTGGTCTAATCTCATTGCTGCTGTGAATGGGATGATTAGATTGCTCCTGCCCTGGGTTCCCACATCTCTTGATGCTAATGGAAATAAAAATCCCCAAACCCAGCGCTGAATTGGCACGGAAGCTGAGGCTCAGGCTCCTACTGGGAGCTCATCCCAGCTCAGTGAGTGTTTAGGTGCCTCTGGCTCCTGCTTGCTGTGAGTTCCCCCTGTCCTGTCTGGGTGTCCACCCACTGATAATCAGTGCCACGACTCCACCAGGGCCTCCCAAAACACAACATTGTTCTTCCTCCAGAAGGACCTCGAGGGTGACAGCGTTGTGACCTCCCTGTGCTGGGCCACTCTTCCCGGGGCTTGGCTGACCCTGCACCGGAGCCCAGGGGGAGAGGATCTCCAGGGACCCTTCCAGCTCCATCCATTCCCTGATTCTGAGATCCTGTGGAACCATCCTGGTGCTCCTCCTGCCTGCAGGAAAACACCACCAGGAACAGCTCCTTTGGAGGCAATTGGGAACCCAAATGGGCAGAGGTAGATCAAGCGTTCATTAACGAGGTGAAATGCCAGATAAATTTTATCAACTCTTTAAACCAGCTGCCTGTGGTTTGGACAATTCAATAATTTCACAGCCCCAGGGAAAACATTTTCTTCCTCCTCTGTTTCTTTCATGGTTTGTAACAACATTTGCCTCATATTTTCTTCACTTCATTTGCTTCTACCTACAGCTTTAAGACCTTTGCAAGCCTTCCAAAACTCTCAACTTCCCCCAGATTTCTACAGGGCACCAAAGAAGAATGTTCCTTGAGAGACTTTATTTTGGATGCATCTCTCATGCTCCAGTAGTTAATTTGACATTTATTTCTTTCGTTGAGGGCTGCACAGATGGAGACATCCTACAAGAGTCCAAAGGCATGTCAGGAACGCTCCTGATTAGATACAAATTCATGCACCAATATTTTAAATAATTTACTTTTCCTTCTCCTGCTTGAATACATGCATTATTTCCTCCTCCCAATCTTTAGCAAAGAAATAGATCTTTAAGGTTTGCCCAGCTGATCCTGTGCTCGTTGGGAGCTTTCAAGCTTCACTGCATTTGTGAAAAAAACCACACACACAAAGTAATTGTGGTGAGCTGAAAATCTCAGGCTTTATCTTGAGGACATGTCAGGCAGAGTGCACTGATATTGGGGATACCACTTGATTTAGTCTCGTGGGGTGTTTTTAACAACTTCTTTTCCCCAACAAAACATGCAGTTTTTTCCCCCTCACCAGGAGAATGCAGAATCACAACACTTAGCCATCATTTTATTTGGCTTTTCTGCTGCCTAAGCTAAGCCTAGCCAAACAAAACCAAGTCCAAACACACTGCTCAGCAATTGGTGATTGTTTTCTAAACCCTCTTGCATTCTGCTGACTGCTCTCCCAACAGAATTTATTTATTTTACCTTGGTAGGGTTCGGTTTTCCCCCCACGCCGCTCTCCCGCTGGAGGCCTGTGCATGTCCTCTGACCATCAGGGCCCCAGCGCTTTTGTGTCACCCCTGAGGACAAACAGAGAGAAGGGAATGTCATTGTCGGTGTTCTGAGATGAGTTAGAAAATGTGCTTTTCCACGGAGAGCCCTGTAAATGATGGGATTGCCCCGGGATGGTGAGCCGTGTCCGCAGCAGAGGCAGAAACACCCCTGGGATGCTGTGCAGGGATGGGGACAGTCCCACGCTGTGCCCAGCGCTGACCCAAAGCTTCACCATCTCTGCTTTTGATTTCCACGGCTTCGGGCATGGCTCTGGAAGGACCAGGGAGGCCGGGAAATGCGGATTGTGACAAATGCCCCTCTTGTGCTCCTGCAGGATGGGCAGCCCAGCAGAGCGCTGGGTTCCACTGCCACAAAGCCACCTTCGGGTGCAGAGAGCTGCAGCGATCCCAAACCATGGTCACAGAGCTATCACAACATTGCCAGCTCGGTGATAAGTGCCCCAGCAGCACCTCAGCCTCGGCTTTGGTCATGGGCTGTTCTCTGTGAGCGCCACTCTCTCTCTGCAGCTTTTTTCATGGAGCTAATTTCCATTTAACACAGTCTGGGCTATTGCACTGATGCATTACGTCTGCTGTCAACTGCTTTGCCAGGAATAACGTTACTTTCTTGTTTGTATTAAGCATCCAAAATTAATTTTCAGAAATTCTCCATTTGGACAGAAATCTCTTGATGTTCCTGGCTGTTGTTTCACGGCTACATGTCACACCACTGGTAAGACCTTTTGTATTATTTTTCTTCCACCCAGGCAGGCTGCCACAGAAGAAAATTTTTTGCTAAGCAGGATTTCAGTTTATGTGTTGCATTATATTAACAAAGGAATATAAATCAGCTCCACTTTAGGAAGTGTTTATTAAACCATACCCACAACAGGCTTAATCTCCTTGGGTGAAGAAGGGAAAGGTGTCAGGTCTGTCCCTCAAGAAATCTTTAGTCCCACCACAACACTTAGAGGATGTTTGATGAGCTTTTTGTTTTAACAAAACACACCAAAATACACTTTAACCCCTCCCTAGCGTAACTCCAAGATGCCAATGGCGCTGTGTATTTCCACAGCCGGCAGGAAGGAAGAGGTTTGTTTTGTCATTTTGTCACTCAACAGAGTCCAGAGCCACAGAGCAAAGAGCTGGACTCATCAGCCACAGGGTAGGGAAAACAGAGATAATAGAAAATATTTCTATTTTCTATAGAAAATAGCCAGAACAGAAGGCCCACTGCATGGCTTTTGGCAAAGGAATAATTTGGGAATAAATTGTTGGGTTGCAATCAGTGCAAAGGCAGGGAAACTGGTCCAGCACTGTGCACACGGGTGAGACACCCTCGGAGCCAGCTCCTCACCCTGCCAGGGGGACAAATCCAGAGGACAAAATCCTGCTCTGCTGCTGGGAAAGCCTCATGGAAAGGTCATTTTCAGTGTAGCAGTGCTGGTGAATTACTCATGCTGAAGAGCAGGCACATGTCCTGTGTTATTTACTTTTTAAAGCAACTAAATAGGGAATAACCTGCAGAGAGGGGCAAAGAAGGAATTATTGGGTTGAGTAAGATGTTAATAGAAATTTGATAAAAAAACCCTATGTAATTAAAGCCACAACTTCCACTAAGTTATCGATATTTTCCTGATTTCAGGAAAGAAAGAACTGCCGTAAGAACCCCACAGTTGTCTCAGATCAAGCGGGAAACTACAACAGGAGATCATCAGCTTGGGAATGTCAGGCAGTGCACAAGGAAATCCAGAGGCTGGCCAGGGACAAATCAGATCCAGCAGGCCTGGTCTTCCATGGATTTCATGGCATTTCCAGCACCAGAGAAAGACTGAGGACTACAGGGTCAAAGAAAAGTTGTCAAAGTCCACACTGAAGATCATGTAACAGGTAAAATATTCTTATCCAAGGAGCCTCCTGTGGTTAACAACAATTTGTGGGTAGAACCTTCCAATTTCCCACAGATCCCTTGGAATAGGTTAATTCTTGCTTGTCTAAGTTTGAAAAGCAGCTGTTTCTGGAGGAGGAGAGACAGGAAGAATCAAGGTGAGAAGAAGAAGTAAAGGAAATATTTATTGTCTTTGCTAGATCATCCACAGTGGAGTTTTGCATTGGCTTTTGTACCAAATCCCTTACAAGGACATTCTCACATTGCTATAGGAATCCTATAGCTGGAAAACACTCAAACTTCTGGCAAGTCATTGAACCTATTTGCTGAGACAGATTAAATGGCATTGGTGGCAAAAGCACTGGCATTTATCATGAGATTATTAAATCTATTGCTGGAAGCTTCACGTTTGTTAATTCACGTTAAGAGAACAAGCAGGAAAAAAAAAAACAAACCTTTATAAAGAGCTTGAATCTGAGTTTGCAACGAAGGCCCTACAGGGAGCTCAGGCCGTGGCTGAGATGTGTCACTCACCGAGCGTTCAAATTCTCATTGCTGACAAAACACACCACGCTGGAGCCCTTGTTACACAACAAAATGCAAAGTTCAGTCTTTCCCTGGTGTGAAAGAAATGGCATTTCAAGTCCTTTCCATCTCTGTGGGGAGCAGGAGAAACTTATTTCTCCCCAAGTCGAAACCCCAAGGATTGGTTTAACGCCCCCAGACCTTCTCTTCCCACCACGATCCACTGTCCATCTTAGAAATGGGAGATGGCACGAGGGACAGAGGAGCAACTGCTGGCACGGGACATTGGTCCTGTGACATCTCCACTCTTTTTGACTCTTCCCCCTCCCAAATGCTGTTTGTTGAAGCAAATGCTGTGCTCCTTGGCAAGGCATTTGGACATCCGGCTGGAGCCCAGGGCTTTCCTAATTACAGAGTGCAGCTGGAACCGATTCCCCCGGCCTCGAGTGCCTGCCTTCCGCCTGGGGCCAACTGGCAGCGGCCGCAGATAATGATTCAGAAAAGATGGACTTGTAAATCAGCTGCTGGAGCCCGGATCGATCGCAAAGGTGAGGGAGCTGCTGAGGAATCGCAGCCCGGGAATGTTTGGCAGGCACAGGACAGCCCCACGAGGAGCCAGAGCAGGCTTTGTGCAAAGCTTGGGGCTGATGGAAAAGCAGCCCGTGGAAAACACTGCTTTAGCCATGGTTCAGGTCTTTGCTAGACACATGCCAGCCTGGGGGACATTGTTTGGTGACAAAGCAGTGAGAAGGACATGGAGGGGCTGGAGCGTGTCCAGGGAAAGGTCTGGAGCATGTCCAGGGAAGGGTCCGGAGCCCCAGGAGCGGCTGAGGGAGCTGGGAAAGGGCTCAGCCTGGAGAAAAGGAGGCTCAGGGGAACCTTGTGGCTCTGCACAGCTCCTGCCAGGAGGGGACAGCCGGGGGGGTCGGGCTGTGCTCCAGGGAACAGGGACAGGAGGAGAGGGAACGGCCTCAGGCTGGGCCAGGGCAGGCTCAGGGTGGATATTACAGATAATTTCTTCACCAGAAGGGTTTTCAAGAATTGGAACAGGCTGGGGAAGTGGCAGTATCACCACCCCTGGAAGTGTTCAAAAAACCCTTGGATGTGACACTAGGGGACATGGTTTTGTGGTGACCTTGGCATTGCTGGGGGAACAGTTGGACTCGATGATCTTAGAGAGCTTTTCCAACTTCAAGCATTGTGTGATTGACACCCAGAGTGACACCAGGCAGAGCTGGAATGACTTGAGACCACTGGCCCTGGCCTCATCTCCAGTTTTTGTCAGGAAAGTTGCAGATTTTAGTCACTTACTATTCACAGGCTGACAAATCTCAGATTTGTGTCAGCACTTCTGCTCTGCCCTGCTCTGCTCCAAGCCCTGCTTGCTCTGCACTGGCCGTGTCCCCTGTCCCCTCTGAGCCCCAGCATCGCCACACAGTGCACTCTGGAGCCTCCAGGAACCTCCAGTGCTTCCTTCAAAACCCCATAAAGAGCATTGCAGAACACACACTGGTGCGAAAAGAGGAAAACTTCTCCACTTTACAAAAAACATGAACATTTTTGTTGATCTTAGCCCAGCATCTATGAGACTGGTGAGGGGAATTGGGCTCCCTCCCATGTCCATGGCAGCAGGATCCCTATAGCACTCAAAAATTCCCAAAAATTCCCCAAATGCCCCACTTAGGACCTGGGAGCTAAAGGACACTGACGGCTTGGCTGCAGGGTCAGGCATCAGAGCAATCATTCTGCTAACACAGTGCCTCTGGCACCACTTAAACATTTCTTTTAAGCCTTTTCTTCCTTCTGTGTATTATTCTTACTAGAGGAAGCCATTCATACTCGATTCTGTTTAAAACATTAGGACTGTTTAAATTTCCTCGTGGCTTTTTTAATTCAAACACCTGCGGAAGCCTCGAGGAAAAGCAGCGCCATCATTAAAGATTCATCAGGCTCCCTTCTCCGCCAGGGCCGGGAGAGATCATCGCTCCCTCCCTCAGATCCGAGGTGACTCACCCAGAAAAACCTTCCCCACGTTACGGATACGTCGGAGATGAAAGCCAAGCTGGAACGAGCGCCGGAACCAAAGCCGTGTCTTCTGCTCTTCTTCATGTGTCATTAAGAGGGGAGAGCGTAAAACTCTAATCTGAAATAAATCTGAGTGGTGAAGCTGAAGTTCACATCCCTGGTGTGAAAAGTGGAGATGTGAATGCTGAAAATTCCGACATGCGTCAGAGTCTTTGCTGATATTAAATCGATTTGTAGGGAATCTAGTGGCCAATGTTCAGTTTTTAGTGGAGAGAGTGATGCATCTCCAGAAAGCCTCGGCACAGGCACATGGAGTGGTTTGGGAGGGAAGGATCTTAAAGCTCACCCCATTCCACCCTTACCATGGGCAGGGACACCTTCCACTGTCCCAGGTGGCTCCAAATCTCATCCAACCTGGCCTTGGACACTTCCAGGGATGGGGCAGCCACAGCTTCTCTCGCTGTCCTTCAAGGACATTCTCCTGAGCCTCCAGAAGTGATGTCAAATTCAAGGAAGAGGGATTCCCTTGATAACCTCTGCAGGATTTGTCATTTAGCAGCCTTGGTGTAAGGCCAGGCAGGAATTTTCACCAGGATGCTAAAGGAGCACAGGACACCATCCTGAGAGCTCAAACACACCTAAAACCCACCCAGGGTGTGCTCTCAGGAGAGGGTGGCAGAGGGACAGTCCCTCAGACCGCCTGGAGCATCTCTGCTGAACTTACAAAGGTCACCTGCACACCTTTCCGCAGGGCTCACACAGAAATTTGGGCCCAAAGGAGGGGAGAGCCGCTGCCAACTCTTCCCTTCAGACCTTTCTTGTCGTGAGAAAAGCCAAACCAACACAAACAAACGCTTTGCCACAAAAGAAAGCACTCGAACGCGGCGGCACAAAACGATGGCGTTTGAAGGCGGCGTTGTGGGGAAGGCTTTCAAATCAGAGCAAGACAAACAGCCTGAAATCATTTCAGCCTGAATGGGATTCATTGTGTAAACAAAATGGAAAAAAATGTCTTTTTTTAAGATGTCAGGACGGATTTTGTTCTAAGTGAGGTTTGATAAGTGAATTATCTCTCCCTGCTTGCACACCTCGGAGCTGCGCTGGCTGCCTGCAGAGATGATTGCAGGATCCACCACGGAAGGGACAAATGACTTCTGGTCTGCTATCAAAATCCACAAGTCATAAATCTCTCATTATCTGTGCCATTAGAAGCAAGGTGCTCATCAGGCGGCTAGGAAGAGCACAGGAATTACATCTTCAAACCCATGCATAAGAGGAAAAAAATGGTGTTTTCATTATGCACTGCTATTATTCTTTATCTCCACTTAATAATATCAATAGAGGAATCACCCCCAGCACATCCATCACACACACAGACACAAAATTAAGAAAATTCTTTACTCTCTTTTCCCTTTCTCCTCCAAGTTTTCTTTTTTAAATGCCCCCCCCCCCCCCTTTCTTTTTTTTTTTTTTCCAGATTTTCAGTGGTGTGGGGTTGGGCAATCCAATGTTATCCATATATTTCACCATGATTCTGGGAGACAGATACAATTCTATAATTTGAACACATTATCCTAAGAGGATTTGGCAAAATAATGAGAGATTGTGTACAAACAGCAAAAAAAACCCCAAAATCTTCTCTGAGAAAAGGAATCCTCTCTAAGTAATCCTGGGAAATTCAGATTCCTGAGCAAACCTGAACAAATATATTCAGTATTTCAGTATGAACACTGGATGGGCAGGAAGTTTGTAGAGAAAAGAAAGTAACCAGGAGATAGAAAGAAAGGAGGTGAGTCCAAGCAACATCACTGCCTATTTTTTTTTTCTAATTTTAAGGAATTTTGAAAACAATTCCTAGTTCAGAACCTTGCACTGAGATTCATTGGCACCTACTGGACACTGTCACCACTGTCCTCTCAAAATCAAGATTTAATTAACAGAAACATTCCATAAAGAGCTGATGGAAGGGTTCCCTCACCCCTCTCAGAGTCCCCTTCACAAAATGTCATCAAGGCATTTTGGGGACCACATCCGTTTCTGGAAATTCAGGAATGCTTGAGACAGCCAGAAAATTCTTAAGTGACTGTAAACATGACAATGCATAAGCAAACATAGGCAAAGAAGTTCTGCAGCCAAAAAATTGTATTTATGAAGAGTTATTTTAGTGCTATTATGTGTATTTATGTAAAGGTCATAACATGCAGAGAATTTGATGGCACAAATGGATTCTGTAAATAAAAATTCCACCCGTGCTGCTCGGAACTGGTAGCAATTACAAAATGTACACATTTGCCCAGAGTTGCTTGTGCATAATAAGAGCTCGAGGTTTTTGTTTGGCCTCCCAATTCAATATTTCTTACATTTACCTGCTTTTGGAAGAGGAGAACCTTAGAGAGAACAAGTGCAGTGCCTGTTATGCATTTTAGGACTCAATGGATGCCCTGCTGCAGGGATTTTGTTGTGATGCTTTGGCTTAACAATGCCATTTATTGATTTTTTTTTTCTTTTAATACTCTTAATACAATGGTGACTCCAGAAAATGATGTGTGCCGTGGGTACAGACGCTTTTGTGGAGGTTCCATCACACATCTGGATCACTCCCATTTTGTTCCCACAACAAAGAAACAGAATGTTCACGAGCCTGATTTGACACTGAGCGATTTGTACAACAAAACTAAACTCACTGGAGCTCCAGCCATGATTTAATACAGACTTTTCATGTTACTTTTCTACAATAGAAGCATTCATTTTTTGTGTAATGCTTGGGATTATTATTTCTTTCTGGGAAGTCTTTCGCATTAACTGCTGTGATTACAGCCATCACAAACTGCTCGATAATAGGGGATGCGGGAGGCTAAAACCAAGATAAAAAAAATCAGCTTTCACAGGATAAAAACACAATAGCCAAGATTTAAATAACTCTGAGGCCTCAAAAGTTCTGTTTCTAAGTTGCTGGTTTGATGACAAATGGTTTTATTTTGCATAATTTAAGAATATTTTGCAGCTCCCTCTAATTTATTTCAGTTGCCACTGACTTGCCTCTCCTCTAAACCTAACAACCTTTCGCACAGCTGAACTTTGCAATTATAACTTCACAATTATTCCACCACATAAAACTTTTGGCTTGGTGAATTATTACCTGCATTTACCTTCGGAAGGGAAAGCAGAAAACAAATCCCTATTCATAACGTGCTTTCACTACACACCCACGATTTGTTTGATCTTGAAATTACCCTTTTTGGATTCCATTACAACAGGTTGAGAATTACATTAAATAATGGAGATTAAAACCAAAATGTTGTCATATGACCATGAAAGAGGGCATGGTGGGTGTTGGTTTTATGGCCAGATTCAGGAGAAGACAACTGGAAATTGCCTTTTTTCTTTTCTTTTTTAATCACTCAGGCTTTCAGCTCTGAAATGGTGCAGAAAAGCCTGGAATTGATGATTAAATGTCAGGGCCCTCAAACCCCTAAGTTCTGGCAGCTTTTGGGCCGGAATGTGGAGTTCTGCAGCTTTCTTTTGGCTGCGGATGTCACCTGGACGGGAAGGAGCAAGGCTGGGGCTGTCAGCTCAGCCCTGGCTGCTTTTCCAAGGAGGAATCAGTGCTGCCTAGCAACCACCCAAACCTGTGGCTGTTTGTGTATTCCGTTCCCTGTGCAAAACTAAGCTCAGATCCCAAATTATTGCATTCGACAATAATGGCGTTCAACATCAGAGCTGCAACAGATGGATAAGAAAATGCATTTTCCTTTAATTCCTCCAAGTTCTCCAAGGTTGTGTTTGTAAAATACACACACACTCCAACAAATTCAGTGCCAGGCCAATCAGAAAAATATTTAAATACGTGAATAGTTATTTTTCATAATATTGTCCTTTAGGAGCTACTTCTATAATAGTTATTCACAAACCTTTACATTTTAATGATGAAGTCAGTAAGAGCGATATAGGAACAAACACAAAGGGCTGTGCTCTCTTGGGCATGACACAAATTTCCCTGCAAAAAAGTTGTCCCTGTGGTTTAGAAGTCCTGATTTTTATCCTAATTATTATTTACTGCACGTGAAACAATTACAGAAAAAAAAATCAAACAACAAAAATAAACTATGACCCTTTTGCATTCTGCAAAATTTGATTTTGACTTGGATCATGTTTTCAGCCTGATTTCCGAAAGGAATTTGATTTATGCCCTATCCTTCTTTATGCCCAACCTGGAGCTTTTGATCGTGTGGCCTCTTTCAAGCAATGTGACAGAAGGGTCAACAGCTGATGTCCCGACAATCTGACCACAAAAATCAATGGATTTGTGGGAATGAGAGGCAGAAGAGTGCCAGGTCACCCCTGTTCGATCCATGGGAAGAGCACAGGGGTGGATGGGAGAAGGGAAGGAGACACAGGGAAGAGTGAGGAACACCAGGGCAATATTTGGGTCTTGGCTCAGGAGCTCTGCTACTCACGGAATGGCCTCTTTTTTTGTCAGCCTGGATTTTCCACTCTTTTTTTGTCAGCCGGGATTTTTTCATTCTCTAAAAAAAAAAAAAATTAAAAAAAAAAAATGGAAACCTCATGCTAAGATTATGGAAATGGAGGGGCTCAAAGCAAAGAGAAGTGCTGGAGGCCAATCTAATAACGCCACCGCTGCCTGACCCCGGTGCTGTGGAACCTCAGACACGATCGTGTGCAACATCTGTGCTGTTTAAAGTCACATTGCTGCCCCTGGGGAGAGACTCAGCCTCCCAGGTTTCACTGCAGAGGATGCTCGGAATAATGCAGTGTGAAGTGATACCTGAGCAGCTCAGGACAGCCAAATGCTGACACAATTCTCTGTCCAAGGCAGATGAAGTGGCTGGGGACGGTTGCCACCAGCCCCGCTTTGTTTGTCCTGCAGTTGTTCTTTCACGACAATCTCATTTCAAACCACGAAATAACTCAGCTGCACCCCCAGGGCTCCTCCCTGCCAAACCCAGCCCTTCCCAACTCCAGCCCTTGGTGTTTGGGATGAGAAAGGATCCCAAATGTCTCCTCAGGGCACCCAGTTACAGGACACAGACATTGCTGAATGTGCTCTCCAAAACCTCTTGGGTCACTGCGGATTTTCCCTCTGCCATCAAATCCCTCGGGGGACGCTGGGACAGGACCTGCAGGACACGGCTGAGCTCTGCAGGCTCCCCAAGGAGCACTCTGAGCCCCAGCCCTGCGCTGGGGACACCGAGGCTCGGGTGGAACGGGACCAGGGCATGATCTGCCCCAAGCCAAGGGCAGCCAAGCTCAGGGGAATGTTCTTCAGGGAAAGCTGCAGCTGGAAATGAGATATAAAACTGCACAGCCCATCTGCAGTGCTGCAGCCCTCAGGCAAACTGAGAGCACCCATTCTCCTTCCTTTTATCCCAATTTTCTTGGACCAAACATCTCAGGTGTATGTCTCTATTGGATTACTTCCAATTACTTCAGTTAACTCGCAATTTTTTTTTTTTTTTATTTTTTTTTTAGGATGAGATGCAGTTTTGGCTGTTCCTTTTGCTTTTTTTGGTTTGTAATAGACCTTTTTTTACATCCACTCCAGAAAGCTGCCCTGGTGGCTCTTACATCCAAAGGGAAAATGGAGAAGAGCCTGGTCTACACTGGGACAAGAATAAACGTGTGCTGGGAGCACTCCAGCAGCTGTCCCACCACGAGGAGGAAAACAGGAAAGTTTTATCTCGAGCCCTGCACCATGGAGCTCAGCAATCCTATATTTTCTCTCCCCAAACACATCCATGGAATCTGGATAGTGGGAATGCTAAACAGATGAGGACACACAGCGACTGAATCCAGAGAGCACTGCATTATTCAAGGGAGTTGAGAGGAAAAGGCCAATATTTACCACAGGAGTGTTTACTGTAAATTAATTCCAACCAACAGCAGCCAACTGAAGAGACAAACACTGCAGGGATATCTGCAAGGGCATTGGGTTAAATTTTTGTCCTGCTTAAATGGATTAAAACTCAGGCTTTTAGAATTTTGCCCCTTTTAAAGAGCAAAATTAATTAAAATACATTCAGAAGTATGTGCACTTCTTGGTGCTTAGTGGGATAAAGATCATCTGTGATGTAAAAAAAAAACCCAAACCCCAAAAAATCCATCAAGTCACTCATTATTTTAAATAAAAAGGCAAAAATGTGTCTCATAACCTACACTGAAAGCATTATTTTGAAGGATATGTCTAGTCTATATTTATTTAAAACCATATTATTTTTCAAAATGTAGCACTGCCTTAGAGGAATGTTGGGATTAACACCTTGGCCAGAAACTCAATGCTGATAGATGTATAAATGTAGATTTATATACTTCATTTAACAGTTAAGGAAAGTTATTAACTCAAAATTAGGTGGATTTTACTAATTTATATCGATCTTTTTGTATTTAAATAAAGTAACAAAATGAGCACAAGATGTTTCTGTATCTGGGGTCTACATTGGTGGTTCTGGCTGTGTATTGTGATAATATTAGGATTTTCCCAGGATTTCCAAGGGAAAATGGGGGTCTTAGTGGTTTTTGGGGGAGTTGGGGTGTTTTGGGTTTATTTTTTTCCCCCAGAGAGCACTGCCATCTTAGTGCCCCAATGCCTTTTAAAAAGCAGTAGCTAAATCAAATGTTACTGATTTCCTTGCAAGTAGAGAACTGAAAGTTCCACCAGCTCCAGACCTTATTATTCCCAACCCTCTCCCTTCCTATCAAAGCTCCCAGTTTGTGGTTACCCATTGGCAGAGCCGGATTAAGATCTGGTATATGCTAACCCCAAATTATTATAACTTCACACTCAGATTCCTGGAAAAAATTCCTTTTGGGAGAGAACTCCAAGGCTGGGTCAGAACTATGAGAGAAGGAAGCAGGGAAAGAAGCTTATGTGGTGTGAAGTAAAGCTGTAATAAAATCCAATATTTCCCTGAAGGAGGAGTTTGCAATACCTGCACCTACAGCAGGTTATGATAACAGCTCTGCTTTGTGGGGAGAAATAAACAGCTTTATGTTCCTGACCTCCAGCACACACAGCCATGAAATCAGAGAGCAATTGGAGTTATTTGCTGCTTTTTAGATATTCATTTCTCTTCCCTGCTGCTCAAAAGGGCTGGCTGAAGGCAGCTTATACTAGATTAGGCTTCCAACACCTTCATGCATTATAGACTCCAAAGGCATTTTTTCCCCCACCTCTCAGAAGGTGAAACTGTTGAGTCATTTCTTTTAAAGATCTCATGGAGGTTATTGCTCATGAAATGAAAGAGCTGGTGTTTGTTCCAGGCTGGGCTTGGGGATGCTGATCCAGGCAGGGCTCAGGGATTCTGGTCCAGGTGGGACTCGACTCAGGGATACTGGTCCAGGCAGGGCTCAGGGATGCTCTATCCAGGTGGGACTCCACTCGGGAATGCTCTTCCAGGTGGGACTCCACTCAGGGATGCTGTCCCAGGTGGGACTCCACTCAGGGGTGCTGTTCCATGCAGGACTCCACTCGGGGATGCTGCTCCAGGTGGGACTCCACTCAGGGATGCTCTATCCAGGCAGGACTCCACTCGGGGATGCCCTTCCAGGTGGGACTCTGCTCAGGGTTGCTGTCCCAGGCAGGACTCCACTCAGGGATGCTGTCCCAGGTGGGACTCCACTCAGGAATGCTGTCCCAGGCAGGACTCCACTCGGGGATGCTCTTCCAGGTGGGACTCCACTCAGGGGTGCTGCTCCAGGCAGGACTCCGCTCAGGGTTGCTGTCCCAGGTGGGACTCCACTCAGGGATGCTCTATCCAGGCAGGACTCCACTCGGGGATGCCCTTCCAGGTGGGACTCCACTCAGGGATGCTCTATCCAGGCAGGACTCCACTCAGGGATGCTCTATCCAGGCAGGACTCCACTCAGGGATGCTCTATCCAGGAGGGACTCCACTCGGGGATGCTCCGTGTCCAGCTGCAGCTTCCACATCCCCACGGGACCAGCTCCCGGCTTCCCTCTCCTGCTCTGCTTGCCCTTCCCTGGCTCAGCTGAGCCAGGCCCCAGCAGCTTATCCCAGATCATGACGGGGATTAGCAGGAGCTCATCGGATGCAGCCGTGCGCCAGCAATAATTAGGGTTTCCAACGCGAGCGCCTGGCGGGGAGGGATTGTCGTGTGCGGAGCCAGTCCCTCGAATGGAGAAACAGCCCCCGTGCTACAGGAGAGGATAATTTGGCAGCTCCAGTCCCAGTGGCTCAGAGACATAAAATCCAGCCTCATCAATGTGTAAGATTAGAAGTAATTAGCCCCTATATGGTAAAGTCACGGCGTAGGAACTCGACGCCGTCTGGGGACTTTGTGTAACGATGCCTTGGGGACGAGTACGATGGGACCTTTGGCTTCCCTGATTTGGAAGGGACTGAGACCTAATTAAATCTGCAAAGATGCAGTAACTGCATTAAAAGGGATTTTTAAATATGAGCCATACTCCCTTTCACTAAACAAACTAGGTGTATTCCACCCTGGAACAGGGAGAGAATTAATCAAAGGACGGCGAGCCAACAGCTGCTGCGCGGCTGCCAAGGAGAAGATGATACAGGATTATACAGAATTGAAGAACATTTAATAAGAATTGAGGGATATTTACAAGAATTGAAGAATATTTAACAGGTTTTTTTTTTTTGAGGATGAGGTTTTATTCAGCTGTGGAGAAAACCAAGCATATAAACCTCATTGTAAATCCAAGAGAATATGGGGTTTTTAAAATCCGTTTCTCCAAATGCATGACTTATAATAAACACTGATTGCTTTGCATAAATAAAAGCTAATTCTCTTGTAAAAAATAATATACAATTTACTTTTTCAGTGATTAAAAAAAAACCAACTTGCAGCTTTTCAAAGAGGGATACGCAGAGCTATTATATTTCTGCTGCTGAGTTCCATAAAGCACTTCGATCTTCCTTTTCCTTAAAAAGGGTTGGCACTTTACACAGGAGAAAGGAAAGATTTTAAGTTCTCTTCTCAGCAATGATTGCCTCATTTATATGATCTATCTTCTCCCAAGGATAAAAAAATTCACTGTATGATATTAACATTTTTCTGCCATAACTCAGTCCTCTGCCTTTCGTCAGTGCAGAGCTGGATCCTCAAAGCCTCAAAGGTGAGTGGAAGAGTATTTTAAGGGCATGAACTCAGAGCAGGACAGCAGAAATATTCTGATGGCAGAGAAAAGAGCACTGAGATGGCACAGGTAAGTTTAGACACATCATTTTGCTTAAGAAACATTAATTAAAATGGCATCAGACTCATGTGTAGGCAGGTCAATGCTGAGGGAAGTCACCATTTAGCCAAAAATCTTCAATTTTTTTTTTTCCTACAGTCTTAGAAGAGATTTGATCTTTGCATTTATCATGGTGGTGGGACTATAGTTATTTTTTTATAAAAAGCCATCTTCAGCCATTCCTGAGTGAATGCAGGGTTATTTATACTGAAATTATCCACTTTTGGGGACTGCCTGTACAACTGTGAACTCAGTAATATTTATTTGAGCCAATCCTGGTGAAAGGATATCAAACCAAACCTATAAAGGCATCATCCCTTCCAAAACATCCGCAGCCAGTGGGAAAACTAAGAACAAGTTATCAGCATGATCCCAAAAACAATTCAGGAAAAAGCACCCCTTACAAACCAGCCCCCAAAAGTAGAGAGGTCACCCTCCTGTCACCTCCCTGGGGATGTGGGCTTGAGTTCATCACACAGAGATCATTGTCATGGAATCACAGAAAGGTTTGGGTTGGAAGGGACCTGAAGCCCATCCAGTGCCACCCCTGCCATGGCAGGGACACCTCCCACTGTCCCAGGCTGCTCCAAGCCCCAATGTCCAGCCTGGCCTTGGACACTGCCAGGGATCCAGGGGCAGCCACAGCTTCCCTGGGCTATGCACAGAGCGACTCAAACACTGCTGGGCTGTGGAAATCAATCCCTCATCATAATTATGGCCAAATGGATTAGTGCTCTCCTTTAATTGCAGCACACACTTGGGATGGTTCCACCCCTGCCCCACTCGGGCAGATCCAGGGGTCATTCCCTGCGTACCCAGCCCTGGATAAAGCACTTCCAGCGGCAGCTGACGGCAAAAGCTCCGTGGGCTCTTTCTTTACAAGAAGAGGAAATCCAAGCAGCCACCGTGGTTTTAGCAGAGGAGCTTGATGAGCTCGATGGCCACTCAATCACCGAGAGAAAAATCAACAGCAATCAAAGTGCTCTGGTATTTCAAGCCTTCGAGTGACCTTTCGAGAGGATTTCAGTTTGAAAATACAATATGAAGAAAAGCTGTGGCTTGGGGAATTCATCTTATAGCCGAAGCCTATGCTAAATGTCCTGTGCTATAAATGTAGAATAAACAGCAGTGGGGATCAAAGGGAGGGAAAAAATGAAGAGAGGAAAAGGTGGGAGGGTGCCCAACTGGTGACCTGGGTCAAGAGCATATGTAATTATTTGTCTTCAGTTCTGGGTGTTGGAAATAGTCCTGAGCTTTCAGAAGGTGAGGAATCCCACTCAGACAAACTGGGAAAGACGAGGGTGGGCACGGGGAACAAGAAAATCTCTCACAGACAAAGCTGTCCCACTCGAACTGCACAGTCCCTGTGCAGGGAAAGGTAATGGAGAGAAGGAAAAGAGAGAATTTTATTGGGAAAACCCTGGGGACTGAGGAGGAGGCTGCAAAGAAAGCCTGGCTCCATCCACACCAGAATAGAACAGCACAGTTAATGCTTTTTGAGTTGAGAGAGTTTTCATGGATTTTTTTTTTTTTTAAATTGAGTTTTTGTGGCTTTTTTCCCCAAATAAAAGCTGATGAAAAGTTGGTTATAAACGCCTCTATATTTTTGGACAGAATGGAGAGAGAAAATCTCAGGTTAAAAAAAATTAATTGCAAAGGGAAAGTGGAGCTTAAAAATAGCAACTGAAGCAATACAAAGTGTGTGAGTTTGAATAAGAACACACAGCACAGAAGTGCTGAGTAATCCAGAGCGCTGCTTAATCTTCAAAAATTAATCTCTCCATATCACAGGCATCTCAAAATTAGGATGGGATTAAGATACATCAGTGGACAATATGGAAAAAAAATATAAACCCAGGTAAAGACCTTGGTGACAAAGGAGCAGAGCCAAAACCAATAATATATAAATAAATAAAATACAGTAGTGCCTCCACAACTCCCTAAACTCATCGTAAATGAGCAGAAATACACTAGGAATGGATATTTTCTCAAAATGGCCCAGAAAGGGGAACATTACTGCAAAATATGGACACTAAATAAGTTGGGAGTTGTCAGCAAGTCAAAAAAGATGCGATAGAGTAGAGATGCACTAAAATCACAAAATTCAGAAGATGCAGAGAAAGAGCTATGGGGAGATGTGAGTTTTTCTGCACAAAGTGTAATTAAATTGAATCTCAATGACCATAATCAGGGTAATGATGTAACTGACAATCTACAAGAAAATTCTGCCCTTCCCAAGGAGCAAATTGATCAAATCACTCCATTACACCATTATTTCAATCTCTATAAATTGCAAAAACCACAGCAGGAGGAGTTCATAGCTGCAGCCCTCTTTGATGTATTTTTACGGGGAAATTCTCTAAATTAACAGAACAGAACTAAGTTTGGAGGTTACCCCTCGTGCTTATTTCAGCCAAACCAACATGGACCGGGCTGAGGAAGAAATCTCTGCTCTAAAATAAAAATTAAGCTGTTTATTGAAACTCAAAGCAGCACATTCAAGGCTTTTGCCCATCCCATGTCATAGGAGGATATTTTAGAGGGCAAGGTCATAAGTTTCACACTCCTTATGATGTTGGGAAGCAATAACAGATTTATTGTAAAGATTTGGCACCAGCAGCAGTGAGGTCACTGTGCCCCAATAAACAGAAAATGTTCATTTACCTGTAACCCCACTCCAGTTAAACCCTTCCTTACCCAACCCTGTGGCTGGACAAAACATGTATTTACCTCATAAAGCTCTAATTCTGCATCAATATTCAGCTAATTGGAGGTTTGCTGTCATTAATTTAAATAATACACATTCATCTCACACAAATAGCTTCTAGCAGCTTCTTTAATTTAACCTTTCTTTTAGCCTTCTTTTTTCACTGTCACGCAACCAGCAATTGAGAGCTCACAAATGACCTCCTGTGCCACAGCCCTGCCATAACCATCAATGGGAGGAATTTCATAAAACAGATTAAATTCTACAGCGTTGGCTTTGATGAATTAGTAGAATTTGCTCCCTGCCGCTGCTCAGAGTTAATCTTTGATTTTTAGCTGAGTTTTGGGAAGAGCAAACCAGGGACATGTTGTATTTTTGTTGCCTTCATGGCTGACATGGAAACAGAGCCACAGCAGCAAAACTTTTAAAGATTTCTGCCTCTTATCTCACTACTTAAAACAATACATGAGGAGGGATTTCCATGACAAAATGTTTCTGTATAAATTTTGAGATTATTACGATTATTCTATAATGATTATACTTTCCTGCCTGGTGTCACATCTCATCACAACCAAGCAGAGCTGAGGATCATTTTCCCACAAAGCTCCAAAGGTAGCAAATGATCCCGAGGTAAAAAATGAGCTCCAGCACAGCAAATCACACAACCTGTTTTGTTCAACACTAAATTATTATTCACCATTTAAATTAAGGATTGCAAGGGAAATTCATTCTGAGCCTTTTCCATTTCCCTCATACTCACAATTTGGCTAATGAACCAAGAAAGCAATTAGCGAAACATCTCAATTTATAGCAGGTTGAGGTAATCTTTAGCCGGGGCACAGTTAAAACTCCTGCACTGTGAAAAGGAGAATTTTCATCTTCTGAAGCAGCTCTGGGGAGTTAATGAGCCCTCCTAACACAGAGCATCAGCGATGGCACAATTTGTCATTTGTGGCTGTCCCTGGATCCCTGGCAGTGTCCCAGGCCAGGCTGGACATTGGGGTTGGAGCAGCCTGGGACAGTGGGAGGTGTCCCTGCCATGGCAGGGGTGGCACTGGATGGGCTTTAAGGTCCCTTCCTGTCACTGTCAAGATGGTCACGACAAGTAAAAAGTTCCCCACAACAGCTTCTTGCTCAGAGGAAAGGAAGAAGTAACTCTTTATTTTCCAGAGCCTTTTCATACTATTTTCTTTCATGTCACACATCCATTGGCTCTCAATTCACCACCTCACAATGTCATTGGCTACCTACAGCCAGAACAACGTCTTGGAAAAACACCACCTGCATGAGCCTGGCTATCTCTGTTCATCAATTCCTGCTTGTTTTGAACCATAGAGCCACTGGGAGAATTGAGAATAACAAGTTGGTCTCACGGTGAAGTAGCTCTTACTATGGACCTACAATTCCCACACTTCCAACCCAAACCATGGGAGCACAGCAGGGAAGTCCACAAAATACAGATTTTTTTGGAGCTATTTACCCCCTGCAGCTCAGTTAAACACTTCCACAAGTCATGGGAACAAGCCATCCAAGATTCCAGAGCACTCCATGGTGGGCACGTCCCCGTGCCCAAGGTTTAGGGGATTTCGTTTCCATGGGACAGCCCATCCTGTGCTCATCCCTCTCGCAATCAGCCTGTGCCATCCCAGGGGGAAAAGGGGAGAAGCAGGAGAAGGGGAGCACCTACATGGGAAGTGGAGCACAGTTAATGAGTGCCAGACTTGGACACAATTCAGGAATTGTACATGGACAACTCAGATCGCTACAGAAGGGCAAGAAATCATTCGATGGGCTCAAAAATTACTGAGCTGCCATCAACAGATCACTCAGGAAAAAAATCAGGAGTCACAAACAGGTTAACATGAACAACTTTTCAGCACACAAAAATAGGGAATAAGGAAAACAAGGCTGCAAAAGGAGCAGGAAACGTTATGGAAAATACAGTGGCAATAATAGATCTGGAGGGGTGCTGCAGTATTGTGTCTAATAATGATTTGTGTCTGTAAAATTTTAAAGGGGCCTAAGTTGATTAGATATATTTGTTATAATAAAGCTTTAAAATAAGACTTTATGATAAATACTCCTATAGCAAGAATATGGGAATGGGAAATAAAGAGTGTGTTGGTTTGTTCTGTTTTTTTGTTTTTTTTTTTTTAATTCAGTGCATCAATAACCACACAACGTTGCTAAAAAAAGAAATACTTAATTCAAATTCAGCCAAAAGCTCCCCTGAGACTTGGGCTCAATTGGATGCTGGGTGGTAAAAATCAGCCTCTCCCTTTTCCTTAGAATAGCAAAGAAAAAGGAGAATGAATTTGACGAACTTGACTTTATTTACAGCAATGGCAATCTTAGGAGAAGCATGAGTGGGTAATGAGTCAGGAACAGGAGTGGCAGTCTCCTGTGACAGCCCATAATTGTCAGAGCTCCAGTGAAATGCAGCAGGCACGGATTCCAGCCATGGTTTGAGTGCCTGGGTCAAACCTGGCTCCAGACCTCTGGAGAGGCTCCTCACTGCAGCCTGCTCCTTCCACTCTGACACAGAAAATATTAACCAGAACACGACAGGGGCAGCTCTGCTCTCGGTGCTGAAAACATTTCCTACAGAGCCGCACCAGAAATTCCATCCCAGGCACCTGGGGATTCCTGCTGGAAGCAGCGGTGGGAACTTGGGGCTCTGGGAGTGTTGGGGGCTAGCGAGGATTCTGGGGGTGTGAAATTGTTGGCGATTATGTCTGATCTCTAGCTGCACTTTTTTTTTTTTGCTGAATGCGCTCAGATTTACTGGAGAATCCAGCCTGAAGTATTTGCTGAATTCTGGAAGGCCTGACTAAAATAAACTGCGTTCAAAACTCTTGTATTGCACGGAGACTGTGGAGTCCAGGGAGAGCTCTGGACGTGTCAGACACCAAAACAACAGCAAATTAAAGAAAGGAATTGGCTCAGGAAATGTTACTGCTGCTTCCTGAAAACAAGCAAAAATGCAGTTGTGACCTGAGGAGCACAAAGGGAAGGAACATGAGAAGCAATAAAGTGGAATTTGGATGTGGCAGAGCAGCTCACCAGAGATCCACAGTAAATGAGCACAGGTAATTAAGATTAAATCATTCCACGGTGACCTGCCATGCCCATCCAGGCTGGAAGGGCTGGAAAGGCAGCCCAGGATGACAGAAAACATCTCTTCCTCACTCTTCCCATGGCTCCCAGAGCCAGGGCAGAGCTCCATTCAGGCACAGGTTTGCTTGCAGGGTCTGAGCTGTCCCTCGGGTTTGTCCCCTCTGGCTGTCCCTGCCCACTCTGCTCCCCAGCTCTGTCACTTTGCACAAGCCATGGGCCACATTCAGCCTCGTCCCCTGGAGCCCCACCAGCCCTGCCAGGGCAGCGCACCTGACCAGGGAGAGCTTTGCAGGAATGAAATTCAGGAGTCAGAGCGGCCCCAGCCAGGCACGGCAGGAATCACAGAATCCTTCCCTGGTTTGGGCTGGAAGAGACCTCAATGCCACCTCCCTGCACCCTGCCATGGGCAGGGACACCTTCCCTGACCCACTGGGAGCTGTGATCCCACCCCAGTGTGTCCCTGTGCCACCCCACAGCAGGACCATGAGAGGAGCCCTTCCACAGCCCCAGAGAGCCCCGAGCAGGAGCAGCTGCCCAGGGTCCATGGAGGAGAGCTCAGAGAGACATTTCCAAACCCTTCTGTAGGAGAGCAGGACCTGCAGTGGTGTTTGGCTCCCACATGGGACAACAGGGACATGTTGTGCCTCCCCAGGGACAACAGCCCAGCCAGCCCCAATTCCCAGGGGGAGAAGGACAGGGAAGCTGTTCCTGAGCACCCAGGGCTGGGAAGGTTCGGGGTGGCTTTGGGCAGCACAGCACAAATTGCCATCAGCCACGTGCAGAGCCCACTGCAGATCCTGGGCCAAACTCCTGCCCTCCTGCCCCACAGGAGGCAAAAAGAAGATGAAACCTTATTTAATGATCTCCTGTGAATGTGGGGACCAAGGACATGACAGAAGTGTGGCTTTGTCAGGGCTGACTCCCCAGGCCACAGCCGAATTTTGTGTTTAAGGCAAAGCTTCAGCTCTTTGGGAGAGGAACAGGCCATTTTCCCAAACATAAAAATACTTCTTCGAGCACAGAGGCATCTTTCTGCTACCTTACCCATAAACTTCAGATTAATCTGCTCTTCCAAAATGTTTATAGGTAATACCATGGCAGTTTCCTTTTAAAGAGCCTTATTTTACAGCTAAATTGCTGTCTTGTAATCCAAAACCTCAGCTATGAGGTTCCACAGATTTTGGGGGGTCTGCAGGATTGATGTGCTCAATTTCTGCCTCTCAGACTCTACTTTCCACTTTTTTTTCAGTCATCCTGCTACAAGGCACTTCTCCAAGGTGGTGATTTTCCTTCCTGCTCGCCCTATCTCTGGCAGAAAATGCATTTTAGTGAACTAATTAAATAGAGTTGGACTGTACATCAAATATCAGTAATAATATCAGGCACTAACGCTCTGGCTGCTGTGAGAACAGGTTGCAATACACATTGTACCTGTAATACATCACTGGGATAATGATTTGATGCATCTGTGCTGCTCAATCCTCCCCTGGCACAGTGACCAGCAAGCAAAAGACTCTGGGAAATATTGATGGCAAAGAGGATACAGTGAAGGGAAGGATCCTCCTTCCCTGGGTTTCTCCTCCTAGCCACATTCCCAGAGTTGTGTGAGGCTGTATCTCCCCCTTTCTCCTCCTTTTCTGACCCTCCAGAGTATGATCAACTCTCTTTTTCTGTCTTCTACTTATTAATTATTCTTAATTAAACTCCTGTGCTATTGAAGCTTAGTGTATCCCAAAAAAACCCAAGCTAAATCAGCTTATGGTTTGAAATATGCTTTCCCCCCCCCCCCAGAGGATTCCAGAGTCCTTCACAAGACACAGCCACAGAATGATTAAAATTAAATTACTTTCTTGAGCTCAGTTTTAATTCTAGGAGAGTTAATTTCATTGAGTAGAACACATATTGATAACTTGCCCTCAATTCCCATTTCAGTGGAATAAAAAGAGGGAGATCTCATCTAAGCAAAACAATCTCCCCCGAGAAAGGAAATTCTTGAGATGCTCAAAATGCAGCACCTGTAGCCAGTGTTTCTTCTCGAGTGCAGAGAAGTAAAAAAGGCTATTTTTTTTTGTGAACAAAGTTCACAGAACTCTTTTGGAGAATGCTCAACATAATACCTTGCTCATCAGGCTGTGATCTCCCCCAGATCCAGGGCACTGACAGTTCTCAATGACCCACTCATCCTCTAATGTCCATAATTCCCCAAAAATAGCCATGAAAAGAAGCAAAAGGTATTAAGTGTAATAATAAAAATATAAAGGATAATAAAGGACTCCTCTGAAGCGTCAGTGCCCAGGTTCATTTGGGCACGAGGGGATGGAGGCACAAGGCTCACATCCATCTCCATTAATATTTTCAGCCAAAGGTTAAAGAACAGTAAAACAAACTCAGCTGTCAGAGAAAATACATATTAGCATTTAGATTAACAGTTATTATCTCCATTTCCCATCAGCAGACAACAGTGAAATACGCGATGATGGCTTTAGAGATTTTTTCAGAAAGGTTAAGGGGTCCCTGGATTCAAAGGGCTGGGAAAGACTGGCCTGGGAGATAAATGGCCTGGCCCTGGCATGTGCTGAGCATCCTCAATACATCTGGACTCTGGCTGGAATTAAAATTCATATTGCAGTAGCAATTAAAAGACAGAAGTAGGTCAGGAGCTGTTGTTCAAGGCAATGTGCAGGCAGGGAAAGAAAGGAAAAAACCCAAAGCAAGCAGTGTTTGCCTGGAAAAAAATCAGCCTTGAGAAAGTCAGAAGGATAAGATAACAATGAGAAGATAAAATCGGGAGAGTTTGGGTGATTATTCAGCTCTGGGCTCACCAAGCTAAGGCTGTTCCCACTGGAACATGACATAACTCTTTATTTCACATGGATCAGCTGTTCAGAGAGCCATCCCAGCGATCCTCCCACGAGCCCTCCCTGGAGTGCCTCACTCTGGGACAAAGCACATCCTGGGGACCACAAACAGCTCCAGGCACTGAAAGGGAAAATAAATCCCCGTTGCTCCCACTGCTGTTTAAAACAGGAATTTGGTGCAGTCACCTGTGGCTGGCACTGCCCCTCTGCTCTGCCAGTGCTGCCCAGGGCCATTCACCAGGTGAGGGATTCCATGGGCATTGGGGGATTTAATTTTGCTCGTTTTTAGTCAATGAGCAACAAAAAGGCTGAACAAAACTGAGCAAAATGAGAGCCAGCCACCTCGTGTTGACTAAACCTTGCTTTCAGTATAAACTATCCTTAGAGGTGACCTGATAACCAAAACTACACCAAAAAAAAAGAAAAAAAGTACTGTCCTGTCTGTAAGACTTTGCAGGGGAACCTTGCCTGGTAAAGTTCGATTTCATCAGGAAAGAGAATTTTAAAATCATTTTAAATGCTCCAAAAAGCAGCAGTTGGTTTCAGAAGGGCTGAAGAGAGGAGCTCTCCCTGTGTGGCCCTGGGTTGTGCCTTGCCCTGTTTCCCATGGGAATTCCTGAGCCAAACCCTGCCAGGTTATCTCCCAGCCTGCCCAGCTGTTTGTGCTCAGCTCCCAAACCCATTTTCCGTGTCTGCAGCTCCAGGTGACACTAGGGATCGAGAGCAATGGGAACAGAAAACTAAACACAATCAATTAAATCAATTAAACCCAAACAGATTTGAAACCCAATCCCAGAGGTGCCCCAGAGCACCCGTGGGGACTGTGCCCAGAGCTCCCTTCTGCTGCTAAAACACTTCTTGTTTTCCATGTGTTTATCCTGGGCCCTCCTACAGGTACAAAGGAAAATATATCCATATCCTCTTGACTCCCTTCTTCTTCCAAAAGACAGCCAAAATAATTGGCAATAGCTTATTTTGTCACTGTTTTTTGTCTGTTTTCTGCATTATTTTGTCCTCTGGCCCTCATTAAAGACCATCAGCGCAGGCTCTATCACCAGGAAAGGTTTCTGTACAGGCAGAGAAGGTATTTTTAATTGTTTGTGATCCGACCCTATGCAGGATGCTAACAATGACTAATGGTGACACACCAGCAGCAAGTGAGGATATGAGACTTGGGGAGAGCTTTCCGTGCTCTGCAGGGAGAGGAGAAAAGAGAATCTATTTCCACGGGCAGTGGCCATGGCAGATCCCCCAGGAGCTGCCCAGGTGCTCCCAGTGCTCTGCCAGGTGTGTGACTGAGCCTTACCTCATCCCCCAATTAACACAGCGATTAATGAACATCGCTGATGGCAATCTGAGACCTGCGTGGGGCTGGGGCCACCCCCAGAGCTGTGGGGACTGTCCTGTGCCCAGCAGGGCTCCAGAGGCAGAGATGGTGACAAAACGAGAGAAGAGCACTCCTGGTACTGTCCCAGGCTGGGCTGGGCACACACAGAGCCAGGGCTGTTGCTAACTCTGCCCTCCAGGCCTGGCTGCTCCTGTTCACAGCCAAGGAACTCATGGAGAACTAGGGAAAACTGCATTTTAAATAATATTAACTGCACTTTTGTCCATCTGTTGCCATATGGTAAATGCAACATGTGAATCACAGCAGCTCAGCTTTCCCACTGAAAATCGCAGGATCACAGAACCCTTGGAAAAAACCTCCAAGATCATCAAGTCCAGGTTTGACCAAATACCACCAATGACGAGGGAATGACACACCAGTGATCACACAAAACACCTTTTTCATACACAGTTTGCACAGAAATCCCCAACCCACGCTGCTCTACATCACTGCATACACAATTTTTGATACCAAACAGAGCGAACCATTCCAGAGCTCATTTCAGCCAACTTTGAAAAACTTTTCAACGAATTTCCTTGAACAGCCACCTCTAAAATTCTCAAAAGGCAATAAAAACTCAAATGGGCACTTGACCTGTGCCCGTTGCCAGAAGAGAACCCCCAAAAATAGCTGCAAGCAATTAGGGGTTTTATAAATACAATTCAGTAAAGAAGAACACATGTAAAAAAAATAGAGACTTAATACCAACTCCACTCAAGAGTAAGTTTTTAACACCATCTGGAATCATCATCCAGTGCATTTTTACTTCTAAATTCCTCTATTTTGGCCCCTTGAGGGTGCACAGAAGAGAATTCCCCCCCAAGGAAGGATCTTAGCAAAGACACCAAAGGGACACCTCTTCACCCCACACTGCTGGCAGCAGCACCAACACAGAGCACCAGGAGCCGTTCATGACTATTTATACTTCTCAAGCCCATCCAGATGAAAGCTTTTAAGTAATTAGTTTTCCTCATTAGCAGATGCACTGCCTGGGGAAGGGCACACAGGTGCCCCAGGGCCCATCCTGGATTACAGCTCAGCACCACACGGGCTGGGAGGGCAGAGCTCAGAAATGCTCAGCTGGGCTGGTGAAAACGGCAACAGAAACACCAAATTTTGTAAAAATGTGTCATCCCCACAGGTGTTATTTTGGCAAGACTACAGGACATGAGAGCAATAAAAAATATTCCCAGGACATGACCACAATCCCCTTGTATTTAAATCAGATGGACGGTATTTATCAATATCACTTTTAGGGAGACCCAAATATACTTTAAGGGATATCAGGTGTCATAGTGATTCTTTTTTTTTTTGTGCTAAAGTTGGATCTTATCCTAAAAAACCAAAGTTTATACATCGCATGGACCAAAAAGTGATTTGCAAACACAGTGAAGAGGGTGAGCCAATAAAACACGTGGGGTTTGTGTCTTCTCCCTGACACATCTCATCCATTATCCCATTTTTCTCTCTCACACTTTCAGAGGCAAAACGGACATCAGGTAAAGTCTAATTTAATATTATCACTAATGCATTCAAACACATCACCAAGAGCTGTGTTGCTAAAATTGCACTGCAGGAAAAAAAACAACCCAAAAACAGGTAAAACATCGTTATCTCCTTGGCAAAGCTGGGCCTGGTGCTCCAGCACCACTGATGTCTACTGAAAGCAACAGAATTACTTTCCTGAATAAGGATTGCTCCCATAATTAAGGAGTGCAGGATTACATTCATTGTTTGCATATCTCCTGTTGTTTACATATCCCTATTTTCACCTCTTGTTTTTTTTATTTTTTTTTAATCACAGGGCATTTAATTACTGTTAGAACCAGATATTGTCCTGCTGCACTTTTATCCCTTCAAAATTTGGCTGGGTTTCGGATGCCAAATAAAAAATGCTTTTGTGATCACAACAAAGGAAATAAAGCCGAAGCAGCAGAATCTGGACTATGCAATTAAAAACAAATAAAAAGAGAGGGAGCTTGTTATCCACAATCAAGGCTTATTCACGATTCATCTCACATCCCTGCTCCTACCCATGGCCTCTGCTCTTGGGAGCTGATTGTTTTTGTATCAATTTTTAAACTGTGCCCAGGACTGAGTTACCTGAGAGCTCCCAGGCACTGCTGACAGGATCACTCCTGGAAAAAAACAGCGCTCAGACAATTGAAACAAATATTCTAGGCAGGCTTGCTGTTAATGATTAATAAATAAAAATACTTTGATGTTTTTCACCTTATGAAGAAGTGGTGAGAGTCGCCTTAGTTCATCCCTGCCATGTGCTTTACAAACAAAATATTTCTCCTTCTTATCCTTAGGAAAACCAAGTTAATTTTCCACTATTTTATGGTACAACAGAACATTTAATGCTGAGTGAGAACCTAGTGCAGAGTAAGAACTTAATGCAGAGTAAGAATTTAATGCAGAGTAAGAACTTAATGCAGAGTAAGAATTTAATGCAGAGTAAGAACTTAATGCAGAGTAAGAACTTAATGCAGGTCTCACGTCCTGTTCTCAACCCAACTAGAAATGTATTTAACTAAGTAAAAAGCAACACCACAAGTTAAACTTTCAACAGGTAACCAACTTTTTAAAGGGAAAATAAAGCTCCTTTCAGGTTCTCACATTTGCTACTGAATTACATTAATCTCCCTTTGGGAAAATCAGAATTGGAACATAAATATATTTTGCTTTAATAGTGTACCGGGGGGGGTTGAAAATTTAAATAGCACCAGACAACTTAAGAAGGCTTGATCAAAACTTTAGTGCCAGCTAGTAACAGCTGGTACTGTCAGAAATAAAAGTATTTCCTGCCCTTTTAGGCTTCTTTAAGTCACTTTAAAAGCAACTCCCCGAAAGAACGCAGAGTATTTTTAGAAAGACCAGCAGATCGCCGCCCACCCTAAAGAGAAAGGAAGAACCCGAGGGGCTGAGCAGAGCCCAAAAGCTCCGGACTCACCCAAAAGCTCCGGACTCACCCAAAAGCTCCGGGCTCACCCAAAAGCTCCGGACTCACCCAAGGGCTCCGGACTCACCAAGGGCTCCGGACTCACCCAAAAGCTCCGGGCTCACCCAGGAGCTCCGGACTCACCCAAGAGCTCCGGACTCACCCAAGGGCTCCGGACTCACCCAAGGGCTCCGGACTCACCCAAGAGCTCTGGACTCACCCAGGAGCTCCGGACTCACCCAGGAGCTCCGGACTCACCCAAGAGCTCCGGACTCACCCAAAAGCTCCGGACTCACCCAAGGGCTCCGGGCTCACCCAAAAGCTCCGGACTCACCCAAGAGCTCCGGACTCACCCAGGAGCTCCGGACTCACCCAGGAGCTCCGGGCTCACCCAAAAGCTCCGGACTCACCCAAAAGCTCCGGACTCACCCAAAAGCTCCGGACTCACCCAGGAGCTCCGGACTCACCCAAGGGCTCCGGGCTCACCCAAAAGCTCCGGACTCACCCAAAAGCTCCGGACTCACCCAAAAGCTCCGGACTCACCCAAGGGCTCCGGACTCACCCAGGAGCTCCGGGCTCACCCAAAAGCTCCGGGCTCACCCAGGAGCTCCGGACTCACCCAAACTCTCCGGACTCACCCAGGAGCTCCGGACTCACCCAAGAGCTCCGGACTCACCCAGGAGCTCCGGACTCACCCAAGAGCTCCGGACTCACCCAGGAGCTCCGGGCTTACCCAAGAGCTCCGGACTCACCCAGGAGCTCCGGACTCACCCAAGAGCTCCGGACTCACCCAAGAGCTCCGGGCTCACCCAAGGGCTCCGGACTCACCCAGGAGCTCCGGACTCACCCAAGAGCTCCGGACTCACCCAAACTCCCCGGACTCACCCAGGAGCTCCGGGCTCACCCAGGAGCTCCGGACTCACCCAGGAGCTCCGGACTCACCCAAGAGCTCCGGACTCACCCAGGAGCTCCGGACTCACCCACAATCGCGATCCGCTGCGGGCAGGGCCGGGCAGCGCGGGCCGCGCTCCGTGAGGGAACAGCGCTCGGGCGGCGCCGGCAGCGGCGGAGCCTCCGCCCGGGACATGCCCGGGGAGCTGCGACTGCCCTGGGGCTGGGGACACGGGGACACCAGCGGGGACAGGCGGGCAGCAGGGACACGGGGACGGCAGGGACAGGCGGTCCTGCCCGCCGGCACATCAATTATTCACCCTCCAGCTCCCCCGGCAGCTGCGGCTCCGCGGGCAGCGCAGCGCGGCTCGCTCGGGGCTGTGCGGCCGCGGGAAAATGAGTAAAAAAACAACCCGCGGATGGGAAAAACTGCGCATTTATTGGGCTGAGTGCGGAGGAGTTGTGGCCCCGAACAATGAGGAGTTGTGGCCCCGCAAAATGAGGAGTTGTGGCCCCGCACAATGAGGATTTTTGCCCCCGCAAAATGAGGATTTGTACCCCCGCAAAATGAGGAGTTGTGGCCCCGCAAAATGAGGAGTTGTGCCCCCGCAAAATGAGGATTTGTGCCCCCGCAAAATGAGGATTTTTGCTCCCGCAAAATGAGGATTTGTGCCCCCGCAAAATGAGGAGCTGTGCCCCCGCACAATGAGGATTTGTACCCCCGCAAAATGAGGAGTTGTGCCCCCCCAAAATGAGGAGCTGTGCCCCCGCAAAATGAGGAGCTGTGCCCCCGCAAAATGAGGAGCTGTGCCCCCGCAAAATGAGGATTTGTGGCCCCACGCAATGAGGATTTGTGCCCCCGCAAAATGAGGAGTTGTGCCCCCCCAAGTCGGGCTGCTCGGTATAAAGGCACTGTGTGAACAGTTCATTTTCTGGACTGAAATTTTGAAATACTGAAATATTGAAGCCCGGCTCCCTCATTCTGAGTGCTCCGGAGCAAAGTTAAGAGGAAATCTCCAAATATGCTGTTTGCGCACATTTCTGTGATGACCTCCTGGATTTTTAAATAGGAAGCGCCTGGCTGCCAAAATATTCCTGCTCTAAGCAGGAGAGGCAGAGGGAAAAAAATCCAGCAAATTCATAATTTACTTAAAAATACATTTGCGGTGTTATTTTTGAAATTAGGTTTTAAAAATCCAGCAAATTCATAATTTACTTTAAAATACATTGCAATGTTATTTTTGAAATTAGGTTTTGAAGGCGATGCTTTTCACTGTGGTATTTACATTTGTATTGTATTTTTAAATCATCAGTAGTAGCGTCATTATTTTCCTCAATGTTTGCCATCTAGGAATCATCAATAACTGAAAATAATAATAAAATAATCATCCTTCCAATAGTTGATCACAAGACTAATGATGGAACACCATGAAGGATTTTTAATCATTTACCTGTGCAGTTATAGGTAAATGCACAGGTAAATGATTGGGATTTCATGGGATAAACAAAGATTGCTGTCATTTTCTCTGATATTGCTAAGAGCAGCACTGGAATATTTTATTAATTTTGGTATCTATATTCTAAAAAAAAAAAAAAAAAGGTAGAAAAACACTAATCAGAAATAATTTGAACTCACTAAAGAAAATTAAAAATATGTGATTTAAACTGGTTTGCTTTCCAGAAGGATACTGAGAGTTAATTTGATTACAGTGCACCAAGGGCTTTACAAGGAGAAAATACCTCAAAGTACTTCTGAGGTACTACTGATATTTCTTTGGAGACAGTCATTACCTGCCACAAAAATGTTCTGAGTACGCCAGTGACCTCTGCATTTCTTAGATACCTTTTCTAGAAAATATGTTTTTGCCAAACAAGCAATAAAATTGACTTAAAATTAACTTAAAATGTAGAGAACATTAAAGCAGATTCCTTTAAATCCTTTTAGCATTGCATTGTGCTCATGCGGGTCATTGAAGTCTCCAGTACCTTCCTATCAGCTGCATGGAGTGATTTTAGCAATCTTGAAATAAAAAATAAAAAAAAAAAATTGCAATGATTTCAGGATTTCACCCAGAGAACCATTACATTGTAATGCAAATGAGGCTGATGAATGTTTCATGGCAGACTTCAAAATGTTTGCTGCTGAGCCTTTCTAGAACAGCCCAGGTGGATGCACTTTTCATCCCACCTTTTTCTCATCATTCCAGTTAGGATAAGAAAGAAAAACAACTTGGGACACAAGGACATGAAATAATTTGATTTTGCCTGCAAACTTACAAGCAAAGCTTCTTTCTGTCTCTAATATTCTGGCTCTAGCCAGGTTTAGACTGAGAAAAAACACAACTTTATTCTACATTTGATGTAGATGGGGTTGAATGACTTTTAAGACTTTGATCACCAGCTTAAAACCACAGCAGGGACAGGAGGGTTGGTGATTGTCTGCTGGATTTTGGCACAAGCCAGAAGCTGCTGTTCCTTCCAGACTGCAGGGGCACTTTGGAGGTGGTGATTACAGAGATCACCGCTGAGGTCACCCCCTCCTATGGCAGACTCGTAACAGCGGCCAAAAAATGTGTTTCCACCTGAACTGAATGCTGGCAATGTCCTTTAGGAGATGTGCAGCACGAAAAGAAAGGTTAGGCTGGAAGGGAGAAGATAGCCAGGCAGATATTGGCCATGCCAGCCCTTGGAAGCCTTTCCCTGCAGGATGTGCGAGCCCAAATCCACTCCTGTTCGGCACAAAAATGCTATCTCTGGCTGCAGCTGGGCCAGGGGACGGTGCAGGGCTGTGTCAGCTCCAGCCTGGCAGGTCCTGCCACTCTCTGAGCTCTCCAGGGCATGGGGAACTGCAAGGGGCACCGAGCAGGAGAAGGGAATTACTGTCTGTTGGTCCTGCATGAGTTTTGCCTGGGAAAAAAAAATAGATTGGCAGAGTTGTGGCTCAGACTGCCTGTTCAGACAGTGTCACATATGCAAGGCGGTGACAAATTATGCTTGACTGTGCTTGAAAGCTGCAGAAATGTTGAGTAGCGTGAGCAGGGAGATGGGGTTCCTATCCATTGCCATCAAAATATCATCTTTTAGTGCTGGTGACAGTTTAATAGCTGCTTCTGGATGGTGGAGAGCTTTGTGAAGTGCTGCCACTGTATTATTAACCTAGGCTGGAGCTTCCCTGCAAGCATAGAGTGAAAATCCATGCAAGTGGAGCGTCTGAAATAGTTTTAGATGAAAGGTGTGCTGGGCTCGACATGGATTGTATCTCTGTCTGCATCTCAGGAGGATCCAATAACACTTTAACCCCTGATCATGTTATCATGTATTTTCAGAGATCACAGAATCATTAATGTTGGGAAAGACTCCAAAACCATCGAGTCCAACCATTAACCCAGCACTGCCACATCCACCACGAAACCACGTCTCTAAGCACCTCCCAGAGGCAAATTCCACTCCATTCTAAAAACCCACATGATGGAATTCCACTCAAGTCAAGCTTTTTTAATTCCATTTGTCTCCTCGAGGCAGCTGGGGTGGGACATGGACCTGGGGCAGCTCCACTGACCTGCAGGACACAGAGCGTAAATCTCCACCTCTCGTGAAAAAACACAACGGTGCAAAGTTGCGTCTGTGTGTGTAACTGCTGGGAACCATTCCTGGGATGCACCGAGTCCTGCCGTGCCTCGGAGAAGGTCTGCAGGGCCACAGAGTCACAGCTCACAGCAGAGAGGAGATCACACAGCCTGAGCGCAGCCCGAGGCTGGGCAGGGACAGGGCCATGGTGTGCCCGCGGGAGGGTTTGGGATTCGGGAGATGCGAGTGTGACTGTCTATTGGTACCTTTAAATCAGCCATCACTGCAGTGTCTGCTTTCTGCCAAGGTGCTGCAGAAATCAGAGAAAGGCATCAGGAGGGGAGAGGAGAGAATCAATTCCCTGCTCTGCCCGGGGCTGACCCTTCCCCATGGCTCTTTCCCAGCTTGTCACCTCTCTGATTTCCCTGTGTCACACTGTTCCTTGGCACCAATGTGTTCCCTGCCGGGACACCTGTCTAGAGCTGTCCCCTCCCCGAGGTGGCACCTGCCTGAGGGGCCTTTGGGGTGACACTCTCAGCATTTTCCCTCTTGCTCAGTGACAAGGTGGGGATCGAGCACAGGTTGGAGGTGACGCCCTTGGAGTCTCTTCCACCCTAAATAATCCTGGGATTCTGAGCCACCAAGGGGTGGCTATTCTGGCAGGGGTAACACCCCAGGACACCCTAAGTAATGAGCCCAGGGAGCTGTGGCAGAATTGCCAAAACACATGCAGCTGGCACATTATTCCCCATCTGGACTTTTTTCCTTATTCTCTTTTTTCTTTATTTTTTTCCTTTTTTCTTTCTTTCTTTCTTTTTTTTTTTTTTTTTTTTTTTTTTGAAGTCCCAGACAAACAGAGCATTACAAAAACGTCAAGCTGTGAAAAGAAAAGTCAAGAGCCCGAAAATTCCGAGTTAATGCTGACTCCTTAACTCACATCATTAACTCGGAGGCACGGCTGAAGTCTGGGCAGTAGCCTGAGCTGAACTCTGGTGGGGTTTGGATTCACATCCAAGGGAGCACAGATTCCTGTGTGGATGCAGGAAGGGAACAGGGACTGGCTGAGGGAAGAGGCTGAAGCCACTGGAATGGGGGAAAAAAAAATAAGGGGCAATCCGGAGACAGATTTTCTGAAAAATGAGGTGGGGGAAGGGAGGTGAGAGAAGAGAGAAGCTCATCCCAGAAGAGAAAAAGATGACAAATGAGGGAGCCAAGATGTGAGTTAAAAGATGGGCAGGGAAAGACAGATACTGGGGCAGGAAAAATAAGGGATAATTGTGAGAAAGGAAAAAACAACAGGGAGTGAGAGGAGAGCGACTTGGACGGGGATGTGGATGGATCTGGCACAGAGCTGGGGACTGCAGTGAAAGGGAAGGAGAACAATGGTCTCTCAGAGAGGGAGAAATGCAATTAGGGCTGGGAGAGACTGAAGAAGAAAAATCAAGAGGGAAAAAAGCTCAGGTTTGGTGGACAGAAGAGTCAGGGCACATCAGACTCTCTCAGGATTGGAGTCCCTGCTCCTCTCTCTGCCCAAGGCTTGCTGCACATTGATGGTGATGGCTGAGCCCTGGCCTGAATTTCTGCTTATCATCTCAAAAAATGCAAATTACACACAAGAAATAGAGACTAAACCAATCATTAAGGCTGCAAATGAAATACCCAAAAGTAAGGAAATGTGAAGAAAACTGAGGAGGGAAGAGTTTTGCAAACCCTGTGATACATAAATACATATATTGCTCTTCTGCTTAGAATCGTAGAGCACTTTGGTTCTTTGAAAATACACACAGCTGGATACTTACATTTAATTAAATAGTTTTTAAGATAATGACTACAGCAGCTTCAGCATAATTCACAAGTAAAAGCAATCAAACCCAAAATTCAAAACTGCTTTTATTCAAATATCCAGCATCAGTAACAGCCTCTACAGTTTTCGATGGAATGGGAGCCATAAAACTCCATTCCAGAGTTTACAGTTGCAATAAGAACAGATTTATGGGCAATAAGAAGTGTCTGTGTGCACCTTCTTGTGCCTCTCCTTCATTAGGCTAAAGCTGAGACATCCCCAAAAATGTCTTTAATTAGTTCAAGCACTTCATTTAACAAAACAAGCGGTTTAAAACAAATATAAACCACTATTCTCTAGCCACCACGTGCAGGAAACAACTATTATTTGTGCAAGATTAATAAAGTCACAGGTGATTTTAGAACAACCTAATTAAAGCATAATTTAAACCTAAGAGCAGGGATGGGTATTTTGCAGCAGCACTGGATCAAGGAAAAGAAAATATTCTGTTAATAAATAGCACTGTTTGTGTAATTTCTCTATGTTTGGGTATGAAGACACTTTGGAAAGTTGCTTTGCTTATAAAGACATGCATTAAAAGCACTTTTTGTGTCGTTTTTCCCTCGGCTAAAGCAGAGCATCTTTTCTGTCCCATCGTGTAATCCATGCATTAAGGAAGATCAGTGCAATGATGAGGGAATAACTGAAGGTGGAAAGTCAGGAAATAAATAAGTCCTGATAATCAGACTGGGGGGACAGATTTCGGATGCATCACATAAAGTGATTAAATGTTTGTAGCGAGTGTAATTAACTTCCCTCACCTCTTAATGATTCACTCTGTGGCCAATTTGCACCAAGAAAAAGTTTTTGCTTTCTTCCCTCGTTTTTGTTTCTCACAATAAAGAGATGAATAAATCCACGTGCCAAGAGAAAGTGCCTGTACTAGCCTCTATTTCCTCAAATATTTATCTCCCAAACATTTTTAATATTTAAAGATATGCTATTTCACTGCTAACAAACCATTTGATATTATTGGGTTCAAGGAGTAAAATAGAAATGTATTCAGTGCCTGGCTGTGCTGTCCATGGGTCCTGATCAGTAGTGCTGGCATTGTATCCTCAGTATTGTCTCACCGCCAGTTTATCCCAAATATTTCAATGGGAATAAAGAGAGGGAGATGAAGTCATGATCTCTTAGATAAATGGTTGCATCTAGAAGTGCCTTTGATTCCCAGAACCAGGATGACGTGGATTTATCATGGAAAGGTTTGGGTTGGAAGGGACCTTGAAGACCATCTCGTTCCAGCCCCAAAAAAAGAGGCAGATCCTACCATTTTTATGTTATTTGATGCAAGTTCTGCTGGAGTTACAGCAAATTTTGTGCTTTTCCCTGTAAAACACTTTTAAGGTCTTTCTCAGGCAAGTTCTGCTTTTTAACTGCACTACGAAAATTCTCATATTGGTCTTGATTAAGCACTGCCTTGGGCTATCAGAAATCTCTCCCCGACCCTGGCAATCCCAAAGCACCTCCCTGACAGCCATCCTTCTTCATAGACCATTTGGTCCAGAAGCTTTGGTCCAGTTCCCTGCACTTCAGCTCATGCCATGCCATTTGCTTGTTTGCACTTTCGTGCCAAATTTTTCGCTTTTTTTTTAAGCCTTTCCTTTCCTCCCTTTCTTCTCTAGTCTTGCCTTTTCCCATTCTTTTCTGATTTCTAAAATTCAACCCCTAGAATTTGGGCAACTTTCGCTTTGTTTCACTGCCCCTCATTTCATCCCAATGCATTGCGCCATATTCGCTCCTTTTGCAAATTTTCCGGTTTTCTTCCACTCGCCTTTTATTTGATCATATCTCCTGTCCCAAGTGCTTGTTACACTTCTTCTCTGAATTTGGGATTTCATTTCCTTTCATGAAATGAAATGCATTGCATTGCACCTGCATTGCACCGTATTTGCTCCTTTTGCGAATTTTCCGGTTTTGCGCGGCTGATTGCTCAGGCAGAATCCCTCCCCAGCTCTTCCCCGTTGGTTCCAGCACAACCCACCCCAGTGAGGCTGATGCCAGCCCTGGCTCTGCAGGTCACCCCTCCCTGGCTGGAGCTGCATTCCATGCCAGGCTCAATGGACTGAAACAATTCCCTCCCAGAGTCTAAAAGGAGACCTGAGTGTCCTCTTTGGAGCCCTCACTCCAAGGTCACCTCTGCTGTCACTCTGCAGAGAATAAAACACCAAACACCCCAAGAGTGGTGCAGGAACTGAAGTCCTGGGATGGCTCTTGGGATCCTCACAGTGACCTTGTGTTTCCCTCGGGTTTTGGGAGAGTCACCCATGTTTTCCCAGCTTTTATTTCAGCCATAAATTCTCTGGCACTGCTCCACTGCAGCCTCAGTTCAGTGCCTGCCCCGACGAGCTGGGAAGCCTGGCCAGTGCTGCAGGACAGATGGGACTGTGCCTCTCCCTTTGGCAGCCACAACAAAATAAATAGATCATTTCAGACAGGATAAATCTGATGTTTTCCCTTTCACGTTTTCATGGGTTCATTCAGGGCTCACAGAGGTCGGGGAAAAAATAAAAAAAGAACAAAAAGTTGTGCACACGAATTAATAGCAAGCCTTTGTAATGTGTATAAAATGTCTCAGTTATATTATAAATATATATAATCTTCCCAAGATTCCCCGGTGGGAAGGGACTCAGGAGGGCTCAGATCCAACCCCTACACATTGGCTCAGGGTTTTCCCCCAGCAGGTTTTGAATCCCTAGGGATGAGGATGGCAAAGGCTCCCGGGCAGCCTATCCCACAGCTCCTCTGCCCTCCATCCCAGAAAATCCACGGATCCTCAGTTTCACAGCACGAGAGGCTGCACTGAACCCTAACACAAATCTACATGATGTAAAAAAAAATAAAAAGAAGAGATAAAGCATGCTGCTTGCCCACTAGAACCTTGGAATTGCCTAGATAATGGAACAGCATTAGGTCACAACCTTAGAATTACCTGTGCTCTTCAGTTCTCCCATTACAGCCTAAACCCAGAAAAGATGATTATTGCCAAATAAGATTATGAAAACGCAGATGCCTCAGAGCAAGGCCAGGACTTTAGCCTGCCCTCTCCCCTCTGATCATAATTTCCTGCTGCTAAACTGCTGCTTTGGGTACAGAACCTCTGCAGAGCCATCCTGGGTGCAATCTTGGCCGGAGTGGAGCAGATGTGAGGTACAAACCCTGGACCATCTCTGCTTTTCCATGTAAATTGCTGAGGCTCCCAAGGCTTTGATTACTTCGTCCTCTGCAGCCACTGGATCTTATATAAAGAAATTTCCAGGCACAATAACCTGTCTGGCCTGAAACAAGGAGCAACAAGAAGCAATTTCATTGTGCCGTGTGTGGGGTTTCACATCTTCCCCTCAGCCATTTCCCAACCCCAGGCAGCAAATTAATTCCCAGACACAAACTTACACACGGCTCTCTCCTCGGTGTCTCCTTGCCTGATTTTCTACGAAATTCATGACCTCGGTAAATAATTCAAGAGGGAAGAGGGAGCTGGGAGATGACAGAAGTTGATCTGGCTGCAGAGGGGAGGGTTTTGTTTCTGAGGAGGTCACCATAAGGGCAGGTCTCTGGAAGATCAGAACTTAAGCAGGTCGATGAGGCTGATGGCTGTGGTTATGAGCTGGAATTTGGGAGAACACAGCAGTGATAAGGAAAAACACAAGTGCAATTCCCGTAGGTGAGTGGATTTTAATTTTTGTCATGTGAAAACACCTGGTGCAGGAATTAAAGGCAGCAGGATCTGTGTTTCCATCTTAAAATCCTGCTGCACTTAAAAAAAAATAAATTAAATGGCAGGCAAGGAAGGAATCCATATTTCACAGGAGCTGGTCCACAGATTGTGTCCCTTGGGTCCATAGGGGAAGACACTTTTGGTGCTGAGGCCTCTCATAGATGTGTGCATTTGTAATGAAGATTTTCAAGGTACATTTTCTTGGGGACAAAGTTTCTACCAGGTTGTCACAGGAAAGGCTGATGGAACTTTCAAGAGGGAAATATATCCTGGAGGGCTAAGTGGGATAGATATAGATATAGATATAGATATAGATATAGATATAGATATAGATAAATATATGTATATAGATATAAAATATATATATAATATATATGTGTATGTGTGTATATATATATATAAAAATATATATTATATATGTGTGTGTATATGTGGATATATATATAAAAATATATATATTTTTATGTATTTGTGTGTGTGTATATGCATACATATTATGTATATATATTTTATATGTACGTGTGTGTATATGTGTATATATATATGTGTGTATATATGTGTATATATATGTGTATATGTATATGTATGTATAATTATAACACATATAGTTACAATATGAAGTTATATAAATATACAAAGTGTGTGTGTGTGAGAGAGATCTCAATCCTACAAGTCCTGAACATTTCAGGTTAATTAAATATTTTAATTTAATTACATACCAACAAAATCACATCCAGCCTTGGGCAAAGGCAGCTGCACACTCTGTCTGAGGGATGCAAACCTGCTGGGGATGCACAGGGAAGTGAAAGAGGGATCAGATCTGGGGCACAGCAGAACGTTTTCCATCGGATCACGAAAGCGCAAACGCAAAGAAAAAATTCCTTATCGCTCTTTAAAACCTCCTCCGAATTTTTTCCAGGCCCAGCCCAGGCTCCAGCGCTGCTGGAAGAGTTCTGTAATGCTCCTGACTGCTCAGTCTCAGCCGCGGCTGCTGCCGAGCAGGGCCCTCCAAAAGCAGCAGTCGGGGCCTGCGTTTGCTCAGCTGTGGCACTTCTGAGCTGATTTAAGCAGTCTGTCAAAATGGAGTGAAATTAATTAATTCACTGGAGAGCTCTGCCTTCTCCAAACTTAAGGGGAAAAGGAATGCAAACCAGCAGTAATCAGATCCACGTTTTTTCAGGCAAAGGGTTTGAATAATGTTGGAAGATGTTCTGTTTCTGCACAAATCCAAACTCAGTCCTATCCCCCTGGGATAAATCTCCTCCTCAGAGGCAGACACTGCGTTTTGGGTGTTTGTCTGCACCCACAGAGCCCATTTAATTCCCCAAACTGTTGAAGAGCACTGCAAGGATGGAATGAAAGACAATTGGATGGATGACTTCCACGTCCAACTGTCAGAGATGCTGAGGCAGGCAATTGCCTTCTGCTTTTTTCTGAGGCTTTTTGGGGTTTAAGTGCTCTCTGATAGCTTGGTACACAATTAGAGGTGGATTAGAGAAAGTGGTAATGGGGTATTTTTGGTCTAATCTGTTCTCAATTGTTAATATTAATTAAAGGAGTTCTTCCTCTTTGTTGCACAGTAAACATGAGCCCGTCTTTAAAATGAGCATTTTGATTTCCTAACTGCTTCGTGATGCTTATTTTCAACAATTTCTTTTCCTTTCATATTTTTTTTCCCCAGGAGAAACCAGGGCAGGAGCATGGCACACATCACAGCCAGGCGAGGATCATCGTATCCTTGCCTTCATGCAGAACCAGCGGCAACACCTAAATCCTCGAGTTATTCTTTCCTTAATAGGACTGTCAAACTCTCACACAAAGAAAGAGCGGGAAAAATACAAAATAATCAAGCCATTTCAGCCAGGAACTGGGAAGAAAGGAGACACAGAGCTGTTGTTGCAGCTGAATACCTGGGACCATGGAAAGTGTCCCTGCCCATGGCAGGGGCTGGCACTGGGTGAACTTTAAGGTCTCTTTCAACCCAAACCACTCAGAGATTCCGTGAAATTAAAGGAAGAAGCACTAAAACCCTTCTGCTATCATTAGGAGTTTAGCTGTGACAAGGTGCAATGATCAGGTATCAAATCAGAGAGTTTATTCCTGTTGGTTGGATTAACTTTGGTTTAACGCATTAGTTGAAAAAAAGCACATTATCTTTTAGAAAAATAATTAACACAAGGAGCTGTGGCAGTAATTCAGGAGCAGCAGCCTCCCTGCAAAGCACCACTGTGGCAAGGATGCACAGGGGCAAAGAGTTCTGAGGCTTCTTTGGGAGGGAAAGGAGGACAAAAATGGAGAAACAGCAAGAAAAGGCAGCAAGGAGACATCAGCCAGGGCTGCAGAAAAGATAAAGTCAGGAAAACAGTGCTGATATTAAACAGAGAACAACCTGCAGGACCCCAAACATTGGCTCAGTGCTGGCAGCAGGAGGAGAACACAGTCACAGCCCTGCCTTTAACCCACAGACTGCTTTTCCTCCGATTGCTCCCCAATCACTTTTCTGATTTCTGATGCATCAGGTAGGGCAGGAGAAATGAATGCTGTTACAGGTGAGAAAATAGCTGGGGCCATCATATCCATGGGAAAAGAAAGGGAAAATAACCATACATGCACCACAGGCAAAATACTAAGCAATAAGTAAGCAATAAATCCATCAGAGGATTAAATGGTAGGGCAGAGGCACCAGAGTACAGTTCATGGTAGTGTAATTTTTATTTATAAAATTCCATCTCTGTTGTAAACTTCTTCAACTACCTACCTTCCTACCTATACATATATATATATGTCTATATATATATATATGTATGTATGTATGTATGTATGTATGTAAAGATATAGATATATAAATGAACTATGTAAAGCAAGGAAAAGAGTCTGGGAGAGACCTTTGCAGGCAGTTTGGATTTTGGTTCCTAAACAGGTGAAACAAGAAGCACAGAACAAACCCACGACATTCCCGAACTCTAAGCACTTCCAGGTCACCTGCCCAAATCCCATTTTCCGGAGCAGAGCTGCAAACCCAGAAAGTTTGGTCAGAGAAGGAAAACCTGCCCCAGCCTCAGCCTGTGCAGGTGCTGGGGCTGACCCAGGAGCTCCAACCTGAGCTGCTCAGCATCGCTTTCAGAGCTGGGATGGATGCAGCTCCAGCCCCGAGCCACAGCTCCCCTTTGCCCTTATCTGGGGCTGCCTTTCGAGCTCCCTCTCCTGATAACAGCATCCCAAGGACTTGGGCTGGTAAAGTTATCTGGAAGTGATAATCTCTTTCCCCAGAGGGAGTCCGTGATCTACTCCCCTCCTTCTCCCCAGCACTGTGCTCTTGGCTGATGCCTCTCCATCCATCTCTGCGGTTCGATGGCAGCTCCGCCTCCTCTTTCTGTGCATGGTAATTTTTAGAGGCACCTGTCTGTGTCCATCGCCTCACCTCCATCTGCAGCATTCCCTCATTTCACCGTAGGCTTGCCATAAAATGCCTGTTTGCTGTCCAAACACCTGCTGTGTGTTCCCAGCCCAGCCAAGCTGCATTTTGCTTTTCCTCTCTTATTCTGTCCCTCCCCTGCTTCGCGTGCTGACACTTTTTCCCTAGTTATTTTATTTACCTTTTCCACTCGGGGCTCCCATCCTCCCCAATCCCTGTCATGGATCCACCACTTCAAACTTCACTTCAAATGTGTTTAAGAAGCTCTCGAGCCTTTGCCTGTTTGTGGGGGTAAATAGGGCGGCAGGATGCGCTACCCAGTTTGTGTAGACAGAAGCCTTTTTCATCTAACATCACTAACATGAGTCAACTGCTACAGATGCAGTTAAATGCGAAATTTAAATGAGGATAATTTGTCAGTTTTGAAGGAAAATTTGAAGAATCAAATTATTCAGAATTACCAGATTTTATGCTTCGCTGAGTGAGTGTCTCCAGGTCTCATATTGGGCACCTTTGAGCACAGTGTTGCTCCTGGTTCACATCTCTCTGCTCCCACAGTGCAGCACGAAACTGCTCTGAACCAGTCAAAATGCGAAATCATCCCAAATTCTCCAAGAAAATAAAACCTGATAAAATATACATTATAAAAACCCTACCCCCCTTTCTCCTTCTCGATTGTGGTCCCACATCTATGTCCTTTATGGTCCAGGGAAGGCTGAACTCATCCATGAATCTGTGGGCGCTGGTGCAGCATTTTCCCTGGAATGAGGGATGCCCAGAGGAGCACCAGCAGCCTCTTGTAAAGGCCTTGGGATGTCATTTCCTCCTGAATAAGTAGGGAATGAGGCTTGCAGCAGCTCCCAATCCTTCTGCTTCCAGGTGTGCCACCTGTGCCAGGAGGGCCTGCCCTTGCCGTGAGCCAGCGCTGCTGGAGCCTGCTCTGATAAAAATGTGCCTGGAATGCAAACTCCAGCCTCCAAGGGATGCATTTCCAGCCTTGATTTATCTGCAGGCCACTCTAAATTAATTAGGGCAGGAGCTCTCCCTTCACCTTCCCATTGGCAGCGGGGCAGAGGTGCCTGGTGTGGCAGCCACTCGCTGTCCTCAGCATGGGGACAGCCAGGACCCGACCCCTCTGCCAGCAGGGTCTGTCCTCCTCAGCATGGGGACAGCCAGGACCCGACCCCTCTGCCAGCAGGGTCTGTCCTCCTCAGCATGGGGACAGCCAGGACCCGACCCCTCTGCCAGCAGGGTCTGTCCTGCTCAGCATGGGGACAGCCAGGACCCGACCCCTCTGTCTTCCTTCTTCTTCTTGAGTGCCAGCTGGGCAGACTAAAATTTCCTAAGCTCTCTCCCAGATAAGCTCCCAATTTCCTAAGGTCTTTCCCTGTCTTGATTCTTCAGGGCCATTTCTGAGCTCCCCTGGAAGGAGGTTGTGAGGGCAAGATGGTTTCTTCAGAGGGAAAAAAAGCCTAGAGCATGTGGATTTATCAGCTTCAACTTCCTTGGAAGAGTTCTTAGGGCTAGAGGGTGGAGGAAACCCAAATTCCGTGGGAGAAGTCACTCCAAACAGTCTCAAGTGCATTCTCTCAATGTTCAGCAGGGCAGCAGCCCTGGAGAAATCTCCTTTTCTCCTCCGCCTCTCGCTATGTGCTCTCTCCATAGGGTATCTGCTCTCTCCATAGGATATGTGCTCTCTCCATAGGATATCTGCTCTCTCCATGGGATATCTGCTCTCTCCATGGGATATGTGCTCTCTCCATGGGATATCTGCTCTCTCTATAGGATATCTCCTCTCTCCATAGGGTATCTGCTCTCTCCATAGGGTATCTGCTCTCTCCATGGGATATCTGCTCTCTCCATAGGGTATCTGCTCTCTCCATAGGATATCTGCCAGAAAATCCTCAGACCAACCTTCCACAGGGCATGTGAAAACATCAATATCCTACACAGCTAAAAGCAGAGGTGACAAAGCTCTAAACAAAAGGGGAAAGAACCCCAGTCCCACCGCAGAGCACTGTACTCTGACAAAGCTGCTATCCCAACTGTATAATTACACCTCTCCATTGGGTGCGACAGCCAGCAGCTCTTCTGGGAATTTTTTTTTTTTTCCCCCTTAGAATTATTTCTCATTGGTTAAACACAGTGATGGAAGGAAAGAGAATTTTTTTTAAAAAGAGGATTTTTTTAGAAAGAGAAAAAGGCACAGCCCAAGTTGGCATGAGCTCAGCCCTCACGTGCCTGGGAACATGCCTGCACTTGGGCTTGCTCCTCAATGTCAAAATAAAGACTCTGAGTCTGAGCTTAATAATTTCCCTGGAGCACCATTGTCCTGCAGAGACAGTTTGCCTTTCAGCCCTGCACTGCTGCCAAGGGAGAGGTGAGGGAAGTGAACCACTTTATTTACTGAGTTGGTTGTTGTAGCAATTCCGAGTGAGCTCAGCATCACTGGCTGCTGCTTCGGGAGGGCTCCTGGAATGAGGAATTTCCCTCAGATCTGCATAGGGGAATCTCTGCTTTCACGGCACAGCTTTGTCCCGGCTTCAAATACATCTGCTGACCTGAGAAAGGATTACAGCACCTTTGATACCCCAATTAAAATGGATCAGGAGGGGGAAGGAGCCATTGATCCTGCAGCGCCGGTGCTGATGTGCTGAAGTGCTGAGCGATGCCCATGAGCACAAACACTGAATCACAGGGATCAATAAACAGAGCTGGAGCGCTGCAGGCAGCGCGGCACACTCGCGCTGGCAATTACAGAATCTGGGTTGGCTCTACAACTGCCTCGACAAATGCCCTCTAACCCTGAGCCTTCCCATCCAAAAAAACCATTAGCTGGCCTTTGAATTACCAAAATGGCACATTCGTGTGCTGCTTCAAAGGGAAAAATGCCTCAATTGCCTGGGAAGTGCTTATAGCTCTGCGTTATAAACATTTTCATTTTAAACTTACAGGTATTAGGAAAGTTGTTCTTAAATCTACAAAGCTTGTGCTGTGGAGAGAAGGTTTATAAATGAATAAATGATTCATCTTTTTTGCTTTCTGATGCTGCAGGCAGGCAATTAAATGGGATTGAACTTGATAGTTTAGGGGGTTTGGAAGTTCTTAATATAAAAAATCACAACTACAAAATACTTATGAATTATAAAAGAGGCCAAGGGACAGAATGCTATAGATTTTAATGGCACTTTAAAAAAAATGCCTACAGGAGACAATAAAGTGGTTTTCTTAGCTGTGACCTCACTGAAAAGGATCCAAGGATTGAAAGGGCAAAGGCAAGTGGAGGAGGATGTGTCACCCTGCGGACAGAGAACACATCCCCAAACTTCCTTAATCTGCATTTTCCCACCGCGAAACCCTGGAAAATGACGTGGGGAATTGTGATGTTTGCTGAGTCTAAGATGAACCAGACAGAGACAAAGTATCTTCTTCATCCCCGATTGGCTCTGCAGGTCAATATTTACATCCCTCCACAAGAGTCAACACCAAATATTTGGGATGAGTATTTCATAGGTAAATATCAATACCAAATATTTGGTTCAAACATCTCAACAGCCCAGATATTTGGGGAAAGCCCAATTCTACTGCCTGCAGCTGGGAATAGAGTTATTTCATGTTTTAAAAATAACCTTTAATTTTTCATGGATCATTTTGGGATGAAAGAAACAAGCAAGTTGTCGCTGCACTTTCTGCTTGAAATTCCAAATTTTCAGCCCATTCCAGCTTTTTCAGAACTGAATTAAATTTTTAATCAGATATTTACTCCATAAGCTACGTCAGCCCTTCCTCTGTGCGGGAATTTAATCTGTTGGCTTTAGAATACAAGGAAAACGGAATGTGAGGTCAGGATCCATCAAACCACCGAGGGGAATCTCTTCATCTGATAACAATGCTTTGTTCCTTCCATGCGTTTTTCATCCTTTTTTCATCTTTCAAATACTTTTCCCAAAAAATATTGCCACGAAGACTTCTCCCCCCAAAATGGAGAGTTTTAAGAGCTGGATATTTTACTCTATAAATTCCACTGTTTGCAGCTCCTTCTGTTGATTTTTTTCCCATGACAGGATGTTATGTGGTTTTAATGGAATATTAGTAGTATGGCTACATTAAATGCCATTTAAAACCTCTTTCAAAGTGGTATTGACTGTGTTGAAATGAGAGTATGGAGATATCCCAGTGATGGGAAATAGGTGTGAATATTGTATTTTCATCAGCGACAGCATTTTCAAAGTGATACAGAAAACTCTTATAAAAAAAACCAAACCTATAAAAATTATCATATCGTTCTGAGCGGATTTGCCTTCCTATACAGAAGAGCTAAAAATAGACTTGTTGATATATTAACAGCAAGAAAAAATATTCTAAGTAATTATCAGCTCTCCCCACGTGTTGAAAGCCCATTTTGTCCCGCGGCTGTTTCAATCAATAGACTATTTATTTTCAAATAACCATGCACTAAGGATCATTTGGACACAGAGCCCATAAATACACATTACCTCATTATCGACCCTCTCTGGCCACTGCTGCATTATTAACATTGCACTAAAAGAAGCAATCAAGCCATAAACAGGAGGAATTTTTAGAAACTCTTAGAATTATTCTTCCCCCAAATATTTTTGTAGGATGACCAGGCCTGGGATTTTACCCCCAAGAATGACTTTTCTCCATGATATTCTTTACAGAGAAGCAAATGTAACCAGTAGCCAGTGAAACGGGCAGAAATACAATATTTGCAAAAAGGGAATGTACACAGGACGGTTAAACTCTATTTTTTATCCCGGGTTTATCACTTGCACATACATGAGAACGCCGAAATTCAGTCCCAAAAACCCCTATTGCTTTAATCCTATAAAAACCCCATTTCTGCAGGTGCCCGGCAGGCAGGAAAAGGCAGGGAGCGAGTGCTGGGAGCAGAATCCCTTTGCTGAGGGCAGGAGAGCAGTGTGCAGTGCCATCTTCATGCAGCTCAGGCAGGGAAATTCTGCTCCCGCGCTGCCGTGGGATGAGCGATGGCTTTCCCATAAAGGATGAGCTACTCGGGGCCATAGCAGAGGCTGCCGTGGCAAACTGCCGAGAGCTGGAGGGCTGCACCTCATCTGCATGTGAATCCACAGCAGTTTTAAAGCCATCAAGGAGTGCAGGGGTAGCGCTTGAATATTTCTCGATACGTTTGTCAGCACAGTGCGATCTCCAGCAATAAAAACCTGGCTCTGAGCGGCCTGGTCGTCCTCCCTGGGACTGGGGCCATGTCCTGATCCCACTGATCTTGGCAGAGGGTGCTCAGCACCCCCAGGACCCCCAGCCTCACCCCAATGTGATCAAACACCATTGTCCTGTCCCGTCACCGAGGGCAGTGCCGTGTCCATCGCGGAGCTGCTGAGATCCATGCCCAGATCCTCCCCTCGAGCTGAGCCGAGCCCAAACCAACCCCACCGGAGTACAATTGTTGGGGTAGAGAGACTGTATGAAGCTGCTGAGAGTGGAAAATCACCCCCACGCTGAAGATCAGTAAGAACGGTGGGTTTAGACGGGATTTTGGAATTAGGAATTGTTCCTGGGAGGGTGGGCAGGCCCTGGCACAGGGAAGCTGTGGCTGCCCCAGCATCCCTGGCAGTGTCCAAGGCCAACCTGGTCTAGCAGAAGGTGTTCTGCCATGGCAGGGGAGGGAATAAAATGATCTTTAAGGTCCTTCCAGGCCACACCAGTCCGTGGTGTTCCATAGCTGTGTTCCTCCGTCCCCGCGCTGGCACAGGGACGCGGCTCAGGGAGGATTAATCACATTTTGCATAAAACCAACTGCAACAAGTGAGGGGAGAAGGTGTGTGGGGGTGCAAAGTGGAAAATTACTGAGGGAAGGAAAAGAAGATTGAGAGGACAGAGGCAGGTCCGTGTGCCAGCTGCTCTGCAGAGGAAGAAAATGGGAGGGATGAGTTCAAATCTTTGGATTTCAGATTTGGACTGAGGCTGGGGATAATGCAGAGGCTTCCTGGCAGATTGGGCATCTGACGGCAGGAGCTGCAGTCAAGGTGATCTTCTGGGGAGCTGCTGTATTCACTTCATTTCCAAAGCTTGCATTCATGCTCCTGCTGTCAATAAAAATCCCTGCCTGAATAGATAAGCCCGAGCCCCGTATCTCATTAAGCCTCAGAATTCAATCCTCTGCTTCAAGCTCTGTGCTCCTATGCTACTTTATATCATTAAGAAATATTGCCCAAGCTGATCCCCATAATCCTTGTATTAGCCAGCACAATTAAATCTAATATGGATGGAAAAATGGGAGCTGGTGGGACTTCTCCACGCTGTGAATTCCAGGTGCATCCCTGCGTGTGTGACTGGAAAGTGCACAAGCAACAAGTTAGAAATGAGACTCTCATAAGCCCTAAGTCATTCTGTTTTAAATAGCTTAAGAAAATGCTGAGACTTTCTCAGGATGAATTGTGGAATACCTTGAAGTGAGACCATAAATCCCAATGCTGTCACTCTCTTTCTCAGAGGAGTTATTTAATGAAGCATCCAAAATAAAAAGTCAGGCTTTTGAGCTCCTAGGATTTTGTTTCTCTGTCAGACGTAAACTTGGTGACTTCTGAGTTTTAAAACAATGGCCTAAACATGCCAGCCATTAGCAGTGACACTTAATGAGATTCACAGATAACCCCTTAACAGAAAATGTAGTGATTAAGTCAATTTAAATGATTCATCTCCACTGCAGCCTGCGAGACTTGTACATAACAGCCATTTGCATAGCAATAAAAATCTCCATTTCTCCACACAGGACAGGTTTATAAGGATATTTCCAACCTTAATAATGTCTGCTCTCATTTGTCTGCTTGGAAGTTTTTTTTCACTGCTCCTTTTTGCCAGATGTTTATCCTGGGAGGGGGAGCAGGAGATCTCGGATGCTTATCCTGGGAGGGGGAACAGGAGATCTCAGATGCTTCTCCTGGAAAAGGGAACAGGAGATCTCAGATGTTTCTCCTGGGAAAGGAACAGGAGATCTCAGATGTTTCTCCTGGGAAAGGAACAGGAGATCTCAGATGCTTATCCTGGGAAGGGAACAGGAGATCTCAGATGCTTCTCCTGGGAAGGGGAACAGGAGATCTCAGATGTTTCTCCTGGGAGGGGGAACAGGAGATCTCAGATGTTTCTCCTGGGAAAGGAACAGGAGATCTCAGATGTTTCTCCTGGAAGGGGAACAGGAGATCTCAGATGTTTCTCCTGGAAGGGGAACAGGAGATCTCAGGGCACTTGTGCAGGGCCAGGAGTGAGTCCCTGAGCAGGAGCATTCCCAGCCTGGCTGAGAAGAGGCTCTGGGGGGAATTTCACTTCTGCGACATTGCTGGGGCTGGTGTGTGGCCAGAGCATCCCCATCAGCTCTGCACTTCCACACGGAGCAGCCCTAATGAGACCTGTAGCCAGCAGCCAGTGAAATGGGCAGAAATACAATATTTGCAAAAAGGGAATGCACACAGGACTGTTAAACTCTATTTTTTATCCAGGAATTATCACTTGCACATACATGAGAACGCCAAATTTCAGTTCCAGACACCCTATTGTTTTAATCCTAGAAAAACCCCATTTCTGCAGTTGCCCGGTGGCTGCTCCCAGGTTAATTTGGCCACTGCAACAGCCCAAATTAACCTGGGACTGGAGCTCGGCCCAAGGGAATTGCCAAACTCCCTCCGACTTCCAAAGGTGTGAGATCAGATCCTCACATCTGAGAGAAATCGAAGGGAAAGCTCTGCCAAGTGAATCCCTGGCACGGCGGTGATTTCTGGAAGATCGGGGAGCGGGAGGTGCCAGCGCAGGGTTGTGTAACACATCCCCTCCCTGCTCCCCCAGCCCAGGCAATTAATCACTAATTGAAATTGCCTCTCCCCGACTGACCCAGAGCCACACGGATTAAACCAGATTTCGGAATGCTAATTACACGACATCATTTTCCCAATTATTCTTAAAATTGGATTATGTACCGGGAGATGGGGACGTTTGAAGCAGCCACTAATGAGCAAATCATGCATAAAAAACTTGTTTGTTATGTCGGTGATTGAACAAAATAAGGTTGCAGGCGTGAAGTCGTGTCCAAATAAACAAGAGAAACCAAAGGGTTTCCAAGAGAAGCACCAAGCTGGAATTTAGGGAGCTCCAAAAGCCATGGCAAAGCCAGAGAATGGGTTTTAGTTCCTTTTTCTCCCATTGGCCAGCGATGGCTAAAGCTGTTTTTGGATTATTGGGTGTTTCAGGGTATTTTCCCAAGAAATTATTATGTTATCTAAGTGACCAAGTCACTTATAATCCATTTTCAAAAGTTTCTGAGGAGCTTAAGAACACAAATCTGATTATCAAAGAGACTCCGCGATTGCATTTTTCTGTGTTTGCCCCACCTTTCTGATGTAATCAAGAGTGACACAGAAATTTAATTGCTGCAAGTAGTCTCTGTATTGCAGCAGCCAGAAGTCTTTAGATTCACTGCACAAATATTACAAAATCCAGTTTAGTCCCTTTGTACTTTTCTGCCTGAACAGTTTTGCTGTGATTCCAGGGCACTTCAGGAGAATATTCCAAAGGGGTTTCCAATCCCTGAATAGATCTGGAGATCTATCAATTCACTCCTGTCTGTCTGTCTGTCTATCACCATCAAACTGCATGAAAAGATTCATTGCTAATTTATCCCCAATATTCTTATAATTCAATTTCACAGCCAATTTCAGTTCTGGGTTTTTTTTCCCTCATGGATTTAAGACAATCATTGCTTAAAAAAAACAACCAAAAAAACCCAACAGAAACCAATCATGTATGCAGTGTGTAAAAAAATGAAGTTTCCAGGGTACTTGCTCCAAAGCTTCAGATTTAAGTCTACAAATAGGAAGTAATACTCCCTTCTCAGCAATCCAGAATGCTTAAGTCAAAAGGGGCTTATCTTTAAATCTAATTTTTTTGAGTATCATTCCTAACAGAGAAACTCTGAGCCCCTTGAAATAACCCTTTTTTCTCTTCAAAGGGCATAAAAAAAAAAAAAAAACGGGGTTCAAAAACTCAGGATATTTTTACTCCCTGGACTGATAAAGCCAGTGAGTTGTGCACTGTTCTTTCCTCCTTCACAAGTCTTCTCACCATTTTCAAGGTCTCTATTGCCCACAATTAAAAAAACCTTGTATAATTACAGAGTTAATTATTTTCTGATGTTGAAATTCTAAGTTTGAAACTTTTGTTACAAGCCCATTCCCATATTAAAAAAGAAGATATATAGCAAGAAAAGGATGAAATTACAATGCACTTTGTAGCAACAATCAATATCTTTGAGTCAATCTCCCATTTACATTTTTAAACTCTTTTCTGTGGTAAGCCTTAAGACAAGACTTCCATAGCAACAGAGACAAGGCCTGCCTCCATTGCAAGGAATCTTAACAAAAAATGCAATAAGAAAAGAAAAGAACAGGGGTCAATTATTTATTTTTAAGTTATTTGAATGAGGCACCATTAACCTCAGTGAAAAAAAAATCCAGTGTTTTCTTCAGCCCAGCCATCAATCAAAATAAAATAACATATTCTGTTAATTGCTCTCTGTTATTCTCACAGTTTCAGCACAGTGCAGTGGTAGAGGGAAATTCTTGTTGGGTTTAGGGTCTTTTTAAACTGAGATGGAAAAGCTTCCTTTCCTCCTGGGTAAACCCTGAAACAGCCAAAGGAAAGTCCAAGAGTTTCTGCCACCAACTTGGGTGGCCAAGATTTGACCTGGAAGGCACATTTGAGCCACCAGCTCCTGGTGTGGCTCTGGTGCCTGAGCAGCGTGTGGGTGCCCAGGAACAGATCCAGCAGTGCTGCAGAGGATTCCATCCTGGATGGATTAGGGGAATTGCTTGGCACCAGCAGCCACCACCAGCCTCCAAAGCACACCCGTGGCACAGCCATGGCACCCCAGAGCCCTTGGCCGCTCTGTGCCTCCGTCTCCGAGCAGATCCTGCTGCAGCCAGCGATGCCCCGAGCCTGACCCCATTCCCAACTGGTGTGTTCGTTCGCAGGCTGTGGTGCTAATGAGTGACACAGAGACCCCAGGCAGTGCAAAAGAGAGCCATTTAATGCAAAAAAACCAGTGTTTTTAAGCCATTAGTTGGTTATTAGTTTACATACTTTTAAGGCACAACAAGGCCAAGACAACCAAGCACCAAACACCACGAGGTGAACACGCGAATGTCATGCAGAGCCTCTCAGGTTCTCACGTTCCTCTGTTCCAGCTGAATCATTCTCCCATAGTTCCCTTCTGCTTAGCCTAAGGAACAGGCCAGAGACATGTTACAAGGCCTTCTCCTTTACAAAGCCTTACCTACGTGTGGTGGGTCAACCTTCGGTTCCTGCCCTCTCAAGAGCCAGCTCCGCCTCCTCAGGCGGAGACACCCTTGTGGGGCAGGACACTCCCGTGCAGATCCACCCCCAGGGGTGGGCATGGGGAATGGCTTCTGTCCAGGCTCCACCCCTTTTTCTGGCACATTCCCTACAGTTACTTCCTCTATTGGTCTGTTCGTATTGTTCCCTCTCCTGTTTGTATTTGGTTGGCCCCGAGGCGTTGTATCCTCCCCTTTCCCTCATCCCAATTGGTTGACCCTGCTGGTATAAAACCCCTGCCCGAGACGTTTTCCTCGGACTTCGTCTCCGAGGCAATCCCGCTCCAGACCCCCGCACCCTATCACCCAATAAAGGGATTGAAAGAGACGAGTCTCCTCCCGGCCTTTTGCTTCCTCGGGTCCCCGTGACCAGCGGCTCTTCGCGTAGGGACAGCTTGTCCAGGACAGTGCCACCTCCGGGGTGAGTCAGGCACCCGAGAGCCCAGAGCGGCCAGCGCTCGTGCCCGAGACAAGGCCCACCAAAGGGTCGGACCCAACGCCGACGCTAAAGACAACACCTATGGGTAACACCCAACAGCATTTCCTCTCATCTCCAGGCTTTTCTGGAGCTTCGGCAGCACATCCAGGCACTGCCAGGGAGTTCTTATCAGCCTGGGCTGTGGAAGTGCCCCTGCCCATGGGATGAGATGAGCTTTAAGGTCCCTCCCAGCCCAAACCATTCCATGATCCTGTGGTGAGATTCCTTTGATTCGTGTGCCTGGCAATGCTGGTTGCCTTGGACAGTGAGTTTTGGAGAAGGGCAAAGCAGTCCCAACAATTAAACAGCTCTAATAAAATATTTTAGTGGATTTTTTCTCATTGATAATTTCAGTTTCTGTAGTTCCAGGTGAAAAGACTGGTGACTCTTTGGGGTTCTCCAAAATGCTGTAGGGATGGGAGGAAGATGCTCACCAGACCATCAGATCCCCACCATGTCTGTATTTTCCCACAGGATTTAGTTTTTCCTGTTCTGGTGACTCTCATGGAGCTCAGTCCTGAGGATTTCTCTGGGACAAATGCGATGAAGAAAGTGGCAGAGCATTGGATTCAGTGCCAGCATTTTGCATTCACTTAAAGGAATGTGTCACTTATGGGTTTTGGTTTTCTCCACCCTTCTGTCTAATATTCCTCCTTTTTGCTTCCTGTTTGCTTTTTAAATTATATCCTCAATAACTGCATATAAAAACCCTATAAATGCTTTTTTTCCCCCATTACATTTCACCTTCTAAGCAACACAGCATTGCTTTTCTCACCTTTCTGGTAGAACTTTAAAAATTCCCACTATTTAAGTCAATTCAGTTCCTGAGACTCTTAGAAAGGAGAAAACCAGAAAAACTATTGCTACCTGCAGTTCCTTCCCTGCATGTGACCTCTCTGCTCGTTCTTGTGGCTTTGGATCAGGACTTGGCCGAAGGAGCAGAGCTGGAGCTGTGGGAGCAGAGGCCCCACAAAGGCTCGAGCTCCCCGGCAGCAGCACAGAGGGATTGCTGCTGTCACAAAAAGTTGCATAACTCTCATCTGTGCTGTGGATTTTTCCACGGTCCTTGGAGGCTCGGGAAGGGCACGGCGAGGGAGGTGCAGGCAGGGAGCAGGAGAGATCAGTTCAGAGAGCAGCAAGGGCTGTCTGCACAAACAGCCTTTGCATCCCATCAGGGAAGGCTCTGCCTGTCAGAGGAAATATGGAATTGTTTGGGCTGGAGAGGATCTTAAAACTCATCCAGTGCCACCCCTGCCATGGCAGGGACACCTCCCACTGTCCCAGGCTGCTCCAAGCCCCAATGTCCAGCCTGGCCTTGGACACTGCCAGGGATCCAGGGGCAGCCACAGCTGCTCTGGGCACCTGTGCCAGGGCCTGCCCACCCTCACAAGGAGGAATTCCTTCCCAAAATCCCATCTAAATCTGTCCACTTCCACCTTGTGTCCTGTCCCTCCATCCCTTGTCCCCAGTCCCTCTGCAGCTCTCCTGGAGCCCTTTATGCCCTGGCAGGGGCTCTGAGCTCTCTCTGGAGCCTTCTCCTCTCCAGCTGAACATTCCCAGCTCTCCCAGCCTGGCTCCAGCCCTGGAGCAGCTCCGTGGCTCCTCTGCCATTGGGACAACTTCCCAAATCTCCGCAGTTTGGGGTGGAGGCTCCGTGCAGAGAGCACCAGCCCAGGCTGTGCATCTCACACTCTCTGTGCCTCTCTTCTGAAGCTTTAACATCAGAGCAAGATGTGACCCAGCCTTGGAGAACCTGTCCCACAGGGATGACACTGGTCCCGTCCCGTCCCAAATCCCAACAGAGCTGGATTTGTCAAAAATTTCTGCTGACACAGAATGGATATTTCTGCCCCTATAACTTGCACCTTGGCCACTGTATTTCACTGATACCACTGAGCTGCTACAGTTATTTTTTTAAGTAGTTTGCAAGAAAAGATTGTCATAAATATTTAAAATTAATATTTTCCATGAAAATTTAATTGTGTGCTATGGTGGTTTTAATCTAATCTAGTCAGCAATCTTCAGATAGTCCCAAAAGTCAGCAACTGCATCCCAAGTGACCAATTTTTTCCTTGCATTTTCTTTGCTTGGAACTACATTATCATTTAAAAATGTTTTGTTTAGAAACCCAGATTTGCCTTCTGCCTCATCACTGCCATTCCATTATGCTCTTTATGTGTAAACAGAGTGTACTTCAAAGAGCATATATCATTATTAATAGTTAATACAAGAAATGGAAATAAAAGCTCCAGAAGCTGGTCCTATAGGAAGCAATTCCCCGCACTTTATGGGAAAGGCTTTCCTTCCTGTTAGATGTCCTTGAGAGATGAGATGACTCTTGCAGGGACATAAAAACAACCCCCTATTATTGCACTTTCTGGATATATAATCTCCAAATAATGAGCAACAGGATGAAAACAACTCAAAGAAGCATCCTGGAGCATTTTCCCCCTGTCTTGCCAAGGCCAGCAGTTTTCCTTGATTAAGGGTTAGAGGATCAGAGTCCCAATAAGCAGTTAGCGGTGGAATTGAATCCATGACACATCTTTCTCCTCTCCCCTGAGCTAACTCTGCCACAAAATGAACCTGGGATATTGATGACTTCAAAGGAGCTGCAGAAATGAAGCAACAAGCCATGAGCAGAAAGCATTCCTAAATACTCTGTGACAGAAATGCCTTCAGAGGGGGAAGGTTTTGAGTCTGTAGTATTTTACTACGAGGTGTAATGAAGCCTGCAGGGTCCTGTGCCCACCGTGCCCAAAGCTGCTGCATGGGAGAAGTGAAATCCAATTTATTCCCATTTTTGTGGACAGTTCTCAGCTCAGCAGGAGATGCTGTGTCTCATTTATAACCCAGCCCCCACGAGCCACAGGATTGTGTGGTTTCCATGAATCCCAGCAGCTCCAGGAGGTCGCACTGGGAACAAGATCCCCTGGTGCTGGGCAGTCCCCAACCATTTGTATAAATGCCATTTTTGAGGCTGAGTTTCCCAATGCACTGCAGGCACACCCTCATTGCCATTCCGTGAGCACAGCCAACGAGGAGCTGTCTGTTATCCTGTTGGGAATTGAGCAGGAGTCCTTGATCAAAGGACAAACACCTTTACATTCAGCGATTCCCTAATCATTCTCCTGAAAAGCTTTACCACCAGCAGATGTTTTTGGTGGTGGGATGTTTATTTAGCCGCCCCTATTGCTCTCTCCACATCAATGACAGGCTCATTTTCCTCCTACTTAATTAAGACTACCTTCAAAGAGACCCTTTTATAAACAAATTAGGGTTATCTGACTCCAAGTTTAAAATGGAGCAGTGTTTGATCAATACAATTGATTGCAGAGATCTAAACTCATCTCTGGGATACTCTGTTCCTGTCTTGGAAAGTTTTTAATGCCTTGCTGAAGCAGAGGTGGAAGTGCATGGCAGCCTCCTGGACTCCTGCCACATTAACTGGGCACTTTTAAATGAGGCAAACAGCACTGAAAACCTTCCAGCAGAGCCATTCCATGTAAATAACACCGTGTGGAAGGGAGGTGGGAAACCTGGAATGCTTTTGGGAGGATCAGGAATCGTGGAGAAGATAATGCTGATGACAAGACAAACGCTTGGGTATTTTTAGCTTCCACAGGACGCAGTTTGGCATTAAAAGAAACATCACGGATAAAAAGAAAATCACAGAGCCATCCATCCATCCATCCATCCATCCATCAATCCATCAATCCATCATCCATCCATCCATCCATCCATCCATCATCCATCCATCCATCCATCCCTCCATCCCTCCATCCATCCATCATCCATCATCCATCCATCCATCCATCCATCCATCCATCATCCATCCATCCATCCATCCCTCCATCCATCCATCATCCATCCATCATCCATCCATCCATCATCCATCATCCATCCATCCATCATCCATCCATCCATCCATCATCCATCCATCCATCAATCCATCAATCCATCATCCATCCATCCATCATCCATCCATCCATCCATCATCCATCCATCCATCCATCAATCCATCCATCCATCCATCCATCCATCCATCCATCATCCATCATCCATCCATCATCCATCCATCATCCATCCATCCATCATCCATCCATGCATCATCCATCCATCATCCATCCATCCATCCATCATCCATCCATCTATCCATCCATCCATCCATCATCCATCCATCATCCATCATCCATCCCTCCATCCATCCATCATCCATCCATCCATCATCCATCCATCCATCCATCCATCATCCATCCATCATCCATCCATCCATCCATCCATCCATCCATCCATCCATCCATCATCCATCCATCCATCATCCCTCCATCCATCCATCCATCCATCCCTCCATCCATCCATCCATCCATCCATCCATCCATCCATCATCCATCCATCCATCATCCATCCATCCATCCATCCATCATCCATCCATCATCCATCCATCCATCCATCCATCCATCCATCCATCCATCATCCATCCATCCATCCATCCATCCATCATCCATCCATCCATCCATCCATCCATCCATCCATCCATCATCCATCCCTTAACAACAAGACTGAACTGGAAACACCCTTAATTTGTCTTTCTTGTCACAACATCAGGAAATTCAAATCGAGCATGTGAAGATCTATGGAGATCCAGATGCAATGGATAAGACACACTATTCATTTATTTCTTGCATGGAACGCAGTCTTGGAGTCATGAATCTCGTTTGGGATGCTTTGATATAGGACTTTTTAGGCTTTTCCTCATACAAATAATATAGAGATTGCAATGTATCAGTGAATTTAAAGACATTTTAAATCTCTTCTCCAGAAAAACTTCTCAAATTGGTGTATTCTGAACATTTTATCTGTGTGTGTGAACTCCCTCAGCAGGGAATCTGCATTCCTGCACACATCCTTATATCCATTCCAAGATGCAGACCACACTGCACTGTACAGACTTTAACAAAAAGGCCTAATTACACTGCAAACCTACGAGCAAAGTCAGCCTAAAGAAGGAGCAGAAGAAAGCAGCAAAAATAAAGTACCTGAAGAGTTACCAGACACATGGAAATTACATCTCTCTCTCACTAATTCAATTCTGCCACCTAATTCCTGACAGTAACTAACAATTTCATGATAGCTGTCCACCAGCTCCCCAGGAAGTTCTCTCATACCGGAAAAAAATAGTCAGCCTTCTCCTGAGTAGGCTTAGAAAAATACTGTCCGTGTCTGTGCATCTCTAGTCTCCTGTTTCTCTTTTTTTTTTTCAGTATAAAATGCTCATTTTGCTCAGGAAAAATTAGAGTTTGTGGATAGAATCCCTGCATTTCCAACATTTGTGTATAAAGGAGGATTCTGCTTGCGCTGGGATCCATTTCCACCCCGTGCCAGTAATCATTTCAATATGATATTGATACCATACATTTTTGGACGGTTAATTTAGTTCAGCTTTATCTGTGCCAAGATATCAAGCTGATAATTGATCTCCAGCTTTGTTCTGCAGCATTAATTAAGTTTTAGAAAAGCTTACAGATCAATTTATTTGAGTTAATGCAAATCTGCACCTAGAACAACACGACTCAGATATTTATCACTCTGCTGTGAGTCCCTTCTCATGCCTCAGCAATTCAGGTTTACATCTGGTTCAAGTTTCTCTAATCTAAAATAAACCAGCATGAAAAAGCATTTGATTTCTCATTTAGATTCTCGATAGCCTTTTATTGCAAAGATAACATCCCTTGTCTGATTTGAAATGGTAAAATTGTTGGGTCAAAAATAATGAATAAAAATGTTGGCACTCCCGAGTTTTCGCAATGAACCTAAATTTTATTGCTCTTTAAAAAAATTAAAAGCAAACTGGGGCTCTTTTCTACGTATGAGATAGCATTATTTAAGTCGTGCTACAATCATGATTAATTTCTATGCCCTAAAAATGCTGACTTCAAAGGTATTGAAAGGTTGATGTGAAAAGCTCCTCACTGTGAGGACCTGGCTTGACTCTGCTCTTGCAGAGCCCCTCAGGTGTGGATGGAGATAAAACCAGCTCAGGCCGAATCAAATCAGCTCCAGCAGCATCAGCCTTGCTGTCTTTTCTTCAAATGCAAAGCATGGCTGTTTCCAGGTGGATTTATCAGAGAATCCCAGGATCATTTGGGTTGGAAGGGAATTTAAAGCCCATCCAGTGCCACCCAGGGACACCTCCCACTGTCCCAGGCTGCTCCAAACCCTGTCCAGCCTGGCCTTGGACACTGCCAGGGATCCAGGGGCAGCCACAGCTTCTCTGGGAATTCCATCCCAGCCCCTCCCCACCCTCACAGGGAAAAGTCCCTTCCCAATATCCACCCAGATCTACCCTTTTTCAGCTTAAAGCCATTCCCTGTGTCCTGTCCCTCCATCCCTTGTCCCCAGTCCCTCTCCAGCTCTCCTGGAGCCCTTCAGGCACTGGAAGAGGCTCTGAGGTCTCCTGGAGCCTTCTCTTCTCCAGGTGAACAATCCCAGCTCTCCCAGCCTGCAGGATGTAGATCCTGCTCATGGATCCGTGCTTTACAGAGGCCTTTGTTTTATTTTTGAGTTTAAACAAAGCTTCCATTTTCTTTAGTCACACCCAGGTGCTAAAGAGTTACAGCTCCCAAACATCCCTTGATTTTCCCACAACAGTTTTTTGCAGAGTCACGGTTTTCTCAATTTTGTTTCAGAGCATTTAAACACATTTAGAGCTGAGCTGGCCACAATGACCTTTCAGCACAGCACGCAGAAAACTCCAAATCCATGCTTTTCCCTGTTTTTACCGACTGTTGCACATTCCCAAGTGCTCAGGTCAATATTCTGCAGTCCTTCTCTAACAATAAATCTGCAGAACGGGGATGAAAACATTTGCCCACCTCAAAATTTTTGCTTGAGGCAACTCAGATTGTCCTTAAACTGTATCTGGTATCATTTTCTGTCAAGCATTATAAAAGGAAGGATAAAAAAGAGTTTGTAAAACATGAGCTCTCCCTATTTCTCATTAGAGGATTTTATGTACATTGTGTTAGGCCAGTGAGGTGCGAATTTTTTCCTAATTAACAGGGCAGGATACTACTAATTAATCAGATGAAATACATGCCAGTAGGGCCCCCTTTGTCAGGAGCAGAGAAACCGGCTTTAGGAATGGTCCCAAAGTTTTAAAATCTGGAATTTGCATCATGTGAGATGCCTCTGCCCACCCTGTGTACCTCCCCACAGCCAGGACTGCCTCCACCAGCAGAGAGTTAAAGGGTGAGAGCTTTCCTGAAGAAATTGGTGAGGTTTTGCCACGTGGATCTCACTTTTCTATTTCTCTACTTGACCTTTTCTGAATATTTCAGTGGGGGTTTTTTGTTGTTCAGCTCACTCATCCAAAAGCCCATGTAGATCCTGCTCTGTATTGATCTCATTCATTGTGTGAAATGCTGACTGAAGGAATAGGATAAAACTCCACTCCTCCTGGCTTTTCCTGCCTTCCATTGGTTCAGGAAGGTCAGAGGAAAATGCCCAACTCCTCTCTCCAAATGAGGAATTGCTTGGGAGCTGGAGAGGAATGTTCAGATTGTTACAAACTTCAGGAGCTGCTGCTGAAGCAGCTCCACGGCCCTACAGATTGGCAAGGCCAGCAAATTCAGGGGTTGGCCATTGATTTTTGGGTTTTCCTCTTTGAGAGCATTTTAATCTGGATGTCAGGAGTGTATCTCAAGTGCTTCTCTCTGTTTGTCTAGGAAAATCAATTATCATGGAATCCCAGAATGGTTTGGATTGGAAAGAACCTTAAAGCTCATCCAGTGCCACCCCTGCCATGGCAGGGACACCTCCCGCTGTCCCAGGCTGCTCCAAGCCCTGTCCAGCCTGGCCTTGGACACTGCCAGGGATCCAGGGGCAGCCACAGCTGCTCTGGGAATTCCATCCCAGCTCCTTACCACCCTCACAGGGAAGAATTTCTTCCCAAAATCCCATCTGACCCTGCCCTCTGGTACTGTAAATCCATCCCCCCTTGTCCTGTCCCTCCAGACCCTCATCAATTGTCTCTCTCCATCTTTCTCGTAGCTTTTTCAGGCACTGGAAGATCATGGTGAGGCCACCCCAAAGCTTCTCCTCTCCAGGCTGAGCAATCCCAATTCTCTGAGCCTTTCCTCACCTCAGAGCCGCTCCATCCTGGTGCTTTCCTCGTGCCTTGCTCCAACACCTCCCTGTCCTTCCCGTGCTGAGGACCCCAGAGCTGGAGGCAGAACCCAACAGAAAATCTGAGTTCCAAAGCACCACAGCTCCTTCTTCAGCACTCAGCTTGTGGAGTGGGTGAGAAAATAGCTGCTCTAGACCTCACTTCAATCTCCGTGAATTAAGCTGCAATTTGTATATCCTACCTGGAATTTGAGTTGGATATTTATTTTCCCAAATTAGCTCAGCCACAGTGATGGTGCAGATTCCCATTTCTATATTTGATGGGGTTTTTTTAGGATGCAGCTTGAAAACTGAGAATAAGATAGCGAAAAGAAAGAAAAAAACCCACTCCAGCTTCAGAGGCTGTAATACCTAAGGCAAAGGACCCTCTTTGAAGCAATAAAATGTTTCAGCATAGTGTGAAGAGCAGGAGTTGGTGCAAACATCCTCTGCTCCTCAGCTTCTCCCAGACTGAGGGACACACAGGAGGAAGGGCCTGAGCTTCTCCCTCTGGAGCAAGTTGGGAGTGGAAGAACATTTTATACCAAAAGAGACAGCCCTTGCCTCTTCATCCTCCCAAATCACAGTTTTCCTCCGTGGAAAGGAAAGCTTCGTTCCCTGCCCATGGCAGGATGGTCCTTAAGGTTCCTTCCAACCCAAACCATTCTGGGCCTGATCCTACGATTCTTGGTTTAGGATACAAAATATTCCACAATGCTTTTTGCACGAACGACAATAGAATCTTCTTCTACTCTTCAGCTTTTACTGACAATTTTCTCCCTCTGGAACAGAAGATTAATTTATATTTTGCCATTAATAGGCACATTTTCACGGTGCCTGCACAACTGTAGGAAAGGGGCAGCACAGCATTATTTTTCTGTCTGCTTACTCTGTTATTGTGGGAGAAATAAGCTGGTTTAGAGATGGCTCCCAAAGTAGGTCAGGACAGAACGATAGAAGAAGTCTGTGAGTCCCTTTCCAAAAATAAGTGATATCCCCTGATCTGAGGCAGCTTCTGGGTGTGTGAAGACCTCATTGGCTACAGCACTGCGTTTAAAGGACTCATTAATTAGGAGTGAAAAATTAATTACCTTCATCCGCCTGCTCTGGGGCTGGAGGTGCTGCTGACAGATGGGCAGAGCTCCAGCAGCCCTGGTGATGGCAAAGGGGATTGAGTTTAGACCATTTGCTCTCTGTGCCTGATTCACCTCTTTTTGGGTTGTTTTGGATCATTTAGGGGAGATTCCTCTGCTTCCTTAGCCAGAGAATTCTGCTGATGAAACCACCAAGTGCAAAGCTGAAGGATTTTAGTAAGATACTGACTGAGGTTGGTTTTTTGGTGGGGTTGGTGTTTTTTCCTTTCAAACTTGGGAGTGTCATTGGGCATTTTTAGATCTCTGCAGAGATCTGAGCCTTGGTTTTTCTCTGTTTCAGTTTCCTGTCTGTGCAACAGATTAATCACATTTACCCATCTCACAGGAGCATTCTGTGAAGGCATCCATAAAAAGGCTGTCAGCTGTCCCCACATCATTTAAAAGGGAAAATATGGGTACCTAAAATAAACATCTGAAAGCCTTCCTGGCCAGGGCAGAAAAAATACAAAGAATATTTTTCCATGTCAGCAGCCAGCAAGTAATTTTGAGTGTGAGTAATTCCTCCCTTCAGAGACAAGCACCAAACGCATGCACTGAGCTGTGGATTTAACTGGAAACGTGGAATTATCAAATGTTCCACCAAGCCAGGGGGCCTGTGGGCTGATCTTGCACATTAATCCAGAATTTGGCAGAAAGGGGGTCAGGAAATAATTTCTTTAATTGTTTTTTACTCTGCTTTCTTCCATCTTTTCCCACTAATGACAGCCTCTAAAGCATCAGGAGCCAGGCAGACATGGGAATTAATTCCCCTGATAATGTGGATTGCTGCACTCTCGTGGTGTTCCCAAAGCACCATTGCAGGTCTGTTCCTAACACTGTGCTCCTAAAATTGAGTGGCTGCACTTTGGCCTTTGCTTTCCTGCTCTTGGGTGGTTTTTCCCTTTATTTTATTTTAATTAATTTTTTTGCTTTATGATGAAACACTGCTCCGAGCCTCGACAGTTGTGTGTGAGCTTCCAGGTTTTTTGAGTAAATGCATCCCACACACTCAAAACCCAGAGAATAATTAATAAGGCTTCATTTATTAAATATCTGCATACACATAATTATCTTAACCCTGTGATTTTGGAGTCAATAATTTTTCGGTTGACCTGATGGTGATTTTAATGGAATTACTGCTCCCGACCTGCACTTTGGCCACAGCTTTTCTGCAAATGAAAACAAGGAACTTCCTTCTCCCTGGTGGGAGAACCAAATGTATCAGCTAAAATATTCATAACTGCAAACTTGAAATGATAATTTTGTGTGTCCAACAATTCATAGAGGGTTTTTTGAGAAGCATGCTGGAACTTTTCTGGATTAGAGCAAAGCAAAGGACTTCAGGGTCCTGGAAGTCTGAGTGAGATTTAATTGAGCTGAAAATCTCCTTGCTGGAGCTGCTCTTGTCATGTCCACATGAGGATTAAGCCAATGACACCCTGCTAGTGTGGCTCTCAAGAAACTCTTTTACTATAAAAGCAGCATTATCTGACTTGTTTGGAGGTTTCACCAAGTTCTAGCTCATTCTGAACATTTCTGTTCCCTTATCAGCAAAAGCTCAACTTCTCAATATTCAAAAGACTTGTGGAAAAGCCATTTACTCTTTTGCTCCCTTCCCAGCTCCTCAATTCCTTTCCAATTCCTCCAGAATGAAACCAGGAAGGAAGAGAAACGGCCTGAGCCTGGGGAGGTTCTGTGGCAAAGCCCTTCCTTACCTTGTCAAGTGAAATGATCATTGCACTGCCAAGCGAGTGACACCTCCAGCCTCAGCCTGAGCTGCTTTATTTAGCAGGGCACTTGTGTAATTCAGCAGAATTCTGCTCTCCTTACATCCACCAGCCCTCAGAACATCCCACAGAACGCTGCTTTTCCTTTTCTCCTTCCCCAAAAGGCCTTTTTTCCCAGCATTGACTTTGAGTAGGAACAAGAAGGCTGAGAGAATAAATAACCTTGACTTTGAATAAGGAGAAGACTTTAAATAAACCTTCAGATTTCCATTGGACTTGCTTCTTTCAAAAGAAAAATCTACAAATCCTCACCTTTAGAACACAGCATCCTTTTTTTTTTTCATTTTGCTACCAAATAAGGAAAAAGAACATTTTTGCGCCAGAAAAAGGGTGTGCACATAATTTCAATCCCATTTATCAGCAAATGTTCTGTAGCAAGACATGGCTATATGGCTTTGCAGCCCTTTCAGACAAGGTTTTAGTAAAAACTACCATTGCACAGGTACTTGGGAAAGGCTTCCAACCTCCTCGTTGTGGATTTGATGAGTGGGGAATGTCAGTGCCTGAGTGGAGCCCCAAACCGAAGCCCTTAAGAGCTCTTCCCTTTCTTCAAATAGACTTGCTGTGTGTTTTAAACCGAGATAAGTATCCCGAATCATTTATCTTCGAGGAGTTTGGCCACTCAATGTGAATTTTTATCATTTAAATTTCCAGTAATTCCTGTAGCTGCTGGATTAGCGCTGCCTTCCTCCCGAACAGTGCAATAAACTCACGTCTTCTCCCCCAACCCCTTCACACCATTATCAAAACCACTTGAAGCCTTTAATTCTTTGACACGGAGAAGAAAATTCATGACAAGGCTGAATTCTAAAGAAAGGTCGTTTGTACATCTCTGGGCAAGTCCCTCCCCAATCAGGGCCCTGGCAGCTTTCAAAGAGACACGGAAAGGTCTTTGAGCGCCTGTCATCTCTCGGAATAACAGCATCAATATGCACGGAGGTTAATGCCTCACAAAGGACCAGGAATCTGCATATTACATTTATCAAAAGATGTGTAAATGAGCCATATAGGAGTCTCCTACAATGCCTTGCATAATTTAGTCCGTGTACAATAAAGAGCCGATCAGATTTCACGCATGTTTACTTTTGGAAAGATAACTGCCGGAGTGTTTGAACCAGACACGGAATACAAATACGGTTCAAAGTAATGTGTTTATCTACCTGACATTTTAATCTTGAAAACTTTCTTATTCCCATTGTTTTGACAAAGAGGTTCCCTTTTGTGAGAATAATCTCTCCCCAACACGAGAGGACTTGCTTTGTTGGAGACATACAATATATCTGGCAGTTTATTAGATATGCAGAAGCGAAACAAAGGGCCCATGGTAACACCATTTATATTTCTGATATGGTTTATTTTCTTCCTCGAACTTTGAAGGAGAGGAAAATTAATTAAACCTGAAGTTTTAGAAATAGAGAAATCCTGGTTTCATAACTCAGAGGCAAAGTGCAGAGCCTCACGCTGCGATCTTGCTCTTGAGCGAGGTCCTTGACAAGCCAAGTTGGCCCTTGTGCATCCATTTCCCTCTCCATGGTGGAGAAGAGCTCCTAATTCTGCCTAGCTCCCATTCATGCTCTTAATGTGAGTGTTAGCTAAGAGAAAAATGCAATTTAAACTTTCAATAATTCAATTTCACATTGCTTAGGCATCAGTTAGCGTCCAAGGCTTCTCCCATAATTAAATATTCTGATTGCAACAGACGGACATTTTAACCGGCAAATAATTCTCAATTTACCCTCGTCTTTACCTCAGATTCTCTGTTGTGTCTTTGCTCTCCAGGGTCTGGCAGGTGCAGATGAAGCTTTCCAGTTTTCCTCTCTCAGTTCCTTCCCAAAACCTTGCTCCTCACCGCGTGAACGTCGGCAGGTCCCGAACTCAAGGATCGACGCCGCTGTGTGCCGAGCTCACCTTCAGCATCCCCTGCAGCCTCTCCCAATCCGCCCATGCTGGAGGGAGGTAATCCTGCTGCTGTCAGGGAGCTCAGCACAGAACAGACCTCTCTTTGTTCTCCCTTCAGGTGCCCAAGGCTCTCTGGAGCTGCTGTTAGACTTCCTCTTTAACCTCCCGCCCAATTCCTTTCAATCCCTGCGATCAGGTTCTCAAACTCGCTGGATCTAAAGCTCCGGAGGGAGATTTTGGCATGCAGAAGCCTCATCCCCAGCAGGACGCTGCCCTACAAGTCCTTGGAGCATCGCTCATCCCTGCTCTGCGGAGCTGCTCCACCATCCCACGGCGATCGGGTGTCTGCTGCCGCTCCAGCGCCAAAGGCACGGCCTCGTTTCACGCCGACTTACTCTGAACTCGAGGATTTCACTGCCAAACAACTAGCTGTGCTTCTCAGCCTCCAAATTCTGGTTTGAAATCATTCTTAAGTGTCTTTTTAAAAGTCTACAAGAGCACTGGAGTTTTGCAGCACTCTGCCAAAGCTTTTTTTCCTTAACGTGACTGCGTATAGATATTTAACCTAACAAAATTGCTTTCATAATTTACTTTATCACGGTATTTCATCATCTTCAAGAGGCTGTGCCTTTCTGCTCTGTTCTGCCAAAGCAAACAGTTACAGTTTGAACAAGTCAAGAGCAACAAACCCAAAGGGATTGCTGTGGTAAGAAAGGAGTAGTGACAAACTAGGGACAACTTTTTAGCAGAGCTTGTTGTGATAGGAAAAGGTGCAATGCTCTTAAACCAAAGGAGGGTCAGTTTAGATGGGATATTGGGAAAGAATTGTTCCCTGGGACGGTGGGGAGGGGCTGGGATGGAATTCCCAGAGAAGCTGTGGCTGCCCCTGGATCCCTGGCAGTGTCCAAGGCCAGGCTGGACATTGGGGCTTGGAGCAGCCTGGGACAGTGGGAGGTGTCCCTGCCATGGCAGGGGTGGCACTGGATGGGATGGGATGGGATGGGATGGGATGGGATGGGATGGGGTGGGATGGGATCCATGGGATGGGATGGGATGGGATGGGATGGGATGGGATGGGATGGGATGGGATGGGATGGGATGGGTTGGGATGGGATTTAAGATTCCTTCCCACCCAAACCACTCCACAATTCCATGATTGCACAGTCAGAGAAGGGTCACGGAAACAAAAAGCAGACGAAACCTTGGTTAATATTGTTCTGCTGAGGAGGAGAATTCAGTGCTAAATCCAGGCAGATTCACTTCAGCGCATGAGACAAAAACAAACAGACATCACTGAAAGTGTCTGTTAAAAAAACCTTAAAAAAACAACCAAAAATCCAGTCCTTCCCTGCAGCCCCAAGGGAGTCGATGTTTGCCTGTCCCAGCCTTCAGCAGGTGGAACTGCCTTTCCCAAGGACAGGCAGCACCTCCTTCGTACGGATCTTCTCATCCTCCTCTTGCAAGCCTTGCCCCATTTTTTTCCAGGAGACATAGGAATTAGGATATAAATAGCATTTCTTCATCAGTTCCCAAGTGCTCCCCATTATGTGTGTCCTGTTAATGCAGTCACATGGCCTGGAAAATGCCAATCACTCACGTCAAATAGATTTATGCTACAACGTGAATATGTCAGGAACTCTGCATTTTTAAAAAAACCAGCTTTTTTTTTTTTTTGGCAGAAAGGGAGACTCCATGAGAGGGAATAGATCGACCTGAGTGAGCAACCATAGAAACCACAGCGATAATGCTGTCCCAGGAGACAAATTCCTTGCCCATATAAATTCAGATGGCCTGTATAGGTTTGCAGCTCCCTCCTCCAGGCTGCTTGAGCGGGAGATGATCCTCGCTGGCTCCACACACCCTTGGAGCAGAGATGAGACTGAACGTGTATTATATACATCCAAAAAGAAAGCCCTGTTGAAGCAGGATCCCTGAAACACTCGCCTTTTATGTGGAAAAACTGCTACAACAGTGTTTTATTCCCGGAGCCCAATCGCCTCTGTGTGAGTCACCCGAGGAGTTAAGTCAGCGAAAACATTTGTGATAATACAATGAAGCAGCAGAACGAGTTTTGCCACAATGAATGTATTCAAAAAAAAGGGCCCTGAGCTCACACGCAGCGCTCTGGGGTTACTCACGGCCTGCTGCAAGATTTGGGGTGGGTGGAGGTTTTCATTCAGGTGGATTTGGGGCTGTTCCAGGCTATTTTCCGTGCTGAAATTGAGACTGGCCCGGGGAAAGCAAACAAGCCAATGAGAAATGCAACTTAGCAGCAGCAAGTCATACAAATGGAGAAATACATTTACGCTGTTCCATGATATTGGAAAGTTGGGAGTGTTAAAACTCTGGGATTTCAGTGCTGGAAGCCCTCACAGGGCACAGCGGAGAGAGGATCACCTGGAGAGCAGTGGGTTTGGGGCTGGAGCTTTTGTCTACCCAAGAAAATCTTGGGTTCTTTCTGTCAAAAAATTTAATTTCGAAATGTACTGTTGGTAATGGCCCTGTCCTTGGGTCTGCTGGGAATGGTGTGGCCTGTTCCTGAGCTGAGGCTGGCATCCTGATTGATTTCAAAAGGGGGTCTGGGAAAACAGAAAGACTTTTCCTGCCCCTTGGGAGCTGATCATACTCTGACCCCTCTGCTTTTCACACACTGAATTTCCAGGGCTGGCAGCTCCTTGTGACCCTTTCCCCTCTGTGCTGATGGAAAGGCTTTCCCTGAGAGCTGTGAAATGCAGGATTTTGTTCTGTTCTAATTCTGCTCTGCTCTCGGGTGGTGTTTCCATGTATTTTGTGGATCCACAGGCATCAGGGACATGTCCATCAGCCACTGCTTTATTTTTCAGTCCTCAACACCTGCACTGGACAAGAAAATATGCGAACTTCCCAACCATTCCCTAACTCTCCCTGTGAAAGAAGAACATCCTAAGTTATCTTTTAGAGTAAAATCTATGTATTTAAGCTCCAGTGCTCATGGATCAACCTGGTCTTGTTCTCTCGAAATGCAGTAGAACTTGCAGGATTTAATATGCATTTAAGCATTTCAATAATGGATCATTTTAAAAAGTAAAATAGCTACAGGTGGTCTACTCCAGATATTTATGCCACTGAATTCTTAACCTATTATAAGGATTATTTTTTAATCTGTTTTATAATGAGCTTAACATTCACTGCTGTGAAAGATCTTCCACTTCAGGTGATGCAGCATTTCTGTGCTTAAACCTCAGGATTACCCTGAATTCATAGTCAGATATGTGGCTTTTTATAGTTTGAATGTTATTTACAGTTATTTAATTGCTGCATCCGCCCAAAGTATCTTCAAGCCTCCCCAGACCTGCTGGGAAACAACAATTCCTTGTTTTTTCCAAGAATCACGATGCGAATCAGTGCATTCTGACACTGTGGGGCTCAAGGTGGGCTTGAAACCTGAGAGACAGAGGGAAGGGACAGACCAAAATCTCCATGGGAGGGCAGGAGCTAATTCCTCCTTGGATTGTTGAATTCTCCAGGACTGAAATCCTGATGCATCCCCTGAGGAAAAGTAATGGCTCCTCATCAGGTAAATCCCTTGTGAAGTGTTCCAGTGTATATAATTACCATAAAATCACAGCCACTTCCTTTATTCCCTTTTTTTGTTTGCCTATAAAAGCACAAAAACCTTTAAAAACTTCTAATGCTTTTAGAATTTTGAGTAGAAAATGGGGAGATTTTACCCTCTGGAGAGGATCAGCCCTAAATACTAAAAGCACCAAGTGCCCTAAAACAAAGAGATGAGAAGAGCTTTGCTCTCACTGCTCTCATGTTAAGCTTTGAGTGAACTCAGCAATTATTGGATTTTGGAGTTTTTCTGTCCAACTTTATGTCTGAAAACATTTTCCTTTCACACCTCTCACAAGGATTTCCCTTGAAAGGCTCCGCAAATCGCTGAAAATCTCAGGGAAAAGTAAATAAAAGTCCTGTTTCGAATCTCCCAGAAAGTTTTCTCCTCCTGAAACAATTGAGAGCGTTTTCCGAAGCCCAGTGTGATCAAACGAGTCTGTGTGTTGCCTGCTGGCACAAAGGCAGCTCTGTCCCAAGGACAGGGCCAGCTGTGCTCATGGGGTGGCACAGGGTGACTGTCCCCTGTCCCAAACCAGGGTTGGCATCCTCTGGTGCTGCCCATGCTCCCTGGGAAAACAGCGGCAGCAGAAATTCCCATCAGCTGCTCCCGGGGCCTTTGTTCGCTCTGAATTCAAATTGTGGCATAGTGGGTTTGGGGTTGGATTTGGGAGGAGCCGAGGGAGAGGTTGGGGTTTCTGGAAAATGGGCTAATCTCTGGTAATAAAGAGTTCCTCCTCCTTTTTGAATCAAAAAATTTTATTAAAATAATTTTAAAAAAAATTATTTAGTTGCTGTTAATGAGTTAAAATATTCTATAAACCCACTATATTTTTTGGTTATTTTAATCAAATTTTTTGATTCAAAAAGGAGGAGGAACTCTTTATTACTGGAGATTAGCCCATTTGCTACAATTCAGAATAGCAAAGGCTTTGGGGTTTTCTGTGTTCTCTAAACTCCAATCAATCTTTGCAACTCAGACAAATAATTCGGTGAGTTAGTTTGGGAGATAATTTTAACCCCAGCACGTTAATATATACTGATTTTTCCAGTCTCCTTTTATGCCTTGCCTAAAGTCCTGATGGATGAAAACCCCTTGAAATTGTGAATATAACAGAATTAATTTTTCATCCCATGCATAGCTGGCATTTTTACCCCTTTGCCATAGCATGCCATTGAGGCTGACTTTAATATGTTTTAATGAAGACATTTCCAGGGACAGAAAAACTTTTGAAAATACATTAGATATCCATAAAGAGGATTTAATTTCACATCAAAATATCTGTGTTAGGAAGAAAACCATGGGCACCATCCTTCTCTGGGCCATGCCAAGGATGGCCATGGCCATCCATTCCCAGGGACATTTGAAATGGGACCTCTGGGGTTTATTTTGGTTGAGAAAATCTCATTGTGAAGAAAAATCAGCTGCAGGTGACATCGGTGCTATAAGAGATAGAGCATAAAAAAATCAGAATAATGTGTGCACACAGTTAAGAAACTGGAGCACACACAGGTGAGTTCAGAGCATTGCCTGAGCTCCACTGTTATTTATGTAGAAATAAAATCTAACAGAAACCCATGCATCACACTGAACTTTGTTTTCTTTTGGATAACGGATCATAAAAATATAGATCTATCAATATACAGCAAGATGGACCTCACCAAAGCAGGTATGGATTTAGGCATTAGGATCAGTGGCCAATCAGAAGGAAGATCAGTGTTTAAAAGAGCATTAAAATGACCATTATAATAAAAATAGCAGAGGAAAAAAAGCAGACAAATGCTCAGGAAACTGGTGGAGCTTTTTTCCCTTTAGAACTACACTCAGCATTTGCTTGAGAAGAATGAGGATACCTTGAAGAATGAATGTACAATCACTTATTTGGACTGGTAAACTACAGGATTAAAAATCAGAAGTTTTTTTTCATCTGTTACAAACTCCTTGTTTTATTGTAGGATATTGTCCAAAGGAGAATTTTTACATTGCTTTGAAAGCATTTTACAGCCAAGGGTGCAGAGTTATGGTAAAGACATCTCAGAATCATGGGATGGTTTGGGTTTGAAGGGACCCTGAACCCCATCCAGGGACACCTTCCACTGTCCCAGGCTGCTCCAAGCCCCGTCCAACGTGGCCTGGGACACTGACAGGGATGGAGCAGCCACAGCTATCCAGAACCTCTGTAGTTAACTTAAAATTCTTCCTCACACATCTTTGGATTTGATTCTTATACTCAAATACTCATATATATACACTTATACCTTATATATATGTGTACACACTTATATGCTTTTATATCTACATAGATGCATATGGACATTTAACTAAATATTTAATATTTAAGACCTGCATCAGAGGATAATGACAACTGATGTGGTAAAAGGATGAGGACCAGATTTACCAAAAATCTGCAGGGGATTAGCACAGTCAGAACATTTTCGCACAGAGAGGAGAGCATTCATATACATTTCTATCCTCTTTTACCAATTTCCTTAAGCATAATGCACTTGCTCAGAAATTGATTTTTTGGAAGCAGCTATGATAAAAAATAACCCATCTTCCTCTACAGGAGTATTTTATTCCCATAACTTCCTCCGAAAATATTCTTCGCATCAAAACAAGCACTTAAAATACCTAACTAACAGCGAGGCTCCCAGTGGCGACTCTGGAGTACTCTCATTTTTTATTGGCAATGTGCTCACTGATTTCAGCAGGGCTTTGGGTAGCTTGGAGTGGTGTTTGGCTGCGAAAACCCCAAAACAAGAGGAGTACAATGGTGTAACCCTGACCACGTGCCACTTCTCACTTCACCTTCTGGTTTGGAAATGTTCTTTCCATGCTCTGCACAGAATCCTGAAATCTTGTTATGGAAATGAAAAATTAATGCACACTTAATTCCCTGCGTTTCGGAATGGAGCTCTGCCCCACCAGGGACAGCAGCTTTTCGGGATCCTTTTTGGGATGGCTTTGCAGCTGGGGGAGGAATATCTTCCCTGGATCATCACTTTGCTCTAAGTGTGGTGAAAAAAATATGGGAAACCACCTGAGGTCCGAAGGAAAAACAACAAACCTGAATGGATTCCTTGGAATTGGGCTGGGAAAGTGGGAAAATGTCTGCACCGTGCGGGGTTTTTAAACCTGGGAAAATGCGGTTTGGTTGTAAGGTCCCTCTGATTGCACACCTGGCTTTCCTTGGTGTGTCAGCCAATGCTTACTTTGCCTACAGCATTTTCTTAATAACCTCTAATGATAATTGAGTTTGACCTTCTTTTAGTGCTGAACCCAGCCATATCTGCCATTGTCTTTTTCTTTTTTGAACATTTCTGGAGCTCTCATCCCTCTGCTGTGCCTCACCAAAGCTCCCCTTACCCAAACACATCTCATCCAGCTGCAAAGATATATTTTTGAGAAAAGAGAAGAAATTGAAGTTATCTGTATAAACTAAAGAAAGGAGCTCAGTCTATCAGATAAGCTCACAAAAGCCAGCCATGCATTCAAAATCTTCATGGGTCGTTTAATAATTAACTGCATTCTGAAAAGCTGGTTGATGTTTTTCAGCTCAAGAACTTGTGCTTATTATAGGCACAGCTTAGAGTGTTTGTCTCAGCAGAGGAGAACATGGAAACACAACCTGGAGTTTTTATTCTTCCCCGTAAAAAGAAAAATTGTGGAATTATGGAATTATTGAGGTTGGAAGAGATCTTCAGTGACCACTGCCCTGGGGAGCCTCTTCAGTGCCTGACTTTGCTCTGGGGGAAGAACCTTTTCCTCATAGGATTTATTTATAGATTTATATATGTATTCACATATTTTTAAAAAAGCAACTGGAGTAAAAAGATAATTGAAATTCCAGCATATTTTTCCCTTTTTTCTTTAAATATGTATGTCCCTATTTGTTAAAAGAACCACGAACGATTAAATATCCTCAAGGAGAAAGAACTCAGACAATATGTTAAGCTGGCTGATGAATTACACTTAAAAACCTTATTTTAGATCATGAGCTATATTTATGATCCTTGTGCCCTTGATCTGTGGTCTGTGTCCATATCTCTTGAAGAAAGGTTTCCTTTCGCCATAATTAGCACTATTGTGGAAGACAAAAAGTGCTAATGAGAAGTAGCTGAGGGGAATATTTTGCTTTGTAAAAAGCCTTTGAGTGAGACCTTCCCAGGCTGTTCCTGGGGAGAGGAGCCCATCCCATCCCATCCCATCCCATCCCATCCCATCCCATCCATCCCATCCCATCCCATCCCATCCCATCCCATCCCATCCCATCCATCCCATCCCATCCCATCCCATCCCATCCCATCCCATCCCATCCCATCCCATCCCATCCATCCCATCCCATCCCATCCCATCCCATCCCATCCCATCCCATCCCATCCCATCCCATCCATCCCATCCCATCCCATCCCATCCCATCCCATCCCATCCCGTCCCATCCCTAAGCAGGGGCACAGAAAAGCACTGGGCACGGGACTGAGTCCCAAACTGAAACCTCTATTTCTGCCCCAAATCACTGCTTCCTGATCTTCCTTTTCCTTGAAGGAATCACTTCCCAGTTCCCCATTTTCCTATTGCAGAAGCATTTAATTCCTCTGGGTGCCCAGGAGTAGAAGGTAATCTGAAAACTGCTGTTTCTGTGGACAGCCCAGCAATCCAACTGCAGGTCCTGGGAACTCCATTTCCCTGCTGGAAGCACAGGAGCACAGGAGAGGGAGACAGGTTGGAATTATTTATTTCATTCCAGCTTAGGTCCTCAGCTTTGCTTGGGAATTCAATGGGATTTATTTGAGTGCTCGACTCTCTCTGCACCTCTCCACTTGTCAGTGCCTGCCAGAGGATCATGGAATGGTTTGGATTGGGATAGAGCTCAAAAATCACTCAGTGCCACCCCTGCCATGGCAGGGACACCTCCCACTGTCCCAGGCTGCTCCAAGCCCCAGTGTCCAGCCTGGCCTTGGACACTGCCAGGGATCCAGGGGCAGCCACAGCTGCTCTGGGAATTCCATCCCAGGGCCTGCCCACCCTCCCAGGAACAATTCCTTCCCAATATCCCATGTAATTTTATCCACTTCCATCTTTAAGCCATTCCCTGTGTCCTGTCCCTCCGTCCCTTGTCCCCAGTCCCTCTCCAGCTCTCCTGGAGCCCTTCAGGCCCTGCCAGGAGCTCTGAGGTCTCTCTGGAGCCTTCTCCTCTCCAGGGAGCACCCCCAGCTCTCCCAGCCTGGCTCCAGAGGTTCTCCAGCCCTGGAACATCTCCGTGGCTCCTCTGGACTCTCTCCAGCAGCTCCACATCCTCCTCATGCTGAGGACCCCAGAGTTGGAGTCAGAGCTCCAGGTGGGCTCTCACCAGAGCAGAGTGGAGGTGGAGAGCCACCTTTCTCCTCTTGATTAAATGTATGTGATCTAAAGCTTTGTAGGTCAAATAATTTACAATTTTAAGCTTGTTCTTTGGATTTTGCAAAAGGGGAGAGAATTTACAATTCTAAACACCTAAGCCTGCTCTCCATGAAAACTTAATGGTTTAATTTTTCTCTTATATATCTTTCATAAACTCTCCTTTGAGAGGGGCTCCTTGCCAGATTTCAACAAGACCCTGAGCTGTTCCTCTGCCCCCAAACATGACAGTGCCAGCGTCGCCTGTGCTTCCCAGGGACTGCACTGGGAAAAGGGCTTGGAAATATCCTCCTGTCACAAGGAATTGCGGAGTGCGGGCTAGGGCAAAATGAGTGACAGTGAAATGTGATTTGGAAGTGTCAGCGCTGACAGGAAATGATAGAATGAGTGTATTTTCTCAGGAGAACTTGTCACAGCCGTGGGTAAGGAAATGATGAACTGTGTTTGGCAGAAGTCTCATCCTCTCTTTGAAATCAACGAGGAAAAAAAGTAACCCCTCCCGGAGATCATTCCCTCCCCAGAAGCTGCTTGCAGAAAAAAATGCATCAGGAATGAAATTCTAGGGGAACTTTTTATTCTGGTGGGGATTTTTTTCTAGTTTGGAAAGCAGGAAGAACGATATAGATAAAGATATAGATATATAGATATAGATATACATATGCATATATAGATATATATCTACCTATATATCTCTCTATCTATATCTGTATCTCTATATCTATATCTAGATATATCTCTATCTATCTATCTATCTATCTATCTATCTATCTATCTATCTATCTACCTAGATATAGATATAGGTATAGATATAGATATCTATCTACCTATATCTATATCTATTTATATCTATCTATATCTAGATCTAGATCTGGATCTAGATATAGTCATAGACATAGATATGGATATGTATCTATATCTATCTACCTATATCTATATCTATATCTATATCTATATCTGTATCTATCTGTATCTATCTACCTATATCTAGATCTAGATCTAGATCTATATCTAGTTATAAATAACTATGTATATCTATCTACCTATATCTATAAATATATCTGTATCTGTATCTATATCTATATCTATCTAAAATGCAGAAGTTGTACAAACACTGGTTGAAATGAAGAGGGGATGCCCCCAGAAGCCCCTAATTGAATCTCACACTTAATTGCACCCTCACTGAACCTCGGGCTCAGGGATTGAGTCCGTGCATCCAGGAGGGCTCGTGTGGGAATTCCACAGCATCCCACACTCCCAGGGATCAGCCCAAGAGCTTCTGCAGAGTGGCAAATAAAACAAAACTTGACCTTGCTCTGGGTTCCCATCTTTTCTGTGGAATGCTGTGCCTAATTCTCATGCTGAGTGGGAATTTTGTGCTCCAGCACATGGTTTAGTGTTTTCAGATATTCCTGATATGTAAAGTACGAGGGAAAAGGGAGATGGCAGGAAGGTTGGAGAGGGACTTTGGACAAGGGATGGAGGGACAGGACAAGGGGGAATGGATCCAAACTGCCAGGGGGTAGACTTAGGTTGGATTTTGGGAAGGAATTGCTCCCTGGGAGGGTGGGCAGGCCCTGGCACAGGTGCCCAGAGCAGCTGTGGCTGCCCCTGGATCCCTGGCAGTGTCCCAGGCCAGGCTGGACAGGGCTTGGAGCAGCCTGGGACAGTGGGAGGTGTCCCTGCCATGGCAGGGGTGGCACTGGATGAGTTTTAACTTCCCTTCCAACACAAAACATTCTGGGATTCCATGAAAAACTGTTGCATGGCCACTGACAGATAATTTAATGGTTTTCGGCTTTTCTTCCATGTATTGGGTTTTGTCTGAAGCTCTGGAATATTCACTCCTAGGTGGAAAAAAAAAGAAAAAAATACGTGTAATTATTTAAATGAATAATTTGGACAGTGAGGAATATTCAGGTCTATCCAAATCTTAATTGTTCTTATAGACAGTTGTGTATTTGTTGCCTCAAACATGCACACGTTTCACTCTAAAATTGTCCTTTGCTGCATTTTCCCAGTATTCTCCCACTTCCAGCAGTCGTCTCCCAGCCCTGCAAATGGGAATTTTTTTTAGGATATTTTTTGGTCTGCAGTTTATATACTTTTAATAGTATGTGAATAGTATATAGTAGTATATATAGATAGTGTATATAGATAGTGTATATATAAATATATATATATATAAAAATATACATATCTATACACACACGCACACACACACACACTATTCATCTCCTGGGAACGTCCCTGAGCATTCCAGAAATCCCTTTACTCCATATGCCCACAAAGAGAGCACAATATTGCACATCAGGCGAAAATACCATTAGAAGAAGCTTCTTTTAAAACACAGTTCTCTAAAACTTCAGATTTGCAACTTTGTTCCACTTTTCCAAGTAATAAAACAAAAAAAAAGGAGTATTTTAAGGTTCTATCACTCGACACCAGGGGAATAGAGAGGATACAGAGCAAAAGTTATGATCTTTTTTTCTTTGGTGTCCCAGATAATGCACTTTCATATTGCTGACAATTTTTACAAGACTTTTCTTCCTTGTTTCTTGGGAATGGGCACAGGCACATCACAGAGCGAGGAAGGGCTCCATCATCATCTTCCCCTCCTTCCAGCTCTTTCTTTGTTCCCTGCCTCATTGTGTAACCAGCCCACTGCAAAATCAGTCTGGGGCTTCAGGCTGAGTCTGTCTCTCATAACCATTAGGAGAAGCTCACAGAGCCTAATGCATCTCATTTCATGAGAAACACTCCAAGCATTTTTTTGCCTCATCCACAACCGTTTTATTTTCCTGAGCATCAATTGGAAGCGATGAGGCAGAGAGACACTGCAAAGGGACAGAAAAATGATTTTTTTTTTTTCCTCTATGTGGTCAATACTGTGTGGTCTGGTTTGGGGGACCCTTCCCATCGGGTTTAGGAAATATGATCCTCATCACACCTCGTGCTGGTTCTGGCTGGGATGGAGGGAATAACGCTGAGAACACATCAATATTTTGAGGTCAAGGCCTTCTCAGTGCCCCAGGCTCTGCCAGAGAGGAGCTGCACGAGAATTTGGGGAGCACAGCCAGGACAAGTGACCTGAACTGGCCAAAAGGATATTCCACACCTGGGAGTGGCAGGCCCAGTCTGTAAACTGGGGGAACTGGCTGGGAACCACTGATCTTAGCTGGGGCACAGGGGCTGAGCATCACTGCTCTGTCTGAGGCTTTATTCTCCTCTCTCTCTCTTCTTTATTATTATTAAACTATGACACTCCGAAAAATATTTCTGGTTACTTTGAGTGAAAGATCTAAAAGTTATTTTAGCTTTTGTCCTTTAAAATAAATTTTTTAAAGCCTCCGACGTCAGTCAAACACAGGAATAGTCACAGTCCTTGCTCACACTTAATAAGAGCTGAAGCCTGATGGCTTGAGCACCCACATTAGAGATTCTCCAGCAATTTTATCATTAATTTATCTTTCATTCAGCAGAGTTTGGGCTGCCTGTTCCTCTCCCTTGAAACGGGAGGGAAAAACAGAGCCACCTTCAGCACCAAGGTAGGGGGAAATGAATTCTTTATGAACCGCCCTCCGTATTTTCCAAGAAGTAAATTATTTCTTACATTTCAAGCTAAAATAAAAGTTGGCTGTGGGAGGAGAGTTGGCAGAACTTTGACATTTCCTCTGGAGCTCCTTTGCTGCATTTACATCTACGGTCTTTAGGCCCTGGAATTCCCATGTTTTGAGGGAATTCATGGATGCTCCCAGCCTCGCCAGCTGGCAGCAACGCAGCAACCACGCATGAACAGCCAAAATTTCTAGCATTAGTCCCCATCCCCATGCCAGGGAGCAGTTTTAAACCACTCCTGCAGCTGACTGGGGAGAAGGTTCCATTTCCAGCGCGTTTATCCATCAGGGATGCACAGCTAAACCTTTTTTTAGTTGAATACATCCAATGGCTCCAAGTTATTGCTGATGGGTCTTGTCTTCATGCTGGGAGGTGCAGGATCTTCTGGACAAAGCCAGGTCCTGAAGGAAGGAATCAGGGAGAAATCTCTGATGGAAAGTCCGTGGCAGATGTTTCTGTATTTAATATTAGCTGCAGTGAATTAATGTACTGCAATTTTTACTGTTTTCCAGACAAAAAAATGAAAACTTCTTCTTCCCACCCGCATGCAAAAGAGAGACGAAATTTTTTTATTGTTAAAGGAAATCAAGAAATCAACAGAAAGGAGTTGAAGGGACATTTATAGAGAAGTTCAGTTGATTCAATACATGAGATTAATGCCATAGTGAGGAAAATAGAGATTTGATGTTGATCTTGCTCATTGTTCCACTGGTTCATTGCTACTGTTGGATTTTACCAGAAGAAATTCAATGTGGTTTTTGCAATTTATTTGTAATACCTTCCCTTAGTCACAGACTGCAGGATTAGGCCTAATTTTGCAAATATTATGTATAGAATTGATTTCACAAGGTGTTTTGCTCTGAATTTCGGGTTAGATGGAGACAATATGGAAAAAATGTACAATCTAGAGTAGCACAAACCTTCTGCAGTGTCACTGATCCTGGTATTTTATTGCACATGAGCCAGAGCCCTGAAGCAGAGGAAGGATCCAAATATTCTGGGAGCCCAATTTTAATGAAGGAGTTCATCCCTTTGAAAGGGCAAAAGCTCTAAGAGGCAAACTGACAGCAAACTTCTCAGAAATGCTGATTGCATTTGATTAAAAAAACCAAAAACAAAAACAGAAGAGATATTTTTCTCTCTTAATCCCTTCAAGTGAGGAGGAATCTTCACAATAAAAAAAATTTTAAAAAAGACTCATTGCTCTCCACGTGATATCCAAAAATGTCTGCCATTTCCTGGGGGCTTGAAGAGAAAGAGAAGGAGAAAAGAAGCTCATGAAATCCAAAATCACCCAGGAATCCTTATTAATGACTGCAGCTCGTTTCCAGTGGCTCCAGTGCCCTCCTCACCCTGCGCTGCTCCTCGGGAGCTGCTGAAGGGCAGCACAGCTCCCAGTCCTTTCTGGGGGAAATCAGGAGCCAGGGAATTCGGGGAGAAATTCTGGATTTGCTGCAGCAGGCGAGGAAGGATTTCCTGGCTGGGAGGGTGGGCAGGCCCTGGCAGAGGTGCCCAGAGCAGCTGTGGCTGCCCCTGGATCCCTGGCAGTGTCCAAGGCCAGGCTGGACATTGGGGCTGGAGCAGTTGGGACAGTGGGAGGTGTCCCTGCCATGGCTTTTAGAGGAGCTTTCAGGTCCTTTCCTACCCTGACCAGCCACAGTTTCACGAGGATGGTTGGAGACATTCACCAACCCAGCCCAACCACGAAGGTGGAGATCCTCCAGCCCAGGACCCCAAACAGCAAAGTCCTTTCAGTTTCCAATTCTTGTGCCAGGTCCATCCCTCACCACTCCCAGCTCCCCTCCCAGGAAGCTTTAGGTGCAGATGTGCTGTCTCATTTTCCCACTTGGGAAGCTGAATTATTTCCCAGCCGTCTGACACCTCAGGGAGGTTCGTTGTCCCTGGAGGTCCAACCAAACCCAAAGGAAACGGAAAGAATTTCTCCTCATTTAATCTTACTCTGCCGAAATATCCACAGATGTGGAGCTGTGTGTCCTAAATAGCACATCTATCATTTTGCTTTTGCTTGGATAAAGTTTGCCCTTAGGGAGTCCCAGGAAATCTGTCTTAAAATTACCAACCCTCTGTCATCTGAAATTATGTCATTTGTGAGTTCCAAATGAGAAAGAAACTTCAGCTGCCTTCTTGCTTTGCTCCAGTTTAGTCAAGGATTAGGAAGGTGCTTTGAAACGCTTCAGATTAATTTTTAAGATGCACCAAAGCTCTGTTCTTTCCCATTTGGGCCAAATCCACTTCCACTCATGGGATCATCGAATCACGGAATTATTAAGTTTGGAAAAGACCTCTGAGATCATTGAGTCCAACCATGGGCAGATCTGGGGGCTGATCTTGGCTGTGGGAGGGCTCCTCCCAGACCTCTTCCCAAATTTAGTTTTGGGTGAGTATTCCTTCATATTTCACTGGAAAAATGATCTCTACCTACCTTGCCTTAAATGACCCAAGAATGTATTCATAACACTTCACAAAAGACATAATCTGAAATAGAACAGATAAGAACATACAAAAGCAGTGCTGATCACAAGAAAAAAAAGGGAAAAAAAATCCTAAATTTTTTCTGCCTTCCCCTCAACCTTTTATTCCTACCACTAAGAAGAATTTATATCTATAAGATGCAGGTGGGTAGAATGGAAGGTGAAATGGCTTTGAGGTTTTTTCCCCAGACATTCTTGCCCCTTGTCTGCTCCCACTGGTGCTCCCCATGCTTTTCCCAAGCTGAATTCCCCCGATCAGATGCAGCAGTGGATCCATCCCCAGGGATGAAGGCTGCAGGGATGTTTCCTGGCCTGCAGGAATCTTTTTCCTGACAGATCTTTGCCCAATAATGTTATAAAATAGGATGGAGAAGGCCCAGTTGTGCTGCTGAATAGCCCAAGCCACCAACCCCTGTAAAAAGGTGGGACACAGGAGGAAGAAAAGATAGGGAATTGCAAGGGCCAGGCGCAGGAAAAAGATTTTCAGGGCAAAGCACAATTCAACCCTACTGAAATTTGATGGATTTATGACTTAATTCCAACTGACCAGGACAAGGATGCTCATATCAAAGGTCAAAGGCAGGCAGTGCCACGGCACAGGGAAAATCCAACCAACAGCCACAGTTTGACTTGAAGAAAGGAAAAGGCAAAATAAGTTCTATCAGAGAAGTGCTCTCCTTACATGCCCAAAAGGCACAACTAAAATAGGAGCAGAGAGCATAAGACAATTAAAAATATGTTTATTATGACATTGTGACTGAACCCAGCAAACTCCTGAAGGACCAAGCCCTGAATTTCTCTCCATTTTTGAGTACATAGTGATTGATGCATTCAATGTTCAAAATGTATTTTTAATTTATTCAAATGTCAGAGAAACCACAGCAAAATCCAGCCACTGACCTAGATTTATCCATTCCCATGCCTGAAATTTGGCTTTCACTGATAAAAGATAAAAAGCAATTTACTGTTTCTTGAAATTGGCCGTATATAATAATAGATGATTAATTATTTTTAAAAGCATTAAGTTTAAGCACCATTTCATTCCCCCTCCAGGTCAGGAAGGCTGTCTGTTATGTTGGTGATAGGATATGGAACAAGATACATAAAAACCTCCCTGGCAAAATCACCTCAGGGTTCCTTTCTTTCCAGCTGGAGTTGCTTTCTTTTCTTAAAATGAAAAAACAAAATTAACAAAAAACAAAAACAAAAAAAACCCCTAAAACAAAATTAATTGTTTCTCATTCACTGACACATGCTATTTGTGGATTTTTAGAATTTATTTTTTATTTTAACTGACTGAAACAAGTTCATGTGGATCTCTGCTGAAATATCAACAAGGGTAAGCACAGATCTTTAGGTTTTTCTAAAGGATAATAAGCCAATTTACATGGCCTAACAGCATTACAGAATTGGTTATACAGCATTGCCCACGGGAGCAGATAAAGCTGCTCTCTAATGCTCTGGAAAGATCCAGGGTCATCAGCTGGAATAAGAACAGGCTCTGACATCTGTGGCTGGTGCCCCTCAAACCACGGAACATGGGGAGGACGTCAGAAAACAACTGCTCACTGTGCAGTTCTGGGGACAGTCCTGTCCAGGGCTGCTCCCGTGGCACTTCCCGAGGAAGTTCAGCAGTTTCACTCCATCCAAAACCAGGAGGGATCAGGGAACTTCGTCCAGCAGCCAGCCGGGAGGATCCCAACATTCCTTATATAAAAAAGGCCCTGAACTCCGGACGGATGGCGCGGATGAATTCTCTCTGCAGAATCCTCTCTGCAGTGCCCACCCTCCAGCTGGATCTCCATGAATCCATCGGTGCAAACTGCAGCTGTCCAAGGTGTTGGATGGGGCCTGGAGCCACCTGGGACAGCGGAAGGTGTCCCTGCCCATGGTGGGATGAGTTTTAAGGTCCCTTCCAACCCAAACCACTCTGATTCTCTAAAACCGTGGGGAGGATTTGTTATTTTCCTTTCAGGCAAGGGAGAGGAGTTGCAGATGGATAGGATAGGTGGAATCCCTCTTTAAAATGGAAAGGGAAGCGAGTCAGGCAAGCGTGCAAAATAGGTTCTTGGAACATCTGCGCATCAAATATATTTATCCAAACTGCTACAGTCAATCTTTTCCAGCTGAGTGTTCAGCAGCTCAAATCTCTATCCGACCACAGTGACTGCTACAGGAAACAAGAGGAAGGAAACTCCAAGTCTTGCAGGGGAAAGCTCCATCTCCAGGCGGCACAGATTCACCCACGGAACTGGGACATGAGCTGAGCAGGCACCGCTGCCTCCCTCAACACTTGGATGGGCTGAGAGGAGCTCCAGCGTTTCTTACAGCTCACGATGCTTTGGTGTGTCTGTGTTTTCACATCCACGCTCACATCCGTGATAAATTCTGCTAATTATTGGCCTAAATGGGACTGACTGGCTTGGGGGATGGATGTGTTCCGTGTCACCGGAATAATGAGAGGCTGATAAGAATATCTGAGCTGCTCTGCCCAGCAACTTCAGCTAAATATAGAGGAGTGGGAATGGGATGAAAGGCTGCGAGGGACCAGATCCGTGTTCAGCGCTTCCTGGAACTCCACAAATCCAGCCAGGTCTCCTGGACCTTCCCGTGGCGTTGTAGCCGTGCCGACGAATGTTAATTGACGCATCTATAATTGTACCTAATTACTGACACTGAATTATTTAGTGCAGCAAGAGGGAGCATAAGCAGAAGTAATGGGATTAAATTAAGACAGGGAAAAATTAGGTTGAATATAAGGGAAATTTCGCTGGCAATGAGATTCATTAGGATGGCTCCCAAGGGAAATGCTGGGCACTGCTTTGCTGCAGACACAGAAAATTAAGTTAAACCCATATTCAGGAAAATTACCTCGATAATTTGGTACGTCTTTCCCACTTTTAAATTATTGAACTCTTCAGCAACTCGAGTGCTGCACAAGTTTTTGCAGGCAGTTCAGGTGCCAGCCCATCCTCGCAGCTGATGTCTCTGAGGAGATGATTGCCCTCGGAGCACCTCCAGGAGAGCAGACCCTGCACTTATTCAAAGCAAGTTGCACTTAAACTTTACTGCAAAGCCAGCAACGCTTAACCCGTGGTTAAGTAGTGCTTAAACGCTCCCCAGGGTGGCAGTGAGGAGGCAGACAGTTATTTTCCCACTCTGAGATTATAATTATCTCCCGCTCTCCCCGGCAGAAATGAGCGATGGCAGGACATGGGGAGATAGGAGAACCCTTTCAGAGGAGCATCCTCAGCACCTGCTCTTTCATCTCCTTTTATCGTCTGACCCACGAGAAGTTAACTGGAACAAGCTCCAGAAGGAGCTGTGAGCACAGCGAGACATGTGCAGAGCCAGCTTTTATCGTGACATGATTAATGGTGTTGGAGAGGGCTGTGAGTGGCAGGGAAGCGCAGGAATCCAAGGCAGGGAGTGAAGGCTCATCCCTGCTGCTTACACTGTGTAATGCCACCTGAAGGCAGGCAGGGAACTGTGAACCTTCGCAGGCTTATTCTCTATAAATCCTAAATATCATTCCTTCGCAATTGCCTTAAAACTTCCATGTAATGACAGGACTCAGAAGATGGGAAAAAACCAACTGTGTGGCCACTGGTGCTTGCTAAGCCTATTTATCTTCATCTGTTTAACAGCTGATGGGGTTTATTTGAGCCTTGCTGGTATTTAAATCGTACATCAGCAGCCTCGGCAGAAATTGTGGGGGATTTTGGGGGAGCTCAGCGAGCCCTCAGTGCCAGCAGGACCTTGGCCTCCTTCCAGGTGGTGCCAGGCTGGAGATGGGACAATGCAGGAATTGCCAACAGCCCATCCCAGCCTGCACACTCCGCAGCACACGGGACACCAGGCTGGCTCCAGGGGCCGTGGGATCATGGAAACAGCACCATGGGGTGAAACTGCAATGTCCTGCACAGCTGAAGGGAAAGGCGAAGTGTCCCTGTTTGGAATGAAACTGGAGAGAAGACACGCTCAGAACCAGAGCAAACCGCACTTGGTTTGTGTTCTGCAGCCCTGGGAGAAGCTTGGATCAACAAAGCAATGTATTTCCAGGTTTTAGGCGCTCACAGAGATACTTCCCATTAAAAATAAACAAATAAAATTAAAATAAAATAAATAAATAAATAAATAAAGTATAGAAATAATTTTTTTTTAATTTAGAAATAAATTAAAAAAAGAATATTTATTACAGAATAAATGCCCATTATTCCCTGTTCCTCTAAAGGTAAGGTATGTCAGCAAACTAAAGCGATCCTAAACCCTTTTGCATTCTTTTGCACTTCTTAATCTTTACAAAAATGAAAGGAAAACATCTTAATTGTTGTCTCCACTGCATGAGTTACCATTTCCTCCTCCTGAGTCACTGACTCCTGCCTCTCTGGAAGCTGACATCCATCAAGGTGAGTCAGTTTTCCAGAGATATTTGGAATACCTCTTCATTTACCACAACAACCGAGATTTTTCAAGGTTCAGCCTGTGCTCACAGACTTCAGCTGCTCCAACCCTTTCCTATCTTTTCTCAGAACTGCTCCTGATCAATTAGAAAGCTAATTTAAAGAGCCTTTTTTAAACCTTTATTGATGAACTTGAGCACGTCTCTGTAATTTACAGCAGCACACTCTCCCAATTAATCCCCAGTAACTCATTTTTCAGCCCCCACCACCAATGTTGCCAAGTTCAGTGATCTGTGACTGTTTCCAGAAGTTATTATTCATTTTACCTCGCCCAGCAGTGAGGGCCACGCTGCCCCTTAACCAGCAACACCATGTCCTGTGATTTAATTGCAGCTCCGTGGGGTTGGCTGCACTGCCAGGGATCTGCTCTCACCACTGAATGACTCTGCCTTTCATCTCCTGTGAGCGTGGAGTTCTGAACTTCCATCCCCAAATTCCCGATGGGCTGCAGCAGGAGAGATGAGTGGAACAGAAAAGACTTCAAAGACAGCAACTTCAAACTCTTGCAAACTTGCACCTCTCCCTCCCTCACACATTTTCTCTCACTCTTTTGGTGTAACTCTTGGTTAATGTTTGAATTTCCAGCTCAGTTCTTTTTTTTCCCCACTTGTAGAGGAAACTAAGAGTTTTCTCTCCCTATGTTAGGTTCACCCATGGTCATGTGGGCAAAATCCAAGGAGAAAAATAGGTTAATAATCACATACAGCACCTTATGTAGCCTGGCAGCTCTGGGTGGGCACCTGTCCGAATATCACTTGGTCTTTTAATCCAAAAGCCCAGAACTGATCACATCATGTGGGAATGGTGAAATTCAACCAAACTCAGCTTCTTGCAGCTTTTATTTCTGGTTTTATTTCCCAGCCTGGTCTGGAGGCTGACAAAAGGTGAGGAATGATATCTTATGGAACTGGTTTTCATCACTGAGCGGTGACACAGAAATCATGAAATGATGATGACGACCCTTTGGTGACACAGAAATCATTAAAAAGGTTCCCATTGGCTTCAGACTGCCAGAGGGCAGGGCTAGATGGGATTTTGGGAAGGAATTGTTCCCTGGGAGGGTGGGGAGGGGATGGGATGGAGTTCCCAGAGCAGCTGTGGCTGCCCCTGGATCCCTGGCAGTGTCCAAGGCCAGGCTGGACATTGGGGCTTGGAGCAGCCTGGGACAGTGGGAGGTGTCCCTGCCATGGCAGGGGTGGAATGGGATGGGATTTTTGTTCCCTTCCCACCCAAAGGATCCCATGGTTCTGTGATGTTGTGGCTGTAGTGCTGCTGAGAGGTTTTCCAGGGGATATTTCCTGACTGCAGTGGAACCAGACCCCACTGCTGTTTCTCAGCTCCACTGAGGTCTATCTGAACAGAGCCAACAAAGTGCATCTCCCCTGGTAACCTCCAAAAGAAACTCTGAGTTCAGGTTTAAATTAACTCCATAATTAGAGCGACAACAATTAAAGAGCGCAAATCCTTATTTATTTGGCCAGCTGTACCCGGCAGTGCTCAAATATTGAGAGTTACAGATATCTTTTCACTTTATCTGGGTTTGTTTGTACAAGGTTGTGACTAAACAGGAATGAAGCTGGCGAAGTGTGACATCATCCTGTGTCATAGCTGCAGTGTGTGGGAGGGACACGAGGGGAAGCTGAGAATCCAAAGCCCACAAACTCCCCGAAGATGGAGGGATTTATTCCTCCCATAACTCAGAATGTCACTAAAGAGCATTGCAATATTATGCTGTTCTTCTCAATAAATGTTTGCAAGTAATTTAAAGGTCCTCTTCCGAAATACAAATAATTGTACTTTGAAAGGAGGCAGCCAGGGTTTGACAGAGTTAATTTCCTACAGCTGATTACTCAGATTTACTTTTACTTTTACACAATCATGCTCCACTCCTTCCCATTTTCTCTTTCTCTCCTTCCTGCTGGAAACGAGGGAATGCACTGGGATCCTAATGGAGCCTTCAGAAGAACTGATGCCATTTTTAAACCCTGCACTATTTTTAAACCCTTCGAAGGGGTGCAAAAAAGGTTTGTGTGGTGTCTGACCCCACTGGTGACCTTTAGGGACAGCCACCACATCCCAGTGGCCCTACAGCTTGGTGGCATCAGAAGCCCTGACGCTCCCATTCCAGACCTGCCACATTTTTTTCAGGATCAGAAGAAAATTCCGGACTGTGCTGGCACTGTGCATAATGTGAGCGCTGAGATGGAACCCAAGGAACGCATCTCTCATTTGGAGCTCAAAATGGAATCAGCTGCTATTAGCCCGCGATAATTCCGCCGGCATAAAAGATGGGTGAGAAAAGATAAAAAGAACTCTGCACAAAGTTACAGTTTTTCAAATAAAAGAATGTGCTTAACCACCATTTTCCAGCACACCAGTAGGGCTCTGCTTTGAAGGATCTGTTTAATTATCTCCTTTGTTTAAACCCTTGAGGGTGCCAATTCAAGTGCGTTTTTAGGGAAGAGCACTCCCAGAAAAATCAGGAACTTCTGGCAAAAAGTCAATTCCACTTCTAATTTTTAATATATGACTTTCAAAACCGTAGTCACTGGGGTTTGGTTCCCATCAAAACATCCATCCTGAAGGGAAATGGAGCAGGGTGAAAACATCACCTCCGTGAGCATTATTGGGATTCCAGCTCCACAGTGAGCATGGGGCAGGGCAGGAACCCTGTCAGCAATTAAGAAATAATGAATTTACCAGAATAATGGATATTGATTAGGGGCATTTATTTCTGATAAAATGAGGAGAGTCAGCAAAAGGCAGAGATGTTCAAACTAATTACAGTCTGAGCTGAAACAAAGTCAAAGCAGTCCCTGGACTGAGCCTGGGACAAAGAGGAGAGGCAGCAGCCACAGGCATCCCTGGACACCCAGAGGAGCTCCAGAGAAGCTCTGCTGAACCTGAATTTGTTTTTTTTTTAAAAAAAAACCAGCCTAGAAATGAAGGCTGGAATGTGTTGGGCAGTTTTGCTGCAGAGATTTTGGGAGACTGACCCATATCCCACAGAGTTAAAGAGGGCACTGCAATTGGAGACCCCTCGGCCCCACAGGGATGGAAGAAAAGGAGAACTGACTGAAGGAAGTGGAAAGTTCTGACCCTGATCAAGGGGAGAGTGAGGGTGCAGTGACCTGACCTGCCCAGGTGGGCTGGGGACAGAGGGATCTTCAACCAGGAGCAGAGGAAAAGAAGGGAATGCCATGGCTGTGCTCCGTGAGCCTCGCGTGTCCTTGGACTCTATCCCTTCCCCCGTGGTATAGTCAACCTTCCAAGTTCTAAGCTTAAAATCAATAGTCCTGTGCATAGGATGGAATATTCCCTATAATATTTTCTTTTACTCTCTTTATAATCAGATCAGTTTGGGGTGGGCAAGCCCTGGCACAGGTGCCCAGAGCAGCTGTGGCTGCCCCTGGATCCCTGGCAGTGTCCCAGGCCAGGCTGGACATTGGGGTTGGAGCAGCCTGGGACAGTGGGAGGTGTCCCTGCCATGGCAGGAGGTTGGATGAGATGAGCTTTAAGATCCCTTCCAACCAAAACTATTCTGTAATTCCATAATTCTAGGAAAATCCCAAGTAAAAAAATCTGGAGATTGTTACTCATATTTTTTCTGTTCTATTTAGACATCACATACATAAAATGCCACTTTTTGGTAACGAAAAAAATATTTTCCACAGTAGCAAATGGTCTTATTTCATGTATAGAAAGACGTAAAGGCTGTAAGTTTAAAAGGATATTAACCTTTCAGTAAAGAAAAATCATTATTACAGTGCACTCTGCCACACAAAGTAGAAGAATTTATTGCACATTGAATAATACTAATACTAATAATAATAATAGTAATGCATGCTGAATTACATGCACTGCTCCAATATTTTAATCCTTTTTTTTATTTTTATGTGTTTCAATCCTCTATTTTTAAATTTTTATGTTGCCTCAAACACAGAGACGCTTTCAAATGGGAAAGCCCTCAAAGGGTGAACCTGGAGAGGGAGATGTCTCCGCTGGGTGATTTCCCTCAGTAAACAACTACCAGCTCACTTCATTTGCTCCTTGTAATTCCTCCAAATGATCCTGTCTTGGAGCCTCCAGGGGACAGAGATCTCCTCTCTCCTCCGTGGCACAAGCCACTGTCATCTTATTTTCAGTGAAATCTCACCAGAGAACCAATTTGAGCAATTCCAGCACAGAACCCCCCTGGGAAGGTGCCCATGACACTCCAGCTTTTCAGCTGATGATAAAAGTTTTTTATTTTCAAATTGCAACAGCTCCAGAAGGCTTTGTGACAGGCTTTGAAATCAGAGATGCTGGTGCTTGCCATTAACTGCATTGCCAGACCTTGTAATTCCTGCACAGCCATAGGAAAGGAATGCTCAGGAAACTCCACTTTTATTCCCAAGAGGTTCCCTTTGTATGTGGGTAGCAGCAATCTTCCACTTCAGAATTAATACTTCTGATATCTTTGAAGTTCCAGCTCATTTTCTACAGATTCTTTCCGAGGCGTTTTCGGGATGTACTTGCTCGTGGTTAGAGCCCTCATGGGATAAAGAGACATTATGAGAAATATTAAAGGCAAAAAAAAAAAAAAACCAAACAAACCCAACTTTTAAGATGAAATAAGCTGAACAAGGAAAAGAATGAGCCTGTTATCCTTGGAAAGAATCAAGATGCTTTTTCAAACATCTAATCCCCTGTCCTTCCTTGAAAAAGATATCAAGGCTAAAACAAAGAATTGTGATTTCGACACAAAATCCCCTATTTTGCTAGTAGGCACCTTGTGGCTTTTTGAGGTTAACAAGGACCCTGAAACAATTTAACTGCATTACAGCTATGCATATTCATAAAGATATGCTGAACAGATAGCGGAGCAAATGATTTAATTGAAAAATCAGCCAGTGTGAATATTTTTTCCTGTGAATCATGGAAATGCGACAAGATCTGTTAATTAACATAATCTCATTTATTTGACATTATTCTTGTCACTTAATATAATCTTCCTACAAAGAGGAAAAAATGGAAATTACCAAAAAAAGCAAAGAGAAAAATATAAATGGGGAAAAGTAGAAAAGGGAGAACGCCCCTGGAAAATGTGAAAGGATATAGGTTACATTCACCACTCATGGGGAAAAAGAAATGGAATGAGCAAGAAAAAAAGCAAAGAGAAGGCAGAGATAAAGAAAAGAGAAAATGGGGAGGAGAACATTCAGAGAGCGCTTAGGACTTGTCAGAGTGAGGTAGGAGATAGAGGGAGGCTGTTTGGCCCTAAAGAGGAGAAATCCAGCAAAAAGAGGAACTGGATTTCCTCTGCTCCGCCAGGAAATTCCTATGGCTCTGCTCTGGGCTCCACATCGTTGGTTTTAAAGGATGGTTATGGAAATCTGGGGCGTGGAAAAGCCCAGCCAATATCATTTATCATTTATGATTTATCATTGACCTTTGGGAGTTTGTTCTGTCTGTTCTGCCACCATTTTTGTCCTTCATTTCCAGGGAACAAGGGGCAGGACAAGAGGGAATGGCCTCAAGTGCCAGGAGAGGTTTAGGGCGGACATTTGGGAAAACTTCTGGGAAAACTTCTTCACCAAAGGGTTGTCCATCTGAACTTGTGGCACTGAATAAATAACAAAAAGAGGAAATAATGCAATTTATCCAACGCCCAAGGCTGAAAACTCATTTAGCCCTCAATTACTTCTGTTACTATGACCACAGATATTTAAATGGGAGATAAATTCTTATAAAGCCAAGTTGTTAATAGACACTATTAACTAAAATTTCTATTCGTAATTGTCGATATTATTAAGTGTGGGAACTGATAAAAAAAGAGAAGGCTAATTGGAAAATGGAGATTAATTTCAGAAGAAAGAATGTGTTGATGGAACATGTCCTGTTTGGCTTCTCCAAGTAACTGGACTTTAGGGCTGTGCTGTTTGGGATGAATGTGTTCCTCACGGGTCAGGAAAAGAAATCCCCTGGAATTCAGTAGGAATACAGACACAGAAATCCCATTTTCAGTGCTGAGGGAGGGATGGATGATGGATGGATGGAGATATTTTCAAATTGCATGGGAAAGTAAGTCTGAAAAACCAAAGCTGAATTAAAGAAAAATGAAAGAAAAATGAAATCAAATCCCTGTACGACAGCCTGGCGAACAAACTCCTCTGAAAGTACTAAACAAATCTGAATTCTCTGATTTATTTTACAAATACTTGTTAGTACAACTGATCAGGATATATAATTTTTCATGGCTGTTTATTACGATACAATGTTCTTTTAAAATCCATATAAGCAACGTGCAACAAACAAACTGTGAGAGCTTTATGGCTGCTCCCTGCAAAGCCCCATTTATCACCGCGACTGAAGAGAAATAGCTTGGAGAGTGATATCAGAATGAACAGGCAGGGGAAAAAATAAAGAATTATTTCTTTATTTTGTTATTTTCCCAAGCAGAGAGGGGAAAAAAAGTTCAGGAAATGCTTACAATATTTGTTCTGTCATTGACAAAATCCTCATAAAAGCCAACAGTAACCCACAGGATAAACTACAGAGCTCTTTATTTTGCAGTATTTTCACTCCATTGAAAGAGATGCTTGTAAACGTATATTCTATTTTTACCAGATTAAAACCTAATTTCAATAAGGACTGCTTGGAAACTGCTTTCATAGTCCCAGTGTTAAACCCTTTTACTTTCTTTATTTTATGACTACGACTCCACCATTCACATTTTATATTCTCCCTGTGAGACCACCACACATGAAATAGGATTAAAGAGGGAATTTTGGGAAGTCTGTTCAAACAGAGCCCTCTCCAGCCTGTACACTGCTGCAAGAGAACATCTCCGTGCTGCATTCAATCATCCAAAGGGAAGAGAGAGCGCTTTTATAGAGATGTAAAATCTTATTTTTAGCAAATTAGCAAAGTGTCCACTTTTCAGGTTCATTACTCACAACTGCGACAATGCATTGCTCAGTGCTGGGGCCTGCTTGATCTAGAAATAAAAATGAGGAATACAGGAACATTAAAGGCCCTTATGCTCCTGATTACGGAATAGTGAGGCAGTGAAAGCATTTAAATGCCAGGAATGGCGACATTCACCTGCGGGAGTCAGCTCAGGCCTCTCTGCCCTTCCCAGCCCAGCTGGGCTCACTGTGGGCAGGAGGAGCTGTTCCGCATTCCTGGGAATCAGCTCCCCGATCCTAAAGCTTTTCCATCAGCCTGGATTACTGGAGGGAAATATATTCATGGAATTGATTGAAATATTCTCTCCTTTCATATATAGAAAACATTCTCAGCTGAAAGGTTTCTTTCTACCAGTTTAATGCTGGTGGGAAAAAAACACCAAATGCCAGGTTGGATGGATCATCTGGTCCAACCTTTCTCAGCAAAAGCCTGGGGAAGATTTACCCATGAGGAAAAAAAATATTTTTTTAATTCATAAGAAAGGTTTCACCTGATTTCTAAAGTTTGACCAGTGGAGTCAAGTCTACTTTCAGCCCTCAAATGCCATTCCCTGCAGAAGGGGAGAATGGCAGAATTGGACGTGCAGGTTGGACAAAAAGTGTAGGGAAGAACCAAAATAGGATGTGGCAGTGTTGATAAACTTCTGAGTGAATAAAGCAGAGCTGAGGTGGGTACCAAAAATGTCAGGTTTGAAGAAGTTCCCACCCTCCCTGCTGGGCACAGCTGTGCAGGTTAACTCCATTGGGTGGAAAAGGAGATGTTCTACCTACGCAACCTATTCTGTACATATTTAAAAATGAGACGTATTCTCTTCCCTTCACTGATTGCTGAGGGAGATGGGATGAAAACACAGACTAAATATCCACCACTGGAACTATTTTAGGTGCATGAGCTCCACCGTGGCCCAACTGCTCTGACAGAAATGGGGAGAACAGCCCTGGCCCTTCCTCTGCAGTCAGAATCATTCCCACAAGGGCTGGAAAATTCCCCTGAAGGAGCTAATTTCTCCCCTGGAGCAGAACATAAGGTGTAGGATCCACACCCCATCCCATATTGGCTGCAGCATTTATTTGTCTCCGTCAGTGCTGCTGGAGCACTTGGATAAACTTTCCCAGCTTTCTGTGCTGCCGTGCCTGAGCAATAAGAGCTCCTGCCTCAATTCCACCTATTTATGCATTCCAGAGAGCTGACTTGGGGTTTTTCACATCCCACCTTGCTCATCTGAACACGCTGCATCTGCAGAGCCAAACTCGGCACCTCTGCACCTGTGTCAGGCAGAACAGGATAAAGGGAAAACACGGACACAACCCCAAACTGCAGCGATCTGCCCTCCCTTTTCAGGGCCACAGCTAAACACAGAAGGTGAAATTGGGAAATAGGCCAATTATTGCTCTCACCCCAGCCTGTTGCTTCCTCGATGTGCGATCCAAGCTCGTGTTTTACTCAGATTTGCTCCTCGCAGGGAAGGCAATTGCTCAGCTCGCACAGAGACTTACATTTATTTGTCCTTTAAGCCAGGAAATTTCCTTCTCCTCGTGGTTAGGAACACGGGGCAGTGGTGGCCTTGGCAGTGCTGCACTCCATCACCTCAGAGGTCTTTTCCAACCGAAAAGATTCCGTAATTCCCAGCATCCAGTCACCAGGGATATGCCTGGTTAGAAAACCCTGCGCTCTGTAGGTCACTGCTGCCCTGCCACGGGCAAACGGAATGTTTAATTTGTGTTTTCACAGGTGAGCTGTGGGGGAACAGCCTCAAAAGGTGACAGCCTTGCACGGGAGGGGATGTTGGGCACTGAAATCCATCTGCAAATGTTTCACTGCGAGGCAGAGAAACAGCTCTGACTCGGGAAAGCTGCAATGTGTTTGTGATCACAGCCAAGCTGGGCATTTCTGCTGCCCACCACACCTTCAGCTGGAAAAAGCAGCAACACTCACAGGAAGAAAGGAAAGAATATTTCTCCAGCCCCTTGAATCCTCAGCTCTGTCAGGTACACAACCCCCTGAGCAAGCGAAATTGTTTCTGCAACATTATCACCAGAAATCTCCTTCCTCAGGGTGCAGTGAAACCCTAATAATGTCCTGCGTGGGCCCAGGATTTCACTCCCCTGTTGATCATCACTCCTCTGTACATCCTTTAGCCAATTACTTGGGCTCATAATTGCATTTCTGCGTAATCCATTTGGATTCATTTGTCAAACACAATTTTGAGGCACGCCGTGTCAAACGCTTTAGTAAATTCTAGATGCTTTCGTGCACTGCCTTGCCTTCTCCCACTAATTTAGAATTTAATTAAAAAAGGAATCATCTTTGCTTGACATGATTTGTTCTTTACATACCCATGTAAGCGATACTATTTCTAAAATTAAATACAACTCTGAACCTTACAGAACCTCCAGTGTTTTCTCAGAGGATTCACGACATCTCAGTCAACAGGATTTGCCTGGAGAGGAGGAATGCTTTAGATCCTGAAAGACCCACGATGTTCTGTCTATTTTTGTGCTTTCCGGCTGTGTTTCTATCACACAGCTCATGTTTGAACCCAAGAGCAAAATGGCAGATTATTATTACACAGATATAGTTTCAGATTTTTACTCTCTATGCCCCAAATATACACAGATATATAATGAGTGAGATGAGATTTTTTTTTTTTTAATCATGAGGGAATATCTCATGATTAATCTCATGGTTTATTAAGTTAAATATGACAAGCCTGCAGTTTGTGTGGAAGTATCTGAAAATGGGGTAATTATCAAGGTGAGTTGGATCCACCTGGTTATATCTGTATAATATTTAATATTCCAGCACCAAACTTTAACACCTCCTTGCCATTTTTGTCCTGAAATTTGAACATTAGCAACCAACTTGACAGGGAAGCAAATCTTTCTGCAGAGTTTTGCCAACTTCTGTCAAATAACTTGCAATAAATACTTAAAAATCCAAAGAATAGAAAAAATACATGTTATTTGTTAGGAGAATCAATACCATATAGCAGTGGAAGGCCTAGTAAATAATTTCCTGCACACCAGTTCATATTTACTCATAATTATAATTCACAGGAGTGCATTCCTGCAATCAAGAGACAGGGGTGCACAGCATGAAAAAACACTTAGCACCGAGCAGACTGCATGAATAATTGCCTGTCAGAGAGGCTTATTAAAGGGAAACTACAATTTTACAAGACAATTCCTGTATCTGCTTGTCTAATCTAAAGACAGAGGGCTAGGGAAATGCGGAGAGTTCAAGGAAGGAATATTTCTTGCTCCGCAATTGGGCTAAAAGTTGAGTTTTTAAAGCATTGTGAGAACGATCAAAGTGTGACAGTTTTGAGACGCACGAGCTCAGACCTTTCCAAATCGCAAAGTGAATGCTTTGTGTTTCAGGTGACAGCGCAGGCAGGGAGATGGAGGGGATGGAAGGGTGGCCATGGAAACCACACTCCCTCCTGTAAACAAAGGTGATGTCACCCACGGGATGTCCTTGAGAATGTCCCAGCAGATGGACCTGGTGGGTGAGAGCATCCCAGGAACCCTCCCGGAGCTGCTGCCTGCCCCAGGAGCCACCAGCAGGGACAGGGACACTGGGGTGACTGCAGTCTTGCAAAGGGACATTTCCTAAATGCTTGGCCGGGTTTGGGGTGATGTCATCCATGGGATGTCCTTGAGAACGTCCCAGCAGATGGACCCGGTGGGTGAGAGCAGCCCAGGAACCCTCCTGGAGCTGCTGCCCGCCCCAGGAGCCACCAGCAGGGACAGGGACAGGGACACTGGGGTGACTGCAGTCTCGCAAAGGGACTGTCCTAGGTTACATGGAAGGTGTAACCAAAAGTTACACCTGGGCCTCTGGAGACCAAGGAGACCTTTCCACAAGATCACCATTTCAACAAGAGCACATCCATCACTCCAACGGGACTGCAGCACCATTGAACTGCACTGCAGCACCACCCTAATGGGGTGCAGGTTGTGTTCTGACTTCGTCTACCTAAACCGTTGTTTCTGTATTATTGCCTTGTTCTAAATATTAGTAAAGAACAGTTATTCCTTTTCCCATATCTTTGCCTGAAAGCCCTTGATTCCAAAGTTATAATAATTCGGAGGGAGGGGGTTCCCATTATCCATTCTAAGGGAGGTTCCCACCTTCCTTAGCAGACACCTGTCTTTCAAACCGAGACAGGGACATTTCCCTCTCAATGCTTGGCTGGGTTTGGGACCCTCCGAAGAGCCCTCATGTCCCCTCCCCGCACCATGTGCAGGGCAGGGACAGCCCCAAATCCACCAGAGCTGCAGGAAGCTCCACAGCCTGAAGGGCTCCTTCTGCTTTATTAACACCCCATTAACGAGTCTCACTCCTTCCCCTCGGATAGGGGCAGTTCTTAGACAACACATTGAATTCACACAGAATTAAATTGAAAACTAAATAATGCTGCAGGTGAAGGTGAAAAATTAACTGAAAAACCCCCAACCACCTAAACCAAGGAAAGGTGTCATAAATGAACCCATGGCCTTTGGTGGCTTCATGCAGCTCCTTTGGCTTTTTAAAACCATTCTTTTTTTTATGCTTTTGAGGGCGTTGAGGCGCACACCTGGCAAGTGGAAGAAAACAATACTTCATTAATAAAGTGCACTGAAAAACAAAGGGAAACATAGCATTATGAGCCTCAGGAACAGCACCTGCAGTGTTTTGGAAAGCAGCAACATTTTGTCAGGCTCGCTTTAACGCTTGTGATTGAGAGGTCTAAAACCTGAAACCTGCTCACTAAAGAGCTGGTCCAGAGCTAAATCCCACCAAAATCAACATGAGCCTTTCCATTGATTTCAGGGAGATTGGACCAAGGCCAGCGGCGAGAGGACAAAGGCAGAACTTTAAAAATGCTGCACAAAAATATCTTGCCCTTTGTTCCAACAACAACCAGTGAGACTTTAAAGCCATGTCACGGTCCCTGCACGGGTGCTGAGGCTGTCCCAGAGCTGTGGGTTTGACAATGGTCATAATTTGGATTTCCACTATGAAATACACCCAGGCAATTTATATTTAGTAACCCATTGTAAAAATTGTCACATGGAAACATCCCAGAGTCAGTAAAAGAAAGCTTTGCTCCTTTCCAAGTAATACACTTGATAATGTTTCACTTGAAAAAAACAAAAAACCTAATAACTTTTTTAATAACAATCTGAGGGAACTTGCAGCTGAGAGTTCTCCCGGAGAACATTCAGACTCCAAGAATAGGGGGGCTCGAGTTAGAAAAATTATTACCAGTTCTGAACGTTATAAAACCGACATAGTTTCCAGAAAAGGTTGTAAACAAATTTATTAGGACCTTTTCTTCCGAGAAATACATTAAAAACAATCAAAGTAAAAAAAAATTAAGTTGGCCACTGAGAAATGTGTCTAGACAAAGCTTCCATTATATGATTTAACAATCCCTGGCAAATGCTGCTTAAAGATAAAATTGGATTCCTGTCCGGAATATTAATACTTTTATTGCAGAAATATGTGTATTTTAGAGATAAAAGTACATATTCATGGACAGATAGATGATGAACATTGAAAATGGCCTGGAACGTGGCTTGTTTTATCAGTGTTTCTCTCTCTGTCAAACAAGTAAATCATTGTTTTTCAGGTGGAGGCTTCTGATGAGGAGGAAGATGTTCTCATTTTCAGACAAAGGCTTCTGTATTTCCATTTCAACCACTGTCAACACACATTGGTGAGTAGTTCCTATGGCTGACACAGACAACTTTTGATTACACAATGAGGAGCAGCACTCACAACTTTCCATTTCCAAACAACTCCACATAAATAGTTTGTAAGCTGAAGTTTGGGCAGAGCTGGAGCGAGCTCAGGAATACAGATCCCAGCTCTATTGTGTTTGACTCATTTCACTGCAGGATCCTCATGGAAATAAAAATGTGACATTTTTCCAACATGACAGGAGAGAATTTTGAGATGTTTTCCTAAGCCAGACAAAGGGAAAGCACTGAGCATTAGATCAGCTCCTGTCTTTTTTCCAAGGAGGAGCGAGGCACCGTTTCATGTTCGGCAGCCAACTCCGAGCTCCACATGGAAACCTGAGCCTCGTGCAAAACACAGGGAATGCTGTCCTCACTTTCCAGGAATCCTGGATCTTACATGAGTGGGAGAAAAATTCACCGAGTGTCACAGAAACATGGAATGGTTCAGGTGGGAAGGGACCTTAAGGCTCATCCCATCCCACCCCTGCCATGGCAGGGACACCTCCCACTGTCCCAGGCTGCTCCAAGCCCCAATGTCCAGCCTGGCCTTGGACACTGCCAGGGATCCAGGGGCAGCCACAGCTGCTCTGGGCACCTGTGCCAGGGCCTGCCCACCCTCCCAGGGAAGGATTTACAGAAGATCAGAACAAGTGGTTGAAGTCTTGGCTTGGTCTCCATCCCCAGGTGAAGAAATAACTCATTTTGGAAAAGCCACATTGAGCTACTTCAGTCATTTGTGAGCTACCAGGTTAAACAAAATTGATTGGGATTTTCCAGAAGGAACTGGACCTGCCACGCCAGGCCAGCTGCAAGGTGTGGAGCTGCCATCCCATCATCTCCCCTGAGAGGGGCTGGACTGAAGACGCTCTCCAAACACAGGGCAAGAGCAAAGGCTTTGCTCTATGGCACAGCTGATAAAGTCTTTTAAAAGGCACTTTAGGAAACCAATCCTGCTTGGTAGGAAAGTCTGCCAAAGTTTTCAGTGAGAAATACATTTCAAAACCCAGTTTTGGAGAGCAGCCAGGGAGAGATAATGGCACCACTTGCCCCCAGCCCATGACTATCAGAGCTGCACAATTCCCTGTGCAGGGTTTGCTGACTGCTTTGGATCAATCTGTTGTCAAAAGTGATGTCAGCTCCTTGCACTACATGCAGCCTCCTGGGCATCCTCCCATCCCTTCCTAACTTAGTCTTCCAAGGGTTCAGATGGATAAAATTTGGGTAGAGAGTTGATGGGATGCTTTTGTTTTTCCTTCAAAAATTAACATTTTCTATAGGGACGCCATTTCTGTGAATCCCACCCGGTTCTGTTCCCACAAACTCATTTTCCTCGTTGCTTCAAACACTCCATATTTCAGTAAGCAGTTTTTCAAACCTTATAACAGGTGCTGGTACATCATGTCCTCTCCCTGTCGTTTCTCATTGTCATCTCATATCGTTCATCAAAGGATGAGAGGGAACATTGTCTGCAGGCCGAGGAAATCATCCAATCTAGCCCTGCCCCAGCGAACGTGTCACTTTTGGCCTGAGGAAAATCACATAATCAGGAGGTGACAGAAGTGGCCTGGTATTCTGAGCTTCTCAATTTTTGAATGCCTGTCACATTTGAAAAAGCTGCCCTTAGCTCAGCTGCCTCCCCCTTGGAAATGGAGATCCCCCCGTCTCACAAGAGAGAGTTAATATTTGTTCAGTGCTTTCAAAATGTTAAGTGCAACATGAGTGCTGAGCCTTATTACCAGAAATAATGGATGTTTGCAACTCCAGCCTGTACTCTTCTGTGCAATCATTATTTGGCTTCTAATAAGTAACAGCTTTACCAGAATATAGTCCTGGAAAACATCTTTGGAAAATGCTCTTAATTTTTACCGTGAGCTTGAACACGTGTCAGATTGAAAACCACAGATGGGCTGGGGTTGATATAGTTAAATTTTATCAACTTTCTGGCAATGATTCATCCCTGACTTCTTACATCCAGCTTTTTGTATTGCCAGTGATATTTGAATTTGTCAGAGAGTTTGTAAATTGAGTTCATAATCTCATTTTGAGTGTAGGTATCAAATACACGAAAAATGTACCAATAAACACAAACAGAAAAGCCCCACAACCACATAAACCCTTATGCTGTTGGTTATTTACAGATATTGCAAAGAGGAACAGGTTGCCACAATAGCAAACCATAAGTTAACTTGTATTTTCTTTGGGCTTGACTGTAAAAATTGCAAAGATATTCTTGAGTCTGTTGCTGTTAAGAAGAATTAAAACCCAGTTTGTGCAGGGAACTGCTGAAAAATTAACTTTTGTGTGCTTTGGAGTTTACAATGTGACACTCACGTGAGGATCTTCCTGCTGTTAGTATTTCAGTTGGGAATAAAATGCATATTTAGATCGGGTGAAATTTCGGGCAGCAGAAAGTTGCAGAAACCTGCAATTGCCAAGAGGATTTCAGCTGCCTCAGTCCTGCAGGGATGAACATCCTGGGAAGGCTGAGGGGTAAATAAATACACTGAACATCCTCCTGGGAAGGGTGAGGGGTAAATAAAACCCTGCAGGGGAAGATCTCATCAGCCAATGCCCAAGACACACAATGGCCATGAAATAAAATGTCCCTAAGATGATGCCAGTGATGGTTTTGACAAAAGACCTGCTCTTTATGTAAATGGTATTTATTCAGAGCACACAGTCATAGCCACTGACCCACCGTAAAATCTCTCTGCACTTTCTCCCTGAAGAATGTAAAATCCTACACTTTGGCACAATCAGAAATCTGATTTCTCCCTTTTGTAGATGTGAAGCAGCTCCCATTTATTGTAACATTGTAAAGAACTGCTTATTACAGAGCACAGGATGAAATACCAGGGTATAAACTAAGCTCTATCCATAATAAACCCGTCCTTCCAAAACCACATCATTTTGGGAACCCCAAAACGTTCACACATTTGCATCTGAACATCCAACCCCTCTGAATAGTCCTTGTTCAGTACATCACTTTCAGCAGCACAGTCTGAAGGAACACAACTTATAAACAATCCCTTTCATTATGTACAGCCAAGCCCCATATTTTAGGCGAAAACATAAACACTGTTTAATAAAAAATTATTACTTAGCAAAATTAGTATCTTTAGCTCCTTTCTGGACTTCTCTCTGAAGGAATAATTAATCACCCTTTAAATCCCTAACAGCCCCATAATCTCTGAATATAAAAATTCAAATTCAAGAGGGCAGTAACTGCTGATGGAGTCAGCAGAATGGAAGGAGAGATGTCCCATTTAACCCTTCTGAAAGACCCTAAACCAGGGCAATGACTGCAGTGCATGGCCCAGGAGTTAACAAATTCAAACGTTGCCTTTGAACACTTCTGCTGGCAAAGGAAGCCCTGCATACAGCATGGTGGCCATGCCAAAGGTCATCCTGTTGGGAGAAAAGCTGGAGGCACACCCAGAGATAACCAAAGTGCTTCCATGAAAGTGAGAGGAAGAGTGAAGATTACTGAGCACCTTCAAAAACACAGGGGCAAAGCCTGGAAAAGCACCAAACTTCCCTCCAGCTCCTGTCAAACTCTGCCCAGGTTTGTAAACCACACCAAGCCACACCTGGGCTGACTGAAGCCAATAGAAAAGTCAAAGGAAATGCACTTTTGGCTTCTTAATTCTCCCTGAAAGTGTCCACTTTCATCTGCAAGAGATCCCCAAGTTAATCAGATATATAACAGCACAGCCAAGGCTGAAGTCATTTTTATAACACAAACTCATAAACTTAATTTTATTTCCATTCTGATTCAGAGCAATACATTGTAAACCAGAGCATTTATTGGAAGAGTCTTTCCATGAGGTGTAAAAATCTCTTATTTTGTGTACACCCAAACATGGAACATGCAGCCAGTCGTAGACACAAAGGTCATTCACCCCTAATGGAAATTACAGCAAAAATAGATGATCAGCAGCTGGAATGGAAGCAATAACATTTCCAACTGAATATCCTTAATGGAAATAGAAAAGCCAAAAAGTTATTACATTATTTTTTATAAGTCCACCCATGTCCTCCCGGGAGGAATATTTCTGAGAAGAATTTGCATTGTGGGTGTACGAGAACTACTTATGTGCTTTGTTTGAAAATGCTGAATTTACCTACAAGGCCTGTCAACGAAAAAGAAATTATTACAAAAAACCGTGATATTTAACTGAGATGGAACAAACATTCCCCTGGTGTAGTCATCTGCAATAACTATGAAACAAATCTTGATCACATCCGCACATTTACAGAATATCTCTTATTTATTGCAGATCTGTCTCAAGCAGGGCAGCAGCTCTGTTTCCATTCATCCTTTTGAAAAGATGCTGTGACAAGAATTTCAAACATCATTCATGGCCAAATACTGCATTTGGATTTCTTGGAACCAGGAAATGAAAAGGAATGTTGCTTTGCTCCAAGAGAAGTGTCTCCAATCCAATGTGATACATTAAAAAAATCAGATGAGAATCCAAAGAGTTGACATAAGGATGTGATAAAACTTTCAGGTTTTATGGAAAAAAGTATTTTTCAGTTTCCTCTTAATAAATGAAAAACATACAAGCACAGTGTGAAGAAATATATTATGCTTAAACATGTAAAATATGTCAGCTTGAACATTTTACAATTTAGTGAAAAATGTTTTTTTCAGGAGGATAGTTTATATTATGTTTGCTGGAGAAAAAAAAATAAAAATTTTTTATTTTCTCGGTATTACAGTCCAAAAATTATCATTTTTTCCTAGCTGTAAAATCCCAGCACTGGGATATTTATGCTTTGTGAATTAGAAGTATTTTTTACTGGCTATCAAGATTTTAATGGCATTAGCTCTATTTGTAACACGTTTTCATTAAAACGAGATGTGGAAAGCAGTAAAAGGAATATAGACCCTCATCAGTAGCAGTGAGGCTTTATGGTGGTCATGGGATCAGCTGTGTTAGATTTGTTACAGATCACGATCAGACAACAGCACAAACCTCCTCTTTTTCAGTGACATCAACACCAAGTTTGCTATCGAATGGATTTAATATGTAGAGGTTATAAGTAATTCTTTAACTTTCATTTTATTGGATGTGGTGCTTCCTGCCTTAGGCTTGTGCTTAATCTTGGGTGTATATATAATATAATTGCCATTTAGTGCAGATATCGACGTAAGGTGGGACTAAGGAGAGCCAATGTATGTGAGGATTTAATGGAACTCTTGGTGAACACCTGAAGAAAGGTTGGCAGCAGCACATTTCTCATGAAGGGAAACACAGTGCTCCCCTGGCCTCCCTGAAAACAAACAAACACCACAGTCTGACTTTCAGCTGTGAACCCTGAGGCCCAGAAAGGACAGACTGCAGCAATAGCTCATTTATTAACTAATTACAGCCATCTGCAGGTTTAAATTAACATCACTGTCCTGCTTTGTGTGCCCTGCTCACACCCCGGACCTGCAAAACCTCCCTAGTTCCACGGAAGTGATTCCTGCTTATCAGTGATCTAAATGGAAAGTCAATCAGCGTCCCTGATTCCCAGATTGTTCCAGTAATAGCCTTAAAAATCCCTAAACCACCTGATGCCCGAGCAGCTCTGCCACTTTGGCTGCATATCTTTAGGAGCACCACTTGTATAAAAGTGCCAAACATTCATCGTTAGAAATAAATATTATTGCTTTGCACTTTCCCTGGTGTGGAAAAGCAAAGGTGATTACAGGCACAGATCAAGCACAGCTTCACTTAATTCACTTTGATTTGCCTTCTGACAATAAAGGTGTGAAATCAAAGAGCTGCCTTGTAAGTTGTCTTTGGGAAAGCTCTAATCATTGATCCATTAGTGCAGGATAAAGAGGACAAGCCACGACTTTGAAAACCTTTTGATGTCCTCGCTCCCAGGCAGAATGCACCAAGATGCAGGAGTTGGCTCCATCACAATTGCCCTGGGATGGTGCAGGACAGCCACAATAAAATCTAGATTAGTTTGAACATGCAGGGGATGGCCTGGGAAACAAATCCCAAGGGTGGGAAAGGGAAGGTACATGGAAAGAGGAGCAGACTTCTTCAGGTGTCTGAGTACTTGAGCTCAAAACCTGACAGTAAAAATGCTGTTGCAAAAACTGGTCCTTTGCCATCCACAACACCAGAAAATAAGAGAGAAAAGAGATTCAACCCTGGACCTATTTTAATCCTTAAATCTGTGCTCTGGGACTTCCCCTTTGGCAGAGAATTAATCCTACAAATGACAGCCAGTCAGACATTTCACCTCTCTCTATTTCTCTTAAGTGTTATTCCTCTTCTGTTTCTTGACTTTTACACAGTTTATTTACTATTTCCTAAACACTTTATAAAAATTTTTGCTTTTAAATCACAGTCCTGGGTGTCTCCAAGATTATGGGGATTGGGAACAGGAAGTTCATTTCCCTTGCTCATTCTTTTGCAAACACTTATTCCACACTTTAATTAGCCAGGAGATGTTGCATTTGGATGCAGTTTTGGACTTAGGTCTAGAAATCATAAGGTTTATAATCTTTATGGACCAGGGAGAATTTGCCCCAAAAGGTGTGCTCAACACTGAATCACAGAACAGTTTGGGTGGGAAGGGACCTTAAAGCTCATCCAGTGTCACCCCTGCCATGGCAGGGACACCTTCCACTGTCCCAGGCTGCTCTAAGCCCCAATGTTCAGCCTGGCCTGGGACACTGCCAGGGATCCAGGGGCAGCCACAGCTGCTCTGGGAATTCCATCCCAGGGCCTCCCCATCCTCACAAGGAAGAATTAATCCCTAATATCCCCTCTGACAGCAGCAAGCCATTCCCCCTTGTCCTGTCCCTCCATCCCTTGTCCCCAGTCCCTCTCCAGCTCTCCTGGAGCCCTTCAGGCCCTGCCAGGGGCTCTGAGCTCTCCCTGTGTCCTTCTCCTCTCCAGGTGAGCACCCCCAGCTCTCCCAGCCTGGCTCCAGCCCTGCAGCAGCTCCGTGGCCTCCCCTGGACTCTCTTCAGCAGCTCCACATCCTGCTGGTGTTGGATCCAGAGCTGGAGGCAGCTCTGCAGGTGAGATCTCACCTGAGCAGGGCAGAGGGACAGAACTCCCCTTTCCTGCTGTCCATGGTGTGGGACCAGCCCAGAACCTGAGGTTTTTCTCACACATGTCCCACTCCCACCCACCAGCATCCCCACGCCCTTTTCCCAGGGGTGCTCCATCAGTTCATCCCCAGCCTGGATCGGTACCGGGGCTTCTCCCGATCCAGCAGCTCCCGCACTTGGCCTTGTTTAACCCCATCATGTCCTTACAGCCCCACTTCTGGTGCTCGGCACAGCAACATCCAAACGCACACCCTGCTCCATTATTAAACATCCGCGAAAACTTTGCTTGTTAAAGCTGCACCTCCGGGGAGCACTCAGCCAGGAGCGGCGGCTTCGTGCAGGCACAAACTGCGGCATGGCGCAACAGGGACACGGCCGGGAACGGCGGGGAGGCACCGGGACACCACCGGGAACACCTGGGACACAACCGGGAACACCTGGGGCACAACCGGGAACACCTGGGACACAACCGGGAACACCTGGGACACGGCCGGGAATGGCGGGGAGGCACCGGGACACAGCCGGGAACACCTGGGACACAACCGGGAACACCTGGGACACAACCGGGAACACCTGGGACACGGCCGGGATGGGCGGGGAGGCACCGGGACACAGCCGGGAACACCTGAGACACAGCCGGGAACACCTGGGACACAACCGGGAACACCTGGGACACAACCGGGAACACCTGGGACACAGCCGGGAACACCTGGGACACAACCGGGAACACCTGGGACACGGCCGGGAACACCTGGGACACGGCCGGGAACACCTGGGGCACGGCCGGGAACACCTGGGGCACAACCGGGAACACCTGGGACACAACGGGGTACAGGCAGGGAATCACCGGGACATAACCGGGAACACCTGGGACACGGCCGGGAACACCTGGGGCACGGCCGGGAACACCTGGGACACAGCCGGGAACACCTGGGACACGGCCGGGAACACCTGGGACACGGCCGGGAACACCTGGGACACAACCGGGAACACCTGGGACACAACCGGGAACACCTGGGACACGGCCGGGAACACCTGGGGCACGGCCGGGAACACCTGGGGCACAACCGGGATGGGCGGGGAGGCACCGGGACACAGCCGGGAACACCTGGGGCACGGCCGGGAACACCTGGGACACAACCGGGAACACCTGGGACACAACCGGGAACACCTGGGACACAACCGGGAACACCAGGGGCACAGCCGGGAACACCTGGGGTACGGCCGGGAACACCTGGGACACGGCCAGGAACACCTGGGACACGGCTGGGAGCACCTGGGACACAACCGGGAACACCTGGGGCACAGCCGGGGATGGGCGGGGAGGCACCGGGACACAACCGGGAACACCTGGGGCACAACCGGGAACACCAGGGGCACAGCCGGGAACACCTGGGGTACGGCCGGGAACACCTGGGACACGGCCAGGAACACCTGGGACACGGCTGGGAACACCTGGGACACAACCGGGAACACCTGGGACACGGCCGGGAACACCTGGGGCACGGCCGGGAACACCTGGGGCACAACCGGGATGGGCGGGGAGGCACCGGGACACAGCCGGGAACACCTGGGGCACGGCCGGGAACACCTGGGACACAACCGGGAACACCTGGGACACAACCGGGAACACCTGGGGCACAACCGGGAACACCAGGGGCACAGCCGGGAACACCTGGGGTACGGCCGGGAACACCTGGGACACGGCCAGGAACACCTGGGACACGGCCGGGAACACCTGGGACACAACCGGGAACACCTGGGACACGGCCGGGAACACCTGGGACACAGCCGGGGCACAAGCAGGGAATCACCGGGACACAGCCGAGAACACCTGGGACACTGCCGGGAACACCTGGGGCACAGCCGGGAACACCTGGGACACAACCGGGATGGGCGGGGAGGTACCGGGACACAGCCGGGAACACCTGGGGCACGGCCGGGAACACCTGGGGCACGGCCGGGAACACTTGGGGCACAACCGGGAACACCTGGGACACAACGGGGCACAAGCAGGGAATCACCGGGACACAGCCGAGAACACCTGGGACACGGCCGGGAACACCTGGGACACAACCGGGGAGGGGCGGGGAAGCACTGGGCATACCTGGGACACAACGAAGGAGGTGTGTGGACTATCACAGGGCAAACACCTAGAGCACAGGCAGGTGGGAGCAGGGAGCCCGCCCCGCCCCGCTCCCTTCGTGCGGGAGCCCTTGCCGCGGCCGGAGCGCGGGCCCGGGGCGCTGCCGGCGCTGCCGGCGCTGAGGGCGGGCGGCCCGCAGGCGGCGAGGGGCGGCGGGCCGGGCCGGGCTGGCTCCGCCCGCACCACATGACTCTGCCGTCGGGAGAAACTTTTCCCGTCCCGCGGTCGGAAAATGGCGGCGTAGGGAGCGGGGCTCTGGCATCCCGGCGGCTCCCGGCGCCATGACCCGCTGGGTGCCCACCAAAAGGGAGGAGAAGTACGGCGTAGGTGAGGACGCGCCCGCCCCGCTCCCGCCTGTTGCGCCCAGGGGCACCCCCGCGCCGCGGCCTCCCCGTCCCTGCCCGGCTCCCGGGCCGGGATGGAGCGCGGTGCCCGCGGTTCCCCGAGCCCCCTCCGGGTCCTTTCCCTCCCTCCCGGCTCCCGGGAGCTCGCACAGCTGTCCGGGAAAGCCGCGCTCCAGCCGTGCCCCGCTGGGAAAAGTTGTCTGTTTCGCTGTGCCCGCTGTGTTAGTGCCGCTCCCGAACGCTGCGCCGAGCGGAGGAGCTCCGAGTTGTTTTCAGGTCGCTTTCTTTCTCCCCGCGCTGGCACCGATGCGCTCCCCAGGCTGGATCCCTCGGGGGCCCGCCCTGTGCCCTGTGCCCTGTGCCCTGTGCTGTCCCTCCGTGGGAGGTTCGGGGACAGGGCTCTCGCTTCTGCAGGAGTGTGATGTTCATACAGATGAGAGCTTCCCTGCGCGCTGGGATCCATTTCCTACTGCGCTCCTTCCGTCCGTCTCAAACAGAGAGGGATTGTTCCCAGCTGGTGGCTCAAACATCTCCGCTTTGACTAAACAGAGCCAAAGCCCGGTGGGTTTGGGCAGAGCGGTGCCGAGAGAGCCCAGCTTGACTTTAAAGATGTTGCTTTTTGAGCAAGAGGTTTTATTTCGGGGTTGGGGTGAAGAAAACTTTATTGGCATGAATGAGCGTTTGTCTGAGGGAAGGAAATAATAAATCTGACTATTCAAATTGGAAGCATGAAGTTCAATGGCCACCACAGTTCTTGGGCCGGATTGATTGTGAAGAACAACTTTTCATAGAAACCCGCAGCTAAACCTCATCTAAACAAAGGGAGCAGGAAGAAGGGAGTTTTGGGGTCTGAGTAGAACCCGGGTGAATTGTAGGAATTAATTTTAAATTCTGTGTGTGTGTCCCTAGAATCACAGCATGACTCTTAAAAATGATTAGCAAATCTCAGTTACACTGTGTGAGAGCTGTTGGGTAATTTGAGCGCTGAGGATGCAGCACGACCATAGGGAAGCAGAAATGCCACTGATGGCAGTCCCTCGTTAAGTTTCCAAATTCCCTGCCTGGTGGTGTGGGATGACTATTTTGGAATGACTGAATTGTTATGGACTAGAAGCTGATGTGACAAACCAGTGACACTCGAAAGCAAGTTCCTCTTTTGCAGGAACTCTGCTCTGTGGTGGGGGTGACTGCCCCGGCCTGGCTTTCCAGGAATCTCTTGAAATTGATTTGAAAAGGATGGGAGTGAAAAAAAGTGTGAAATAGACTGATTATTTTTAAATGTGCTTTCAGTATACCTGGATCTCCAGTGTGGGAGATTGTACATGTAGTAAGAGAATGACTTAAATGTAATTTAAGAATAAAAACCCCTATTTCCCAGTTTGAAAAAGCATGAGGTGATGTGCTCAGTTGGTGCTTAATTGGTATTTTTTGTGTCCACTGCTCTTCAGGAAAATTTGTCATGATTTTATAATAGGTTTGTGTTTCTCTGATAGTTTATTTTCCTTCTTTATGAGGAAGCTGAGATCCTCACCGAACTGGGGTGTTTCTCTGCTGAATGACTGGGGTGTGAGGTTTGAAAGTGGCTGTAGTGTTGCATGGAGATTAAATCAGATTTAGAACTAATTGAATGGAATAGGTGGATTCACTGGCTTGTGCCATTATTTTAGGTGCTGTTTTGGGAGGGGTGGCTTCCTTTTGGTGTCCTCCTAAGGAAAAAGAGTATTTAATTTGGTTTTATGTGTTTTATGGAACTTTATGTTGTTAAAAAAGGGCACTGTGAGTCTTCTGATGTTTTATATTTTGCTGCTTGTGAAAGCTGTAGGTTGTGGAGAGTTTATGCAAGTGTGTAGTCCCAAACGGAATTGGAGAGGGCACTGTTAGACTGAAAGTTTGGACTTCAGAATAATTTTTTTGCCATTTGCTATGACCGTTCCTGGAGGCTGATGTTGACTCAACATTGTCTGACAGTGAGAAAATCCCAAATAGGAATGCTAATGGGACTTAGTGAAACATAATTTAATACTCTTTGTGTGTCTCATCAATCCATGCAAATATTTCCAAAAGGATGGTGCCAGACTCTTTCCGGTGGTGCCCAGTGACAGGATGAGGAGCTATGTCCATGAACTAAACCATGAGGGGTGACAGAGAAGGGTGAAGGAAAGGTGGCAGAGCCCAGGGAGGGTGTGGGGTCTCCCCCTCTCTGCAGACATTGCAAACCCCCCTGGATGTGTTTGTGTCACCTGCTGCACGTGGCAGGTGGGACAGACTGAATGATGTCCAGAGGTCCCTTCCAGCCATAGCAATTCTGGGATTCTCTGTGCAGGCTTCCCCAGAGCAGAAATAACAAGAAGCTGTGTGTTGTGGTTGTGTTTGTTATCCCACCCTGGTGGCAGCTCAGAAATGTACGTATATGTCCATATATAGAGATGTTTACATACAAAATACACACGTGCGCTTATGTAATACATTTATATCCCTTTGTCCCTTCCTCTGGTGTATTCCCGCGAGTTTTATTAACATCTCAAGGCCTGAAGATTTGCTGGCTGTGGTGCAGCTGGAATAAATTACACCACCAAGCGTGTAGTGAGATCTTGGTAGGACACAGATGTGTTAGGGAGCGCTCCCTGCCATGCAGGGATCCCTCCCCAGTGGGATTTGGGATGCTGCTGGATGCCCTGCACTCGAGTGAAGTGAATTTGCTGCCCCAGCCCCTCGGTGCAGAGGCATTATCTCAGCAGGCAGCGAGAGCGTGACTCAGCTCCGCTTCCTGAGAGGGTTCAGTGCTGCAGGAGGAATGGGTGTGGATCTAATGGGATAATACGGATATTAGATGAACATATGGGGAGCCGTGTGAAACAGGAAAATGATCAGTGCGTTGGAGAAGCTTTTCCCTGCTCCCAAGGCTGCCGATCCTTGTCCTTCATCTCAGCCCTGCCTATCATCCCTCGCCCTGAGCTGCTGGGAGGACTGTGGTTGTGTGGAGGGGACCACGTGGGTGTGTGGCTTCCTCCACAGGGACATCAGAGGCTTCCAGAGAGTCCTGAGAGCTGTTCGTGTCCCCTCGGTGTCACAAAGTGGCCGTGGAGCGTGGCTGCTCAGTCTCACATTTCCTACTTTTTGTGTGATGTGAAAATGGCGATTTTGGTGTTCTTCCTTCTGCTAGCAGAGAGGGGATGTAATGAGCAGTTTTGGGAAGTCTGGGAGCCTGAGCAGCACCTCTGAGCTAGTACAAAGTGGCTGTGGTAGCTTCCAGATCCTCCTGACTTCTGTTCTTTGACCCTTTTCCTTTGGGCTGAGAGCTGCAGTGAGAGGTAGAACTGGTGCTACTGTGGTCACTGCAAAAATTGTATTTAAAATGCCTTTGTGCCCAAAGGTTTGTGTCCACATGGAGTAATTAGACCACTACTAAAAGGTAGTTAGTTTAATCCCTTTTTAAAATTTGAATAAATGGTGAAATAGAAAAACAGTGCCACGTGCCCTTGGATGGTCAAATGTAAAAGGAGAACTTTCCATTTGCAGGGCTTGAGTTCCCATCCCTGCAGGTGTCCAGGGAAGGCCTGGATGTGGCACTCAGTGCTCTGGGCTGGGGACACGGTGGGGATTGGACTTGGACTTGATGGTCTTGGAGGTCTTTTCCACCCTCCATGAATTTCAGTATTTCTGTTTGTTACTGGTGAATTTCTGTTGCACTTCCCAACATGGGAAATCATAACAAGCCTGATTTTAAATACGGATGTTGGCCACACTTCATGGTTAGTGTGTTTTAGTGCCTCTCTGAGATTGGGATAGCTTTTCCAAAGGTGTTTATGGATGTACTCTCAAACCACCTACATAGCAATATATGTATTTTATTATTCATGGAGGGCTTTAAGGAGTTGGTGGACTAAGTGAAGATACAGTAATCATGATTTAAAAGTGTTGCAGCTGAGTTCTGCTCTTATAATGTCTTTTTGAATGAGGGGATAGGAATTTGGTAAGAGGGATACTGGTGCAAGTACAGGAAATCCTACAGCCAAGTGCTGCTGCTTCAGGGGGGACTGTGATGCTTTAGGACAGATTGAAAGCTTTTGTGGAACCCTGGAGTTATAGTCCCGGCTGTGGTGGCACGTGGAGGCTCTTGTTTTGTTAAGGTGATCCTCTCGTGCATATTTGTGCCTTAAAGTAGGGAAGGAAACGTTTTAAGGAAATTTTAAAAGATGCACCTTAGGGAATGCATTTTAGTGATTTTAGTGCTGCTGTGCTGTGAGGTTTGAAGCTGCCTGGCAGGACAGAGCAGGTGACTTTGTGCTGCTGGTGGCAGCTGGGCTGTGCTGTGACACATCCCAAACCCATGGAGTGACAGTGCAAATGCTTGTGGAAGATTTGCTGCTGCTTTGATCAACGTATTGGAGTGAGCACATGCAGATCCACTTTCCTAGAGATGACATTCCCCATGGACACTCAGATTAGGGTTTATTTGTTGTATCTCTCTGTGGGCAGGAAAGGCTGGGAGAATTGGGTTTGCTCAGCCTGGAGAGGAGAAGCTTTGGGGTGACTCAATTGTGACCTTCCAGTGCCTGAAGGGAGCTACAAGCAAGATGGAGAGACACAACTGATGGGGGTCTGGAGGGACAGGACAAGGGGGGATGGGTTCATACTGCCAAGGGCCAGGGCTGGATGGGATATTGGGGAGGAACTCTCGTCTGTGAGGGTTCCGAGGCCCTGGCACAGAACCCTCACAGCCCAGAGCAGCTGTGGCTGTCCCTGGATCCCTGGCAGTGTCCAAGGCCAGGCTGGACAGGGCTTGGAGCAGCCTGGGACAGTGGGAGGTGTCCCTGCCATGGCAGGGGTGGCACTGGATGAGCTTTATTATCCCTTCCAAGCCAAAGCATTCCATGGTTCTGTCTTACAATACCTTTCAATCCCTGCTCGCTGAGGGGATGCATTTGCATTCTGCCCATCCCTGCATCCCCTGAAGCAGAGGGAAGGGGCTGGTGGATGTTCCACACCTCTTCCTACACAAATGACCCGAGTTTGACTGCAGACATGTACTCAGTTACTCCCATTTACTCAGCAGCCACTATTGTTCTCTGTCAATAAACACTTGTTGCAAACAGCAGATTGGGGAGGGATAAAGATATCAGATAAGTGGAAGTGAGCGTGGACTCCTGTTTGTTTTCATCCAGGTCAGTGAGACCCTTACAAGCTGGGATTGTTCTGAGAAATGATTCCTGGTGGGTTTTTCCAGGAATTACTGGTTTTTGTTTTTTGTTTTTTTTTTTTTTCCCTCATAGAGCACAAACTGACTTCAGTAGGTAACCAGCTGCCTATGGCCATAATGCAGAGCTTTTATTTAACTTTGCAAAGGAAGTTTTCAGTCAGTTTAGGAAATTTTCAGCTGATCATTTTTCTCTTGTTCCTCGAAAATAAAAGGAGAGGTAAAAAACAAGGTGAGATTTCACACTTTACCTGGTACACAGGTAGGGCAGTGACAGTAGTTGGGGGCTGATTTGAGGTGTTTGGTTTGTTATTTCCATCCCTGGAAGTCTCCAAGGGCAGGTTGGATGGGGCTTGGAGCACCCTGGGATAGTGGAAAGTGTCTCTGCCTGTCACAGGGGATGGGACTGGGTGGGCTTTGAGGTCCCTCCAACCCAAACCATTCTGGGATTCTCTGATTTCAAGTAGCACCTTGGTGGGTTTTGTAATTATCCCTTTATCTTGTCTATTGTAAATGCTTGACTTAGGTGCACTCAAACAATGCTAATTTTGGGCTGTTTGCCACACTTGGCACAGATTTCTTTGCGCTATAAATGCATTTTCCTTTCTGCAAAGGCAGAGCTTTCAGGGAAGGGGAAAATAAACTGGAGGCAATTTAAAGTCAAAGCAAGATCTCCAGGAAGCCCCTCTGTCAGCTTGCAGCTACAGGAATAAGCACTGGGATAATTTTTCCTTTAAATATTGGTGTTTCTGGAGTGTGGCCAGCGCTGGCTCTTGGGCACATGGAGGATCCATTGCTTTGTCTGATCCTTTATTGTGGTCCTGCAGGACTGAAATCAGATCCACCTTGTGAAATACCTGGGGATGTGTCCAACTGCAGAAAAATACCTGGGGCTGGCTTCTCTTAATGAATGGAAGCTCCAAGAAGGAGCTGCTGCTAATCCAGTTTTAAAGCATTTGCTCCATCAAAGATGTCAGTTTTGCCTCTCTCCTTGTCCTCCTGCAAGTCCAAAACTTCCTCAAAATATTCAGTGGAGCTGCTCCTCCTTATGGGTCTACTTTGACAGGGATGTGGACCACTGACAAGTCAGTTTGAGTTTTTTTATTAAACTTAAAAGCATTTTTAATTCTGTTTTCTACCCGCGGTGGCCCCCAAGGCTGTTCTGACAATAGCAATTTTCTGAGTAAGGCTTTAATGAATTCCTTAATGAGTTATTGGAATACTTTCCTCCTTTAGGTTGGGGGGGGGAATTGAAATCACGCCCTGTCTAAACAAAAAAAAAAGTTCAATAAGAAAGAATTCTTGTAATTCTGAAACTTTATCTCCATTCTGAGACTGTTGTTGTGAAAACATTTATATATTTATAGTATTATCTGCCTTATGTAATTTTATGTGTTTGTAATTTGTGTTTATGTAATTTGTGCATTAAATCTGATTTCTGATGTAAAGATTTGTAACACAAGAAGCAGCAGTTGCTGCATTTCAGTTTCATCAGCAAAAATATGAAATACCTCTAGAAATACTTTTCTGCTCCATATAGCTTTGTAACTAAAGTGAAATAATTGCATTGAGACCTATTACGTGTAATCATGTACCATATACGTAACAAAACAAACAGATGGATGAATAACTGAAGCAACTATAGGCTGCCATACATGAATTTTGTATTTTTTGTATACCATTTCCTAGCACTGCTGCTTTGAGTACTGCTTATATTATTTCAGCACAACCCTTTTTAGAACATGTTTGCAGAGGGTTTTGGTGGCTGATTTTGCCTGGGGGTGTTGGAGTAGCAAAATGTCTTTGTGTTCCCCAGTAGAAAATACCAACAAGTGAGCGGTACAGGATTTGCTGTGTAATTTCTGAGCGGGAATGGCAGCGAAATTGTACATAATCAATGTTTGTGCTTGTAGGCACTCGGGTTTTTGAGGCACTCTGTTTGTACAGCCCTACCCTTGTAGCAGCTGCGCCACTTTTATGGATGTGCTGCACAAATTATTCGGTATTGAGGTGGAAAGGCTGAGCCAGGTGTGGGGGTTTGGGAAAATCCTGTTATCCCTGAGGAGTCCCGTGTGGGAGGGCAGCAGGAATTGTCTTCCTTGGGGAGGAACCTCGTGGAGTTCTTGGCTGGTTCTGGCAGAGCTTCCCGGAGCGTTTGGAAAATTTGGCGGTGCAGGTGGGCACTTGGGACTGGAGAGAGCACAGAGACTCTGGAACACCTGAGAGCCTCTTGGAGCATCCAGATGCCTTCTGGAAGTGCAGCCTTAGGTGTTTGTGTTTGCTCTGCCTTCCTTCTGCTGCTTATCCAAACAAAGCACGGAAGTGCTGGCGTCACAGGCTCGGAGTTGGATGGAATAAAATAACATCTGTGCGGGGAATGGGGCCCCAGTGTCCCAGGAGGAGGGAACCCTCAGGGAGTGGATGAGGCCACACTGCCCAAACCTCTCTGAAAGACCTTCAGCTGTGCTGTGTTGGGAGGGCTTTCCCCATTTCTGTAATAAAAAGGAGAAAGCTGAATTCAGGGAGAACATGGCAAACCCTGGTGCTGGGGGTTCCTCTGGGAGGGGGCAGAGATACAGGATCATGGAAAGCTCCACTCCTACCTGTCGCCAGCAGCTTCCCTGCCTCCCAGCTGGTGCTTTAGCCTTCAGCATTCTCCTAATGATGCCAGCTGGTCTGCAGGAAAAAGCGTTGGCAGTAGGGAATGGTTCAGGGCATGGAGTTGGGTGCTTTTATTGAGGAGCTGCTTCAGTGCAGAGTGAGCAGTGTATCAGAAATGGAGTGAAAGCAACTGGTAGTAGAAAAAGTGTTCCTGTGGTAGACCCTGACACAGGAAATCTCTCAGTGCTGAGCCAGATGGAAGTCATTGATGATAATTTGAGTTTCTGAGTCTTGAGGCAGATGGTGAACGATTTAAAAGGACGCTTGCTTTCAAAAAAATCTGCTGTGCATATGACTCCAGTGAACAAATCCTGCCCCTGCCATGGCTGGGGATTATCAAGGCAGTGGCTTGGAATGCCCTATAAATACTGTCCTCTCAAGGAGGGCTTGCACTGCAGCTTAATGGCTGTGCTGAGATATGGTGAAATGTGTCACTTGGGCCAGGAACGTTATAGATAAGGCCTGTGGGAGTGTTTCTACTGATAAATGTGAGGTTAATCTCTCAAAATGGGCGTGTATGAGTGAAAACTGATGTTAAAATGGCAAGTAGTAAATCTTTAATTATTGTTTTGTAAGTAATGGAAAGAGCTGAAAGAGGATGTGCCCAGTAGCTCTTGTTTGATTGACTTTTTCTTACTGCTTTGGGGTGCTATGGGAGAATTGTTCTTTTGCATCAATCTGGGGCTCATTTGTGGCTTTAACATAGAAAATAATGCTTGGGCTGAAGCCTTTATTATGCTCTGTCTACTTCGAGGTGGTGGTGATATTATCTGGTGTCTGACCTCTTTTTTTTCCCCTTATATCTCTTATTTTGTCCTCACACACAAATTCCCACCAATTTTCTGCAGGCATCCCCTGTTGCCTTGTCATCCCTGCTGGAATTCCTCCCTTCCTGCTCACCTGGCTGCCCCTTTTTCTCATTGTTGTACTGCCTCAGTCTTGCCTGCTGATTTTTCTTGCCGTGACTGGTGGGTGTCGGTGTCTCTATCAATCCATCGCCTTCTGATGTTTTTTTGACCAAGAATCTTAGGTGGAGTAGACTGGAGAGCCTATTTTATTTCCTCCTATCTGAGGCCGGTGTGTCTTGTGGGTTTGGTTTTCGGTTTTTAGTGGTTTTTCTCTTTGTTGATCGATCTCTAAAGTTTGCAGTGTGAAGGGTAAATGGTAAAACTAAAACTAGTTGTAAAAAAGAAAAAAAAAAGGGGCTTTGTATAATTTTAATTTTTTTTTTCTTAAAAATTTGGAGGTTTTTTGGCTTCTGTTTCAAATCAGCGTTAGTCTGTAGAAGGTATGGCAATATCCAAGTGTGTCCTTCCCTGCCAGCCTGGCAGCAGTGCCTCTGGAGCTGCTGCCACTCTGTGTCCCACCTCCCTGTGACCTCCATGGGGCCATTCTGCATTTCTTTTGATGCTGCTCACTGACAGTTGGGCATGAAGAAACCAAACTTTCTGTCCTGGACTTCCCAGGGCAGGGAGCAGCTCAGAATTCTTGGGGCGCTGGGACTGGCTCACAAACAGCTGGCATTGACTCCTTTTTAAAATTAATTTAGTGACACGTGACAAAGCGCCGGAGGGGGTCGAAGCAGTGGATCAAGATGCTTTTCTCAGAGATTTCAGTCATTGAGCTTTTCTGCTGAGAAAAAGTTGTTCTTGCTCACCAGTGAAGTGGCTGGAGATGAGAACAGATATTTTTTGTGGTGCGGAGGTATTTCTTGGACAGTAATTTTCATAGTGTGTGAGTCAAACAGGGCAAAACACCAACCCCCAACTTTTTGATGCAGAGCCAGATATTCTTTTGGTATTTATTACATGACACTTTGTTTATTTGTGTTTGTTGGTTGTGTTCTTGAGTGTTTGACTGTAACTAAGACTCTAAAAGGATTAAAAAAGCACATTAGATGTTTATCTGGATAATAGTTAGATTGGGTGGGATTGCTTTAGTGCTGAGCATTTCTGCCCTAAAGAGCTCCAGAAGGTGCTCATGGCTGAGGGAATTTTAAAATAATTTTTAAACAATTTTTTATAATTTAAAAAATTTCTATATTTTTATAACTTCAATATTATTTGTATTATTTTTACAATTTTAAAATATTTTAAAATATTTTCGTAATTTTTGTAATTTTCGTATTTGAAAAGTAAAGTATTTGAAAAGTAAAGTATTTGAAAAGTAGAGTAGTTTTAGAGTAGTTTTAGAGTAGTTTTAGATGTTTTTGAATATTTAAAAATAATTTAAAATATTTTTTATAATATTTTATAATTTTTTATAATTTTTAAATTATTTTTTAATAATTTTTTTATCTTGTTGTGACTCTGAAGTGCTGATTGTGGGAATTGGACGTTGGGTTCTGTCTGCTCTGGTCCCTCTCCTGCTGAATCAGTGTGGCAGTGTCGATGGAGGTTATGCAAGATTATAGCAAAGGCTTGGTGAAAGCAGTGCTGCAGCCACAAACTGGGAATGGTGTCCCGTCAAGTGGCGCAGTCCCCATCCCTGCAAGTGTCCAAAACACATGTGCATGTGGCACTTGGGGACACAGTTCAGTGGTGACCGTGGTGCTGGGGTTGGGGTTTGGGCAGTTGGAGTTTGGGCGGTCGGAGTTTGGCGGTTGCAGTCATTAAGGGTTGAAAAGACCTATAAGGTTAGCAAAGCATTTTTGGGAAAAATATCCCAAACCCTTGAACATTGGTTGAGTCTTTGAAGAGTGACTGAAGTGTCTTGCTTTGAGCTCTGTGGGGTGGGAATTCTTATTCCTAAAAAATAAGGACTGGATATAGCTAGGTAAGCACATTTTACTGAAGGCTTGAGAGAATGACTCAGTTATGGTGCTGCTGACATTGTTGGAAGTTTTGTGTGGGTTCAGCTCTGGTTTGGTTTTCTAGTTGGATGTATTCTTGAAGTGATTTATTAACAGATTTTTATCAATCACTTGTGCTGCAGAGGAGGCCTCTGTTTATTTACTGGGCTGTGATGAGTGATTTAACTGGTTCACATTTTTGTCTTAAACACAGAAAGTACAGTTTGGGCTTCCTGCAACAGCTGCAGTTTCCACAGTTCAAGCACACGAAGGTGAACGTGGTCTTGGCTGAAAACCAATAGTTTTAATACTTTTAGGGCTTGAATATTTAAAATATTGGGATAACTGCAATCTTTTACAGTCTGGGTACAATACCATCTGTAACACAGCCTGCTGATCTGGGAGCTGTTCTTAAGATACAAACTTTTAAGGCCAGGAGTTCATGTATTGTATTTGTAAAATGCTGTCTTGATGCTTTCATAACATTTACATAAAGAGCGTGGAAAATATCAAATAGTTTCATGGAGGGGAACTAGAATAATTGCATGCCAGCCTAGGTGTTGAGGAGCTGTGTAGTGACAACATTGAGAAATACCTGGGTAAAGTTTGAGAAAAGTAAAATATTGATGATCATTAGTGACGTCCTGAGTTCTACAATTGTGTTTCCCTTCTTGCTGCATCTCCACATGGCAGGGTTTGTGTTTTTACCTTTGCATGCAGCAACACTTGCACTTGGGCCATTTGTGGAGCAGGAAACATTTTTAAAGTTTAAACTGCTCTTCTCCGGAGCACCAAAGGCTGCTTAGCCAGAGGAGTGAGTTAGGTTCCTCCAGGAAAATCGCACAAATATTCTCCCCACCGGTTCCAACAGGGGTCCCAGTGCTGGGTGGTCCTGGTGTCTCAGAGGATGCTTTCACCAAATGCATCCAGGGCAAATGTCTGTTGATTTCTACATAAAAAATGATCTGGTTTGGTGCACATGAATTGTGTGTGCAGTGCGCTGGCTGTCATTAATTTGATTCTTGAATAGTTCTGTTGTGAGGTAGAGGTCCTGAAAGCGGAGGTGAATTGAATAGTTGAGAAATAACCACCAATTTTTAGATTAATGCAGTATTTTTTCAGTGCAGGAAGCCAGTGTTTTAAGGTGCAAGTTAGACTGTCCAGCCTAGCAAAAACCTGTGCTGCCTGTTGGACTTGCCAAGTGCAGACATTGGGGCAGAGTTTGGGGATCGCGGCAGGGAAATCCATTTCCCTAAGCTGCTGTTTCCAGTGGAGCAGCGCTAGGAACGGGAACTGGCTCTGGCCCCCCGCTCTGCCCTGGCTGCATGTGCTGGGTGCTAATGCCTCATCTCCTTTCAGGGAATACTCGGATTGATGCTGGGAAAACAACCTGCCAAAAAGGAGCAAAGAGGAGTCAAAATATTCCCTTTCTTCTGGCAAAGGTTAACAAGTTACTACTGGGTTCGTGGCACCTTAACCACCCTCCTGGTGTTAATATCTGTGACCATCAGGGTGTTTTTAAAACACATTTTCTTTGGATGATTATGCTTGGAGAGGAAGGAGTTAGGGCTTTGAAGTATTCGGTGTTAACAAGGGCAATTTTGAGTCTCGGGGCGGTGAGGGAAGGAGGTGTAAGGGTTATTTTTGATGTGTTTCAGCAGGCTGAGGGGTGCCTTAGCAATGGGGAACAGAGTTCTCACCTGGGATCTCCTGTGTACATTTGGGATCGATTATTGGGCTACATCAACTTTAAAATATTAATTTATTACACTATCTATATCTATTAAAAATAATCCATTAATTTAAATAGTAACAAAAAGTTGAACTTGGTGATCTTTGTGGGTCCCTTCCAACTCAGGATATTCTGTAATTGGACTAGAACCGGCTTTGACATTATTCAATTAACTTGTGCTAAGGTGAATTGTTGTGGATATACACAGGTGGGTATATAATAGGTGGGTTCTGATTGTGCCAGAATTGTGGAGCTCAGTGTCTGGAAGCAGAGATTTAGGGTATTCCTCTAGTCTGGTTTTCCCCCTTCCCAGAAGTTTGTAAATTCATGGAATAAAATATGATGCTGGCTCTTTAAAGAACAGTGGTATCATAAATGACTTTTCCTTATTTCTTCCAGAATGAGCACAAAAATCGGGATGGGTTCAGAGGATTCCCCCGAGGTGGGAAACGTGGATTTCTGGGGATCTGAGCTGTGTGTGAGAGCTCCCAGTGCTGGTGGAAGGGACTGGTGCTGAAAGGAGCCGGACAGTGACCCTTTGTTAGGGCCAGCGGCCGAGCCAACTCCGCTGGAAGCAGCCCGGAGCATGTGATTGCCCCTGGTTTGGAGAAAAACAATTTTTCCCTGTTTTTGCAAAATGCTGCTCTTATCTTTTGATGCATTCAGCGCTGTTTGACTGGCTCCCATGGTGACGTTTTCCCTCTCATTCTGGTGTAAGGTTCAAATTCAGGAAAAGCGTTGCTTATTTCCCATTTTTGCCATAGCCTGGCTGTTTTGGGAGAGAGGGGGAAAGTGTTGGTGGGTCAAACTGGGGCTCTCAGCACGTTGTTCTTCTCTCTGGGTGTTATTTTGGAGAAAGCAGAACACTTTCCTTGGGGATTATTTGACTTGGGATCTGTGCTCTTGCTGCTGGAGACAGCTGGAATGACTGAGAGACAAATAAGGGGATGGTGAAAAATAAATTGAGTAAGGTTTGATGTGTAAAAAGCCCCAAACTCCTTCATCTTTTTTATCCCATTCCAGAAGCTTTCCTGAGAAAGCAATAGAGGAATTTTGACTTTGTTTTCCCTTGTAGAAATACTGAGGAGGAAGAACAGTAGGAAATGAAAGCATCTTCCCATCGCCTCATTTCCTCCTTGCTTTATGCTCTTTGCTCTGCATCATCAGCTCGGTGTTGCAGTGAATTGTGTCATTTTTTCCTGTTTCTGCAGCAGTGCAAGAGGAGTTTCAGTGTGTTGAACGTGATTTTTATAGCCATTGAAATGCCTATTAAAATATAGCTGTGACATGAAGCTCACTGCTGTAGTAATGCTTAGTAAAAGAACCCTCTTTGCCCAATTATGCTCAGTGCAAGAGAAATTTGCTGCTGTGGCAAGGGAGAGGCTTGAAGAAGCAGGGGAGTGCTGCCTTAAGGGTGTTCATAGGGAGCTCTGTGGCCTCCTGGAGCCCAGATTGTGCCTGTGGGGGTCTTGACATGAGTTGTGTGGGTTTAGCCTGGAGCGCTGGGCTGGGAAGAATTTCAAAGTTTCCAGGTTCCTTTCACAAGCTGGAATTAACAATGAGCTTGTGGCATTTGGGGACGTTACACCTGTGTCTGTGTGGGCTGCACATAAACTAAACATGAGAAGTTTCACCTCATAAAGAACTTTCAACGAGGGTGGCAGAGCACTGGAACAGCTGTCAGGGAGGGCGTGGAGTCTCCTTCTCTGAGGGAGACATCCCAAACCCACCTGGACGTGTTCCTGTGTCACCTGCTCTGGGTGACCCTGCCTTGGCAATGGGGATGGACTGGATGATCTCCAGAGGTGCCTTCCAATCCCAGATATTCTGGGATTGTGTGGCTGCATTTGGGACTTCTCCTAGGGCTGTCCTTGCTGTTGATGGAGTTGGTGCAGTCCCCATGGTCTGAGGTGTTGAGCTGGGCTCAGGGCAGTGCTGGCTGAGGATGGGTTGGGTGGCAGTGCTGCTGCTGGGGCAGGGATGGAGGCACAGCAGGCAGGGATGGGCAGGGATGGAGGCACAGCAGGCAGGGATGGGCAGGGATGGAGGCACAGCAGGCAGGGATGGAGGCACAGCAGGCAGGGATGGGCAGGGATGGAGGCACAGCAGGCAGGGATGGAGGCACAGCAGGCAGGGATGGGCAGGGATGGAGGCACAGCAGGCAGGGATGGAGGAATAGCAGGCAGGGATGGGCAGGGATGGAGGCACAGCAGGCAGGGATGGAGGCACAGCGGGCAGGGATGGAGGCACAGCAGGCAGGGATGGGCAGGGATGGAGGCACAGCAGGCAGGGATGGAGGAATAGCAGGCAGGGATGGGCAGGGATGGAGGCACAGCAGGCAGGGATGGAGGCACAGCGGGCAGGGATGGAGGCACAGCAGGCAGGGATGGGCAGGGATGGAGGCACAGCAGGCAGGGATGGGCAGGGATGGAGGCACAGCAGGCAGGGATGGAGGAATAGCAGGCAGGGATGGGCAGGGATGGAGGCACAGCAGGCAGGGATGGAGGCACAGCGGGCAGGGATGGAGGCACAGCAGGCAGGGATGGGCAGGGATGGAGGCACAGCAGGCAGGGATGGAGGAATAGCAGGCAGGGATGGGCAGGGATGGAGGCACAGCAGGCAGGGATGGAGGCACAGCAGGCAGGGATGGGCAGGGATGGAGGCACAGCAGGCAGGGATGGAGGAATAGCAGGCAGGGATGGGCAGGGATGGAGGCACAGCAGGCAGGGATGGGCAGGGATGGAGGCACAGCAGGCAGGGATGGGCAGGGATGGAGGCACAGCAGGCAGGGATGGGCAGGGATGGAGGCACAGCAGGCAGGGATGGAGGAATAGCAGGCAGGGATGGGCAGGGATGGAGGCACAGCAGGCAGGGATGGAGGAATAGCAGGCAGGGATGGGCAGGGATGGAGGCACAGCAGGCAGGGATGGAGGCACAGCAGGCAGGGATGGGCAGGGATGGAGGCACAGCAGGCAGGGATGGGCTGGGATGGAGGCACAGCAGGCAGGGATGGAGGAATAGCAGGCAGGGATGGGCAGGGATGGAGGCACAGCAGGCAGGGATGGAGGCACAGCAGGCAGGGATGGGCAGGGATGGAGGCACAGCAGGCAGGGATGGAGGAATAGCAGGCAGGGATGGGCAGGGATGGAGGCACAGCAGGCAGGGATGGGCAGGGATGGAGGCACAGCAGGCAGGGATGGGCTGGGATGGAGGCACAGCAGGCAGGGATGGAGGAATAGCAGGCAGGGATGGGCAGGGATGGAGGCACACCAGGCAGGGATGGGGTGGAGCTGCAGCAGGACCAGTTCTGCTCACTGCTGCTCTCCTGGGCAGCCTGGGCTGGAGGATCCAGCCTGACTCACCACCAGGCCATGCACATTTGATGCTCTGCCAGCCCTGACCATGAGCTGCATGAGTTCCTCCTCCCCTCCATCTCTTGTCCTCCTGCCCAGCAGACCCCTGGGTGCATTTTCTACATAGCAGTGTTGGAGGTTTTGCACATTTTGTAAAACCCTTGGGTAGAGGCGGTTTGGAATTTTGCTCGATTCCAGCACTGAAGTCCTGGCTTGAGGCACACATGGGTGAGCACAGCTCATGCTCAAATGCTGGCCTTGCCTTCCTGGAGGATGGTGCCTGTAGCCCCACCAGAGCAGGAGCCAAGTTACAGCTCCTTAATGGCCCCCAGTGAAATGTAGGAGGTCCAGGGAACATCAAAACTCACTTTGTGATTCTGAGTTACCACGAGACAGATGCCAAAACATCTGCCTCTGGATAATGTTTTGTGTTAGCCTAAATCAGCATCTTGCTTTTTCTGCAAGAGCCAGTGTTAAGAGCTCGGGGTGATGTGATTGCTCCTTGCATACAGGGTGTTTCACTTAATGGACTTCTTAATATTAAAAATCAATTTGGATGTTCTTGATTGGGCTTCTTGTTAGCTGTGCATTATGGCACATTAATAATGCTGTTAGAGTCAATAATGATGTGTATATATATATATTTTTTAGCAGTAGTTTCAGCTTTATACCCTCAGTTCTTTGTGGTGAAGTACTCTGAATACAGATTAGCAAGAAGGAGGGGGGGAGAGCTGTTAAAACTGTGTGTGAGCATCTTACTTCATTAGCTCCATAAAAATAGAGTGTCTGGCGTGAAAGGGGAGAGGAAGGAAAGCAAGAACCTGAACTTGTTTCTTGGAAATCTTGGCTTGGTCCACAACTCTTCATTTCACAAAATCACTGAGGTTGGACATGACTTCCCAGCCTGCTGAGCCCCACCTGTGCCCATCCCCAGCTTGTCCCCATCCCAGAGCACTGAGTGCCATGGCCAGGCCTTGCTGGGACACCTGCAGGGATGGGCACTCCAAAGCTCCCTGGGCAGTTCCAATCCCTGAGCTCCCTTTCCATGGAGAAATTGCTCCTGGTGTCCACCCTGAGTCTCCCCTGGTGCAGCATTCCCTCTCCTCCTGTCCCTGTCCCTGGAGCACAGCCCGACCCCCCCGGCTGTTCCCCCCTGTTAGGAGTTGTTCAGAGCCACAAGGTCCCCCCTGAGCCTCCTTTTCTCTTTTTATTCCTCCCTGTATTTTTAATTAGTGCAGAAAGGACATCTTGCTCTGCCCTACTTGAGCTCTGCCAGCAGGACTCAGCAACAGGGCGGCTGCACTTCTGGAAAAGGGAGAGGCCTCAAGTTTGGGATTGTTCTGGATTTGTGAACTTCCCTCATCTTATTAATTCTTGCTGGGTAGTGAGTGATAAGACACCGAATGTGATGCAGAACATGTTGCTCCCCTTGCCATCTGCTGTGAAAGCTGAGGTGCCTGTTTTGTTCAGAAAAGCTCGGTGGCCCTTCATTCACCCTTTTTGTGTCCTCGCTTTGCAGGAGGGAAGGCAGGCTGTCCTTGCAGGGATTGCAGGCTGGGGCTTCCAGGGGTGAGGATTCTCTCACCCTAACAGATGCCCTCCATGGAGGAGTTTCCAGAGGGACTTGTGTGGTTCAGGAATTTGTTGCTCGTGTAGAGGAGGAGTGAAAGGAACTGACCTTTGTCAGGGAAAATGAGAATAAATCCTTTCTATCTACTTGAACTTGTGGGATTTAGGCTAATCCTGTGATAAAAGTCACATTCATGGATTTAATCAATAAGATTAGAGCATCACCGGGCAGGAGGAACCATGAGCTGGATTTTCTCCTTTAGCTTGGTGGTAACTGTTCAAGTCTAAGAATTTCTCCAGGCTTCTCCTCTCTTCAAGAAATTAATTTTCTGGGAATGTTTGGATAACTGAAATGTTGAGAAAGCACTCTGAACCAAGCTAGGTGAGACCAGGAATGGCAAAACACAAGGTGAAGGCAAGGGGATCTCCCCTTGCTTAATGCACATATGAGATAATTGTCTTTTACAGTTCTCAGGTGCAACTCCTGACTCAAACACTGCTTTTTTCCTGTTCTTTCTCCATTAGCCTCAGCTGTAGATATTAGAAACTCCTCTGGGTGAGTAGCAGAGGGCTGAGGAATCTGCCTGAACACTGAAATCAACCACTTTTATTTTTAGGGAAAATGGGAGGAAAACCTTCAGGTATCTTTTAATACCAGGGAATTTACAAAAGACTTTGCTTTCACCTCTGCAATTTCAGTCTGTTTTTATTGAAAAAGCACAGTTATGATTTAGGGTTTTATTTTTTAAAGACAGTGTAAATAAAGCTGACAATGTGTTAAGTGTAGTTTGGTTTCTTTTAGGAGGTTGGAATGATTAATAAAGCCTTTAAAGCAAAGTAATACCAGGGAATATTACTCTGTAACATCTTTATGGTATCCTAAGACATCCCACCTTTCATACAGCCAGAAAAAAAGCTTTATCAATATAAATTGATGTTACCTTCGTTTGCTTTTGCCTTTTTTTGCCTGTCACCTTTAATTTTTGCAGTGCCACTCTGCTCATTTTTCTAATGTGTGCAGATGAACGACTGCACTCATAGAGGTGTTTGGTTTGTGTTCGTTAACATTAAATGAGGCTTTGGTGCAATTACTGTAATGCCCTGTTCATTGTTCCTTTCTTTATCAACTCCTAGAGTTGAAAAAATGTCTCTTTCTGTGCCTACACTTAATCCTTTGCTTTTGGCACTTCAGGACTCTTCTGTGGATTTTTCAAATTAAGCAAAACATACTTCAGTTTAAAAAAAAATTAAAAATGGGAAGTTATACCTCAGGTTTTTAAATATTTTAAACGCTAGCTCAGGATACAGTTGATGAAACAAAATGCAAACATAGCAGTTTCATGCTTTACTCCTCCAAACTTTGTGTTTTCCTTTAATTAAAGCCTTGTCGTTTGCTCCAATCAAACATTTTCTGTCATAACATCTTTTGATGTCACTGTACATAAAAAAAATCCCTGTGAGGAGGAGTTATCTGCCACCTTACAGAGGAGTTTGTGGTGCAGCTCGAGCCTTGCTTTGTAATCACAGGGGTGGAATGCACTTTATAGTTATTTTGGTTGCTTGTTTCCCGATCTGTCAATGCTGTTGGAAGCCAGAAATGTGATTTATTTTGTCTTGTAGACATATTTTTCGCACATACATATTTTTAAAGATAAATCACCCCTCCCTGGCTCCTCAGTCAGCTGAGGTCAGTGGGAGCTGTCGTGGGCAGTAATTACCATTTGATGGCTGTTTGTCATCTTCTGTCACAGGAATTGGCCACTGCACTGCAGCTCCTGTTGGTGACCTTCCTTGTTGTGCCAGACACCAGTTTAGCACTCCTGGGTGTAAATTTTAGTGCCTTTCATTCATAGCTGCCTTTGATCTTGAGTGTTATTGCACTTAAATGTTGGAGAAATGCTCGGCTCAAGTGCGAATTGAGTGCAGGACTGGTTTTTAATTTGTTATAATGCAGATTTTTCCTGGCTGCTGTTTCTGGGATGAATCAGTGAAGTTGTGTGTCGGGGTCCTGGAGGTGGGAGACTGTCCTTGCGTTCATTTTTGGATGTGTGAACATCCCGGGGGCCTCTTGGTTGAGCTGGGAGCATCGAAGGGATCTGAGTAAACTGCCAAAGGATGGATTATTTTTGTGTTGCACTCCAGCCACTCGAGTTTGGAGGAGTTAGGAGTGTGTAACTTTGTTTTCCCTGCTATGTGTAAAAGCTGAAATGAGAATATTTCTGGGGAGTGTTTCCAAGCAGACTGTCCCACGTGCCGTGTGTTCACCACTGTGATCGTCCCTCTGCTCAGAGCAGTTGAAAATGCTATTTTTTATTAATGTGTTTTTCAGAACCCCCTCCTCCTGCAGAATAGCATTTATGGCTTTCAAATATCCTGTGCCAGATACCTGGGAGGGGGCGGTTATTTGTCTTTAATAACGATAAAATTCAGGAAAACATTAAAGCAGGAATGGCTTGGCTTGTTTTGATGTCAATAAAAGCTGTTATTTTCTAAAACCTTCATTTAAATACTGATGATATTGGTCTCTGCAGTGCACCTGACCTTTATTCTTTTTACCCTGTAGTGTCCTTTTATGCCATTAATAATCTTCCACCTTTATACTGTGTTTTCCAAACTCCTTTTCCTACTTGTGTGCTCAGATCTATTTCTTTACCTCTTCACTCTAAAGCCAGAGGAGTTGTGTAGAGCAAAACCCAGGCAGGCTGTTATGGATTTATTTATTGGATTTGTATGGATATGGATTTATTTATTGGTGATACCATGGTGAGCTGCAGTTCCAGGAGTTCTGGGGGAATAAACAGGAATTCCTGCAGGCTGGAGCTGGAGGCAGCCCCGGGCTCGGTGCCCCATCCTCGTGCTGGGATTAGACCTTGCCATGTGCCCTCTTGGATGTCCCCAGAGTGTGAACTCGGGGCTAAACCGATTATTGGGGTCAGATCGGTATTTTTTCTCCAGTTAGCAGTTCTTACAGAGGTAATTTGTGGCGTTGATCTTGTGGGCAATACAGGCTCTTGCCTGCTGGGATAGGAGGGAGCTGGGCAGGTAAGGGAGGTGTTTCCTGCACCCCATCTCATTGCTGGATTTATAACTTGGCTGGAGGTTTGAACTTTGAGGGTTTTTTGGAAGTGCCTTGTTCCCTATAATGAGTGTGGAATGTGCTGTGGATGCTTTGTGAACTCTTGCTCTGAAAATTTCCTGCAAGAGTCACACATAATTTATCCAGGTCTTTCTTTTTTTATTTTATTCCAGTAAAATATCCTCGATATTTTATTTTCCTGCCCTGGAAACTGAGGTAGAAAGCAAAGCAGGGGTTATCTGAGGGGTGGTGGGAAGTTTGCAGGTGACTGTTGTGTTCTAAAGCCAATTTGCTTCCCAAAGAGTTATGACAAATAGTGAGAAATTCTGATTCTCAGGTATTTTTCCTCCTCATGGGAGGGATGAGCTGCAGTTGTAAATTGAGGAAGAAACTTCTTGACTAAAGCTCTTTAATTTCAGTCTTGTGAAATATTGCAGTCTCTGCCTTTAATCATGAGGACCGTCCTTGGTGTTGGAAGATTTTTCTCCTACAGAGTTTACTCCATATGAAACATAAAAATTTGGCTTGGGGAGTTGTAACTGTTTTGTTTTTCAGATCATGATTATTTTTTTCCAACCAAACCTAGTTTGTGGCGTTATTTGTCAGATGAATTTCTGGACAGTGCCTGTCTCAGTGCTCAAGTGATTGCAGATTTTCTTTTGGGAAGGGTAGGGAGGAGTGGTCTTTGACTTAATGTTATTTTTTATAAAATATTTATATCAAATTTATTATACAGTGAGTTGGTGCAGTTGCCTCTGGCAGTCAGGAATTCGGAAATCCCATTTTTCAATGCACTACGCATGCAGTAAATGAATGAAGTGACTGAAATAATGCTTTAATATTAGCATGGCAATTTGAGTTTTCTAAAGACACTTTGTGAGTTCTCTGCCTGTTGAGCTGACAGGGGAGGACAGTGCAGTTCACTGTAGAATTTCCTAACATTGACACCAAGTGCTGGAAGGCTGGAAAATAGAACAAAAATGAGTTGAGTGTATTGCCATGAAGAAACAATCCATTATGAACTGAGTGAGGGAGAGCTTTAGGAAGTGAACTTGTGAGGTTGGTTTGTTACAAGGGGAAATAGTAATGGAGTTGAGAACTTGGCTGAATTTTTAGTTGGTTGGTTTTTTTTTGTTTGGTTTTTTTTTTTTGGTTTGGTTTTTTTGTTTGTTTGTTTTTTGGGGTTTTTTTTGTTTTTTTTGGGGGAGTTTTTATTTTTTAAATTTTTTGTACAAAAATATTCATAATGGTAACAATGAGTAATAAAAGCGATTACATGGCGGAACAGAGTCCTGGAATTTCGTTGTCCTGCCTGTACTGACAGCAGTGTTTCCTCTGTGCAGCTCTCTACAACTACGATGCCAGGGGACCAGATGAGCTTTCCTTGCAGATCGGTGACACCGTGCACATACTGGAAACATATGAGGGTAAGATGGCAAAACTGAATTGAAAAATAGGATTTTTTTTTTTTTTTTTTTTTGGCAATTGCATTACTATTCTGTTTGTGACCTTCTCATGCTGTCAAGGGATGAATTGGAAGTGGAAGCAGATAAAGACACGTGTGGTTGATGAGCTGGTGAATAACCACTGGATTTTCTGGGGAAGAAGAATGTTCACACAGCTGGATTTGTATGGATCAGCTGTAGCATCTCCCCTACGTTAGAGAAATGAGAGATGCTTTTTGGGTACCCCTGGGTAATGCAAAAGAACCTGCTGCTAAAAGGAGTTTAATCTGAATTTGAAAGTCACCTGGCTCCTAAATTATTTAGGTGTCTTTCCTAAGATGGGTGCCTGTGGTAGTGCCACGCGCTGATTTCAGGCTTTTCCAGATGCCTCTTGTGATTTGAAACTCTGGAGATGTCACCTGTGCCAAAATCTTGCCTCCTTGATCCATTACAAGGGAATTTGAATACTGAGTTTGATAATCCCACGATGTGGAAATTGTCACAATGTTTTCAGCTCTTAATGCAGGCAAAATAAAACTCTTTCATTATCCTGGAGTTGAAATTTTATGGCGTGCTTCAGTTTGGAAATGTGTAGGTAACCCAGAACTAAACTTTGTACCACTCTTTGTCTTGTGAAAACATGCTTCAATATATTTATTTAATTTGCTTCTCTAGACATTGATCTTCAGTAGATCTATGTGATAAATTTATTTTAGTTATTGGCTTAATTGTTTGTTTTTTTTGTTATTATATTTACTGAAACAAACAATGCTATTTCAACAAGAGTTGATCATCACTGTGCAGTGAATTTTTGAATATTCTCATCGTTCCTGGGCTGGCATTTTCTTGGAGCCCAGTTTGCTGCTGCAGTGCCAAGTTTGACTCTGAGCAAAGCCATCTTTCCACTGTCAGACATTGCATGCTTTAATAAAAACCTAATAATGCAAAGATTTTAAATGCAAACGAAACAATTCAAATATTGCACAGCTTTGTACTTTTATATATCAATAGATTTATTTGATGAACGTGGGAGAAATCCTGAGCAGGGAATGTGAAACCCTACGGAATGGTGGCTGCTGCCAACTGAGTGGGACAGTGGGGCTGAGTCACTGTCCCTGGACTTGAATAATAGGAAAACCTTCACTCTCTCAGGGCTTGGAGCACATGGGATGAGTTCATGTTAAAAGAAATGCAAATTCCTCTTCTCCCAAGCACTGATTGCTCATTCCCTACCTGCTGAGATGGGGAATTAGATGCTGTAATTCTTATCTCTCTTGTTCACTGAGCTGCCATTATTAGGGGATTATTTGAGTTGTTTGATCTCGCAGTTTCCCTGGATAAAATCCCTGTGGATTGTGCCCCAGGAGATTTTGTGCCATAAATTTCCAGGTGTGTGCTTGGGGACTCACCTGTCCTCGGTCCTGTCTGTGCCAGGCTGAGGTGGGAATGGGCCCATCCCAGGGAAAACTCTCTAATTCAGTAGTCCTGAGACAGAAAAGTTGTTTGAAGAGTCACATCTTTTTACAGAGGATCTGAGGTTTTATTTTTCTCCAAGGTCTACCCTTTTTCCCGGTGGGAAAACCAGTTGGATTCTTTCATGGACACCTGCTGGAGTGCACATTCTGCTCCTCTCATCCTGCTGTCCATTTGATACTATTTTAAATGAGTTTTCTGCAATAATTCCATTTTAAAATTAGTTTTCTCCAGTAATTCCTAAGTTGGGAGTAGTTTTGAAGACTGCTCCGTGTCCATGGGTTTTGAAGGGGCAGAAATTCATTTGGGGTTTTTTTCCTTCTGAATGTGCATTGCCAGGAAGAGCTCCTGGGAAATCCTTGCTCGGGTGGTCTGTGCAGAAGACAGAGGGGAGAGGTTGGGAGGACTCAGTCTCACATCCCTGGTCTGGAGGATCTGTTTTTAGGACAGACATGGGACATCTGTGCCACCATGTTCTAGGATTGATTACTGAAATTAACCTTGCCCCCCTGTGTTTAAACTAATACTTCCTTTTTTGCCTATGAGTAGAACTTATTTTGGAATTGGCTTTTATTACTAAAAAAATGTTTGACGTTTAAATTTTTTTTTCTCTGAAATGCGGAAAAATGGTGTAGAAATAATTCAATGTGGAGATCCTGTAAAGTTTCAGTCTTGGTGAAAACATCCTCTGTTTTTATAGGAGTGAGGAGATTGGAGATGAATGTGCACATTTCACTGTTAAATACTGAAGTTTGTGTTCTTCCAGGAACCAAAGTAAAGATGAAGCTACATTTTAGACTAATTGATGTTGGAAATAAAATGAATATTCTTCTTTTAGGAAGTATTTTAGGCAGTTTATTTTTCAGTTAGAAAACTTTTCTCTCGGTCCTTCTAATCTGAGCCTTAGAACAAAAGCCAAACAGGAAAACCATCTGAATTCCTAAATATCCTTGTCTGCAGTAAAGGAGGATTGCATTTTGTAGCAGATACCCTAAAAAACAAATATTTGCTACATTCTGGATTAGAACTTTCCAGATCTTTATTGTCTTAATTCTGTTGCTTTCCATTATTTGATGGAATGGGCAAATGGAACCATGTGATCAATAAATGTGGCTCATTAAGGGGAGTTGCTGTGGAATGTAACAGAAAATCAACCTGAAAACCAAGGTTGTGTGTGGGAGCATCAATTAATTTCTAGTGCTGCTGGGAGAAGGGAGTTTGGCTTCCCAAACAGGGATTTTCGTAGAAGTTATTCTTGATATTATGGGAAAGTTTCATTTTTGTTGCAGTGTTTTTGTTTGTTTGTGTTTAAATGCAGTGTAACAGTGTAGAAAATAGATGCATTGTTTGAGGGTAACCACAGCAAATTCTGGAGTGTCTTTTTCAGCTTTGACAGAGACAGAAATATTTCCTTGGTCTCTTCTCTCAGCTGAGCATCTCCCTGGGTGCACATTTCCAGCTCTTCTGTCCCATCATATTTTCTAAGAACAAGGTCTGGTCTTGAGCACCTCCAGAGATGAGGAGTCCACAGCCTGTGCCAGGGCCTGCCCACCCTCCCAGGGAGGAATTCCTCCCCAATATCCCATCTAAATCTCCCCACTTTCAGCTTAAAGCCATTCCCTGTGTCCTGTCCCTCCATCCCTTGTCCCCAGTCCCTCTCCAGCTCTCCTGGAGCCCTTCAGGCACTGGAAGGGCTCTGAGCTCTCCCTGGAGCCTTCTTCTCTCCAGGTGAGCACCCCCAGCTCTCCCATATTTTTGGGTAGCTGATTAGAGATGCCTTCCATGTTTAAGTGTCACTGTCCCCACCTGAGCACGTCCATGGCCTGACCCAGTGCCTCCAGTTGGACCAGTGGGAGCTGCGTGGGCAAACTGGGCTCCCTGCCCAGCTCCAGGCTGGATTGCTCAGCACCAGCTCCAGGAGCCTGGTTGGACCTGCCTGGCCACGTCAGCACCTCTGCAAGGAGCAGGAGTGCAGACAGTTCTCCGAGGCAGAGTTTGGCTGATCTCTTCTCCAGCATCCTCCTCTGCAGCTCTGACAGAGGATTCATCCATGGGGAGCTGTGGGGCTTTTATTCCTGAGGTGCAGTGGGGTGTCCTGAGGCACGCACAGGAGGCAGGCTGGGAGGAGAGATAATCATTATTTGTTCTTTAGTTTGTAGAGTGCATCTGAGCAGAGTTATGGAGTTCAGCAGTTTATAAACTCCAGCACTTCCAAATGTTGGTTTATTCATCTAAAAATGTGGGAATGAAGTCTTTTATTAGGATTGGAATTTGTGCACGGATTTCAGGCAGTGGAGTTAACACGGGCAGAAGTGTTTTGCCTCCTGTGCACCTGAGCCAGAAGCTGCGAGTGCTCATTTCAGCAGCAGTTGGTTGCTGTTCCTCGGGAAGCAGTGGCAGAGTGGGCTGGGAGGCCGTGGCAGGCTCTGTAGGGCACTCACGTGTGGTTACAGACACCACATTTAGGGAGGTGGCACTAGGCAGCCCCAAGGGCTGTGCTGAGAAGGTGATGAATCACTGGTGCTTGTGCTGCAGGAGAGCAGACTGAAAAATCCCATGTGCTCCAGCCTTTAATTTGTATTTCTGCTCCCAGAGTGTGCATAATGAATTTATCAGCATGTGTTGATTTCATGGAACTTTCTCCCTCTTATCAGGACTGGGACTGCAGTTTTTATTCCACATCTGCTTTGTGCTGTCCCCATCCTCACCCAGACAGGAATGCTTTGCTGAACAAACCCCTCTTTGCAGGGCTGGAGGGCTGGGTATTGCATTCCAAATGCAATTCCAGGCACAGCTTTCCAAAAGGGCTCCTTGATTTTGTATTTTGATATGTGACTCCAAAATTCCAAACTATTCTTGTTTTCTGATGAGACGGCTACCAGCTGAAAACTTGGATTTGTGGAGTGTAAATAGGTTTTGAAATGGAACCAGTCAAACAGTACGTTTTTGTTAAGTTAATGATCTTGAGTTGTTTTTGTTTGTGTTGGTGAATTAGTAATTAAAATTAAATACACGGCAATTAAACACATCATATAAATCACCATCTCAGTCATGCAGTTCTCTCTATCATCACTCTGAGTTTACAGCTTCCAGGATGACTTGTTTTATCCAGGATAGAAAATTGAAATTCAGGTGGGATTGAAGCATGATCAGAAACCACCTTATGGTGCTGTTGAGCTGGGAAGGAGCAGCTGGGAGGTGCCAAAAATGAACTTTTTAATGCCTTTTCCCCTTTTTCCCTCCCAGGCTGGTACAGGGGTTACACACTACGGAAGAAATCCAAGAAGGTGAGTGTTGCCAGAGAGGGATGCTCATTTTTCTCTTGGAATGGATTTTGGCACTGGGGGTGTGGTTTTGTTGAGGTCTCTGATGGAGCTGAATCCCAGGTGAGCACTGCTCACTGCTGCTCTGTGCTCTCAGCCTCTGTCAATGGGAATTTTTCAAGGGATGGAAGCTTATTTTAGCAAGGGCTAAACGATGGGTGGCATATGCAGCTCTGGGGTCCAGAGGAAGGATGTGGAGCTGTGTGAGTGAGTCCAGAGGAGGCACCAGATCATTAATGGGACGGAGCAGCTCTGCTGGGAGGAAAGGCTGAGAATTGGGATTGTTCAGCCGGGAAAAGGGAAGCTTTGGGGTGACCTCATTGTGGCTTTCCAGAGCCTGAAGGAGTTCTAGGAAAGATGGAGACAGACTTTGGACAAGGGACGGAGGGATGGGACAAGGGGCAATGGATTCAAACTTCCCCAGGACAGGATTAGATGGAATATTGGGAAGGAATTGTTCCCCGGGAGGGTGGGGAGGGGCTGGGATGGAATTCCCAGAGCAGCTGTGGCTGCCCCTGGATCCCTGGCAGTGTCCAAGGCCAGGCTGGACATTGGGCTTGGAGCAGCCTGGGACAGTGGGAGGTGTCCCTGCCATGGCAGGGGTGGCACTGGATGGGCTTTAATTCCCATCTATTTTTTATGATTGTGTGATCCTAGTTTTTGCAATTTCGAGGTAAGTCAGTCCCTAGATATGTCCTGACATGCATGATCTTTTTGTGTGCAGTAACAGATGCACCAAGCCCTTGCCTCAGTAAAAAGTTCAGAACTTGCTGTTCTCCTTGCTCTATTTAGAGGCTGCCACTGCTTCAGTGGCTGTTAAATAATGAATTCCTGGTGCAATGCAATTGCATCTTGGAGAGGATATGGAGCCTGACCGTGGGATTGTTCACTCCTCCCCTCTGGAGAGGAGAAGGCTTCTCCTGCAGTGTCATTCCAGTGTGCACCATTTATAGCAGCTTTTCTGAGCTAAAAAGACAGCAAACCACACAAATGCTGGTTGTAGCATCACATTTTATTTTTTGAGCCTTTTACGTTATAGTAGTAATTAAAATTAAATTTCAGGGTTAGCTGCTTTTTTCACTTGAACACTGCAAATGCCATGTTTGCCTCCAGAGGTGTGTTTTCAGTTGAGTCTGCATGTCTGAAAGTACAGAGCTGTGTGGTTCATCCCACCCATTTCCTTACCAGGCCTGGGTTTTTATTCTATTTTGGTATTTTCTCTTTCTTTTTTTTTTTTTTTTTTTTTTTGGAATATATTAAATTTCTTACAAACCATATTTCATGAATGTGCTTTTTACAGTCTGAGAAGCAATTAGACATTTTCCTTGCCTTAAATTAATCCCACATGTTGCTGCATTTGCCTGACTGCGCTAAATTTAGTGATTTTTCAAGTTTTTTTAAATTGGGGTGAAAAGATACACCTCCCATATCCTGTTTCCCCAATGTCTTTCTAAGAATTTCTATTATTGCATTCCCAGATGATAAGAAAACTGAAGTCCCACGTGGAAGAGTGAGATGGTGGAATTTGCTGTATTATCTTGACTTAGATTATTATAAAAATATTATTTTATTTCTGGGATCTTGATTAATTTAGAATATTTCTTCAGAGAAGCTGTAAGGCTGCAGTAGCATCTTCTTGGAAGGGCATGCAATGCACAATTTCAATATATATTAAAAAAGTCCCAAACACAACTCTTCTGGTGCTCAAGGATGTGAATGGCTCTGCAGGCCCAGCAGTGTCTTGGCATATTTTGGAGTAATAAACACAAAATGTTGTGTGCAAGTGGTTATTGAACACTTCTTTTTCCTCTCCAAGGGCATATTCCCTGCCTCCTATATCCATCTTAAGGAAGCAATCGTTGAAGGCAAAGGGTAAGTTGGATTTGAAAATTAAAAAATCCTTTTTTATGTTTTACCCACATCATTTCAGTGCACGATCAGATCACTTACACTTGTTTCTGGGTAGTTTTCTGCCTTGCTGAGAAATTATTTTGTGATTTTCTTATTCCCTTCCCTGGTGTGTGCAACGCTGAATGGTTTGAGCTGTGTTTGTTGTTTAGCAGCAGTTCAGATCCTTATGTAGCAAATCAGCTTAGCTGGACATGCATGTGAAACTGTCTAACGTGGATATAAAAGCTGAGTTAAAAAACAGGAAAAACCCCACAGCCAAATCCCAGAGGAAGGAGGAGGTGGAGTGAAATTAATAAATAATTACCCAGGTATGAAATGGAGTGAAGCAGGATTGAAATATTTCATTCCTTTGTGCCTGATTTATTTTTATACTCCGTTAAATATGTAAATGATCAAACCGCTAATCATGAGATTGCTGCATAATGACATCTTTCTTGCTGATTGCAAAACTGCCTTTAAGTACCCTACTTCTGTAATATTAAAAGATCTAGCTGGTGTTTCTTACCTTCATGGCACCTGATCTTAAAACAAATCGTACAGAAACTTCGTGCTAATGAATTGAATCTTAATTTTTCATCGCAAGACTAATATTTTGAAAAAAAGAACAATTACAGGGGAGTATCATGGCCTTGTAGGTTGGGCACGTTTGGTTTTTGTCTTGGTTGCTTTCTGTAAAAGAAATAATAGTGTTGTAGTGAGGTGTGCATTGATATCCTTGGGAGGGGAGAAATGAGGAGAGGATGGGAAAGTTCTCAAGGATGAGGAAGGATAGGATTACAGGGAGTGGCCTTAAAGTGAAGGAGGGCAGGGATGGATGGGAAATTGGGAAGGAATTGTTCCCTGGGAGGGTGGGCAGGCCCTGGCACAGGTGCCCAGAGCAGCTGTGGCTGCCCCTGGATCCCTGGCAGTGTCCAAGGCCAGGCTGGACAGGGCTTGGAGCAGCCTGGGACAGTGGGAGGTGTCCCTGCCATGGCAGGGGTGGCAGTGGATGATTTTCAAGATCCCTTCCAACCCAAACCATTCCCTGATTCCATAATCTCAGCACATCCAAGTGCCCTTTACATGGTGTGGCTGTTCTGGTGTCCAGTGCTTCAGTGTCTGATAATCTCTTATTTAAAGTTTATAATAACCGATGCTATTTCCAACCCTGTTTTAATCAATTCCCTTTGGAAATGATCAGTTCCTCCTTAGGAGTGATTCTAGATGAGGTGATTTAGATTAGATATCAGCACACAGATTTTCACAGGAGAGGTTATCAAGCCCTGCCAAGCACTGCTCTGTGCAGTGCTGGAGTCACCATTGCTGGAATTGCTCAAAAATGTGTGGATGAGGCACTTGGGGACATGGCTTAGTGGTGACAGTGCTGGTTGGACTCAGTGATCTTAAAAATCCTTTAAAACCTTAACAATTCTTGGATTCTTCCTTCTCATTGAAGCTGCTGCCTGATTCAGCCTTTTTTTCCCTCTTCAGCCAACATGAGACAGTGATCCCCAACGAGCTGCCCCTGATCCAGGAGGTCACCACCACGCTGAGGGAATGGTCCATCATCTGGAGGCAGCTCTATGTGGTAAGGACAGCTCAGGAAAACATCCACACCGGGAGAGTTTTGTGGGGAAAGTGGTGCTGGGAAAGGTACAGGCAGAAGTGTCAACAAACTATTAATTATGAAGGAACTTTTAATGAAATTCCCCTTCTGTTGTTGTTTCTCAAGGCTAGTTCCAGTGCTGGAAATCTGTGTAGCATCATCTCTGTTAAAGCACAAATCTCAGTAGTGATTCTCTTGCCTGTTTTTTCAAATCTCTTAATTTTCTTGTGCAGAATTGGTTTTTTTTAGAGTGTTGCCTTGCTCAACCAATCATTGCTAGGTCAATTACAACCCATTTTTCATGTGGGTTCTATTAGGAAAATACATTGGATTTTTAAGGTATATTTGTATTTGGAGTAATTTAATGTGTAATTTCATTAGAGAAATTAAATGGTTTCCATGCTGTTTCTTAAGGCTGTTGGTCTGTGTTATGGAATAATTGAGTATTTAATGTTGAATTTGTGGGTGAAAACTGAAAGCTTTGTGAAATTATTTGTAAAATTGTAGGCCTTTTACCTTTCAGTATTCCTTTACTTGAATTGATTGTTCCCAAATTTTTGACACCATAACTTGCATACCTCTTTTATTTTGATATGCTAAGGTTCCAAGCACATAAAATATACTCTTAGAAATTTATAGTAATAATTATTGATAGTCTCTTAGTTGGGAAGATAGAAAAACAGAGATGAAGGTGCACATAAATAAGATCAAAAGCTCAAACTTCCACTTAAAAGTGCAGTTCAACTGTAAAGCAAGGCCTGCTGTGGGATTTAAGGCACTTGGCTCCCAATTCTGGTGCTCTCATTGTGCAAGGTCACTGTAACAAGATAATGGGAACATGAAATTCCTTTATTTAAAGCAGGGTTTAATGCAGTCTCTGTTTCCCATAAATATGTTTGAAATCTTGTATCATAAAAGTGCAAGCTGTGTAATGAAGACACCGAGTGGTAATGAAGATGTTTGTGCTGACTAATGTGGCTTTTAATCACACCCATGAAAATAAAGATTAGGAGTAAGAGTGTAATGGAAATGATGTAGTGTGGCAATATAGAAGATGAAGGATAATATCTTATATGAAAAGAAACAGATTATGTATTAGAGAGAGCTTGAAGGTGCTGGAACACCAGAGAGTTTGTGTGGTGAGGAGCAAGGAGGAAGTGGAGAGGCAGAAATAAAGCAGGAGGAGCAAAATCTGGAGAGGGCACCAAAACCAGCTTTGCCCTTGGTTCTGCTGCTGTAGAATGACAGAATGGTTTGGGGTGGAAGGGATTTTAAATCCCATCCTGTTCACCTTGGACAGGGACACCTTCCACTATCCCAACCCCTTCCAACCTGGCCTTGGACACTGCCGGGGTGGGAAGTGGGGCTGGGGCTTGGAGCAGCCTGGGATGGGGTAAGGTGTCCCTGCCCAGGGCTTTGGGGTTCCTTCAGACCATCCCGTTCTGTGATTCCATGGCAAACAGTACTTCAGTGCTTTGCTAGTAATTCTGAATCCGAGAGCAGGCAGTCGAGGGAGGTGTGGTTTACTGTTTGGTTTACAGCTGCTTTCAGACTGGGCACTCTGCAGACTTGAGGGATAGTCCATGTTGTCCTTATCTTGCATATCAAAAGTGGTTAAACGGCCACATTTATGCCTTGATTCAGTTTGTGGTTTGTGTTTGAATCTTGAATGGATGTTCAGATTTTGTTTGCAGAGAGCAGAAGATGTGGAATGTTTCCCATCTCTCTGGTTTATGATTGCCTGCAGCCTTGAAAATCAGGAACCTTTTCCCCATTTGGATTTGTCTGTGTTTAGCTTCCAGCCATATGTGCCTGTTGTGTCTTTCTCTGCTACATTAAAGAGCTTTTAATAATGGGTATTTTCTCTCTGTGAAGGTTCTCTCACTATAATCAAGCCAGCTTTTGGATAATCTGAACAGACTGAAGTCTTTAAGTTTCACAGTTAGATATCCTTTTCCCAGAGTCTTGGAGTCATTATGTTCTTTTTCCTGCATCTTCTGCAGTTTTTACTTGTTTTTCTTTTTTTAGTGGAGAATTTTATTGTAATTATTTAATTATTCTTAGCTTAGCTGAGTGTTGCCAAGGAAAGTTTGTGTATGCTGCTGGCACTATTTAATATCCACAGTTCTGGGCTTTATAAACAATTTAGGCATTTAACTTCCTATAAAGTTTAGGTCTTTCCTGGTGGTTCACTGTCCTTTAGAAGTCACCTGCGGACTTGTATGGCACTGATGTGCACACTGAGGGATTTTCAGGTGTTGTTCTGGAGGTTTAACCTGGCAGGGGAAGGATTCTCCCATCTGCTGCAGATGGACTGTTGCAGAGCTGAAGGCTCTTGCTGTTAGAATGCACTGTTTTTGTCCTGTTCTCTCAGTGCTGAGGGTCACTGAATAGAGCTGCTCTGGGTATCAATAAAAGGATATTTCCCCCTTGAATGCCTGAAAACAGCATGGGTTTAGGGTAACATAAAAGCAAGCATTTACACCTATTTAGATCCTTCTAGCTGAGTGCAGGACCCTCAATACTCTTTTTTTGTGCTGTAGGAAGTTAGGCTCCTATGTTAGAGCTGTCGGAGACTTACCCTTAGGATTCGTATTTCAGAATTGCAATTTGCCCTGTGTATTTACAAGCCTTCAAACCTGACTTCTCCCCTTCTTCCCCCCACGCAGCAGGACAACAGGGAGATGTTCCGCAGTGTCCGGCACATGATCTACGACCTGATCGAGTGGAGATCCCAAATCCTCTCTGGGACCCTGCCCCAGGATGAGCTCAAAGAGCTGAAAAAGAAAGTGACTGCCAAAATTGACTATGGCAACAGGTCTGTGAACAGTATTTTCCAAGCTTTTCTGCCTGAAACCAGATCACCCTCTGTAAGACACATCAGCTGTCCAACTTCTTGCAGGATTCTTTTTTCCCCTGTAGTTGTAGAGATGAAATATTTGTATATTCACACTTCTGTTATAGCAAGATAAAGATTGAAGTTGATGCAGGATCTTTAAAGTACAATATGTAAAGTGGAATCCGTCTCTCTCTCTGGATGCTATCATCAATTTGATGCTGCTATCAAGTTGTAATTTTTTTAAGGCCAATTCAAAAGTACAAGTATTGCCTCCCTTCCAAATAGAATTTTAAACTCCACTTGCTTCTGCAGCACAAACAGTTGTCACCCTGTGAGCACCACCAGCTGCCTGTGCCCTCGAGTCACTCAGCTGTAATGTGATGTTGAAGGATTTGGCTCAGAAGCATCATTTAGCTCTTGGTTCCCCTCCCTGCACAGGATCCAGCTGGTAGCACGAGATGAGCAGGGAGATTTCATGAAAGAAAGAGCTATTTAGCACAAGAGAGTGGAAGTTGGGAAGGAAATATTGACCCAAAAAGAGACAGCAGTGCAGGTTGCATGTGTTGGATATTTTAGTGATTCAGATGTGTTCTCTCCCCAGACAGTTGGCTGGGTTTAAACACAATTTTTTCAAGTAGAAGTTTTTGGTTATAACTTGTCTATGCAGTTATGACTTTTCATTTTTATCAAAAAAGAGAAATCAAATCTTACTCTTCATCATTTGAAGTGTTTTGAATCCTGAGAGACAATGTTGTAGTGCTCCCTTCCAGTCTCATCCATTCTGTGGGATTCTGTTGTTCTGCACACCTGGGGAGTGAAAAAGTTTTTAACAGCCCAGTCTTTAAATCCTTTGTGATGCAAATATCTCATCATATTTCAGCTATTTGTGTTTAATGCCTTAAGAACTGCCAGAGTTGCAGTATTTCTGCTTGTGCACTTTATCAGCAAAAGCTGTGATTAAAAAAAAAAAAAAAATTAAAAAAAAAAATCAGTAACTGCATTCAGTCAGTAATTGTCATTTATAATCCGAGATATGGACGGTTGTACCTCGGTAGACAATTAACCAGATGTTGTTGGTATTATTTGTTTGGCTACTGTATTTTACCATCTGCCCAAGGAGTTGGTGAAAGTTGCTCTGAATAACCTCCAGATGCTCAGCCTTCAACTACAATGGAACATCTTGTGCTGTGCTTTGTATTCATAATGTTCTGATGGACTAATTAAGTGATCAGAACGTTCCGTGGGGAGTGCAGGAGGGAGGTGAATGTGAACTTCGGAGTAAATACTCACCGCTGAAAGATAACATATGTTTCTAATGAAATCCTACATTCACTTGTGCCTAAAAGGAGCATGAATGGGGGTTTTAGGATCCTGACAGAATGAATTCATTATCTACTTTAGAGGTGATCTTTAAGGTCCCTTCCAGCCCAAATAATTCTGAATGTTTCCTGTCCTAATCATATCCTAACTTTTCCTGTCTTCTGAAACACTGATTTGTAAATAGGATTTTTTTCCTTCTATAAATACAGACAGACTTTTGCAGCATATTGTCAAAATAACTGAGGGAGCAAAAATGGCCTTGGGAATCTGTATTTTTAATATCTTTCTGAAATTAGGTCAGGTAATTTTGTTGTGAAAACGCCTATTTTTTTTGTTCCGTTGCAAATATCTGTAACTGGGACACTTAGGAGAAAAATATTCAGATTTTTTTCCCAAGCATCATTTGCAAGTTAAAGACTAAAACAAAGAAACTGAATCAAAGGAGGGTTTGCTTCGACTTCTTTGACAGTCTGTGCAAACATTGGTGTGTTGTAGTCTGGGTTATGAATTTTTCCCTGAATTTCTGAGCTTTTCCCCTGGCCCCAGCACTCTCTCCCATGGAAGGACTGCAGGACTGACAGTTCCAGCGCCGTGGGTGTTTCTCCTGCTGTGGCTGCTGTCCAGGAAACAGTAGTAGGGAGGAGGAAAACAACTTTGGCTGCTTTTCTGTTTGGTTTCAATGATGGAACCATTTTCTCACCAGAGATTTCAGCTGGGAGTGGGATGTTCCAGGGATGCTGGGGAGTTTTGTGGTGGCTGGGTCCAGTTCCAGAGCTGAGCTTAGGAGGTGGTGCTTAAAAATCTGCAGCCTCCACTCTGCAGCTTGAGTGCTGTTTGTTTCCCCTGCAATTAATGCGGTGCAGTTAATTGGAGGAGTTTGGGTGCTGATCCCCAGCTTTAACCTCCAGGTGAGGGATGGGTGAGGAGCAATCCTCCAAGTCCATGGGAATTCCTTTGTGTGCCACAGCTCCTCTTTTTCAAGGGCCTACAGGTTATGCCCAGAGGGAATTGACTTTCAGATAAATCGTGAACCCCTGTGTGACTTATCAGACTCAGCAAAATTGAGTTAAAGCTCATTGATTAAACATATTTCAACCCCAAAGTTACAGCAGCTCCACTGGGAGAGCTGACCACAGAGTTAGAAGTAAAAAATAGGGACACATTTATTGGGATGGAGGCGACAAGGTCAGTCTTAGGGAAGGGACCTGGTTTTTTAACCCTTGGTTCTGCTGCCAGCACTGAGCTAACGTGGCAAAATGTGAAAGGTTTTTCCTGAGCCTGGATTTGATTATGGCAGAAACCTTCCTCTCTGCAGAAGGTAATTGTGGATGTTAACACCCTGCTGTCAGAAATCTGGCTTCTGCTTTAAATAAGGGGAAACAACTTGTGCCTTATCTCGTGGGGTTTGGGTAAAACACGAATGTGCAGTTTGGAGGAGGAGGTGGAGTGGGCTGACAGGAGCTGTGTGTGGTGGGACTGCAGTGCCTGGTGGTTCAGCCTGGGATGAACCAGAGGAGGAGACCAAGCCCCTTACAAATGGGTTTGTTTAAGGAATTGCTTCCCCAGCTGTTGTGCTGTTTCACTTCCATCCGTTCTCCCCGTGCTGTGGGAATTAGTGACTTGGATCTCCAGGGCTGGTGACATGTTCAATTGCATATCATAGCTCAAATAATTTCTTCTCCATCCTGTGTCAGGTGTGCAAGTTGAAAACATCTGCCACGTGTTTTTTTAGGCATTCCTTTGAGCTCTGTTAGTTCACAAACATTTTCTGTCTCGTTCAGAATTCTGGATCTGGATCTGGTGGTTAGAGATGAAGATGGCAACATTTTGGACCCAGAGCAGACGAGCACCATCAGCCTTTTCAGAGCACACGAAATAGCTTCGAAACAAGTGGAAGAAAGGTTACAGGAGGAAAAAGTAAGAGGCACTGTGGCTTTTCTCTGTGAAGCACAAGGCTGTGAACTAATTGGATGACTGTTATTTTTAGCATTGGTAATGAGGGATTTGATGTGTTTATGAAGAATTATCAGGCTTAAACATTTTGTAGGAACTTTCATGTCTTAGGCTGGGTTTTTTTCATCCCTTAAAGGGTTTAGTAGAATTTATGGTTCAGGGCTATGTGAATAAATCAGCTGCATTTGTAGGTTAATATCAGATGTGCATGCGAGAGGTTTGTAAGTTAGGTTGTCATCAGAGTTTATATTTGGGAATCACAAAAAGCAATATCCTCATTCTTGTGTGGTTTCTTTATGCCAATCCTAAAAAGTTGTTGGAAGAAAAAGGGCAAATTTAAAGCCCTTCTCAGTCTTGAATAGTCAGCACCTTTGGAGTTCAAAATCCTTATTTTTAAAAGGAAAAACTTTCCTGTTTCTTTTTCTGTTGTGTGTTCCTTTATTTTTTTCAGGAATATTTGAGGCTCTATTGTTTCATCCATTTGTCTCTCCCTCTCTCATTCTTAATAAGTGAAGACATCTTTTCTCTCCTTTTTCTCTTTTTTTTAAACTTTCTCCTTATGCTGTGTCACTTCAAGACAGATCCAGGAAATGCTGTGTGTCATAAAACTTAACAGAAAAAAGATCACAGGAGCAGACACTCAATGGGAACCTCCTCTTCTTCTTTCTGGATGGTTTTAGGAAAGTTTTAGAGCAGTTGGATATCTGCTAGGCTAAGTTAAAGTTGGTTTTATTTTGTTCTTGAATTGCAGTCTCAGAAGCAGAATATTGATATCAACAGACAAGCCAAGTTTGCTGCCACTCCTTCGTTTGCTTTATTTGTAAATTTAAAAAATGTAGTGTGTAAAATAGGAGAGGATGCTGAAGTCCTGATGTCTCTGTACGATCCCCTGGAATCCAAATTTATCAGGTTAGTGCCGTTTTTATCTGTGCTTGCTCAGGGATTGTAGTGAGGTAGTTTGGGGCTTATCAAAGTCAAATTTCTCTGGAAGGCAGAGGCAGGTCCCTTCACCTTGGGGACATTTCAGGGTCATGCTGTGCTTGTGGTTCCCCGAGAGGAGATGGAAAATCAGAGGTGAACACACCTGCAAGGGCTGTGCCGTCGCTGAGCTGCAGCAATTCTCCGATGTGCTTGCTGAGGAGTAGCTTTCTTCATCAAAATAATAGGAACTAAGGGAAATGCCAGCTCTCTGCTCAATATCCGTGTGTTTAGGATGAGGAAATTGGGTTTAAAAGTCTTCTTTAAATTCTGAAGTTGATTTTCTCTGCTTATGTTAAAGGGCATGAAGTGATAGAGTGTGGGGAATGGCTTCAAGCTGAAAGGGGATAGATTGAGATGGGATATTGGGAAGAAATCGTTTCCTGGAAGGATGTTGAGGCACTGGCATGAGTTTTCCGGAGAAGCTGTGGCTGCCCCTGGATCCCTGGCAGTGTCCCAGGCCAGGCTGGACATTGGGGCTTGGAGCAGCCTGGGACAGTGGGAGGTGTCCCTGCCATGGCAGAGGTGAAAGGGGATGATCTTTAAGGTCTATTTTTAATGTAAACCATTCTGTTGCTCTGTGATTTAAACAAGAAGTCTTCCAAATGCTGTTTTTTTCAGTGAGAACTACCTGGTGAGATGGTCGAGCTGTGGCCTCCCCAAGGACATCGACAGACTGCACAACCTGCGGGCTGTGTTCACCGTGAGTGGGCAGTGCCCCGAGCGCTCCCCCAGAGCCTGGGGGGCACAGGAGTGGCACTGAGCTCTGTGTGAATGGGGGCAGCTCTGCAGGGACTGCTGCTTGCTGCAGGGGCCTGCAGAGGCCTTGGGAAAGGACACAGGGAATGGTCCCCAGTGCCTGAGGGCAGGGATGGATGGGATATTGGGAAGGAATTGTTCCCTGGGAGGGTGGGCAGGCCCTGGCACAGGTGCCCAGAGCAGCTGTGGCTGCCCCTGGATCCCTGGCAGTGTCCAAGGCCAGGCTGGACATTGGGGCTTGGAGCAGCCTGGGACAGTGGGAGGTGTCCCTGCCCATAATGGGGGTGGCACTGGGTGATTTTGAGGTTCCTTCCAACCCAAAGCACTCCGTGATTCTGTGCTGCCAAATGCTCACATGAGACCTTTCTCATAAGTGGCTGCTAAATATCCTCAACACCTGGGAAAAACCAAAATCGGTCTTTGAAGTTTTAACTGCCTAGAAATGGTTTTTCCTCCTAAGCAGTTAATTTACACGTAACTCCAATAAGAGTAACTCCAATAAGATATATAAATACTGTTAAAAGAGCTGCTCTGCTCTGAGAGCACTTTGCGTTAGAGACTTGCACAGCAAAGGTGAATTCTGAGCAGCCAAGGTGAATTTGGAGCAGCAAATCTTCTGCCTACTAAAACAGAACTTCAAATTCAACTCTTAGAAAGCAACCTGATGTTCCTACTGTTTGTAGGACCTGGGCAGCAAGGACCTGAAGAGAGAGAAGATCAGTTTTGTGTGCCAGATCGTGCGCGTGGGCAGGATGGAGCTGCGCGACAACAACACCAGGAAGCTCACGTCGGGGCTGCGCAGACCCTTCGGGGTGGCAGGTACCTCTGGGCTGGCTCTGTGCACCTCCTGTTCAGTTCTTCCATGGGATTTGGGGTGTGGAGCTGCTGTGGGGTTGTGTAAACTCAGAGTGTTCCAAATCTCGTCAGCCTGGTCGCTGGATCTGAGCAATGACCTTCCAGGAGTGGAGTTAACCTTTGGCGTCTCAGCTCTTTGCAATGTGTTGTTATTCCGTAGACAGTTCTGAAATTCCACAGTTGAAAATTCCATCCCTCGTCTGAGTCACTGTTGCTGCAGCTCCCCCTGGGTGTTCCCTCTTCCCACGTGGATGAGTTCATGCAGTGCCTTTGCTTTCTCTTCGCAGTGATGGACGTTACTGACATAATTAACGGCAAGGTTGACGACGAGGACAAGCAGCACTTCATCCCATTCCAGCCGTAAGTAGGGAGCAGTTTCAAGAACAAGCAGAAGTGAAAAAAAAAAAGAAATTTTAGCTTTCATTTTAAAAACAAAAGTTGATATTCTGAAGTTGATTTATTTCCATGGGATGTTTTGTCCTGAGTAATAATTGACAGTATTTCTTCTTGATAATTTCCTATTAGTTAAAATGGCTAGTCCCAGAGATTTTTTGGATTTTTTTGTTTAAAGCGTGCATTCTCAATTTTGCAGCCTTGTTTTCCTTTTGCTTTAAGAAGTCAGAGTGAGAATGTGAAAGAGGTGAAATGCTCAAAGTTAGTTCATTGCTGGTTTAGCTCTGACTGAGATTGATAAAAATCATGTTCCATCCATAGATCCTAGGGTTTTGTTTTTTTTTTTTTAATTCCATGGAGTGAGGAAAGTTAGAAGGGATAAAGCAAATAAATTTGTATAAAGTATGGATGCTTCGTTTTCCCATTGCGGGAAGTGCTGGACTGCCATCTGCTCCAAAAGGGAAAATAGAATTATGGGAGCTAAATTCCATGATTAATACACTAATGGATATTCAGAGGGGTTTTAATAATACTAAAAAAAAAAAAAAAAAAAAAAAAAGAGAAACTTGAAATAACGTAATCTTAAATTAACTTTATTTTGAAAAATAGGCCTAATTCAGGAAACCCTCGTGGTTTGAAGGTCTAGGGTTGGTGAGATGACTGCAAGGTGTGCAGGGAGGATAGGGGGTGTTAATGAGAAAATCAAAATACGCTTCCATTTTTCAAGGAAAACAGGTTTTAGGGAAAAGAAGGATATGTTTATTGTGTGGTAAACAATAGCAAAGTTGTTTTTTAGCAAGTGTGGAAGTATGCAGTGAAAATGAACCATTCGGAGTGGGTGCTAATGGAACATCCAGTTTTCTGCTCCATTAGCACTGATTCATTTTGTCTGTTACATACACAGAGAGCTTTTAAAAGATGCACGATGTGATTTTTCTTTTTCCCTTGTAATAAATTAAAACATTCTCCTGCAAAAGTCTATTCCAAGGAGTATGAATAAGGTGGAAATGAACGCAGGGTGAACGCTGCTGTCGTAATTTCCAACGTAGGCTTGGGCTGTGTATATGAGCCACATTTTTCTCCTCATTCCATGCTTTGTTTCTGTTGTACCACATGCAATTCTGTTTTCATATCTTTGTTTGTTTGTATTCATTCACTGGCCCACCAACACAATGGCTGTCAAAAGCACTTGGCAAGATTTACTTCAGTGACACCTAATGCTGCTGTTTATTTATCGTCCCCATCTTTTCATTTATTCACCAAGTTTGGGTTGTCTGCTCTTCTCCTCCTTTTCCCTGTGAGATTGATGGGAGCTTTTCCTCCAGGCACTCCGCAGTGCTGCTCCACCTGTGGGATGACAGAGGTGACCCTGGAGGTGTCACAGGGCCAGTCTGCTATAAATATATTTATATTTCAATATTTATATAAAAGAGAACTACCTGCGTAGGTTTTCAGTGCTTCCTTGGGGAATCCCAGGTGGGAGATGCCCCCCTGCTCCCAGAGGACTGTGCCTGTCCCCGAGGGAGCAGAACCCTCCCAGGTGTGCTGGACTCTCTGTGGTAGATCAGCATTCTTCTGATTAATGATCTCCCTCTGTCTTTCTTGTCACCTTTCCTGTCCTTTGTCCTGCGTTGACTAATAAATACTCTTTGTCACAACTATGATACGATCTTTTGTGTTCCCTTGTCACTGTGACTCCTGGTTTTCTGTGCCCCTTTGTCTCCTGGTGTTGGTCGTCATGTGCATCCTCCAGGCTAGCGTTGGATGACGCCATTCGACACAAGCAGCTGAACATATCATCCCGTTTTTCACCCAGGGTGGCAGGGGAGAATGATTTCCTGCAGACTGTTATAAACAAAGTGATTGCTGCTAAAGAAGTCAACCACAAGGGTCAGGGTAGGTATTTTTCTTTCTGTGCGCTCCGGTTCCTTGATTTGCGATGCGCGATGGTGATTTTAGTTTTGGGATCAAAGAATAGTTTGTATGGTTTGTTCCTCTCTTCCCCACCCCTCAGGGCTCATCCTGCTCTTCCCCTTGCCCCACGCCTCTCCTCTGCCCTATGGACAGGCTGTGGCATTGTTCAGCTCTTGGCTGTCTTTGTATTTCTGCTGGAGGGGGTCCAGAGGAGCCACAGAGATGATCAGGGGTCTGGAGCATCTCTGTGATGGGGAGAGGCTGAGGGAGCTGGGCCTGGTTAGTCTGGGGAGGAGACTGAGAGGGATCTCATTATTCCATATAAACATAATATTCCATAATATAATAATATTCCATGTAATAATATTCCATTATTCCATATAAATATATCCAAGGTGTCAGAGGATGGTGCCACACTGTTTTCAGGGTGAGGAGCAGTGGCCCTAAACTAAAATACAAGTTCCACCTCACCATGAGCAAGAACTTCGTTCTGTGAGGATGGCAGAACTCTGGGACAGCTGCCCAGGAAAGGTGTGGAGTGTCCCTTTCTGGAGACATTCCCAGCCCACCTGGCCACGTTCCTGTGTCACTGCTCTCCTCTGGATGATCTCCAGAGGTCCCTTCCAGCCCCACCTTCCTGTGACTGGGGTTCTCTGCTCGAGGTGGTGACCCAAGGGCTCAGCTCTGGTGCCCTTGAGCTGTGGATTTTGGCCTCTCCATGCTGAAGGAAGGGATATATATATTCCCTTTCTTCCTTCCTCCCCCTTTTTTTCCACTCTGCAGCTGCACTTGCAGCCCTTTGCTCCTTCCCCAGGAGACCTGAGCTCGCAGGAGAGGAGGGAGCCAGAGGCAGGCAGCCCCTCTGAAACCTTCCCTGGTGCCTCTCAGGGCACTGCTCTGGGTTGATCCATTTCTGTGTGTGTAGAAAACCTCGTGCTCATGCCTGTGCTCGGTTATTTCTGTACTGGCTCAGTATTTTCTTGGAATTCTGGATTAATGTGGAGTTACGCTGCTCAATGCAGAGTTTCCTCTAAACACTGTGTGTGAATGTCTGTATCACCTCATATCTGACCAAACCCAAGGAAAATGACAGACTTTTCTCTGATTTTTTTTTTTTTTTGCTAATTAATAGCAACCAAAATTTTACACAAAACTTATTTTTAGCTTCCTCTTTAGTGAATGAGAAGTTTAATCTGGTTTCCCCCCTTTGCTTTCACCAGTGGCCACTGCGTATCCAAAAGGAGGAAACATTTCAGTTTCTTTGATTCCTTCCAGATTCTTTCCCTAAAAAAGGGTGGCCAAGCAAACATAGAAAGGATTCAGAGTTGTTCCTTAGCCACTCAGTGCAGGTACAGTTGCTGCTCAGTGAAACAGCAGCTGTCAGAGCCATCCCTGGCAACAACTCAGCACAGAAACTCTGACAGAGATATATCAGGGAAAAGACGAGCTGCCAAGTGTACACAAAATGAATGTACAGTTAATTCTCTAACAGGGTAACCCACAATTTGTTTCATAGATGAATATTTTTGGGGTATTTTTCGCAGATTTTAATTTTAGGATTTTCTTCTGCAAATTGCTGCTGTGATTATTTCGTGCTTAAACTTGATTGCCAGCCACTTCAGCAAGTGGAGGACTTCTTTGGGTTGGGTTTCTTTTTTATTTTTATGGGGTTTTTTTCCACTTTGGCATCTTTCTTTTTTCCTGTAACAAATGTGCCTGATGTTGTTGGCAAGCAGCAGCTTTTTAGTGGCTTCTTCTGCTACTGAGCAGAAAAATATCAACTGTGTGAAGCTGATGCTGTAGATTTCTGTGTGCTCAGAGCAGTAAAAACAACTTACGAGGGTGGTGATCACTCAGTTTGGGGTATGGATCTGCTGGTATTGCTTGCTTGTAATACTTGGGTTTTCCCATGCAAATCATCCTTGCTCCTTCTCTCTTTTCCCCATAGAAAATAAACATTTCATTACAAAGAACATAAAATATAATCAAAAATAGTTCTGTATTCTGTACTCATATTTGTTTGTGAAGTGGTGGGATTTTTAAAAAAAAAATAATATTTTTTTGTGAAGGAAGAGCAATTATCTTAATGTACCTCAATTATTTTAACATTCTTCAATTTTTCAAATTGTAAAAAGAAATCTTTAGTGTCTAAGAATAAATCCCAGCAGTTTCATAATTGTGGTTTTTTTTGCACAACAGGTCTGTGGGTGACTTTGAAACTTCTTCCAGGAGATATCCATCAGATTAGGAAAGAATTTCCACACTTAGTGGACAGGTCAACAGCAGTGGCTCGGAAAATGGGCTTTCCTGAGATTATCATGCCTGGTAAGGCACTGTGGCAATTAATGCTGCTCTGTCATATTTTAACCTGCTTTAAATGTCTGTATGTACGGAAGGTTTTGGAGGAAAAAATAATTAAAGATGAATTTAAGGTATGGTATGCATTAAAAAAAACAGATCATCTTTAGATGTTGTCTCATTTAAAATAAATGTAAAATACTTTGGTAACAACTGCATCAATAAATAAAGCTCCCACCCCTTCAAGAAGACAGGAAATCCCAGTGGCACTGAAAATTCTCCTTTTCCAGTGAAAAAAACATACACAAAGCACACACTTTGTATTATCCCCATAGCAAGGGCATATGTAAAACTTCTCTCCTGTGCTGAATCCAAAGCAGAAGGATTTTTCAGAGGCACAGGCTCGATTTAGAGATAGCTCTCTTAGGGTTTGTGCTGGATTTGGATGATGCATTTAAAGAGAGCCGGATCACCTTTTTTTAAATACATGTATTCTGTGGATGTTCAGTTCAGGTGTTTACAGAAAAAAAACATAAAAAACAACCCAAAACCGCGGTGCTTCTCAAAATACAAAGTGCCACGAGCAAGAGCAGAACCCTGCAGTGTCCTTTGCAGATTGATGGGCTCTGGAGGATCCATTAGGAGTTTCCAAAGCCCGTCCCAGTTCAGCTCTCCCTGTGGCTGCTGACAGATGTGTCTGTCAGATGTTTTACACTCTCTCCAGTATGGTGTGAATGCCTCAGCACCTTGTTTGGATCCTGTGTTGGCTCACAGACCGTCTGCCTGATGAAATTATTGGAAATCCCTCAGCTCACTTTCAAAATTTCAATTGAATTGGGCTGGACCTGAAGAGCATTTTGCACATAAATCTAAATACAATCCTCCCCCATCAGCCTCTAAGCCAGCAAAAACATCAAACCTCTTCCTGATGTAACAAATTAGAGGCCTCTTGTAGGCTGTTAAAATATTTCAAATTGCAAAATACCTTTATATGGGATAAACGACTGTCAAAACTCATCCTTTCAAATGAACAAAGAAGGAAGCTGGGTAGAAATAAAACAAGTAGAACTGGGGTGGTTGAACTGTTTTGAAATTGCTTCTGTGTGTCACTGGGTTCACAAATCAGTGGCAGTGCTGTGAGAATCGTGGGTTATTTTGTGCTTTGCTTTCCCTTGCAGGTGATGTTCGCAATGACATCTATGTCACCTTGGTTCAGGGAGATTTTGACAAAGGCAGTAAAACCACGGCAAAGAATGTGGAAGTCACAGTGTCTGTTTATGATGAAGATGGCAAAAGATTAGAGGTATTAAAGTATTTAATGTCTGGGGCTTTTTGGTTTTGATACATATCAGGCTAAGCCTTTTCAACATCTATATTTGTCAGCTTAAGGTCCCAGTTTTTATTTTCAGCCAAACTTTTGTCATCATTAAATACATCTTGCCTTATCAATGCCTGCACTTTAATACCAATTTCATTAGGAGCTCTGAGCAAGAGCCATTCTGTCCTATTCTGACCTACTTCACTGATTTATTTTTTGTTGATTTGACTGAAAAAGTGGAGTTTAAGAGTCACAAACACTTCCTCTCTTGTTTGCTTTTGCAGAGCGTGATTTTTCCTGGTGCTGGTGATGAAGCCATCTCAGAGTACAAGTCAGTGATCTATTACCAAGTAAAGCAGCCTCGCTGGTTTGAGACTGTAAAGGTATTTATTTAAATTGTTAAAATAACTTCTCTGGGTGTCCATGTGCCATTGAGACAGCTTTCAGTGGGAAACAAAACTGGAAATTCAATGCTTGTGTTCAGCAGGGCAAGGAACAGCTCAGCTAAGCAAGGCTTTGACTTTCATTGCATATTGAATTCTATTTCATCCATTGGTCAGGATGGCTGTTGTGGGGAAACTCCAGCATCTCTTCAGGAGTGGTTTGCTCTATTTCCATAAAGCTGACCTCAAGGAGCAGGGTATTAAGGCTAAAACACATTTGCTGTAGTGTTGAACTCATCCCTGTTTGGGGAGCTTGTTGTGCTTGAAGCTTTTTTGCTGGGGTGACAGCATTTTGCCAGGGTTACATTAGCATTTTGCTGGGGTGACAGCATTTTGCCAGGGTAACACTAGCATTTTGCTGGGATAACATTAACATTTTTGCCAGGGTAACATTAACATTTTGCTGGGGTAACATTGGCATTTTGCTGGGGTAACTAACATTTTGCCAGGGTAAATTAGCATTTTGCCAGGGTAACATTGGCATTTTGCTGGGGTAACATTAGCATTTTGCCAGGGTAACATTAATATTTTGCTGAGGTGACATTGGCATTTTGCTGGGGTGACACTGGCATTTTGCCGGGGTGACATTGGCATTTTGCCGGGGTGACATTAGCATTTTGCTGGGGTGACATTGGCATTTTGCTGGGGTGACATTGGCATTTTGCCGGGGTGACATTGGCATTTTGCTGGGGTGACATTAGCATTTTGCTGGGGTAACATTGGCATTTTGCTGGGGTGACACTGGCATTTTGCTGGGGTGACACTGGCATTTTGCTGGGGTGACACTGGCATTTTGCTGGGATAACAACCTTTCCCCCTCGTGCCAAGTTAGGATATTGCAGAGGAGGCTGCTGGGGCTCTCTGAATCCATTCACCTGTCTGTGAGTGATGGGCAGTGTGCCCTCTGTGCTCCCAGGGCACTGGAGCTGTGCCCCACACCAATGTTGGCACTCCAGAGGTGCCCTTGTTGTGCCCATGGACAGAAAGGGTTTGCTGGGGAGTGGCAGAGGATGGATGTGCTGCTGGATTGGCACTCAGGAATCCTCTGGAAGTGCCAGAGCACTGCTGGATTGGCACTCAGGAATCCTCTGGAAGTGCCAGAGCACTGCTGGAAGATGTCTGGATGGGGCTGGGGGAGGCTGAGGGGCCGCACTGACCGTTCCCTTGCTCCTGTCCCTGTGTGCAGGTGGCCATCCCCATCGAGGACGTGAACCGCAGTCACCTGAGGTTCACCTTCCGCCACAGATCTTCCCAGGACTGTGAGTACCTCAGCCTCTCGTGGCCCTCCCTGGCCCTGCCTGCTGCCAGAGCTTCCTGAAGCTGGGATGGCATTCCCAGCCCAGCACTGATTATTGTCATTGCTCTTGGTGCAGGATTAACTTGGTGACATTTTATTTTATGTCACAGCTCAGCTCCTTTTTCCCTTTGTATCTTCCTCACTCTTACCTGTCCTCATCAAGCTTTTCCTTCCCTGCCCAGTTTTTTCTCCAAAGGGCATAAATGGAATTTTTTACTAGGTTGCTAATGGAATAAAGCTTTCCATTAGTAACTCAGAGGGTTGTGGTATTCTGTACCTTAGAGGTGGCTGAGTAGGGAGCAGTAAAGATCTTTAACAAATGTCAAAGTTTACAGTTTGCTTAGCCTCAGTAATTGAAGACTTTGGGATTAAAAACCTAATGAAATAATTTAGATAATTCTACTTTTTAAGGATAACAATGTGCCAAAAGTCAGTGTCATTATGATCAGAGTTAGGATTGTGTGCTACGAATGAATAGAGTCAGAAATGTTCTTGTGACGATTCAAATATTTAGGCTGGCCACAGCCTAAATATTGACAAGAGGTCATTCCTTAGGCCTGCAGGGCTTTCTCCCAGGCTGCTTGGGCTCTCTCAAGGTGATGACATTTCCCTTCTGCCTTTGCTTCTCAACTTCATTTGTGACCTCTCCTTCCTCTCCTATTTGGTTTTTTTGCAATAGATTTGAAGAGCAAACTGAACGCATTTTCTAGTTCATGTTGGCTACAGAATGGGTCAGCTTTCAAAAAGCTCAGGCACTTCATCTGCAATTATGGATCCAGTTTCTATTTTACTTCTAATGTTCCCCCTTCAAATGTGTGTCCTCAGGGCTCTGTGCTCTGATGAGATTCTCAGTGGTGGTGTTTAGATCTTTATTCCAGCTACCAAACACTGCCATTTTTCTAAAAACCTGAATTTTCTAAATGCTTCACATTTCTCTTGTGTTTTTAAAAAGTTGCCTTAATCAAGCTTTCCAAAAGAACAGACAGAATATAGAAAAATGAAGCATCTGGTTACTGTTGATGTGTTCATTTGGTTTTTTTTTCCTTGGTTCTGTCTTGTTTTTAGAAGACTTCCCTAATTTCTTGTACACTTAGTTTACATGAGGATCTTTGCTATGGTCACTCCCTGGCAGGTTGTCCATGCTTGAGGGATTGAGGTGTCCTGACTGTAGAAGAATCAAATTTTAAATGTGTGGCGATTTCTTTTTCTTTTTTTTTTTCTTTTTTTTTTTTGTAACAGCCAAAGATAAATCTGAGAAAATATTTGCTCTGGCATTTGTGAAGCTCATGAGATATGATGGGACAACTTTGAGAGATGGAGAGCACGACCTCATCGTTTACAAGGTAGAATTTTGACTTCCCAGTGGGTAGCTCCACTGACTGACCTCTGGGGAATTCTGTTCCAGGATCACACAGGAAAATGTGTTGTAGATGCTTCTGATAGATCCAGCTGAGCAGGAAGTCCTGTGCAGTTGGTTTATATGGGAGATGAAGTGTTAAACCTTTAATATGTTTAATTTCAAAGACATTTGTTGTTGAGTTTTGTGGGTTGGGAGAAGTTCCTACTGTAGTCCTTTAAATAATCATGCCTTGGCTGTAATGTACACAGATGAATGCTAAATGAATGTTGTTAAGGATCCATTTGATAGCTCCAAACCTAAGCAAATCCAGTATAAATGTCAAAAAATTTCTTATTACCAAGATTTTCACTGGCTCTTTTCTCCTGCTGTGTTTCGCACATCGCTGCAGGCAGAGGCCAAGAAGCTGGAGGATGCCTCCACCTATCTCAGTCTGCCATCCACGAAAATAGAGCTGGAGGAAAAGGGACACTCAGCAACAGGGAAGAGCATGCAGAACCTGGGGAGCTGCACCATCAGCAAGGACTCCTTCCAGATCTCCACTCTGGTTTGTTCCACAAAGCTGACCCAGAACGGTGAGTTCCTGGAGCTGCTGCTCGTCGCAGCAGGAGTTGGGATCTGTGCTGGCTCTGCTCCTTCTCCGTCCCCATCCCTTGTGCCTGTGTGGTGCCTGTGTGCCCTTGGGTGAAATGGTGTGAGTGAGTGTGTGACCCATCCAGCCTTTTCTCTGCCCGTGGGTTTGTTCTGCTCTGGAGCAGTCCATGGCTCTGGGAAAGCAGAAGAATCCCAAATTAAATGGAGACAGGGATTTTGTTTCCTGTGTGGTTGAGGCTCTTATCCCGAAGTGCCCTGAGGGGAGGCTCTGTGGCATTTTACTGTTCTTGGCTATGAATAATAGCTCTAAGCAGGGGCATGAGTTTGCCTTCGGGTGTAGGTAATAGCACAGCTCTGCTCCCAGAGAAGCTGGTTTATGTTATTCCAAGGTGCAATATCCATCTCTTAGGGCTGAGGAAAGCTCTGATGTTTTCTCCTGATGTGAAGAAGGGATATGAGGGGAGGATGTGTTGCCTGGAGGTCACTCATGTTCCCACATCTTCCCAGGAGCGGCCTGGGCATCGTTTGTTCTTCCTGTCCATTTTCCCTGTGTGTTTGTCAGCTGGCTGACTGCATCCCAAGGCTGTGCAGAGCTGGTGGCAGCCACCAAAGCAAATATTTCACATTTGCAGCCTGTGCCCTGCGTGTAATTTTTGTGCTCGGTTGCCATGGAGCGATGCCTTGTTCTCCTGGCTGCACCAGCCCGGAGTGGGGAGTGTGGGAGGGTCATTCCACGGGGACTGAGTCACTCCAGCAGGGAGCTGCTGTGACTCAGGGTGGCTCTGTGGGGCGGTGGGTGGCAGTCATGGGGACATTGCCACCTTCCCGAGTCCCCTCTGCCCAGGGGATGTCCCCGCCCGGGTAGCGCTCCGCAGCCAGAGTTGATTGCGGTGTTTTCCAGTGGCATCTCGAGCGCATCGCGGGTGTTTCATATGCAGAGCACATCGGATCCACTGCAGTCTGGCAGGCTTGGAGCCTCAGAGGGTGTTTAGCGAAAAAATTGGGATGTGGTTGTAGGATTTCCCGGCAAAAATGGGATCACGGCTCAACAGCAGCACAGCGGGGCTGGGGCTTGGAGAGCGCAGGAGCCAACATCTGGAATTAAACTGCTTTTTGTTGGAATAATCAGGGCTGGTTTTGCCCTCGCTCTTCCCTACTGCTTGTTAGTAGTTAAAAGTATCTCACGGTGATCAATATATTGATGCAACTCTCACAGAACTGCTATTAAAATTAAGCCTGAGCATTGTTTGGTGCTTAATTTGCATATAGTTTGCTTTGAACACCTGATCTTTATTTAATGCTGCTGTTAATTATGTTGTCTGTGAAACTTTTCCTCAGAGTTGCCAAAGTGTTTTCTCTTCCTTCAAAGTACTGTGACACTATTAAGCAAGATCACCATGTGTCGTTGAGCAGAAAAGAACCAAAACAAAAAAAAATGATCATTAAATTCCTCCCTCAAGTATTAGTTTCCATCTAAAAATTGGCAGTGCTTTTCAGATGGAAACTTCTGAAGCTGATTTTAAAGTTTTGTAAAAGGGTTGGTTAATATTCTTCCTTTAACTGTCTTGAAAACAAGTCAGTAGAAATCCAGTATTATCCTTACTTAGCAAAATGTTGAGCCAAAACAACCAAAAGGAGAAAAATGTATCTATAGTAGTTATTTTTTCATCCTCCATAAGTGTCTTAGAATTGGCTTCTAGACTTATTTTTGGTAATTCTGAAAGTATGTGAACAAGTCATCTGGCTTTTTCTGCGTGGTGTTCGATGGTGCAGAGACTTCTTTGTGTCCGAGCTCTCGGAACCCTCCCTTGGCTTCAGCTCTCTATGAACTGTGAGTTATTAATGTTGTTTTCTGTCAGTAATCGATGTCCTTAGCATGGAAAAGTCTTCAAAATGATCAACTTGGCCACTGGTGAGACTTGGAGAGAGAGTGATGGTGTGAAGTACCTATTTAGTTAACACTTGACCAGTTTTTAGTGATTTGAGCAGGATTTATGAGAGCAGGACATTCCCTGGCCTTTCCCTGGATTTTGCAGTTAATTTTGAGGAGTAGTGGCATAAGACAAAGAGGAGGAGCAAAATCCCCCAGTGCCTGTGGAAGTAAATCCTCCTGGTGCCTCTTCCAGGACTTCCAGGATGTCTTTCTATTGTCAGGGTGATGGGAACAGAACTGAAGTTGTATTAATGGGGTTGCTGGAAAAATCTTCAGTTATCAATAGGTAGAGAGCTGGCTGGTGCTGTCCCCGTGGATTTGCTGTTGGAAGCACCCAGGGCACCTCTGGGGCAGATTCCAAGAATTTCTCAGTTTTCTTTTCTGCCTGAAGGCCTCAAATCTCTGGATAACAGTGGCTGTCACTTCACTAGAGTCAGGACTTGGAGGAACTGGGAAGACCAGGCTTTTGGAAAGGAGTTGGAAGGGGCTTGACTTAGCACAGTTGATAATTTTTAAAAAAAACAACACACACATGTGACAAATTCAAGTGCTATAGTGGCATGAAAAGTGAAGATGTAAGCACTGAATTAAAATAAAAATCATACAGACTGGAAAATCAAATGTTAGAAGTCAAGAAGGCAGATAATTTTGAAGAACAGATGGGAATTTAGTTAGAGGGGAAATATTACCTAACTTAATTCAGTGAGTGGGCTTTGAGAAGAATTTGGTGTATCTGTGGGGAAGCTTTCAGGGAAAGCAGACAGCCAGGAGCTTGGGCTGCTTGCTTCCAGTTGTTAAATACCCTGGAAAAGAAAATCTTCATATGCAGTCAATATAATAATAAATTGCATTCACAAAGCAGAGTTACCGTGGGTAATTTGCAGGCTGGGTGTTTGTTTAAATCCTTTGCAGTTGGGAGTCACAGAATGGCTTGGGTCAGAAATGACCATAATGATCATCCCAATCTCCCCTGCCATGGCAGGGACACCTCCCCCTGTCCCAGGCTGCTCCAAGCCCTGTCCAGCCTGGCCTGGGACACTGCCAGGGATCCAGGGGCAGCCACAGCTGCTCTGGGCACCCTCATTCTGTCTTCCTCCTGATGTTTTCTAACCTCAGATTTCACTTGACCCGGGCTGACTGCAGCATTCCTGGTTCCTGTAGGCTAAAATACTGTTTTACATCCTTGGACTGCATTATTTTACACACAGCCCTGTGAAAAGAGTGGGATTAACTGCCTGACTGGTACTTTGCTGGGGTTAATTAATGCTTGCAGTACCAGCGAGTGCCCATTTTCCTGTACCCTGTAAGTTATTTTTCCCTTTCAGTTGGCCTGCCCTGACATTTTGTGCTCACAAATGTATATTCATTTAGCATTTGCTCTGCCATCACGCTGCGAGTCCACGTGGGTTTGTTTTCTTGGGGCAATCCATGATGCTGTTCAGAGCTCGTCTGTGGGCTGGCTTTTGTTCAGATCATTTCTTCTGTCAAGCTGATGCCTTGTTAGGAGTCAGACTGCAGCCAAATTCAGGGGTGGAAAGCTGATATAAATATATCCATGAAACACTTTGGATAACTCATGGAGGCATCTTTGCTTTTCTTCCAGAAGCAATTTTTTTGGTTAATGCTGAGTTTCTAAGGCTCTGGGTTCAGGCTATAGACTTCATGTAGGATGCATTAAAAGGAATGGAGGGCTTGGATTCAAGTCTTTCAAAGCTTTAATGTAGTAAAACACTCTTTATTTCTCCTCCCAAAGAGATGATGAGAATTCTTGGTTTGAGTGCTGCTCAGAGGGGAATCTATCCAAGGAGTACTGCAGTCCTTTCCACTAGAAGTAATTTCATTTATTACTTAGAAGGAAAGATTTTTGGGAAAACTATCGCAGCTGCTTTGGGTTTCTGCAGATAATTTCCAGAGTGAACTCTGCAGATTCATGCCCTGGTAAACATTGTGTTGGTTGCTTTGAAAGTCTGAATAGCAAAGAGATGAGGGGGTATTGGTTGAGAGAAAGTGCCTGTTTTGAGTTATTTCGGGCAGAATTCCCGTAATATGAATTATGTTGGGAGGTGGGTGATGTGCAGCAGTGGCCAGGGGATAAACTGAAGGTAGACAGTCTTTAAATGAGGCACAGAATTATTGAGGAGGGACAAGACCTTTAAGAGCATCGAGTTCAGCCTTTTACTGAAGGTTGCTGCTACTTTGTTTTGTGCTGAAAACTGACTTTTCATGGGGAAGAATTTTCTCCTGAGGCTGCTCTGGCTCAGGCAGGAGGAGTGTGGGGTTTGGGGTCTGTGGGCACTTCAGCATCTCAGCAAATGCTGCGCTGGGTTTGCCTTCCTGGGGTTTCAGTGTGGGGTTAATATTTCCCTGTTCACTGCTGCTCTGCAGGGGAACCCCACGGGGAGCTCCTCCTGGGAAGTGTTCCCTAAGGAAGCTTTAAAATGACTGATGGGGAGAGCCTCCTGCATTCCCTTCTTTATCAGGGAGTGCTGGAGTGGCACTGTCCCCATAACGCAGGATTTGGGGACAGGACATGATCTGCTCTGTCCCCTCAGGGTCCATCCCTTGAGAGCAGCCAAGCACTTTGGGCACGGGGAGGTATTAATCACCCAGCTCTGCACCACATATTTAATTCACATCTGTTTGCCCTGCATCGTGCCTGATTTTCTCTTCAGTTTGTGCAGTGAGAGCAAAGAATCTGGAAACATTAATGCTGGGAGAGTCACTGCCCTGTAGATATGACTGTGTTGGTGGCTGACTAATTTCATTCTGGCATCTTTTTCTAAACACACAACTGTTGTGTACAGCAAATTAAAAACCCAGGGACCAGGCTTCCTTGGCCTAGATTTTCCTGCTGATATTTCAAAAGCTGGCTGCTTTTCTGAAAGCCTTTCAGAGTTCTGTCGGGGTAGAAGGATTGTCCGAGGCTTTTGCAGCGTCAGAGAGCACCAGAAATATGTTGTTGTCCAGGAAAAAAAGGCTGAACTAAGGAAATAAATCTGTTTGTCCTGCATATGGTTATGGAGAGTGAGGGAAGGGAAATACCCTGCATGATATAATTGGTTTTTTTTTTATTCCTAGTTGACCTCTTGGGACTGCTGAAGTGGAGGTCAAACACGAGCCTGTTGCACCAGAACTTGAAGCAGCTGATGAAGGTTGATGGTGGTGAAGTAGTCAAGGTAATGAGTTAATGTTTTTCAGAATAAATGTGGTATCATCATTTTCCGGAATCCCACACTTTGAGATATCTTCTGTTCCCCACAATTCTCCCCTTCAACCTCACTGCGGTTGCTCGCACATGAAATTGCTGCCAGGGATCTCAAACTTCAGGGTGCTGATACTCATCTCCCTGCCCTCCAAGAACATTTCAAATGTTGAGAACTGATAAAACACACCTGAAATGCACATTTCTGAAAACCTAGGTTGGTTTTTTTTTTTTTAGCACTTTGGTGAATTTTTTTATACAGATACATGAAGGTAAAAGGTATTTTTCTTTGCTAGATTAGAACATCTTAGAATTCTCACGTGATGATATCAAATACATTTTTAGTTTATAGATGCGGAGTGTGATCCTAGTTTGTGCTGCTGTTGTTTTCTTTTAAAAATTGCTTCTTCTGGAGATATTTAGCTGAGCCAAGTTATTTACATTTGCCAAGGCCACTGAGTGATTGTAGAGAGCTGCATAAAGACAGATTTAGCTGTGCAAAAGAGGAGGCTGGGACTTTATTGAAGGTGTTGCAATAAATCAAATCTAAAAGGGTGTCAGAAGAGGTATTGGGGACAGATGACCCTGAAGGCCCTGGAGGGTTGTTTCCTTACTTCAGGGGATTTTTAGTTGGTTAATAGAAGCATAATGAATGCCTCAGCTTGAAGTAACTTGAACCACTTGGAATGCTGATATTGTCATCCTTGGAGGGTGGGGAAAGGGGGATCTCACAGATCTGTGTTGCAGAAACATTCTGCCTGCTGTGGTTTTGTTCTGGATCATTTGAGAGCAGAATCTTGGCAGTGGTGCTGGCCCCTGCCAAGCACTGTCGTGGCTCTGTCACTTGGAATTCTCCCTCCTCTCCAGATGTGACATCTGAGAGTGTGGCACAGCCCTGCTTGGTGGGGATCAGGGATTTCATCAGGGTGCACCACAAATGAGGTTTGAGTAGAAGCCCTGGAGTGAGTTCTGCAGCTGGCACACGCTCAGGACTCAGTGAGATTCCCTTCTCCCTGCTCCCAGGGATCTCAGCATGGCTGGATATTGCTTCCACCACCATTTTTATGCTTTTTTTAGAAGGGCCACAGTTTACATTCTCCATTTTTGTAGCAGTGTTCCATCTTTATGTAGCCTGCTCTGTTGCAGTATCTGCTTTGTAACTGTTCCTTTCTATTCCTCCAGCTTTCTTTCTCCTTCATGTCTTTAAATACAACACCTGATGCTGCCTGTATATCTTCAAAAATAGTATTGAGGTGATAAAACACATTCATATTTCCTGTTAAGTCATTTTCATCCCTTAAACCTCCCAGTGAAAGGCCTGGGCCCACTGGTGTTCATTGATTGCTGAGCAGAGATCAGCCCAGATCCCCATTCTGCGCCTGCTCCCAGAGCCAATGGAAGCTGGGAATGTTATCTCCCTTCCCCAGAGGCTCAGGCTCCATTTGTGCAGAGTCTATGCAATATGAGCATGTAAAGGAATATTTTAAGAATTATTCATGCCACCTGAGAAGTGTTGTCCTTCCCCTTCACACAGCAGCAGCAGTGTCTCTGCTGTGCTCTTGCTGCTGCACCGAGTCCTTGTGAGCAGATTTCAAACTTGAACTCTGCTGATGAAGGTCAGGGTAAGGTGCCTGAATGTGCAATCAGTGCCTGGATGTGAAATCAGTGCCTGGATGTGAAACCAAGCCTTGCTCAGCCTCCCAGCCATCCTTTGGCTTCCAAGGGACTCAGCCTGGAATGTGTGGGACCCCAGAGTGCAACTTCTCTTCGAACCAAGACAGAAACTTATCCTGTCAAGGCTCAAAATCTGCTTTACACTTCCCTTCCTGCCAGCTGGCAGCAGCCACAGAGTCATTTAGAATTACAGAGCCATTTAGGTTGGAAAAGACCTCTACAATCACAGAGTTCAACCTTTAGAACATCGAGTCCGGCCTTTAATGTGCTTTATTTGCACATCTTCTTTAATGGAATGAGTAAGGCTGTGAGAAGGTGATGTTTTCCTTTTGCCCCCATAGTGAAATTATGAGCTGGCTGTTCCCCAGGACTGGGCTGAAATCAGCTGCAAAAATTTTGGCTTTTCTGTTTTTTCATGCTCAGCAGCACGGGCTGTGACTCTGTGCTCGCTTGGTTTAAGAAGTTTGACATTCAGCTGTGAATGGGAGTTAATTCCTGACATTTGGCTGTAGATTTAGGAGATCAGGTGAATTATGCTTGATCCAGGAGCCTCATTGCACAGCTAAACATTTGTAAAGGGAAGGTGGGAGTCAGGCAGGCTGCTTTTCCATCACTCTCTCAGGGTGTGCAGTGCCTCTCTAATGGGAATCTCGGGATCAATTCCTTTCTGCTTGTTGAGATGCTCCTCCCCAGCTGCACCTTGGCTTGTCTTAAAGGCAGGAAACTATTTTTGCTTCATTTTACTTCCCTGTGAGGGTGGGCAGGCCCTGGCACAGGTGCCCAGAGCAGCTGTGGCTGCCCCTGGATCCCTGGCAGTGTCCAAGGCCAGGCTGGACAGGGCTTGGAGCAGCCTGGGACAGTGGGAGGTGTCCCTGCCATGGCAGAGGTGGCACTGGATGGGATTTAAGGTCCCGTCCAGCCCTAACCATTCTGTGATGATTTGAGACAGACATGCGGGAACAATCCCCATTTAACTCCTTCTTTCTCAACCCAAACTGAGCTGTGGTGCTGTGCCCTGGAGGAGCCGTGCCTGTGTGTGGCAGCTGGAGGAAGAAGCTGCTCAGACACGCAGTGCCATTCCAGCAGAGCTGATGAGTATCTCTGGGCAGTGCATGGATTCCTGGCTGGCTCTGGGCACAACTCCTGGAATGCCAGAGGTGGACAGCAGCTTTTGTGCCTGTGCTTGCCTGGCAGCCCCCAGCACTAATCTCCTCCTCCCCTGGTGCTGCACAGATGGGATGAGCAGCCAGGGGAGCAGAGCTCTTCCCGTGGAGGTTTGGGGCCGGGGCAGCAGTGTGTGCTCTGTCCCCATGGCTGCATGTGTGACCCCACGGAGCTGTGGCTCTGCTGCCCAGCCCCGGCACGGATGTTCTCTGTGCCCTCTGGGGCTCAGCTCCCCATTTCCTTGGCATGAGACTCAGTTGCTGTGTGGTTTGTGCTCTGAAATGCTGAATTTTCAGCAATGCATGAGCCTGGTGACTGTGGTGAGCCTGGAGCTTGAAATACTTTTGGTTGGATCACTGTCGTGGATTAAAGTCCTCGTTCAGGTGTGCCAAGTGTGATTTCTGACTCTGGTTTTTCTGTATGACTGATAATGTTTGTATAAATAATTGACTTCACTAAAAAGTAATTTGCTGAAAAGAAAAATGTTGGATTTTCCGTTTTTTGGCTAACTTTTAGAATGATTTTACTTTAGCAAAAATATCTATAGAAACCTGTGTGGAACTGAATTTAATTTTCTCTTGCAAATATGATGAGCTGTGTTATTTATTTGTAGTTTCTTCAAGACACACTGGATGCACTTTTTAACATCATGATGGAGAACTCGGAGAGTGAGACCTTTGACACTTTGGTGTTTGATGCTTTGGTGAGTTTGCAGTGGGGAGGGAATGAAATGTGGGTACTGGAATGGGGAATAAATGATAAAGTGAAGTTTATTCATGGAAAAGAAGTGAGCTGTTACTATTATTTCATTTTTAAAGTTATATTTGATGGTTCAGTTGGACTTGATCCAGAGGGAGTTGGATTGCACCATGTCATCCTCCCAGAAAAGAAGGAAGCAGTGAAATCCAGTCATTTTAGAGGATGAACAGCAGAATTTAGGACAGAAGGAGAACAGAAATTTGTGTTATGAACAGGAAATTTTCACAGGAATGAAGAATATTAATATACTGGGAAGATAACCAAAAGCCACAGGCTGTGCTTTTAATGTCAGTAATGTGTCTTCTCTGAAAAGAAAGGTGAATGGACAAAAATGAAATTTTTTTTTTTTTGGTATAACGCACTAATTATGCTTGTTTTTTTCAGGTATTTATCATTGGACTGATTGCTGACAGAAAATTTCAACATTTCAACCCTGTCCTGGAAACCTACATCAAGAAGCATTTCAGTGCTACCTTGGCCTACACGTAAGTTGGAAAACTGACTTTTCCTAATGTGGCTTGGAGAGTTTTTTCAGGTAATGTTTAATTACTTGTTTAAATAGCTTAATTGGGAATGTGCCCATGAGCTTGGGAGAGTGGGAGGGTCTTGAAGAAGACTGGGGATAGCATTTGTTTCTTTCTTGAAATAATAGTAAAACTTCCAGTCACGGGCGAGGAGAAGCCTTGTTTGTGTCATGATGAAGAAAGGGATGATTTGACAATTTCAGGAATTGTTTTGTAAGGAAAACATAAACAATTCTCACTCATACTTGAGGAAGAAATCATGTCCGTTTAAGATGCTTCAAGTACAGCATCGTACCCTGCATTATCCACATTACTGTCAGTGTGGGGGAGAAGCAGTGGAGAGCAAAGAAACAAAAGTCCATTATTTTTGTTGTCTTAAGTATTTTTTGACAGTTGGAATCTTTGCTGCTGCTTTAGACTGTCAGTGTTGGAGGAAAAATATATAATGGGTGTCTTTGCAAAGCCAGGGGGAAAAAATCCAAACCAGGAAACCTGAGGTGCCCTGTGCTGGTGCAGAGTTTCTGTTGAGTGACCTGGAAATGTTTGGAAATATTGATTTAAAATTGTGAAGAATCATAAAATCGTAGAATATCCACAAGGATCATCCAGTCCAACCCCTGGCCCTGCCCAGACACCCCAAAATCCCACCCTGGGCATCCCTGGCAGTGCTGTCCAAACACTCCTGGAGCTCTGGCAGCCTCGGGGCTGTGCCCACTCCCTGGGCAGCACCCTCTGGGGAAGAACTTTCCCTGGTCCTCATTTAATCCCGAAGAAGATTTGAGCCTTCAGTCCCAACAATGATATTTGATGGCTGAGTTGCAGCCTCTGTGTGAAGGGAGCAGAGGATGGGGCACCCTCCAGCACCTGAATTTATCAGGAAAGCTGAGGGTGGTCCTTTCTCCGCTGGGCATGGAGAGAATCCTGTGCTTCCTGAAGTGCAGGGAGGCAGAGCTGAACTCTGCCCTGACTTGTGCCCATCCCTGCCTTTATTCGTACAACATCAGCTTGGAAAAGAGCTCCAAGATCAAACTCAACCTTCAGCTGTTGCCCTGAAGTAAAGAGAGGCGGCCTCGACAATATTTAAGTGGTTACTTGAAATTCTCGGGCAGTTTGCTGCCGTTCCAACAAATCCCCAGGCACCAGGATCTCCGTGAGCTCGGTGCTGTTTTCTGCTAGGGGAGAATAATGTGGTGCTTGTTTACCTGCAGTGGGGATGTTGGATCTTGCACTGGAGCTGCCATGGTTTCAAATGGAATTGCTCGTGGTTGCATTAAAACTCTGATTTATATTCATTGGAAGGGAGGGAGCTGAAATGGGATTATTTTGAAAATTGTTTCGCTTTCGAGTTTGATAGGCTTTAAAGTGGGGAATGAGAGAATTTTCCTGGTGTTGCATACTTGGAGAAATAAATTTCACAAATTGCAGGCCAAAATCCGTGGGAAAACTTTCTAAAGGGGAAACCTTGTTGAAGAAACTCATATTTTGTGTTTTAATTCTAACACGTTTGTATTTCACGTAATTATTTTTATTATTCTGATTATTATTAGTAGGTGCATCTTTCTAACAATCTAAATCTGAATATCCCTAAACATCCAGCAGAAAATCAGAAAATCATCTCAAAAATTATTGAGATTTGCTGTATGTCAAATAAAGTTATGGTCTGTGATTTTTCTTTTATTGCTCAAGAATAAGTTACAGCTAGTTATCAGCAAAACAAGAGCACAGTGAGCTTATTAGTTGAATAATTAATTTTGTAACTTTGTGGGTGCACAATTTTTCTTTAAGCCTTTCAAAATGGAAATTTTGTGAGAATGATTGTGACTTGTATGTGTTTCGTTTATTTTTTTTCATATTTAAACAGAAAACTGACCAAGGTTTTAAAAACCTACGTGGACAATGCTGAGAAATGTGGGATCACTGATCAACTCTTCAAAGCCATGAAAGCCTTGGAATACATCTTCAAGTTCATAGTCCGCTCCAGGATATTGTTCAACCAGTGAGTACAGGATTGCCAATATTGCTCCAAAACTGCCAGAATTTTACAGTGCCTCTGTTAAAATTGCTCAGTATTGCAGTATTTTAGAAATACTTGAAGCTGTGAGAAGTTATTGCAGGAGAAGGCTTTTTCCCCCTTTAGCAGAGATGTATTTTCAGTAGCAGTGAATTGCTAAAATCATGATGGTTTCGGTCTCTGAACAATTAAAGCTTGGCACTATTTGGGGAAACTTCTGTCACTGTATTGTGTTTTATACTCAAGATGTTCCAAAAGTTATAAACCAAGCTGATGAGATCTTCAGCTTCACTCAGATTGAGTCCTTTTACTACTTGTTAGCAGTGGTAACAACCTTATTACAAGGGATTTATGTAGAGCTCTTAAGTTACAATCCCCACCACCCTCTCCTCTAATTTAGGGCTTGTAATTTATTTCTGTAGGAGCCCTGCTGTGAGATTCGTAAAACACTGAATGTCACTGAGACTGGAGCAGGCCCTACAAATCACTTGAGAACAGAAAAAAAAAAAAAAATAATTACCTCTGGCTGCAGCTGAGATTTACAGACAGTCTGACCCTCCAGGACTGGCCGTGGGATTTCCTTGTGGGAAGCACTAATTCACAGCCCTTGGGTGTTGGGAAGGCACAGCTCTCCGTGCCGAGGGATTAATCAGCAAAATCGCGGAATGCCGAGCGAGCTGGGGTCAGTTCTGCTGCAGGACTGCAGCCCTGCCTGGGGGGTGTGATTTGGAGTGATTAAAGGGCAGCAGCGTGGCAGGCTCGGAGTGATTGCTGCTGCTCCGCTGAGGAATCGCGAGCAGCCAGCTGAAGCTTTTATTACAAAATATGGCAGGTTTTTAACTTCGGGAGCAGGGTGCTGGGCTGGATGGATGGAGCTTTTTAGCAGTTCAGTTCTGGGTAAATACATGGAATTTCATCCACTTAAAGCCTGGTGGCACTTCTGTTTGTTCACTACAGCGAGGTTGATAGAGGCAAAATATTCCAAGTGACCTTTAGAAATATCTTTATTTGATTCCCTCAGTAATGATCCCAGTGGTTGTGGTACATTTGCAACAAAATTTTCAAGGCAGTGCTGGAAGGGCCAACTTGGTGTAAACCTGATTTTCTCACAGCTGCAGAGTTTTTGTGCTTTATCAGGTGTATTAAATAAAGAAATGTTATTAACTGACAGTAGGAACACATTTGTGACTAACTTGTTTATTTTTATTACAACTTCCTTTTTGAAAGGCAGAGCTTTTTGTCTGAAGCACTTTGATTTATTGAGCTGTCAGGTTTAGTTACTCTTTCTGTTGATATAAGTTTCACCTCTCCAATCTGTTCAGGGGGAAATCCATTATTGAAATGGGGAGGTAACAAGTTTTTTGTCCTGCATAACCCCAGTTTTAGCCTAAAAGGGGAATAGAAATTTGCACAACAAAATTACACAAATTAGTGGTTTGGGTTTTTTTGTTTTTTTGTTTTGTTTTTTTTTTTCTGTGATATTCATTGCCTCTGTGTCCAGGTTAAAATTGACTTTTCTCGTATCTGGGGCTTGCAAAGGTTTATAAGCACAGCATTAAAAATGATACACATTAAGTTCAGTGTGAAGCAGCAGGAGCATCCTGAACTCCATCTTTGTCCTGAAAAAAGCCTATTTCCAGCTGTAATATGTGATCCATCCTGGTGTAGCTTTAGATGGGATTTCGGGAAGGATGGGAGGCCCTGGCACAGGTGCCCAGAGCAGCTGTGGCTGCCCCTGGATCCCTGGCAGTGTCCAAGGCCAGGCTGGACATTGGGGCTTGGAGCAGCCTGGGACAGTGGGAGGTGTCCCTGCCATGGCAGGGGTGGGATGAGATGATCTTTAAAATCCTTGCCAACCCAAACCATCCAAGATTGTGTGATCTTGGAACATGAGGAAAGTTTACAGTGATTGTACATGGAGAATTCCTGGGTGTGATTCTGACCTGCAGACTTTCATTCAAGACCACCTTCCTGGGTTTAATTCCGGGAGAAAATGGAGGGAAATAGAGGGGAATTGAGCTCTTGCTGGGAGCTGCTCCCATGGCCCTCGGTGCCGGGGGTTTGGGGTCAGAGCCAGTGGGAGCAGGGATGGCTCTGGAAGCAGGGATGGCTTTGGAAGCACAGTTATTGTTGGATGAGGCTCCTGGAGGCACTGGGAGCTGAGTGGGTAACGATGGGGTGTACTGGGAAAGGAGTCACAGCATCATGGAATGGTCTGGGTTAGAGGGACCCTAAAGCTCATCCCATTGCTCCCCTGCCCTGCAGGGACACCTGCCACTGACCCAGGCTGCTCCAAGCCCTGTCCAGCCTGGCCTGCAAGTCCCATGTGCTGTTCATAACTCCCCCTGCTCAGATTTCATCTGGGTTCCAGATCCCTTTGGATTTTGGTCAGGTTAAGTCTGAATAACCCTGGTGTAGGTGAGTCCCACGTGCTGCCCAACGAGGGGAGAGTTTTCAGGGTTGGTGTGGAGCCAGTGTTCTTCTCCCCCTCATTTTCCAGTGAGGATTGTGTCATCCTACAGCTGCAGCAGAGCTGGTGCTGCATTTGAAACACTCCAGAGAATTCCAGGAACACTCATTCCTCTGCTGCATTGAACCTGAGGCCCAAGTTGCTCACCTTGGCTGTATTTTTTTTGCCTTTGGTGTTGCTCAGCTGTCTGTGTGCAGTTTTTACCTCCCTGAAGCACCTGAGAGAGAGGAGGGGGTCCCGGTGGGCAGCTGAGCTCTGAGGAATGTGCCTGCAGGCACAGGGACCCTGCTCCTCACCTGAGCTGGGGGTTAGACCTTCCTCTGTGCCAGCCCTGCTGACTCCATGGGAAACTGAGCCTGGAATTAGTGCTGAAACACAATTTAACCTCAGCACTTCCTTCCCACAGAAGAGACAAAAGCACCTTTTTAGCAAAAATAGGGTCGATAGGCTGTTTCTTTTTCTTTTTTCCGAGTTTAAGGTCACTCACCTTAGGCCCCTGGTAGATTTTAATGATTGCTGGCAAGTTGTCTGGCTGCTTTCTGGCTCTGTCAGCACAGGGCTGCCTGGCAAGGGTCCTGCCAGACATCTGCAGGGTGCAGAGGCTGTCCCAGGGCTGCGTGGGCACGTGGAATTGGGTCACTGCTCAGGGATGCACCAGGAGACTGAGACAGCACTGCTGGATGTGGTGTTTTGCACTGAAAGCTTTGCAATAAAAATCTCTTGTTCCTGCTGGCCCAGCCTGGCCAGTCTGTCTTGTCTTGGGGTTTTATTTGGGAAAGAAAACTCTCAGTCCAGTGAAGGAACTTGCAGAAGTTCTTGAAAAAAATAACACAACAAATGGGCATCTGTCATTTGATTGCTAAAAAATCACCAGATTTTTAAAAAACTGTATTTCTCTTCTGGTTTGTGCTGATGAAACCTAATTGTTTTTCAGACTGTATGAAAACAAAGGAGAAGCAGACTTCAGGGAGTCTCTGCTGCAGCTCTTTAAGTCCATCAATGAGATGATGAGCAGCAACTCTGATCAGACGGTCATAGTGAAGGTTTGTGCTTTCCAGATCTCCACTTTTGCATCCTAAACTACCATGAGGCAGTCCATGAAGTGTTTGCTTGTGTTTGTGCTTAAATGCTGGTTTTACCCCAAAAAAGGTTCGTATTTGGTGCTTCTGCTGAAGGGTTTGTGACCGTATAAAGAACTTTTCTTTGAACAAGCGAGTTCATAGAGTCCTAGCATCACTTAAGTTGGAAAAGACATCCAAGATAATAGGGTTGAAACTTTAATTGCTTCAAAAACCTCACTTTTATTTTTAAAAGAGAACTTAATTTGGGGTAACATTTGGCTTACTTAACTTGTATAAACTTAATGTTGAGGTATTTTTAAGGCATCATGTTTAAGATGCTGATGACAGTGTAGAGCCTCATATTTTAATGCACTTATTTCTCTCTGAGGCTGTTCAGGAACTTCAATATAGGATCTTAAGCCCTAGTACATATTTTAAAGGGAAAATCAGGAGTGAAGGAGACTGAAAACTCCACCCTTCATCCCTTATCCCTTTCCTTGTGTCCCTTTAGAACAGGATCTGCTTTTGGTAACGTTGGCTTATGGAATGGGAGTGGGGTCCCTGCCCTCAAATGGGTGCTGATATCAAAGAGCAGAAACATTGAATTACAGGACTGGTGGCTTTTGGTATCCAGAGGAGGCTGGATACAAGAGTCAGTGGATCTTTTTCATCATGGCAAACTACAGAGACTGCCCTAAATGTGTGTTTGATAAGCTGCACCTTGAACCTCTCCTGTGCTTCCAACCAGAATTTGTAAAAAAATGAAACTCCTGACCCAGCCCTGCTGAATCTGTTGAGAGATGATCAAGGGGCTGAGAATTGGGGCAGAATTTGGGGACGGTTGGATTCTTCCTGCCCAGGTGGCTGCAAAGACAGCCATGGGGAAAGCCCTGTGCCAGTGGAGGAGGTTCCTGGGGAAGTCCAGCAGGAGAAGTGCTGAGTCCAAGGCCCCAGTCCTGTGTAGCTGAGCTCGGGGGCTCCTGATGCCAGGGCTGGAAAGAGATGATATTCGAGTCCCTTCCAACCCAAATCTTCCTGGAGTTCTTGTGCTGTTTGGTACTTTGCTGAAGCTTTGTAGAAAAGCAGTGATTTTAAACAGGTTAAGTCCCCACGTCCCTGTGTTGTGGAGGAAGATAACAGATCTTGCTGTAGCAGTTCCAGGTTTTTGCACTGATTTTTATATTTATTGGGGATGCTATATAAGTCTAGACAAAATAAGTCTGTCTGGAGAGAGATAAGAAGTTGCAGAGACCTACACAGAAAATGAAGGTGATTTACATGAAACGAGGCAGATGCTTCTTTCACACATCCCAGTGTTCCTATTCCTCCTTGCAAAAACAGGAATCTGCCTTGGTATTTATTACCATGGAGCAGAACTGCCACTGGAAATTTTCTCTGAGATCTTCCCAACTCTTTGGGCTGGATAGAGTGGATTTTTTTTTTCCTGTTGGGGGGGTAGCCTTCAAGCTGGCACAGAATGAATGGCTGCAGTCTTGTGTTCTTAGCAAGAATTCCTCTTTATCTATTCAAATATTTATGTCCTTGTGGAGGCTGATGAGCTGTTGTTGACTGTATGTCTTCAGTTTCTTAATATTTTGCATTTAAATTGCTGCTGCTTCTTTTTTTTTTTTTTTTTTGAGTTTTGAAGGCTTTGAGTACCAAAAAAAGTTTCCTGAAAACTCTCTGAATTGTACAAGGATTTAAGGGTGCAGAGCACAAAAAGAGTCTTGGAATTTGTACCTCTTTTAGGATTATGGATCTTTAAAAATTCTTAAGGTGGGGGAGAATTTATACCATTTCTATATATATAAAGACATTATTAAAGGGCTATTTTAAATTTGACTGGTGCTACATTTGCTATGGATTTTTGCAGTAAATAGGTAAAATTCCATATTACAACTTGGAACATGATTTGAGCGGAGTTTTACTGGCACTCAAACCTCTTAAAGCACTTTACTGGCACTTATACCTCTTATTTCTTTTGCCTTTTATAAACTCAGATATATTGGACTTAACATGTTGAGATGAAAGAATGATTAAAACCCACTTTCACCCCAGGCTATAAAGGCAGCAATAATCAGTCCTGTAGGTTGGAATTTGAGGAGGTGATCAGGTAAAAATTACAGTCTTCAAAACAACACAGAGGGTTCTTTGTAGTTAGTTAACTAAATACAATTTTTAGAAGGTTTTTTTTGTGTGTCATGGTTATCTGCAGGGGAGACAGACATTTCAGGGCTGCCTTTTCCACTTGTTTGTTTAAGGTGTGGAGAGGGAAATCCAAGCAGTGATTTGAGCTGACAGATGCTTTGGTTGTTCTCTCACTAACAAAAATTCTCCTTGCGTGCTGAGTGGCCGTGGGCTGCAGCAGTAGCTTGGGAAGGGGAGATTGCAGTTGCTTTTTCAAGCATCAGTTTGATTTTAAGAGTTAAACCTGATTAAATAAGGTGAGCAGCATTTGGTGTGTGCATGCATTTTTAATGGTTACAAGTGTACTGAGCCTTCCTGGGTTTATTCCTGTTTTCTGCTAATTGGTGCATGATAATTATTTCCTCAACCTTCTCCTGCTGAAGCATGAGCTCAGCTGGAGCCGAAGAGTGATGTTTCAAGTTTGGATGAAAATGCAGATATTCCTTAGTCAGGTATTCCTGCATCTCTGGGGATCAGGAGGAGGGAGCTGGGCCCCTCTCAGCAGGGCCCCTCTGATATTTGCTGTCCTGATTCCCTTCAGGGTGACTGGGAGAAGACAGCCTGGGAGCTTTCAATGATCGGAGTTAAGGAGGTGTGAGCACTTTGTGTGTGTAAAATTATCCTGTGTGTGACCACAGAGAGCTGGAGAGTGGAAGATGAGACCATTTCTTAATGTGAATTCTGCTGTGCCTGTGGGTTTTTAAGAACCCTGGTCACTTTTAGCACATTTCGCAGTGCCCACTCTGTACTTTAATATTGTTTGTACAATTCCTAGACATACGTGTATTTACATTTTCATATATTTGGCATATGCAATGTCTGAAATTGAGGAGTTTGGTATCCCTGAGTACCTGAACTGATTGAAATCTAGGGAGAGAGTACTCAGCAAAATTTAAGAATATTATCTGGAAAAATGCCTAGGGTTTGAGATCTATTGCACTGTAGTGGTCTATTGATTGCTAAAGCCACAGAAAAGTATTTAAATGAAGGCAGAGAAATACATTGCAAGATACCTGAGAAGAAAACAAGAAACTGTGTTAATCTGCAGATTTTGGTGTTCGTCTGCAGGGCTTTTCCAACAGGTGGAATCCCTAATAACCATCCCTTCAAATCAGCTCAGTAACAAAATGCATCACAGACTGAGGTTTCTGTGCCTCTTAGAATCCACACGGGAAATATCTCCAGAAGATATTTTTTTGTGATCATTCTTTGGGCTGTTTTACACTGAATTTAGTGCCACAGGTGCTGCTTTGGTTGGGAATGAGTAACTGGGACAAAAACTTCTTTGGTTTGTGGAGTGAGTAAGTGCTCTAGGCTGGGGCAAATCTAAAATAGTGTTCAGGTGTTGAGGGTAGTGTTTCATCCAGCTGCTGATGGGCTGAACTTGCTTTGGATGAGTTTAATGGAATGGCACCCCAGATAATGCTGGGGTAGAGGGGAGGTGCTTTGTGCTGAATGACTCAAAAGATGAAAATTAGCATTAAAATAATGTTCAAATGGAGTCGGGTAAAACAAATTTATTGCTTTGTCAAACAAAAGAGTTCAGAAGAATGCACTGTATTTGGCAAGGAGTTTTTGTGCTTAATTTGGAGACCAGGCGTGCTGATGGGAATGAATGGCTTTGGAAAATGACAGTTTTAAATTAAGGATTTTTTTCTTTTATGGACTACAAAGAGCTGAACTTAAACCCCAGAAAAAAGCTGTGGTGTTCTGCTCAGAAATCATTTTGTTTAATACTTTGCAAATGTCATTTGGTCAATCTAATGACAACCTTAAGTTAGTTGTTTTTTTTTTAAACAGCTACTGCAAAGAAGCTTTTGTGGCTTCTTTTTTTGTCATTCCATTTATAAACCCAAGAATGGGATAATTTTCCATTGTTGCAAGATTGCTTTGCTGTAATTCTTTCTTTTCACTCACCAGCGACCACTGTTATTATCACAGAGGTAATTTCTCTTTTGTGTTAATTAAGGGATCTCTCCATATTCTCAACTGTGTAACAACCAAAAGTAAATGAGTAAAACTCTTCTTGTTTCTGTCTATTATCCGAAATTATATCAGAAGTACTTTAAGGTGCTTAGCAAGGTTGCCCTGTCTTATTTTAACGTGCTTTTATTTGCCTGATGACATGAAGAAAAGTCTTGTACCTGTTCCCCCATCCTTTTTGGGAAGAAATTAAAGAAATTTCCCTGTAAAGGAGCTCCTCCTGGTAGTTTGAGCAGTTGGGACTCTTTTCGTCCCAATAAATAAATAAAACTTACTCGTATTTAAATATTGAAGTGTCAAAGTTTTTTGAGGTTTGAAGTTTTCCCCGCCCAGAAAAAAACCTGCAGAAAAAAATTCCTTTCAGAATAAAGATAAATAATTCAGACAAGCTTTTAGTCATAGAAACTCCTTGAACTTTTAGATCTGGGCAATGTGCTGATTTTCCTCTTGGTAGATCCCATTCTTTACCTATTTTTGTCTCATTAAACCTGTCTGGAAATGAGCTATCAGTGAGAAAAGAGCAGCGTGGGCAGTGCAGGGCACCCTTCACTGATGTTCAGAGGGGCCACTGATGGGAATAACAATTCCACTGCACTTGATCGTATTTATTCTGCCTTTTTCTTTATGTTCGAAGGGATTTCTTCCCTCAGATGGTCTTTTGATACCAACACGAGTTTGTTACTTCAACAAAAATGTGATTTCGCTGCCAGCTCTGAAGGTGCTCGGGAGAGCACAATTAGCTGTGAAGTCATTAGAAGCCCATCAATGAATTTATCTTAAAGGTTGCAAAGGGTCCTGCTCCCCATAGAGAGCTGGTTGGGATGATTTAGGGAATAACTTGCAATTAGTCCGCGGAACGATAAATTCTGAGAATTGCCGTGCCTTGCATTGGCTGTGCAGAGAACTGTGGCCATCAATTATTGCTTAATTTATTCCATTTAAGGCCAAGCTTTGGCTTTCCTGGCCCTGATTATTTTCACTTAGTGAGTTGTATTTCTTGGCCCAGTTAATTGCCTTTTTCGTGGTTTGTGAGGGTATCCGTGAGGCGCTGAGCAGGTCCATGGCTTGGCTTGGCGTGCAGGGAGGGTCAGCTCACGCAGGGAAGGACTTGGCGTGGAACAATGATGTTGGGGAGGATGAAAGAGGAAAGCCTTATAAATATGATTACCTGGCAAAAGATGCTGAGAATATGGAAACTATAAGCGAGATTGAAATGAAGACAAGCTCTGAGATACCAAACCCCAGTGACTGAACAACTGGAAAACAATGGTATGGCCACTGAAGGTAATCCCCTTTTGATTAAACAATCCCCTTTTGGTTAAACAATCCCCTCTGCTTGCAGACAGGTCCAAGGGTCAGAGCAGACCCTGCCAACTTGGCAGAGGGTCCAAAAAGCAGTTTTTAGAGTTTAAAATCTAACGCCGTATGGTAATGCAATGACTCTCATAGGCTGTATGTAAATGATGTAGGATTTGTAGCTTGTTCTAGATTGGTTAGTGAAAATTAGAATATTCAGCACAGAAGATGATTTATTGTGTTGTAAACGGCAACCACGGCATTTGATATTCTGTCTTTATTCAATCCTCCTTCTCTCTCTCTCTCTCACCTCTCTGCCCTGCTCTGAGCTGTGTCTGGCAGCTCCTGGCAGCTCCCCTACACCCACACCCTTCCACAATAAACCTCATGCTCTAAGACCAAACTTCAGAGATCTCTCGTCTCCGTCTCAACTGTCCGAAACAAAACCGGGGACGAATCCCACCCAATCCCTTTCCCACACAGATGTGGTGTTCCCGGGGGAAGCTGCTGTGTGTTTGTGAGAGTATGTTTGTGAGTGGGAGGAGCAGAGGCTGAGCGCTCTGAGTTTGCTGCAGGCTGCCGTGGCCTCGCTGATGTCATCCTGAGCCTTGTGAATCACAGCCTGGGCAAAAAAATCAAATCCCACCAATACCCCCCAGCCAACGGAGCAGTGAGTGTACAGGGAAGTTCAGCTCAGGGAGAATATATCCATTATTCATGCAACGCACTGGCTCACTCTGCTTTCTCTCCTTTTCATCCTTCCCCTTTGCTGCTTTATTTGTGTGCTTTGTAATACTGGAAATGACTGATTTTGTAACTTGATAAGGGTGGGAATAATTTGTCACTCGTTTTGTACAAAGAGAGCAGCCCCTTCGGGCAGGAAAATTTTTATTGCGGCCCAGCTTGAAACTGTGTGTAATTATTGAGTGCATTTGTGAGCCTGATCTTCCCAGCTTTGGGGGTGCTTCTCGTGTGATCACAGGGAAATTACTGCAAAAATTACTGCTTGATTGAACATTAAGGTTCCTCGCTGCTGTGGTTTTTTAGTGCTGGTTGGAATTTTCGAGTGTGTTTAAGGCATCCCTGTGTAACCATGGAATTACGATTTTTGGCTTAGCTTGCCACGTGCTTCTTGTGGAAATGAGGAATTGGAACCTTTGTCCAGTGCTGATCAGGAGTGAAAAGTAATTAATTTCTTTAAAAGGAAAAAAAAAATCCCCCAAACCAGATGCTTATTTGTTTTTTCCTGATGTTATATGAAAAGACATGAGCAGGGTATTTTTATTTGCTGAATTTCATATTCCTCATTTCTGCATTCTGATATCCTGGGAATAACCAACATTGCGATGGAGCTGCTGCTCACAAAAATCTGCTTCAGCTTTAACAGAGTAAAATCTACACTGAGAGCTGCTCTTTTACATGATTTAACACCAATAAAACATTATTTTAGTAGCCCTTTGCATTAGACAGGTACAGATTTAACCATGGGGCTGCAGAGCTTCATTGTCTGATCATCTTGTCACATAATCGAGCCAGCTGAGGTGGGAAATCGGGAAATACACTTGCACAATCTTCTTTAAATCTCCAGAATTAAACTTTAATTGGGTTGTCCATAAAGCAGACCCTGAGTTGCTGCTAATTGTTGCAGCTCTGAGCTGTAAATGGCTGTTGTAAATAGCGTTTTACCCCACAGCAGCTCACGGAAGCCGTTCACATGTTCGTTTTTACGCTCCTGCCGGGGCGCGCCGTGCGAAATTTTAATTCGAGATATAAAATGCGAGCTCTCTTTTAAGATGTGTTACTAAACATTTATTGCTCCACGCCTGTGTTGATCAGCAAATAAAGCCTGGCTTTAAAATGAGGTTCCTGCCTGGTCATTAGAGTCCTCATCCATCGCAGAGTGGCATAATTACAGAGTCCCCAGCTCAGGAGTCCTTTGGGTGATGTGGGAGTGTTTGATGATTGACTCAGTGGATTATGAATAAAAACTTGACTGCTCTGAATCTGCCCCCAGCCCATGGACAGGTTGGGGTCCCTTTGGAGAGGGCTCTGGGCCTTGGTGGCTGCTCAGAGCTCTCCTTGGGTGCCATCAAACCGAGGACTTGTTGCTTTGGGGAGCTGTGGGATTGGGTTTCAGACAGGGGCTGTGGCAGGACGGTGGAGCTCTTGGAAAATAAAGGAGAGGTTTTGTGTGCACAAACTCCTCTGAGCTGTTTCCCTGGGGCTCTCCTACCTGTGGGAACCACTGGGGATGGGAATTGTGTGTCCCCAGGTGCAGGGGATGGAAATTACGGTTTGGGCTGGAAGGGACCTTAAATCCCTTCCCATCCCATTCCATCCCAGCCCTGCCATGGCAGGGACACCTCCCACTGTCCCAGGCTGCTCCGAATTCCAACCAAAATCCCTTGGACACTGCCAGGGATCCAGGGGCAGCCACAGCTTCTCTGGGAATTCCATCCCAGGGCCTGCCCACCCTCCCAGGGAGCAATTCCTTCCCAATATCCCATCCAGCCCTGCCTCTTTTCAGGCAAAAATATGTCTGTAATCAAACAATCTGATTTTATCAATAAAACACAAAGCTAAGGGAGGCAAGTCAGGCTGTTCTGGTCTATATTTCAATTACTCTGAGTTTTTTCCTAGTCTGGTGCTCAGTGCACACAAGAACTACTAATTGTTCCTAAGAAATGGAAAGACGAAATGAGTAAAAATTGCTCCAAACAGTTAAAATATTAAACATCTGTTTGTATCTTCCGAGCTCTTTCATGTGCTGTGCGGTGGAGTGGCAGCTGCGAGTTCAAGGGGAATTGGGAAGAGCCACGGTTTCATGAGGGCTACCAAGAATTTACTGCAGGGGAAAAAATGATAATTAGGCCTTTTTGTTTAATTTTTAAGTAGAGGAGTGAAAATTAAACCCAAACAACTACAGCATGGCTCAGGAGGAGGATGGGAAAGTGCTCTACAAAGTTGGCAATAAGGGATTAGAGACACCAAAAGGTTGATATAAAATGTTGGAAGGAGCTTATAAATCTCTAATTTTGGTATAATTTTTTCCCAGTTTATGAACATTTCATACCTCTTTCTTCTTTTAAACCTTTTAAGTTTAAAAGTTTAATTTTTGTTGAGTTTCAACTCAGATGTCACAGAAAGTGGTGAAACCAAAACCACCAGGACGTGTCTGATTCTCCTCTTGCAGTCTTTGCATCACCTTTAAACACATTAATTTTGGTCTTATTTGGGTTTTTTGTTGTTTGTTTTTTTTTTTTAGGGGGCAGCGCTTAAATACTTGCCAGCTATTGTCAATGATGTGAAATTAGTGTTTGATCCAAAGGAACTCAGGTGAGTAGAGTTAATAAAATGTGGAGTGTTAACTTTATATAAATCTTTATTTTGTATATATATATATATATGCACTCACAAATGTATAAAAATATATACTGAGACAATGAAATATGGATCACCTGAGAAGTTTTATCACTTTTATTACATTTTTTTTTGTCCCTTGCAGATATTTTTAAGGCCTACTCAAAGGGCCTGTTTTTCTTAAAATAAGATGTGTGACAAACTTTGCAGTACAAATGATATAGCAAGAATTATCAATCAGGCAGCTGAAATCAAAACTCGAGCTGGACCATGGTACCTCACTCTATGAAGTATAAATTTCATGTAAATAATAAAATAATAAATAATTTAGTGAGCCCAGTTGCTGGATTGATGTGTCAGTAGCTCATAAATACTGCAGTGTTGTTAGTAAATAAAAAGGGTAATAATGAGATGTTTAAGAAAAAAAAAGCAATAGAGAAACAAAATAAAAATGGTATTTTGGGAGAGCTTTTAACTTAAGAGACAAAATAATGACATTAAAAACTAAAGAAATGTGTTAAAAACTATTCACGTTTCTCTGATTTTTGGGTCAGTTTTTTTTTTGTCTCAAAAAAACTGAGTTTGCTCATCCAAAAGCGAGAAATTGTGTGTCTGGCTCTTCCTGTGGGTGTTTTCCCGTGGTTGGGCCAGGCTTTAATGACTTTTTCCATGCCCTGTGTGCAGCAAGCTCTTCACCGAGTTCATCCTGAACGTGCCCGTGAGCCGCCTGACCATCCAGAAGCTCTACTGCCTGATCGAGATCGTGCACAGCGACCTCTTCACCCAGCACGGTGAGCGTTCAGGGCTCCGTCCCTGGGCCAGCCCCGTCCCCTGCCGTCCCAGGGGAGCTGCGACACGGTCCAGGTGTTCCTGGGAAGGATGAGAGGATTTGGGGAGCCTGGGACACGGTCCAGGTGTTCCTGGGAAGGATGAGAGGATTTGGGGTGTCTGGGACACACGGTCCAGGTGTTCCTGGGAAGGATGAGAGGATTTGGGGAGCCTGGGACATGGTACAGGTGTTCCCTGGGAAGGATGAGAGGATTTGGGGTGTCTGAGACACGGTACAGGTGTTCCTGGGAAGGATGAGAGGATTTGGGGTGTCTGGGACACGGTACAGGTGTTCCTGGGAAGGATGAGAGGATTTGGGGTGTCTGGGACACGGTACAGGTGTTCCTGGGAAGGATGAGAGGATTTGGGGTGTCTGGGACACAGTACAGGTGTTCCTGGGAAGGATGAGAGGATTTGGGGAGCCTGGGACACAGTACAGGTGTTCCTGGGAAGGGTGAGAGGATTTGGGGTGTCTGGGACACGGTCCAGGTGTTCCTGGGAAGGATGAGAGGATTTGGGGAGCCTGGGACACGGTCCAGGTGTTCCTGGGAAGGATGAGAGGATTTGGGGAGCCTGGGACACGGTCCAGGTGTTCCTGGGAAGGATGAGAGGATTTGGGGTGTCTGGGACACGGTCCAGGTGTTCCTGGGAAGGATGAGAGGATTTGGGGAGTCTGGGACACAGTACAGGTGTTCCTGGGAAGGATGAGAGGATTTGGGGAGCCTGGGACACGGTACAGGTGTTCCTGGGAAGGATGAGAGGATTTGGGGTCTCTGGGACACAGTACAGGTGTTCCTGGGAAGGATGAGAGGATTTGGGGTGTCTGGGACACGGTACAGGTGTTCCTGGGAAGGATGAGAGGATTTGGGGAGCCTGGGACACAGTACAGGTGTTCCTGGGAAGGATGAGAGGATTTGGGGTGTCTGGGACACGGTCCAGGTGTTCCTGGGAAGGATGAGAGGATTTGGGGAGCCTGGGACACGGTGCAGGTGTTCCTGGGAAGGATGAGAGGATTTGGGGAGCCTGGGACACGGTCCAGGTGTTCCTGGGAAGGATGAGAGGATTTGGGGTGCCTGGGACACGGTACAGGTGTTCCTGGGAAGGATGAGAGGATTTGGGGTGTCTGGGACACGGTCCAGGTGTTCCTGGGAAGGATGAGAGGATTTGGGGTGTCTGGGACACGGTCCAGGTGTTCCTGGGAAGGATGAGAGGATTTGGGGTGTCTGGGACACGGTGCAGGTGTTCCTGGGAAGGATGAGAGGATTTGGGGTGTCTGGGACACGGTACAGGTGTTCCTGGGAAGGATGAGAGGATTTGGGGTGTCTGGGACACACGGTACAGGTGTTCCTGGAAAGGATGAGAGGATTTGGGGAGCCTGGGACACGGTACAGGTGTTCCTGGAAAGGATGAGAGGATTTGGGGAGCCTGGGACATGGTACAGGTGTTCCCTGGGAAGGATGAGAGGATATGGGGAGCCTGGGACACAGTACAGGTGTTCCTGGGAAGGGTGAGAGGATTTGGGGTGTCTGGGACACGGTCCAGGTGTTCCTGGGAAGGATGAGAGGATTTGGGGTGTCTGGGACACACGGTACAGGTGTTCCTGGGAAGGATGAGAGGATTTGGGGAGCCTGGGACATGGTACAGGTGTTCCTGGGAAGGGTGAGAGGATTTGGGGTGTCTGGGACACAGTACAGGTGTTCCTGGGAAGGATGAGAGGATTTGGGGTGTCTGGGACACGGTGCAGGTGTTCCTGGGAAGGGTGAGAGGATTTGGGGTGTCTGGGACACGGTGCAGGTGTTCCTGGGAAGGATGAGAGGATATGGGGAGCCTGGGACACGGTCCAGGTGTTCCTGGGAAGGATGAGAGGATTTGGGGAGCCTGGGACACGGTACAGGTGTTCCTGGGAAGGGTGAGAGGATTTGGGGTGTCTGGGACACGGTACAGGTGTTCCTGGGAAGGATGAGAGGATTTGGGGAGTCTGGGACACAGTACAGGTGTTCCTGGGAAGGATGAGAGGATTTGGGGTGTCTGGGACATGGTCCAGGTGTTCCTGGGAAGGATGAGAGGATTTGGGGAGCCTGGGACACGGTACAGGTGTTCCTGGGAAGGATGAGAGGATTTGGGGAGCCTGGGACACGGTACAGGTGTTCCTGGGAAGGATGAGAGGATTTGGGGTGTCTGGGACACGGTCCAGGTGTTCCTGGGAAGGATGAGAGGATTTGGGGAGCCTGGGACACGGTCCAGGTGTTCCTGGGAAGGATGAGAGGATTTGGGGTGTCTGGGACACGGTCCAGGTGTTCCTGGGAAGGATGAGAGGATTTGGGGTGTCTGGGACACGGTCCAGGTGTTCCTGGGAAGGATGAGAGGATTTGGGGTGTCTGGGACACGGTCCAGGTGTTCCCTGGGAAGGATGAGAGGATTTGGGGAGCCTGGGACACACGGTACAGGTGTTCCTGGGAAGGGTGAGAGGATTTGGGGTGTCTGGGACACGGTCCAGGTGTTCCTGGGAAGGATGAGAGGATTTGGGGTCTCTGGGACACGGTCCAGGTGTCCCTGGGAAGGATGAGAGGATTTGGGGTGTCTGGGACACACGGTCCAGGTGTTCCTGGGAAGGATGAGAGGATTTGGGGAGCCTGGGACACGGTCCAGGTGTTCCTGGGAAGGATGAGAGGATTTGGGGTGTCTGGGACACACGGTACAGGTGTTCCATGGGAAGGATGAGAGGATTTGGGGTGTCTGGGACACGGTCCAGGTGTCCCTGGGAAGGATGAGAGGATTTGGGGTGTCTGGGACACGGTCCAGGTGTTCCTGGGAAGGATGAGAGGATTTGGGGTGTCTGGGACACGGTCCAGGTGTTCCTGGGAAGGATGAGAGGATTTGGGGAGCCTGGGACACGGTACAGGTGTTCCATGGGAAGGATGAGAGGATTTGGGGTGTCTGGGACACGGTGCAGGTGTTCCTGGGAAAGGTGAGAGGATTTGGGGAGCCTGGGACACGGTACAGGTGTTCCTGGGAAGGATGAGAGGATTTGGGGAGCCTGGGACACACGGTACAGGTGTTCCTGGGAAGGATGAGAGGATTTGGGGAGCCTGGGACACAGTACAGGTGTTCCTGGGAAGGATGAGAGGATTTGGGGTCTCTGGGACACAGTACAGGTGTTCCTGGGAAGGATGAGAGGATTTGGGGTGTCTGGGACACGGTACAGGTGTTCCTGGGAAGGATGAGAGGATTTGGGGAGCCTGGGACACAGTACAGGTGTTCCTGGGAAGGATGAGAGGATTTGGGGTGTCTGGGACACGGTGCAGGTGTTCCTGGGAAGGATGAGAGTTTAAGATCAGAATCCCGCAATGGTTTGGGTGGGAAGGGACCTTAAAGCCCATCCTGTTCTCCTCCTGGATTGGGGGGCACCTTCTGATGCCTGAAACAGAGGCCAAGACAAATCAGGAGTATAAAAAGGACAAATTTATTCAAGACCTTCAAGGTCCATTTGGGCAAGCGAAGTCCCCTCAGGGACTACACCCAAAAGGGACGTTGGGTCAGGAGCCCTTCACCTTTTATAATTTCTGTCCCATTAGCATATTGGCCCTTAATTCTCCAATCTCACCCTCAGGTGATGATGTTCACCACCCCAGGCCTGCTCCCCCAGCTCACAGTTGTTTCCATATTTTCAGGCCCTAGGGCAACAAATATGTCCTTGAATCTGTGTTCAGAGAGCCTTGTTTGGCCAAAGGTGCTGGAATAGAGGATTTTAGCTCTTTGTAAGAAACACAGAGCTACAGCAAGTTACAGATACATGAAGAGTGAAAAACTAGAAATACCTGAAGGCATCACTTCCACTGTCCCAGGTTGCTTCAATCCCCATCCAGCCTGGTCTTGGACGTGAGAAAATCCTAACTGACACTGCAGATTGCAAATGGTGAAGAAGTGCGAAATTACTAAAAACCTGCAGTTTGTTATTTTCAAAGGGCACGAATCAAGCACGTTGTTGGCCTCTGTTGTCACTTTGTGTTGGGGTTTATCAGAATCATTAATTCAGCTTTTGTGCTCGCTGAACTCGTGGGGGAAATGGAAGGTTTTGATGTCCTTTCTCCCTCGAAGCTGTTCTGGCTGAAGCAAAGCAGCCCAGAAACCTTTCAGATGTGCTGTTCATCCGTGCCTTATTATTTTCTCCTTTTCCATTAGTGGGCTAGTGAAAGATAAGTTCAAGCACTCGTCCTACAGATTTCCTCCTTTGAGGTGAAACACTTGATTCGTTTTCAGGCTGGCTGCAGGTTAAACTGACCCAAACAAAGTGTTTGTGTGCTGTCAGGGAAGGTAATGAGGGAGCAAATAGGCACTGCCTCAGTGAGAAAGGAGATTTGAAAGGATTCTTCTCTTATATCACAAAAGCTGCGACCACTGAGTGCTGATAAAACGAATTTTTCTGGTTCCAATAAAAAAAAATTCTTCTTGGTGGATTGGCATTGGGGTGGTTTTATACCCCTTAAAATACCTGAAAAACAGAGTTTATCAGCTGTGTCACTGTGTTCTTGCTGCCTTAAGAGTGTAGAAATTTAGTAGAAACAGCAAGTCCAGACTTTATCCTCAACTTTTGAGGGGATTTGAAATTATTCAGCCCCTAAATGCTGGATTTTCAAGAAGAAAAAGGAGGAATGCAGGTGGAGTTGCTGGTGTTGGGGCTTCAAATGGTACTGGTGTCCCCATGAACATTTTCATGTTTCCTGGGTAGCTGTGCATCACTATTATTCCTTTGCTTCCTTCATTCTCAGCTCACTGTCTGTGTAATAATTTTATTATTCTCCTGGCTGCTCTCAGGTTGCCAGGACTTTGGGGCAGAAGTCAGTAATATCAGGTATCATCCTTTACTCTCTTGGGAAGGAAAAAATTGAAATAGCTCAGATAAAACAAGAAATTGGGTGTAAAATACACTCCTGAGAAAGGCTGGAGGGGCAGACAGTGCATTTACCGTATTCATCTTTGAATATTCAATTCCCTTATTGCAGCAGTTGAATTTTCGGAGGGGGAGGCAGGAATTGTGTGTGGCTGCTTTGTGTTTCAAACCTCATCTGGAACTCAGCCCTTGAGGGTGCAGGGAATGGTGTGGTCCGACATTACTGAGCTCCTGAGAAATGTAAATGGCTGTGTTTTAATGGGAAGGTGATTAATCAGGACTCGGGGCAGGTTTGCTGACAGAACAGCGCTGTTTAATGGCTGTGAGATCTTATCAGGGGCTCCTGACCAGGCTCTGCCTGTCACTGCCTCTTCCTGGGGCTGCAATCCAGGGGCTCTGCTGGGGCTGGCATGGGATGGGGTTGGAATGGGATCAGCTTGGGATGGGATTGGGATGGGATGGGGATTCCAGACACGTGCACACTCCCAAACCATGCTGGGATTCCCAGGGATGTCTGGGGGGTTTATGTGTTTTCCTAAGAGCCGCTCTTGCTGCTGGTATTGCAGAATCCCACACTGGTTTGGGTTGGAAGGGACTTTAAAGCCCATCCAGTGCCACCCCTGCCATGGCAGGGACACCTCCCACTGTCCCAGGCTGCTCCAAGCCCCAATGTCCAGCCTGGCCTTGGACACTGCCAGGGATCCAGGGGCAGCCACAGCTGCTCTGGGCACCTGTGCCAGGGCCTGCCTACCCTCACAGGGAACAACTCCCTCCCAATATCCCATCTAAAGCTTAAGTTTTTTCAGCTCAAAGCCATTCCCTGTGTCCTGTCCCTCCATCCCTTGTCCCCAGTCCCTCTCCAGCTCTCCTGGAGCCCTTCAGGCCCTGCCAGGGGCTCTGAGCTCTCCCTGGAGCCTTCTCCTCTCCAGGTGAGCACCCCCAGCTCTCCCAGCCTGTCCTCGTAGGAGAGGAGCTCTGTTCCTCTGATCTTTTCACCATAATTCTTCACCATCATCATTCTCTAAAGTTTGTATCTGAAGCCCCAGTTGTGCTTTCATAAACACTCCAATTCACTTGAAAATAAATGAAACCCCTATCCACAGCTTTTTTAAAATTTAGATTTTTCTCTCCCTTGCTCTGTGGGTTGGAGTTCATTATTAAAATGGAGTTGCCTGCCTTTGCTGCTTCTCATTGATTCAGGAATTTGAAACTGATAGAGAATATTTTCTTATAAGCTGTCAGCTAATCCTGGATCCTGTTGCACAAACGAGATTTTCTTTTCTAAAAGCAATATGCGCTACAGGATTGTGGACTTAGGGAAGGCTGGCAAATGCACAGAAAATTTCATCAGCCCATTTCTGGTGGAGCAAAGGGCTCTAATTCTGTGCTTTGAGAGGTCAAGGAAGATTTATTTGTGTCTCCAGAGGAATTAAAAGTCAAAATACGTGAATTTGTGAAGTTTGAAGGATTTGGGGATGGGTGAGAGGGGTGGGTGTGCGAAGCAGTTTGCTAAAGCATTTTATTTTAGTGATGTTGAGTGGTGGATGATTCAGTGTGAAATGTGGGGAGTTTGGGACCTTGGATCAGAATGGACTCCAGTGGTGGGGTTTGTATATCTTCCAAAAAAAGATGTAAAATAAAGTTTTAAAATACTTTTTTTTTTTGTATTTTTAAGCACAAGATAAACATGAATATGTAGTAATTATATGTTCTCATATAGAAGCAAATGCCTCTATAAATAAATAACTTTTATCCCTACCACAATATAATAACATTATGTATATATAATGGAGTTTATATTATTTTATATACATTTTATGTATTTTATTTACGTATTATATATTACATTATATTATATAATGGAGACTTTGTATACATATATATATATATATATATGTATGTATATATATATAGTGGAGTTTCCACTCTGCTACTTAAAAACTAAACAAAAAGGCATAAATACAATTTTTCCCTGAGTGTGGAGCAGTCTAATAATAACTTGGTGCATATTTTCAGTTCCACACGTGGCAGTGCTCATGGTTGGGAGTTAAATGAAGTGTCCTATCCTCGCGAACATCAAGGTTTTGGTTTATGTAAACAGTGATTTGTCTGATTTGTTTTGTCCTATGGAGTTGTTTGGATTCTCTGTTGCTTTGTTTTCCAAATGACTTCCAGCTGATTGCCAAGTGAGCTGTGGAGCTGCTGTAGTGTGAAAGAGAAATTCCAGGGATTTCTCCGTGAGGAATTTGAGCCTATTGAATATTAGTAGACAACATCCAGCATTTAGAAGAGTTCTTCTTGTTTAATTACGACTCAACTCACAAGCTGTGTAGTGGACCAAAGTTCCTGAGCGCAGGTTACATTTTTTTGGACGCCTGAACTGAATTTGTTGTGTCCCCCACACTGTCCCCAGCCCCAGGTGCTCCCAGGTGGGAGCTGAGGTGGCACCTGAGGAGCCCTGGCAGCTGCACCGCAGGGAACGCAGTGTTCTGTGCTGATGGTTAATTGCAGACTGAGCCCTGTGACAAATGAATCAATTCTCCTTTCCCAGAAATTCAGCAGGACTGCCTTCCCATTGATCAGAGCAGCCCCAGCCAGTGCAGCTCGGAGGTGACTCAGGTATTAAAGTGATCTTTGCTCCCTCCCTGCCAGTGGGGCTTAGCAGGGCCCCGGAACATTCCCAAACCTCTAATTAGGGGCCTTTGAAGTTATTAAAGACTGATTCACCTCCCAGGCCTTGCAAAGACACGTTCTGTGCCTTTGCTGGAGCGCTCTGCAGCTGTGCCCTGGGGGTCTCCCCCTCCCCTGCCCTTGGGGACAGTTCACATTACCCCACCCTGTGCCCTGGGGGTTCTGCTTCCTCTGCTCCTTGCTTTCCCTGGTAGCCCAAAATGCAGGGAGCAGCGTGTCCTGGCGTTCCACAAGTGCACAGCCACGAGGCTGTGGTCACAGAGCATCTCTGGGGCAGGTCTGCTGAACCAGGCTGCTCACTGGGCTGACATTTATATGGATAATTAGTAATTAATTTTGACCTGGTGATTCCATCTGTGGAAGAACTCTGAGTACTTGAGCAAAGAAGGGGATTTTTTTTTTTTTTTTAATAGGAGCAAATGGTCATAGGCTGGACCAGTTCAGAGGCAGAAGTTTTTAAGGTGAGGTGAGGTTTTGGTTGAAAAGCTGGAAATCAATTTCTTTTTCCTGGTATTTTTATTTTTTTTTTTTGCATCTTATGTAAGCACTGAAGCACATCAGCCTGAAGGCCCTGAAAGCTGTGTTTGTAACCTCGTGTTTTGTGTGCAGACTGCAGGGAAATCTTGCTGCCAACAATGACAGACCAGCTCAAGTATCACTTGGAGAGACAAGAAGATTTGGAGGCTTGCTGCCAGTTGCTGAGTAACATCCTGGAAGTGCTGTACAAGAAAGATGTGGTGAGTGTGGGGTGGCTCTGGGATGAGTAACACTTCACAGGAATTGTTGTACTGAAGTGAATTAAGCAGCTAACTCTTGATGCCTCTGACTTTTTTCCCTTTTTTTTTTTTTTTTTTTTTTTGGTTAATGCAATCTCCTAACCAGCCTTTTCTAACTCTTTTTAGTTTTCCAGTGATGAGGATGTCTTGTGTAGCATCTTATACATCACATCCAGTACAGCATTTACTGTTCCTGAGGCACATCCAATACAGCTTTTATGATTAGAGAGTGAATAAATAAATATCCTTAGGAGTTAAACCTTCCTCATTTATGGTCTTCTAGGTGGAAAATGTTTTGTTGTGGTGTTTTTTCTTGTTTCTCCCATGGGCATTTTGGGAAATGTGCATTTGAGTTGTATTGTTGCTGACATGGTACCCAGACTTGCAGCATGTGTAATATCCCTTTTTTTTTTTTTTTTTTGCATAACATCTCTTTTTTGCTTTCTCTTGACCTCAACAAACGTACAAACATTGGTGCTTTGCCAGAGAGCTGCAGTGATTTGATGCTCTCCTAAAATTTGGGCTGCTGCTGCCTGAACCTTCAGTCCTGTGTAGAGTCATACACTAATTCACTTGGAAAGGACCTCGGGGGTCAGCTGCTCACATCCTATCTGCCATCTCATTTAATTGTGTTTTCTTGGGTTTGCTCTGATTTTGTTTCTTTCTGGAAGTAGCTCTGTGTGGCTGCTTCAGAGAGGGGATTGTTTCACGGGAGGGATTTGGTTCTGGCAGCTTGGCTGCTTCCTGTCACTCTTTGCTGGCTGAATTTCTGTCCGTGGCAGGAACTCACCTGCAGCTCCACCCTCTCCCAGGCTGATCCTGGCAGCAGGATCGGTTCCTGGGTGAATTTGTGCTGGTGATGGATCGCTCTTCAAATATGCAAATCCGTTTTTCATCTATAAAGTAAAAGATGAGAGCAAAGCTCATCTGTTTCTTTCTCCTTGTTGTGTTTCTGGCTTCATTTTTTGCCCATCATTCTGGACTTCTCCTTAAAAACTGCTTGGAATAAATATTTCATTTTCAGCTCTTTCAAAAGCAGTGGTGGATGGCTTCTAATACTGACTTGAAACAACTGACTGAAATTGGCAGTGTTGTAATGAAAGTTTTGCTCTGCTTTTCTTTTAATTGAGCTGTTGCAGAGCAGCCCCCCTTATTTGGCAATGCCTGTGGGGGTTTGATGTTGGAAAAATGACTTGGGGAAAGAAAATGAATAGGTAACTAAATGTCATAGGCTGTATTTCCAGGGACTCAGCTTTTCATTGACATTGGAACAACACATTTTAATTTATCAGTAGCGTGTATTAACAAAATACACTTTGTTGAAGTGGGAGACTCTTCCCCGCTTTTGATCAACAACAAGCGATGTTTTATTTAATTTTCACCAGACAGGTGGACTGAAAAACAACACAAATAGCTCCATTGTGTTGGTGTCTGCTGTATGGAGGTACCACTAATTTATTCCTTGTCCTCAGGGCCCCACGCAACGCCACGTGCAGATCATCATGGAGAACCTGCTGAGGACTGTGAACAGAACGGTGATTTCCATGGGACGGGACTCGGAGCTCATTGTAAGTGTCTCCTGATGGCAACTCAAATACTCTGTCACATCCTCCTGAACCTGGCTGTAATAGGATTGAAATCCCAGGTGACCCAAAGCAATCAAAACCTCCTCTCGCTGGCTGTGTGCTCAGGAAGCTGCAAAGCACTGCCTGCTAATTTTGCTGTGGTTGACACAGGGAGAGAGGGAAAAATGCTTGAAAAATATCTGTGAGCAGGTGATTAGCCAGGATTGATATCTGTGTGCACCGAAATGATGCAGGATTGGTAATTAGCCAGCTGAGAAGCGTGGAAATGAGAGTCTTGGCTGTTTGTTACTGCATTACAAGCGTTTACTTTTCTTTTTGACTAAAACTGAGATAACCAAGGTAAGTGTTCAAATGATTGAAGAACAGAGCCCAAAATTATCCTTTTGAATACCTAGAGGAAGGACTTCGTGTGACTTACTACTGTAATTTTAAAGCCTGACACTTGAATTATTCAATTGTTAACTAATTAATATTGGACTAAATAATGAAAAAAATAGTGAGGCCTGTTGATATCTGAAATGGGGATAGATCTGAGTGTTTTGGGAGTCTCGCCATGTGTTTTTGGGAGTCTCGCTGTGTGTTTTTGGAAGTTTTGCCATGTGTTTTTTGGGAGTCTCGCCATGTGTTTTTGGGAGTCTCGCTGTGTGTTTTTGGGAGTCTCGCTGTGTGTTTTTGGGAGTCTCCCTGTGTGTTTTTGGGAGTCTCGCTGTGTGTTTGCCTTTCCCCTTGTGTTGTTTCTCAGCTGTCTGCATGTGGCAGGATCTCTGCAGGAAGCTGCTCACCGTGGGCCAAGGTTGTGCTGTGTGTGAGCGTTGTCCCTCTGTTGTGCAGCAGTTGGGCTCAGTTTGGCTCCATGCACTGATGTCTTTCCCACGAAGGGGTTAATCGTTGGTCAGAGATGAGTCCATCAGCAGCTTGGTTTTTGGATCTCCGCTTCGCCTCCCAATTTCAATGCTCTCTGTTACTGCACACAGTGATATTTGACTTTTTGAAGGGCTCTGTGTCCTCAGCACATCTTCCTTACCTCCTGCTGCCCATTTCCTTGGCACGGGGGCAATGTGGCATTTCCTTGGCTTGTCGTGGCAAATCTGCTGCGATTTCATTTTGTCTTTAGTGCATCATCCACTGGCTTAGTTTTGGCCTTCCACTTGTATCACTTTGGGTTTTGCCGTAAGGAAGGGATGATGGATCTCCAGATCCATTGCTGGAGCAAGAAATCACAGAATCCCAGGCTGGTCTGGGTTGGAAGGGACCCTAAAGCTCATCCTATTCCACCCCTGCCATGGGCAGGAACACCTTCTGCTATCCCAGGCTGCTCCATCCCTGTCCAGCCTGGCCTTGGACACTGCCAGGGATGGCAATCCACAAGCTCTGCGGGGAAATGGTTCCAAGCAGATCATTCCTCCAGAATATTCCAATGTTGGGATGCAGTAACAGTGCAAGGAAGTTGAAAGACTTGTGTGTTATTTTAACTCCCTCAGTTTCCATCTGACTATGAATTAATTATTGTTTTGCTGAACATGATTCAGGTGATATTTAAAAATGTTAATTATGCCTTTTGCAGTTCCCAGATTAATTTGAAAACTTGTGTGTGTGTTCTAGCTCAGTACCGTGGTATTCAAGATCTCCATCGTGCTCACGAGTACAGCTTGGAACCCCTCCATGCACAGCCTCTATAATCAGCTAATGAATACTGATATTTCAGGGTATTTTTAATGAGTACTTACTCCTACCTTACAATGCAGCCTTTGCTGAGAAGATTCCCCTGTTAAATAACCAGCAGCAACTCATTTTTGTGGTGTCAGCAAAGTAAGAGGAGTGAAATGCATAATAGCAATAATTAGGGAACATAACCTGACCTCTCTTGGATCAGGTTTGGGTTGGAATGATGCATTCATTTTTCTTCTTTTAGTTCTACCTGTAGTAGGGAATTAACCACACAGGATGACTGGAAGGAAGGAATTTGAAATATCTTACAGAGGCATAGTTCAAATAATGATAACTTCTTTAAAAAGAAGTAAAATATAGGACATAACGATTTTTAAATTCTATAAATATAACTGTGTATTGGTGCCCTAAAGCTGGCATGTTTTCTCCTTGGGAAAATATTTAGTGATACCATCTCTTTCCGAAACCCGATGTTGCATAATGCAGTTAATGAGCAGTGGAGGAACGTCAAGAATTTAAGTGCTCAAGTGAAAAGTTTTAATTACAGGATGTGTCTTTACTACAGCATTGAACTGGAAAGATTCTCCAATAGTCCCCTTTGGCTTTGCACATTTGGTTTTCATTTTTTCCTCCTTAAATATGAGTTCCATGATAAAATCAAAAGCAAGTTTTGTCATATCCTTTGAAATAAGGGATCAGTTGCAAGAAGAAATAGTTATGAAATAAAATGGAGTAAAAGTGAGTGGTTTAAAGTCTGATTTGGCCATAATGTTGGTAGCAAGAGAATTTTTAATCCTTATTGGTTTGGACTTGTTTTTACTCTGGAAGTCTCACTGGTGATTTTTACTTGATCCGTTTGCTGAAGGTTCTGTGTGTGTTGTTATTTATATTTATTTAATTATTCTGTTATGAATGGAGGCAAGAACAGGAGGCAGCCTGTGGGTGCAGAGCTGTGTCCTGCTGCTCTGAACTGCCTGGCTTAGGTTAATTTTGCTGCTGCCTCGAGCTGCTCCTGCTCCTGGCACAGGGAGAAGTCACCTGGAAAAAAAATCACAGAACCTTTCTTACTGGAGAGCATGTTGCCTGAAGAAAAAGCAAATGGAGCAAACTTCCTTGAGCCTTTGGAAGAGTGATTTTAAACCATCTCTTTCCTTGCCTGGTAGCTTTGAACAGCGTTGGCTTCCACGTGAGGCAACATCTCGGCCTCGTTCGGTAAATCAGGATTGAGCAGCCTTGGGGCAGCTCCAAAATGTTCCATGGCTGCTCCTCCTCGTGCTCAGCAGCTCGGGATGTGCTTCATTTCCAAAGCCTAGGAAGGTTTAATTTCTGAAAGGAGCTTTCCTGGCCTAAGGGAACATTGCCTGCCCGTGCAGAGGGTTGGAATGAGGTGGTCTTCAAGGTCCCAACCCAAACCATTCCATGATCCTGTGGTTTTCACTTCCAAGAGTGTGTCCTTAAGGAGAGTGGCTCTGAAAAACATCTAGGGCTGTGTGGGGAACAAAGTCAGTGCTGAGACCGGGGAGAAGGGATATTTGGCTATTGGGATGTGTGAGCAGGGAGCAGTGGGTAGGACAGGGCTCTGTCGTGGTGCTGATGAATGGAACGTTCCCCACGTTGGTGCCTTCCACCTCTGTGCTTTGGGACAAGGATGAGGTGAAACCAGAACAGAAGTGGTGCAGGAGCATCAGAAGGAGAAGAAAGAGTTCATGGTGAGACCTGGAATCTGTCTGAGGTTCCTGGAAGGAGATTTGGAAGGGGAATCTCTGTGGTTTGGGACAAGGTTGAAGGTAAACCAGAACAGAAATGGTGCAGGAGCATCAGAAGGAGAAGAAAGGGTTTGTGGTGAGAGCTGGGATCTGTCTGGGGTTCCTGGAGGGAGATTTGGAGGGGAATCTCTGTGGGGTGCAGGTGGCACCTGGCACAAGGAGCTGGAGCACGGCAGAGGGACAAGGGCCAAGAAGAGCAGAGAGTGTGGCACTGATAATCACTGAACTCCGGATAATCAATCAATCAATCAGTCAATCAATCAGTGGTGGATTGTCCATCTCTTGGCACTTCCAGGCTGGAGGCCTTTCCAGAAGGCTGTGAAATACAAGAGCAAGGCTTTGATCAAGAGTTGTTGGTGATCACAGGAGACTTCTGGGGCTGCAGTTATTCAGGAGCTGAATCTGATGTAAATTATCTTCCTGTGCCTTAAAATCTGTCCAGGTCGGGGTTCATGGATTCCAAAATGTTGGGGAGAAAACCTCGTTTTCTTCACCAAAGTCCTTCCATGTAAAAATACTTGGATTTATTGGATGCCATGTTTCTTCTCTTTCAAAATCATTTGAAATTACACATTGCAAGCTAATTTCACGGAAAATGAAGTGGAATTTTGGACGATGGCGGTGGTTTTGTTCCACCACTAACACTGAGCTTTTTCTGTGTCGTCAAACCGTCGCTGTTGCACTCCCTACCAACATTTACGGGAATGAGTTGCATTCACCTAAACAAATGGACACATTTGTAGCACTCCAGTTGTTTTAATGAACCGCAGATGGATTTTATGGATGCTGAAATAATATTAAAAATCTTCATGCAGTCCCTTTCATTCTCCCAGAGAAAATGGTGTCGGTGCCGTTGGATTTTTAGTGGCAATCTGGTTAAATTCCAGTTCAATTCCAGCAGCAATATATAATATGTGGTAATATACAGATCCTGAGGAACTGGTATAATCTAACAGCAGGCTTGGTTGGGAAGTTCAGGAAAAATGACCGTATTTGATTGGAAAAAGTGGTTAACCTTTAAAATATTGAGTGGTATTAAAGGCACAGACTGTGCTTTTGCATTTTAGGTAATAAAAAGCAAACACTTTGTACCCATGGTAGGATTTTCCAGTTTTAATCATATTTTTTTCAGTTTATCCTGTTTTTTTAAAGTATTTTTACAGTTTTTTTTTTTTTTAAATCTTTAAGAAACCCAAGTGCTACTCACAGGAATAGAGTTTTCCTCCTAGTTCTAAACCAAAGGATGCAACTGTTGCTATGTGGAAATTAGAAGGACTCAGCAAAGAGCAAGGGATATAAAATCACTGCAGTATTTATTGGCTAAAAAGTATTTTGAAGCAGGAGATGGGAGAAGTGCATATAGAAAATCAGTGTATGGAGTGCAGGGGACTGCCAGTGAATCCAGCAAAGCCACATTGAAAATAAAACCGCGTTTTCCTCGTTAGAACCTCCAAGATCTTCTACATGAGGGTGAAAATAGCTCTGTCAGTCACATTGAACTAAAAGCTCTAAAGAATTAGGTTGGTTTTTTTTTTTTTTTTTTCTTGGTGTCTATCTAACCTGAGCCTGAGTGATTCTAAAGGCAATACAATTATGATACATTTTACACACTTGCAAAAACATTTTATTACAAATTACATCGGAGGGTACGAGAGAACACGAGATGTCGGTCGGAAGCAAGACTCTATGTTAATGTCAGCTTTCCCCAGGTTTAAAAAAATGTAAAAAATTAAAAATCTGCAACTTCTTAAGAAAATAGCCTGGACATGTACAGAACACGCCGTGAGAACTTTCCCTGGGAGCTCTTTGTTCCTCCAGTCGGACGTTTCCTCCCTCTCCTCCCGCGGTTCAGGAGCTCTGGGTGGGTGGGGTTTGTGTCAGGGTCCCTGCACACACCAACAGCTTCGTGGGCAAAGCTACCGAGGGGTGACACCGAGGGTTTGGCAACTGATTGCCACGGAGAGATGCTTGGCTTAATTGCTTTAAAAAACCCCAAACACTAGGCCTGTTAGCATGGAGGAGTGCATTAGTTATTAACATTATTTTAATAATGAATACTGCTGTGTTTTCCTTGTTCTGTCCATATTTGAGATTTCTTTCTGCTTGGGAGAAAAAAAAAGGTTTTTTTAATTTGGAAATATTTGGGTTTCTAAACCATGTCATGTGGGCTGTCTTGTAAACAGTTTCATATTTTTAGTTAAAAACAATATAAAATACTTGAAACACAGGGGTTTTTCCTCATGAAACAATGGCACTTCCTTCTTGGTGTACAGGGTCACCTTCCTAATCCAACTTCCACCAAAGGATTTCAGGATTTGCTCCTGTGCAAACACTCGTAGCCCTCTTGAAGGATTACTGCAAATTTTGAGCTGGCCATAGACATCTTCTGCATTTCCATTCTCATTTTAACTTCCTTTTCCTGCTCTTTGGGGAAAAAAAATACGTTATTTTCCTCTCAGGAATAAATTGGATGCTGAGCTAAGGGCAGGAACAGTGTAAAGGAAAACACTTCCCAAATTTTTAGTATGTGCGAATTAATGATCACAGTTCTTGCACCTAAAGGCTGAAGAATTTGTACCTTCCTGCTGCTGCAGGGGATGCAATTTCAAACCCAATTTGTCACATGACACTCAATCTGAAATCCTTAGAAAAAAATCCCAAACCAAACCGAAAGACAAGATTCCCACTCCCTGACCACTTCTAGCATGAGGAATTTTTCCACCAATGGTCATTTTAGATGCAAGTTTAATGACAGTAGCAAATACTAAAGGAAAAAGTTGCAGTTTATAAGTCAGAGCAAAATTTTAAGTGCCATTTGAAAAAAAAAAAAACTAAACAAAATTAGGAAAAATCTGATTCACATCTCTCCCCTAAGTGTTTCAATTATTGAGTACAATTAATAGATCGAGATATAAATTATAATAAGTTGGGAAACCCATCTGAGCAGCTTAGTAAATAAACAGCATTTCAAATTCCAGCTCCTTCCAAGCAGCGCTGCAGCCTCGAAATCTCCTGGAGCCTTCTGCAGTAGTGGAGAGGTTTTCCAAAGACTGTTACAAAAAATACTAAACCATGGCAAAGGCCAACAGTGGGGGTTGGGATTGGTCTGTTTTGGGCTGGGTTTGGTTCCTGTGTGGCTGAGACCTTTGGGGTACGGAAGGTGACACTGAGAGGTTGTCCCGTGACCTGGACCCTGTGAGCTGGAGGTGCTGAAAGGCTGGGCCTGATTTTTGGGAGGTTTCTGCCTGCTCCCCCCCAGGGATGAGCAGCAGAGTGGTTCTTCTGGTGATGAGGACACAGCTAAACCCGAAATGATGTTGAAATGTGAGAGCTTGGTTGGAGTCTACATCGCATGAAGGCAGAGAATACAACACAGTCACATCTCGGAGATCGGCGCGGCCTCGGCCACGGGAAAATTGTGCTTTGTCCAGGAATTCTGTGCTGAAAACTGCACTCCCCGATCAACATGGAGCTGTAAAACTGAACACCGCTGCAAACATAAGGCTTGCTTGTTATTTTCCCCTCTCGTTGTTGCCCAGAGGCAACAGCCCAGACCCCCAAAAGGCTTCCAACACTTCCGTGGGAGCAGGACCGTGGCCCGCGGTTGAACGGCTCGGAGCGCGGCGCTTTCGGATCCGAGAGGGGGAAACAGTTTCACTTCCCATTTTGTCCCGATTTCCATTCAGCTTTTACATCCCACATTGGCAAACTGCGAGTAGAGGTGGGCAGGGTGTTCCCAAGCCCCTGCTCCTGGGCATGAGTCCATGGGTACAAAGGCCTTTTTGGTACGCACGGTGAGAACTGGACGCTGCCGTTGGCCAGGAACGCTCCTCGTTCCACCAGGATCCTGTCAGAGATCATGGATAGAACTCCAAATATTTTTCAAAGAAGGCCTTGAACTCCACACGTAATGGACTTGGGTTAAAGGAACCAGAGTTTCCACCTTCCATGCTTTTTTGATTCAGTTTTGGATTTTTGCTTGGGAGTAGAGGAGTAGCTCTCCTGAGAATAAGGCAAAGGTGCAACCTGAGTTTCCTCAATAGGATGAAGTTTTCTCAAAACTGGCTGTAGTTTATCTTCTTGCTGTTTAAAATCCAATTCCACGCTAGAAATGGGAAGAAAAAAGCACTCAGTTATTAATGATGACAACAAAAAAAATTTAATTAACCCAACATCTAAGTGCTTAATTTATGAAAGTCAAATAAAAATATGTCTTGCACCAAAGTGGAAAGTGGAAGTTCAAAAAGGGACATATTACAGAAGAGAAATAAGAATGGGATTGTTCAGCTTTTCCTTGCTGTTTAGGAGAGCCTTGAGGATTATGGTGGAGGTGCTGTGAAGTAACTGAACAGTAGAAATACAACTTTTTTCCCATGGAGAAATGATTTTTGAGGGTTTCCAGGCTCAGTTCTCCTTCTGGGAAATGGGGGTGGCAGCCAGGTATCTGCATCCCTGGGTTCTGGGAAAAGCTGAGGGGCTGGCCAAAAACAAGGAGGTCTCAGCAATTTCTTTACCTGAGTTGTTCCTTGCCAGTTTTACCATGGAAAAGATTAATTTCACCAAGTTCCTGCCATGTGTACAGACTCGTATAAACGTATGGAATAAGAAAAAATAAAAAAGCAATTCTCTTTTATAGGGCAGCCTTGCATTTAGAAAATAGACTGAAGCTGTAAAATCCCTGTCCTGAATTCCAAATGTTGTGTTGGCTACACAATCCTTCCAGCAATTAGGAACCATAATCAAGATAGATTTAAAGCCTTTATTTGAGCATTGTGCTGCGCAGCATTTCAAGGCCACCTTATAAACCAAAGGAACCACAGCATGAAATTGAGCAAAAATCCTGTCTGGTGGTGGAAACTGAATTTTGGCCCCTCAGAAACACCCTGGAATTTTGTGGTTTCAATTGGGTTTATGCAGCAGCCTCTGGCCTTGTTCTGCACTGAGGCTTTTCCTGTCTTGTGTAGAATATTTGGGGTTGGAAGGGACCTTTGGAGGTCCCACTGGGTCCTGGATTTCAGGGGATGAGTTTAAAAGGGTAAAATGAGGGGAATTTAGACACTTGGGCTAGTTTATTTCTTCCCTGTCCTCCTCCACTGCTGAGTTGTCTGGGGCTTGGCACTGACTGCTTTCATCATTACCTAAATATGAAATTATCATTCCTGAGTTCACTTTTAATTAGTATTGAATATGTTTTCTGAGTTTTTTCTGCCATTGCTTGTTTGGAGTGAACCACTAGAGAAGTGAGATGTGATTCCCCAGGTCTCATGCAAAAAGAGATGATTTTAAACTTCAGTTTAAGCCCAGTCTGGCTTGAGGAGTGCAAGGATGTGGCACAGAACACCTGCAGCCATTTCAGAGGAAATGCTCCAAGCAGAATCATTAAGGTTGGAAAGACCTCCAAGATTTCCAAGGGGAAGTTTTGGTGGATTTCAGTGTCACAGCCTTTGGAAATTGAGCACAGAATATTCTCTACTACCATCTGCTGATTTAGGTGGGGTTTATTTTCCTTCTAGGCTGGGGGACGAGGAAGCAAAGATGCTGAGAGAAGGATAATTTTGTGCTTTATTTTTTTAAGAGCTGATGAGTCTGACCACAAGGACTCAGGTGAAGCCCCAGACAGGGGTGCTGGAAAGTTGTGATGTCTTTTTACATTTGGATGTGCCTAATTTGTTGTTTGATTTAAGTGTTAAATCCATTCTTAGCACAAGTTTCAGCACTTCAGTGATTTGGAAAAACTTTTTAATAGCAGAGAAATGTGTTAGGTAAGAGTTCAAACAGAGAGAATATTTTACCCACTGCTATGTTTTTAATGAATAAAAAGCCATTCCAAATCAAAGAAGGTAATTTAAAAAATTTCAACTCTATGCTAGAAGTGTAGAATACTGAATTTTCAGGAGGCAGCTGTGCTGGGCTTTGTGTTGGTGCAGAAGCACATTCCAAGCCTGCTGATTAATATCCCTCCTTGCAGTAGAGAAACGACGTTGTCTTCACTGATAACGTGTTCCTGGTGCAGTTTAGCTGGCAGAAAATAGTTGGTTAGGGAAGTTCAGCGATAATTTAGTGGTGAGATGTGGATATCAGTTCAGTGGGAATGTCCCAGCGCAGGAACTCTGTCAGTGACACAAAGGAAAACTTGGAATGAAGGAGGTGCTTCTCCCAGAGCTCGCTAAATCTCATTTAAAGTGCACTATTATATCTGGGTTTTTCCCCAGTATAAAGTTTTTGGGGGGAGGGGGGGAATGGCCTTTCAGCTCAGGCATTGCCAGAGTTCATTTTTACTTCTTTCAATGTTATTCTTGCAGGGAGGCTCTTAAGAGCTGCTGGAAATGGCTGAAAAAAAAAAAAATTGTTCCAAAAACCCCCTTGCTGAACAGAGTAATTTTTTACATAATCAATTTCTATTAAAGATAGACCTCAAGAGAAAAAAGCATCTTAGTTCTGGTCCATCTGACAAGCCCCATGCTATTGCCATTTGCTGCTGCAGCACGGATCAGCTTTCAGCTCTTTATATCCGAGGGAAATATTTTGCTTCTGAAGGGTATAAAGAAGCTGAAGGGAAAACATTTGTGGTATTTCAGCATTCAGAACTGTAAGTTTTGCAGAATAATTGATTGGTGTCTATCAACATCAATTTATCCAGCTTTGGAGCTGATTTAATGGAACTGCTCCATCAGGCAAATCATTTGATTGCAAACTTAGATTTTAATTTCTACCTGTTTGTGCTGCAGAAATAAGACAAAAACCTTCTGATTTTTTAAAAAAAATGCACGTATCTTTCTACAGCTGACTTTAGTTTTACTCTTTATATTACTGATATGAAATGCTATTAATCCTCATCAGTCAGAGATTCCCAGGATGGTTTGGGTTGAAGGGACCTTAAATCCCATCCAGTGCCACCCCTGCCATGGCAGGGACACCTCCACTGTCCCAGGCTGCTCCAAGCCCTGTCCAGGCTGGCCTGGGACACTTCCAGGGATCAAATTCAGTAACGATTACATATTTGTAGGACTTGTGATGTTTTTGTTCTGGAGCTGCATTCCTGAGCTTGGTTCTGTCACCTGTCACTGCTCTGCCAATCCTGTTTTGCTCAGTGCTATTTCTGTCCCCTCAGCATCCAGAGGTGTCCTCTCTCCAAATGACCTTTTCCTGAAATATCCTCTCTGCCATGTGCCTCTTTTCACTTTCAAACTTGGATTTTGTCCCTTAAGCCTGCCCATAATAACTCCATTAACTTAATTATCCAGGACTCTCCTGTTCTTTTGGCATTACAACTGGAGGTGAGAATTATTTGCTTCAGAAGCATTTTTTCTTAGACAATATAATAATATTTTTCAATAGACTGACAATTCTGAATGAGCCCTACAGAAACAAGAGATAAATCTAAATATTGTTTATTTTGGCCTGACACACCTGATCAGGACAGCCTGAAGTTTCAGTTAGCTACAATATTGTTAAATTTGGTACACTGAGTCAGAGTTTTTCCATGTTCAATGGCCATCCCAAGTTCTTGCTCCAGAGGGGCTGTTTTTATTAACAGCTACAAGCAGTAAAATTCTATCTATGATAAAAATTTCTGTGTTTTCTCCCCGAAATAACTGTAGGCTTACAAGGTTTACAAGGCAGACTTTACATTTTAGGGCAGCTGCCTGTGTGTCAGTGTTTGTACTGATGTCCTTCCCATGAAAATTTGGCCAAATAAAATAAAATAACAGCCCTTGGATGAGTTTATTCTGACACCACCCTCCCAGGGAACAGTTCCTTACCAATATCCCATCTAACTTTCTGGCTGTGGGAAGCCATTTCCTGTGTCCTGTCCCTCCATCCTTTGTCCCCAGTCCCCTCCAGCTCTCCTAGAGCCCGTCAGGGGACCTGAGGGATTGGTGTGGTGTATTTTCTGGTGTTGTCTTTCTGTTTTTGAGAATTTATGTTAATGAGGTTTTTTTTTGCATGCAGGCAGCAGTGAACCTTTTCTAATTTAGTTGCTGTATGAGGGATTGAAATCAGAATTTGAGGAGTGAGAACTATTGGGATTAAACATATGGACTGTGGGAGGGGATGGAGCAACAAGCTCCGAGGTGGGGATGGGTTTTCTTATTTTCTAGCACAGTCACACATCGTTGTCATGAATCATTTTAAGGTTTTAGATGCTCATGAGCTGTTGGTTACTGGAGAATTGCTGAATCAGAGAAATGCAGGTTCAGGACTGAGTTGCTCAGGGATTTATCAGAGAATCATGGAATCACAGAGTGGTTTGGGTTGGAAGGGGCCTTAAATCCCATCAGGTCCATGGGCAGGGACACCTCCCACTGTCCCAGGCTGCTCCAAGCCCTGTCCAGCCTGGCCTTGGACATTCCAGGGATCCAGGGGCAGCCACAGCTGCTCTGGGCACCTGTGCCAGGGCCTGCCCACCCTCCCAGGGAGGAATTCCTTCCCCATATCCCATCTATTCCTTCCCTCTGACACTTTGAAGTCATTTTCTTTGTCCTGGCTCTCTCCATCTCTCCTGTAGCTCCTTCAGGCACTGACAGGGACACTGAGCTCACCCCAAAGCTTCTCCTCTCCAGGTGAACAATCCCAATGTTCCCAACCTCTCCTCCCAGCAGAGCTGCTCCATCCCTCTGCTCATCCTGGAGCCTCCTCTGGCCTCTGTCCAGCAGCTCCATGTCCTTCCTCCCCTTGTCTCCTGACCCTCCTGGCAGTTTTTCCCTCTGCTTTCCACCTCCAGGGAAATCCTTTCTCCTTCCCCTGCAGCTGAGCCGCTCAGGTGACAGCTGAGTTTAGTTTCCCTTCTCATCCCAAATCCTGCAGGCATTCCTGGAGCAGCTGAACTCAGGCATTAAGCAGGGGAGGTGAAGCAGGAATTAGAGAATTCCATCGTGTCTCCTTGTGGGTCACGTTAATTGGATGACATGGCATTAGTGCCTGCCACATCCTGGAAAAACGGGATCCAGATAAGCGCTAATCACTTGAAAATTAGCTTAATGCACTTCCCAGCAATCTCTGCTGAATTTCCTCTTGCAGGCTGAAAATCACCTCAGCCTGGGATCCAAAGCACTGCCAGCTTTAAGGAGCCTTTGAGATCCATTTGTTTCCAATAAGCATCTTACAGTCCAGAGATAAGATGAGAAAATGTAAATTAATTAATGGGGGTAGGAAATAAAAAGGTGATGGAAATTGCTATTCTGAGCATTTAACCACCTGATTTTGTTAGACTGTTGCTGTCCTAGGGATCGATGCCTTATGTTCACTTTTTATTGCCACATTTATTAATTAGAGTAATTAATATTTAAATATCCAACTTTTACAAGTGAGCTGCCTCCATGTGGGCTCTGTGCTGCCTGGTCAACTTTTATCCTCATATTTTAACTTGTTTCACCTGCAGGTGCTGGACTGAATTATATTTCATAGGCTCCAATAATACATTTTCTGCTAGATGAGAGTCTGCCTTAGATTAATATTAAATATAAACACAGCAGCATAAATCAAAATTTTAACAGAGTAAAAAGTAGCCAAATTAATGGTTGATACACCTTGAAGTGATTTTTTTCCCTCCCACAGAACTACAGTAGTGGAGTGTTGATTTGTTCTTCTACCTAGGCAGAAATTTGGATTTCAGCTCTCAAAAGTTTCCTTCCAGAAGTTAAAGCAGCCTTGTAAAAGCCTTTGAAAATTCCTGACTTTTCTTCCTAAAGGGAAGTCCAGCAGGAATCCCACAAGATGCTCCTTCCCAGAAATAATTCTTGCTAAAGGCTTGAGAATAATGCACCAAATATTCAAGAGAAGCCGCATTTTCTCCTGCAGATTCCTGCTCAGGGATTAACATCCACGTGGGATGGGAAATGGGACAGGAGCAGAAAGGGCAGTTCCAGGAAAAGATAATCACAGAATAAAACCGACTGGGAAGCTTTCAGTCCACGTGGGTTTGGGGTTTTTCAGAATTGCTACACTTTCTGCATTTCAATGCAATTCCTTCTTAACAGCAAGATTTTAATGCACTTTGCTATTTAAAGTGACTTTTCCCTGGCAATGTGCCCTGAAAAAACTTATTTTCTGTCTTTAAGGATGTCCGTGGTGCATCAACATCAGTTTGCAGGACAGAAATTTGTGTTGTGTTTGTAGCAGATGATTTTTGTGACCTCATGAGTATTGAACCTGATGGATACAATGCTAAAGTGGTTGGTTGTTTTAACAGTTTAATCACATTTTTGGCTACTACTTAAAATTCTGCCTGGAAATGGCTACAAAGAATATTTTTTCCTGACAGTTTTAAAGCTGTGGCTGCTCTGGTGCAGTGGGAAAAGGTGTCAGTGATTCCTGGGTCTGGAGTTCTAAATTCCTGAACAAACTGCAGAAATAGGCAGAATTTTGAGGAAAATGGGATATCCAAATGGGGATGATTTCTTTTCCTCCTGATTTTCAAAGCAGTTTCAGGTTTTGCTATTTTGTCTTTTTAATGCTCTTTAATGACTGATCAGTTTCCTATTTATTTAAAAGAATGGGAAAATAACCTGATTTTCCTTTTTCTTTTTTAATACTAAGAAGTACATATTCTTTTCAATATCAGGTGAAAATAATACAAAATAGATTCGTAATCATAGCAAAAAATTCAAATTTAATATGCAAAATAACTGTATTCCCAAAAGGCTCTTCCTGGAATTTTTACTGCCAGTACTGATATTTTGGGTGCTGAAAACCCTTTAAAGCATAACAGCTTTTTTTTGTTGCCTTCTCCACTGTCTTTGGCTTTTGTGCCACATTATATTAATACTCTGAAAATTCATCTTGAGGGGGAAGAATTTAATTAATTAATTTTGACCTGCATTTCTACCTCCTCACCCGTGCTCTCCCTGACACTGCACTTGGGTAACAAATAGCAACTCTGAGTTGCTGTTTGAAAATAAAGATTTGAAACAGCTCTAAATACTATTTCTTTTCATGCTTCAGTTTTCAAAATTGAATGATATTTTAAAAACCCACACAGTCAGTTATGGCAAACTGAAGGTTTTCTCTTTAAATTATTGATTTGTCCCATAAGGGCATTGTTTCTATATTTTTTAAGTCTCTCCTATGTATTAATTGGGGGAAAGGGCTCAAGACTAAGGACAGAGCTGTTTCCTGCAGCTTGAAGGTCCAAGAACTCAGGGATTTATCGCACCTTGAACAGATCCAGTTCCTGTTCTGAAAAGTTGTGTTGCCTTAAGGAGAGCTCAGGTCAGTCCCTGCAGCATTTTCCATGCAAACCCTTGGCAGAGGAGGTCTGGATTTAATCACAGCCCGACTTAGGAAGTGCTGCCCTTTTCCAGAGGTGCCAGGGCCTTGTGGAGGAGCAGAAGTTCCTACAAGCCATCTCAGGGCTGGTTTTATCTGTGAATTCCTGGTTTATCCCTTCTGGCTTTATCCTGTCTCAGTAATCCCTTTTCTCGTGCCTCCCCTGCTTTGCTCTGTCTCCGCTTTCAGATTCTTGCCTGCAGCACGAATTCTCCTAAACTAGCACAAAGCTGAGCTGGTTTTTGCTAAAACATCCCCTGCAAACGTGGCTTTAGGGAAATATCCAAAGGCATTTCAGGTGGGAATGGGGAGCTGGACCTGCCTGCTCCACCGTCTCTCAAAAAACTCTCCCAGCCTGCTGCTCTGGAGTGGCTTCACTTGCAGAGTGCAAGAGGAGAAGCTGGAACTTGAAATCCACTGACGAGAAATGAAGATTTGGAAAATGTTCTAATTGGATTTTTCCTAGCTAATGAAACAAGGATAATTCCCTGCTGGAGATGTGCTGTGTTGTACCTCCAGGCTGCCCTGAGCTGGGACTTGCACGGCAAAAGGGAGGCTTTGAGTATTTCTGTGCTTCTGAACTTTGCTTTAAAGGAGGAATAAAGACATTTGTTGGTTCTGCCCCTGTGCAGAACCCTGCTGTGGTTGCTTGGAACATGGAGCTGGAGGTTCCCATCCTTTTTTCCTTCATTTCTGTGCAGTGAGGAGACAATTCATAAATAAATAGCTCCAGGTCTTCTGCCTGAAGCAGACTGAGCAGAGGATTAAGGGGTGAGGGGGGCAATCCTACATTTGAGTTTCTATCTTCACTAAAATTTTGTGCATTTTTGTGTCATCTTTGTGCATTTTCATTTGTGCTGCACTGAAATACTGAGCCACGTTTGTTTTCATCTCACCTGCAACGCCTGCAAACATTCTGTGGTTTTTTTGAGACTCCAAACGAGGAGGACAATTAAGCTGTCAGTATGAAACACATCATCAGACTCATGATGGCTTCATGTCATGCCCAGTGCCTGTTATTCCTTCACTGGATGTGCCAAAAAAAAAAAAAAAAAAAAAAAAAAAAAAAAAAAAAAAAAGCCTGGATAGGAAAGTCAGGTTATAAAAATCAGAGAATGGTTTGGGATGGAAGGGATTTTAAAGCTCATCTCATTCCTGCCCCTGGGCAGGGACACCTCCCACTGTCCCAGGCTGCTCCAAGCCCTGTCCAGCCTGGCCTTGGGCACTGCCAGGGATCCAGGGGCAGCCACAGCTGCTCTGGGCACCTGTGCCAGGGCCTGCCCACCCTCCCAGGGAAGGATTTGTTCCCATAATTCCTACTGATGGTCAGAAAATCCTAAATACTTCCAGCAATGTGAAAACAAAGCTCACGCCGTGCAGCACTTCCCATCCCATAGTGCTGCTGACCACAAGCATCTCTTCCTGATTTGGTCTTGCACAAGGGCTGAATTTTATTATTTAGTGATGTTTCATTTCTGTTGTGGTGATTGGAACATCAAGGCCAATCACTGAGCCTCCACTAGGGACTAAATCATTGCTTTACCCCAGGGAAAAATGGGAATATTGGTATTTTTGACCTACCTATAGATGATACACGCACTGTTCCTGCATGTGTCACAATTGGCCGTGTCCTGCCCAGTCCGATAGGAAAGCCTGCGAAGAAAAGATCATTAAATCAGTAAAAAAGTTCCCTATTTTAATAAGTTTTTGCCTTCCATGATCTTTTGCATAATAATCAGAACTTCAGGATTATTTTTTTACCTTAAATGTTGAATACAAAACCCCAGCCATTAGGAAACCAGCATTAAAAGTAGCATGTTCTGCTTAAATTAGGAAATTACTTTCTTTGGGCAGATTCATATTTTCTCCACTTTCACATTAAGCAAACTCTCAGCACTGAGCAATAAATCAAAACATAAAATCCATTATATTAGGAGGAATGTATAGAATATAACACTGCAAAATGGGATCTGTTTAGGAATTTTGTTTATGTGTTAAAAGGAAGAAAATGCCTTTTAAATGACATTTCCTGGGCTCACTTAGCCTGCAGCTGTGCTTTGTCACACTCTGGTTTGAAGTCTCTTGCAGCAGTGACTCTTCATTTACCTGTGATTGTCTCTGCCTTGGTCGCTTTTAATTAAAAATGGGTTTTTAAGGTATGCAGATACTTCTTTATATATAGAAATTTCATTTAAAAAATATATTTAATTAAAATAGAGCAGTTGCCCGTGAACATGGACGCTTTGGCATGCAAATGAGTTTAAAATGAAAATTCCTAAGTCAATATTTGTGCATTAGTACTTAGATTTTTCTTTGTAAAATCACAGCTTTAGCCTCTTTTAAAGTTATTTTCAGTCTGTGAAATACAAACAAGTGCTGGTAAAGGTTTTTCATGGTTGTTTTTAGAAGAAGTGGGGAAATAATTTGTCTCGGGAACTTTGGAGATGTGGAAAAGAGATCCAGTCAGGATTCCTTTGGGGAATGCTGCTGGAGGCAGGTCCTGCCTCGAGCCCTGGACCTTCGTCACCCAAACACTTCAGCTGATTGACCTCCAATTTTTTGGGGTTGCTCTGCTTGACCAGGGGCATCTGTGCCCCTTCCCTTCCCTGCCCTGCCAGGGACAGAGCACCTGCTCCTCTGCTGCCCTGATGGTGAACAAAAATGAACAATTCAGCTTTTAAAAAAAAAAAAAAAAAAATTGGCCTCGTTTTTATGTGACAAAAAATCCAGCCTATGTAATATCGAGTGTTAATGGGAAATTCTGTACCAACTGTTTGATGTGCCTGTCCCTAAGATGAAAAATCAGCATTTCTGAGATGCTGCAGGCTGTTTATTTAGCTCAGAAAATGATCAGCTGGGCTGTGGCACTGTTCTGTATGGTTTTAAGGGTTTGAGGATATGATTCTCAGTGGTTGTGGGGTTGCTGTTTCCAAAGGCTCTGGGGCTGTGGGTGCAGCCCTTGGCACTGTGGTGGCACCAACACAAGTTCACGAGGGTGAATCCACTTATTTCAAGACCTCTTTTCCTTCTAAAAGCAAACTGCATCATGGAGTTCTTGCTGTTGTAGGTGGTGGTTGTTATTTGGCCTCAAAATTGCTTTTTAATCAGAGGAATGTGCTCAGATTACCAACACTGCAAAAATTTAACACCAGACCAAAGCCAAACCACAGAGCCATGGAATGGTTTGGGTTGAAAGAGACTTTAAAGATCATTCCATGCCACCCCTGCCATGGCAGGGACACCTCCCACTGTCCCAGGCTGCTCCAAGCCCCAATGTCCAGCCTGGCCTTGGACACTGCCAGGGATCCAGGGGCAGCCACAGCTGCTCTGGGAATTCCATCCCAGCCCTCCCCACCCTCCCAGGGAACAATTCCTTCCCCATATCCCCTCTAAACCCACCCTCCTCCTGATGTGCAGACAAAGCAAAATGTCTATTTTGTGTGCTGTTCCTTATGGGAAAAACCCCAGTTCTGGTTTATATTTGCAATGTCTGATTTTCATTTCCACTCCTCAGATCTTTCACAAGGCTCCATTCAAATCGGCACTGCTGGGAACCTGAGACTTGTAAAATGGAGGTTTTTGCCCAAGCTATTGATCAGATACTAAAAGCTCTAACTAAAGATACAACATTTAAAGTCTACAGATGAGCTGGTGAAGGCCTTTATTTACTGAGGACATAAAGAACAGTCAATAGTTGCCTTCAGAGGGATGTGGCTCTGCTGGGCGAGATCCTCTTTATAGGGAAAGCCATAAACACTCTGTGCTGGTGCCAGCTTGGTTTGTCGTTTTGGGTTTTTTTGGTTTGTTTTTTTAAAAAATTTTTTATTTGTTTTTTGGTGTTTTTTTGTTTTGGTTTTTTTGTTTGTTTTGATTGTTTGGGTTTTTTGTGGTTGGGGTTTTTTTCTTTTTTTTGTTGTTTTTTTGATAGTTTGGGGTTTTTTGTTGGGTTTTTTGTGTGTTTTTTTGTTTGATTGGTTTTGTTTGTTTCCAGTTTTGGGGGGTTTTTTTGTTGTTTGTTTGGTTTTTTTGTTGGTGTTTTGTTGTTTTTGTTTTGGGTTTTTGGGTTTTGTTTGTTTTTTGTTTAAAGTTGTTTTCCAACTGGGACATTTTCATTCATCTTTGTAGCCTGCAAACAGCTGCAACTGGGTGAGCTTGAAGTTCCCTCCCGACCCAAACCATTCTATGATTTGATGGTCCTTAAATGCACAATAATTCCAGATTTCCATATACTTAAAAACATATTTGCTGGTATAAGGCAGACTCGTTAAGCTGATGAAAATGGTCCTTGGATATAAGTATTTAAAAACGAGATTATTTTTGGATGATGAGTTTGAAATCCTGATTTCTCAACTGCTACATTCAGCTCTGCTTGGCTTTAGCATCTTTGTAATTCTCTGTCTTCACTGGTTGTAGTGATATATTCATTTTTTAGTTGGATTTAATTTTTATTAAATTTTCTTAAAGCAGTTTTTCCCTTGCAGAGTACTTTTAGCTTTTCAGAGATGATTTTTACATATTTCCTATTATTTCTTTCTTTGAATGATCCTGTTAGAATTCCCCAGAAGCCCCAAGAACGCTCCATGGTGTCCCAGTGTTTGGTTTCCATCTGGCACTTTCAGAGCTCTTTAGCCAGGACTGAATTATGTGAGTGTTAGCACAGTATAAATTCAATTATTTCTATCAAAATTAAACTCCTCATGAAAGAATTCTGTTGTTGATACCTCAGGGCTTTAGACTTTTACTTTCTTGTTTTCACATAATTATCTACACAAACACTTGCATGGAATTCATCTCCTTCACGCCAGCGAGGATTTCACTACTGGCGCAGCATTTCCGTGCGAATTTTAGGCAATGAGGTGGATTTTCAGTGCAGACTTCCCGAAAAACAGAGTTTCCATCCGTTTTAACTCCTAGGAATGATTTGAGTCTGGGTACCAGGAGAAGTTCTGCTTTCCTTGTGCCATGCAGTGTTTTGAGTGAGCTGCTTTTTCCTTCCTCCTAAAAAGAATTTGGAAGGTATTCCAGTGTAGGAGAGCTCGGGCTAGAAACTTTGTCCTTCGTTAGTAAACCAGTTGTTATTTTTGGTAAAAATAAATTCTTTCAAATGTCAAGTCTTTCACAAAGCAACGTTTCCTACAGAAAATCTGTCGTTTTAGAGAAATGAAAGTTGGGTTTGGCCTGGTTTAGATCCCAAGTGTTTTTCCTGGAGTTTCAGACTACTTTGGCTCTGATATGTTCTGATGTTCGCTAAGGAGGAGCCATTGCTCCAAAGCTTCATCCTTTGATCCTGTATTTTCTGTTTCTGTGTGGATGTGCAGAGCTTGGGCAGGGCATGGAATCCCAGAATTCCAGACTGGTTTGGGCTGGAAGGGACCTTAAATCCCCCCCAGTTCCGTGGGCAGGGGCACCTCCCACTAGCCCAGGTTGCCCCAAGCCCCTCCAGCCTGGCCTTGAAGGTCCTGCAGGAAGGATGGATGTGGGTGAGTTCCATTGCTCCGTCTGCATCGCCCCTTGGCAAGCAAATCTCATCTCCAGCTTTCCACACTTTTTTCCATGTTATTTTTGGGAGACTTTAATTTCCTGGAAGGTTTTTTTTTTTTTTTTTCAGCATTCCGGGCACAACCTGAGCTTAACCTCAATTAACACTCCCAAGTATTAAAATATGATAATGAAGAACAGCCATTTTGCTGACATGGACTGGCAGGAACTAAGAATAGGCTGCAATTTTCAGAGCAGCCTAAGGGGATTACACCCTCTAAATCCCTGTGAAACACAGAATTTGTGCACCTGCTGGAGGCTTTTAAATAATCAACTTTAACATGAAAATCTTTGCACTTGAGTATTTTTTTTTGTGTGTGTATAAATTAGAGAGCCCCATTGAGCTGGGAGAGGGGAGCTTAGATCTGTGTCTGCTGATTTTTTTAATGGCCATCTATTATAAACAAAGAAAACACTCCTAAGAAGTGATTTAGGATAGATCTGTTCCATCTGATGTCTTCCCTTCTCTGCTGGGATGGAGAGAACATTTGGTATTAATGGAGTTCCCTAATGGCAGCATTTTCCAGAAGTGGCTGTGATGGGCACAGATTGGGATGATCCTGATGCTCCTCACACTTTTGATGTATTATCACCACCAAGGAGGATAAACAGACTTCAAGAATATTTTTTTGGTTGATGTTTGTTATTTAAATATAGTGAAACAAATTATCTTAAGCAGGCAGTGGGCCTTTGAAGTGTGTTTGAAGTGACAGTTCTGGCCCTGCTCAGTAGCTGAGGAAGTGCAGGCCCTGCTTCTCCTGAAGTGTTTGTATTAATTGGGGTTTGTTTGTTGTTTCCTTGAGCTGCCGGGGCTGTTCAGAGCCCAGCCAGTTAAACACACGCATCCCAGAATCCCAGAGTGGTTTGGGTTGGAAAGGACCCTAAAGCTTATCTCAATCCCCCCCTACCGTGGGGACACCTTTGACAGACCAGGCTGCTCCGAGCCCTGTCCAACCTGGCCTAATTTACCCATCTTCACAGAACAATGCTTTAAAAATCATCAATTTGATGGAGAACTTCTCAAAATCTTTGCTTCCCACTCTAAAGAGCCGAAAATTGCAGTAACTATGCTTGAAGAGAAAATTGGCATTATTATTATGAACATAATTCGCCTTTTGGCAGAATGACTCCACCATGTCACGAGAGCTTTGTCCTTATGACTTGGACAAGTCATTTTTCAGCCACGTAAAATGCAGAAAAATCTCTTGTATATCTTTTGCAGGTTAAAATAAATCCTGCCTAGCCATAGAGGTTTACTGTGACCTAGGAAAGATTTACCACTTTAGCTCAATGGAAACCTCACACAAATACATTTGTGTCAGCAAAATCACATTTTTAGTGGGTGAAAACCTTTGGTTCCTTTAAGAGCTTGAGATTCTGCTCCCAAACCAGGTCTGTGCCAGTCTAAATCACCTTGGGCCAGCCTTTTCCTCCTATGGAGGTGTTCAGAAAAATCACTTTCAAAGTAGAAAAATTGTTTTAACCTTTCTTCTCCTGTATTTTCCTGAAGTTGAGAATTACCAATTAGCAGTTTTCATTTAGAGACGATACAGCCTGATAAAAATCAGGAAGGGTGTTGTGCTTTGAGGAAATTACCTTGAGGCTTTTCTGGGTGCAATCATGGATTTGCTCCATGTTTTTCAGGGTCTGGTGTGCTTTGGTATTTTTTTTTTTTTTTGTTTTCCCCTTTGACTTTCACTTAACAATTTTTCTATTTTCCCTGTTTTTGGTGTCTTATTTTCCCTGTTTCCGTTTGTTTTGTTTTCCCGTGGGAGCACTCAGAGATCACACAGGTCTAAGTGATCCCAACTTTGTGCTCCTGGGTGGTTTTCTAACTAAAAATTAACTAAACGTTAATGAAAACAGTTTTCCTCTCTCCAACAGCCCATCCCATTCCAGCCCCTGCCATGGACAGGGACAACTTCCACAACCCCAGGTTGCTCCAAACCCCATCCAACCTGGCCTTGGACACTTCCACATTGAATATTCTTCTCTCTCCTTTTATTTCAAGGCTGACATTATTGATTTGATTTGTGAAAAAATCCTTTGCAATGTACAGAAGCTCAATGGTGAGATTTTTCAGGCTCTTTCCAAGACAGTGGTTTGTTGTCTTTTCCTGCATCCTGACAGTTGGAAGGAGATGACTAATTTGCTTTTTGAGGTTATTTGCACTGTGGGTGTACGGCACGACTCCCACGACAGCAATTCAAGTGCTTTCACCCTGTAAATACATTTTGTATTATACTCAGGTTAGTCAGGGAGTGTTTTTTGGTTTTTTTAAATAAATACATATTTTAGTAGAACTGTTGAGTTATTTAAGGAAAAAAAAACAGGGAAAATGAAGAGAATTAAAATGTATTTCAAGTGAAATAATGAAATCTTACAGGAATTAGGTGTGTACAAGGTCTAGCATCTCTCCTGAATATTTGTGCCTCTGTTATCCCATCGGAAAAATCAGGAGGCTAATTAATATGTCAGCTCTTGGTGTTAATAACAGTTCGGGGGATTTGCTCTGCTGGAGCAGCAGCTGCAGCGTTGCTGTGTAATTCCTGGGCCAGGCACTTCCAGCAGGTTCTCTGGGAGCACACTGGGGAGGCTGCGATGGGTCTGTGCCCTTCTCCCTTCATCCCAAACCTCTCTGCTGTGCTCTCCTCCCGACGGGGGTGCACCATGGGATTTGGGGTCATTCCCTGGATGCCCTGAGCCTCCTGAGCCAGCAGCTCATCATCAGCTCTGCTGCACCCACCCGTCCCTCCCTGCAGCTTCAGATGTTCCTCTTCACACCTCCCACTGCTCTTACACACCTAAATCCGCTGAGTTTCGAAATGGATTTCACGTGTGTGTAATTTTTGGGACCAGCTGGGGTGATGGTTAAATGGTGGAAATCCTTGTGCCCTCACAGCTCCTGCTGCTCCCACCCTGAGCTGAGGAGTTCCTACTACTGAGACACAGCCCCTGGGATTCTGCTTGGCTTGGACTTTGAAATGAAGGCTGCTCATAGGAGTCTTCTATAAAGAGGGAAGATGGGAGAAATAAAAATCTGTGGTATTATTTCATCATTTTGCTATGATTAAGATTTCAGTGCAAGCTCAAATACCCTTCGTGTGTTATATCTCTAAACCAACACTGGCTTAAAATACTAACTGCATCAACCAGACTTGCTTAAAATTCCAAATGCTCTGCAATAGCATAAAATTAAGGAAAGGGAGTAGGATTGGTGACCAATGATCCTCTGTGTGTGTGGAGCCAGTGCTTGGTGTTCCAGGCATGGCTGGATGTGGCACTCAGTGCTCTGGGCTGGTGACAAGGTGGGGATCGGTCACAGGTTTGACTTGATGGTCTTGGAAGTCTTCTCCCACCTCAGTGATTGTGGGATTCTGTGCTTGCAAGAAGGATGGGAAAACGTGTGGAGAAAAAAACAGCAGGAAGGAGCATGGAAGTGCTGAGCTCTTCTTGCTGCAGCCTGAGCAGGTCTCAGTACTTCATGTTTCCTCATTTCCTTGGGTAATGGGAGTTGGAGGTTTTCCTGCAGTGCAGGAGAATCCACAGAGCAGGAGTTTGGCAGTTGCTTGAGTTTGTGCACAGTTACAGGTCCCATCCCTGGAATGTATTCTGAGCTTGTGTGGATGACAATGAAGTAAACAAATCTCTCATTTATCAAAGGAATGACCTAACTCATGCCAGGTCCAAACCATTCCAGAGTGTAAACTTCCTTGTTTATGCCAAATACCTCTGCTGGCCTCTGCAATCCAACCTCTCCTCCTCAGGAATTGCTAGACCACACACAGCTTCTGTGGCTTTAAACTGAATAAAGGTGGATGTAGATGGGATTTTGGGAAGGAATTGTTCCCTGGGAGGGTGGGGAGAGAAGCTGTGGCGGCTCCTGGATCCCTGGCAGTGTCCAAGGCCAGGCTGGACATTGGGGCTTGGAGCAGCCTGGGACAGTGGGAGGTGTCCCTGCCATGGCAGGGGTGGCACTGGATGAGCTTTAAGGTCCCTTCCAACCCAAACCATTCTGTGACTCTGATATTGGAATCAAGGGGAAAAAAACTCCATGTTCCCCCATAGAGTTCTGTCTGTGCTCTCCTGGTTGGTTCATGCAGTGATTAATGGTGTAGCAAACATCTGCCATCATCATCCTATTAGGGAAAGAGGTCCAAGCACAGTTGGGAATGTCTGGAGAGATTTCCTGCCTCCCTTGGCATGGCACTTGTCCTGCCTGGCTGACCTGTAGCACTGAGCCACTCCATGATGTACAAAAATTATCACAAGAAACAAAAAGCACAAAACTGTCCCAGTTTCACTTAAATATTTTACTGACTGCTGCTTAACGTGGAAAGAATAGTTCCGCGGCAGAGAATTATTCATCCATCTTCAAAATTCCCATGTATTGGCAAACTCAATCCAAAACCTGTCAGAGCTCTGGAACAGCGTGGACACCTCAGTTTTGTTCAGGTGGGAGCGAGAACAGTTCCAGCAAAGTGCCACAGAGGTGGGGTCAGGGAGGATGGACAGATCCATGCCTGGGAGCTCCTCACGTGAGAGGTTTTCCTCTACCCACAGATCCCAGGATGGTTTGGGTTGGGAGGGACCCTACAGACCATCTTGCTCCAAGGTGTTTGAATCCAGCTCAGCTCTCCATCGGCTCCCAGGTTTCACCTGCAGTTCCCTGAATGTGCTACTCAGGAGCTTTTTTAAGATGGAACTGCACGTCCCAAATCTGGAACCTGGGGTAGCTGGAGCCTCGACAGTTTAAAAACAAAACACTCCCGTCTTCAGACAAGTCTTTTGCCTCTCTTTTTGCCATTTTTCCTCCGTCAGGATAAGAGATAATTGTACCTTTGTGCAAGCACAGGAGCTCAGAAGGAGGTGTCAATTAGAAATCTGTTGTTTCATCTCCTGGTTAAGGAACAGCAGTGAGAAATTTAACACTGTAAAGCTCATTTTGGTCCCATTTTTACAGGCTTGTGGCTCTGCCTCTGCATTCTGATACTGCCAGCAGCCAAAATGCAGTTATTAAAGGATTATTCTAATTGTGAAAACTGGTAATTCCTTACCTTCAGTAATCCTTTTTTTTAATAAGACTGATTAAGCAGGAAAAGTCTCCTTGCAGGTATATGATTTGGGCAGCTTGGTGACATTGGGAAGCTTCTGATCCACGATAATTCCTATGGATATATTTAGCAAGAACATTGTTTGCTTACACTTTTTTTTTAATCTTTCATTATAAGACTTCACCAGTGTTTCCAGATTTGAATAGTGGGAATTTGCTTTTATTGGCCTTCCAGCCAATCTGCTGGAAAAGTCCTGAACCTTAATTTCACTTGGAAGCTGCTGATCCCAGGCTGAAACAGGGAGGTGTGGTGAGGAATGACATTTCTTCTTGGTTTTAAAGTCCAGTGAATAGCAACTAGATAGAAATCAAATTATTTTTCTCAGTACTTCAAATACTCTGCCATTGAATTGTGCCTGTACAGTATATGCAGATAAAAAGCTGGACTATATTAGCAAGATAAGTTATATTTTCTGAGACTCAGAATGTTCCTAGTGGCTTTTTTTTTTTGAGAAAACAGTATTTATACCAGGTAACTTTGCTAAAAAGATTGTTCCTTTTTTTTTTTTTAATGTTTATTCTACATTCTGGCTGTTGCTATGGGTTCACTTTTCCCTTTTTTGTTCCTCATTTCCTTGCTGAAAACCTCCCACCACTCTATTCCTCACAAAGGATTGACAGAAAGTGGCTCTGACAGCAGGGTTATTTAAGTGCTCTCTATCTTCAGTGTTATAGTAGCCAGGTACTCTGAATTATTACACATTAATGTTCCAGGATGTCTGGGAGCTGTGAAACTTTGCCCTTTTTATCCACTCTGACAATCTGATCTGAAATTTGGATTATCAGCCACAGAATAAATGTGTCCGACTCTAATGAAAAATCCTATCAAAAATATCAATCTTATCGTGTTTGGAAGGCCTGTGAAATACTGTGCTCTGAGATACTCCTGGTAGCTGCCCTTGGACATCCAACTCCAGATTGGTTTTAGGGAGCTGATCCAGAAAAAAAATGGAATGTGACATTAAAAAATGGAATGCGAGGTGAAACCTTGGGTGATGCTGGATTTTTTACCTTGAATGGTTATTTCAATGATCAGCCTCGTATCATCAGCTTTCATTGTTCGGTTGGGTTTTTTGACATAAATAATTGGGGTCGGGGGGATCCCATGGACTGATGGCAGGTATTGGAATAACCTCCATGGTTATACTCCGAAAATCCCATGGAGTTTTGGGATTTAATGGCGCAGTTCCAGCGGTGAGGTGTCAGTGTGTGCCTGCTCTGCTCCACTTGTGCTTAGTTTAGAGCTGGAAAACCAAATTTCTTATGGTGAGGGCAGGTAAATGCACTTTGTGGTGTCTGTGCTGATCCTGCTTTGGGAGAAAGTCAAGTGAGCATCACTCAACCGTCACTGGATCACAAGATCCACAAAGCTCTGATTTGTGCAAAAATTATTCCTTTTTCTTGGCTAAGGAAGATGCATCCAAAGAGATTTCCTGGCTCTGCCTTAGGAAGGTGGATTGTTCCAATTTCCGAGGTGTTTGGAATGATCTGTAAATGATGCGCATCCCAAAATGCTGCAGCTCCGGTGAGAGAAAAGGGAGGAATTTAGGAGGTGGTCTCAGGGGAATAATGAAATGAATGTGACCATTCCAGAGGACTTTCCAGGCAGAAGGGATGGATCTAAAGGTCACAGCAGGAAATACAGGCAGTCATCGTAGTCCTCTTCCCAAGCTGCTCTTACAGTCTCCCAAAACCTGGAGTCACTCAGAATTTGACACAATTTGTGCAGCCCAGATGGAATTTGCTGTATTCTTGCTGGTTTTCATGTATTTATTTGTAGTGCAGCTGTCTTCTGCTGTTAAGCTTATCTAACGCTTCCCTCCATTTCCAGGTTTTCTCTCAGAAATGATCCTGTTAAACCTTTCCTTTGCCAGGGCTGGAATTGAAAAAAAGGCAAAACAAAACCAAAGAGGGGAGAAATCCCAAAGCAGCCCTGTCCTATCACTTCTGAGCTGGCACATCACTCCCAAAGGCTGTGCTTTCAAAGGCTCTGCTCTTGTAAACTCTTCTAAGCTTCCTTTTCTCCAGGTGTGAAATAAGGAACTCCCAAGTTTGGAGGGATGGGGATGGATTGGGTTTGACAGCCGAGGTTGTTCTGCCTGTATTTGCTCTGTCTCCCTGGTCTGCTCCCAATAGCTGGGCTGGCTCTGGAAGGGAGCAGAGCAAACAATCTGGGCAATAATTGCTTTGGCTCCCTGACTTTCATTTGCCATCGCTGCCGAGGCAGGAGGAGCGCTTTGGGTGACCTTGAGGACGAGTGCTGGCAGTGCTGCTCAGGGTGAGGATGCTCCCTGCTCTCCTCTTCCCCTGGGTGCAAACCTCCATCCAGACACACAAGATGGGCTTATTTTCTGCTCAGAAATGAGAGTGAGAGGCACAAAAACCCCTTAGTCATTGAGAAACGTGAAATGACATTTAAATTCCATCCATGACAATGTGTTCTCTCAAAGCCTCTTCGAAGGAGTTTGTTGAGAGCTCTTTAAATTCCTGAACCACTGCTGACTAATAGATGAATATAAATTAGCTCTGGAACAGGTTCATTTAACTCTTGTCTAATATGTAGCACTTGGCCTGGCAGAGTCAAAATACTGTGACTTGTTTTTGTGTGGCAAATTGAGCACTTTGTTTATTAAAACTGCTGATTTGTTGTATAATGAGGAGGGCCCAGATTACTGTTCCTTTCCACGGGAAGGATTTAAAGGGCAGGTCATTGCTGTTCTCCAGCAGCGAAGTATTTTTGATTATGTGCTCATCTTCTGTTTTGTATTTCACAGATCTTCGTTAGCCAGGTTTTAGAATGATTAACTTGCATTTTCCTTGCAGTCCTGTCAGCCTCAGTGATGCTCCACACATTTGGCTTCCTAAATTCTCTATCTGAACACGGACAAATATGTCTGTAAAGTGAGATGGCTGATAATTTATCAGAATAAAACTGGAGCATAAAACTGGGTTTGTGTTGTAAAGCCGAACCCTGCATCATGTAATATTCAACGTTTTTTTAACTCTGAGCTGGGACTCTTAATTGAAGCTGCAGCTCTGCACTTCCTTCATGCATGACTTAAGGCATCCAGCAATGTTTGCTGGGATGTAATTTGGTTTTTTTGTAGAAGCTTCCACACAGGGAGGTAGAACAGCCATTTTGCCAAAGATTTAGTAAATAATGATGCACATAATACAGAAGTTGAATAATGTCCTTTGATATTGGGAGGGGGATCACAGCCTGGCTGTGTTTCCCTTCCTGCTCCAGTGGCTTTCCCCTTTCCTTCTGGCAGGGTTGAGTGCTGGCTGTTGTTGCTAATTGCAGATGATGTAGCACTGACATTTTCAAAAGCACACATAGATGATAGTCACCCAAAGGATGAGCCTGCTGCCTTCAGAGATGCTGCTACAGTTCTGCTGGCATCGACTCATTTAGTGATGAATTGCAGTAATAGCAGTTCAGGACCTACAGCATATTAGTGAAAATGAATCCACTGAGCACCAGTCCCATGGCACTGCAACAGCACTTAAAGAACACTGATTTCCTTAAAGGCAGAAAAATCTGATTAAGAAATTTAGCTGGGGCTTTGTTTTTTTGCTTTTGGTGGTTTTTTTCTTCATATGCCTTTTTTTTTTTTTTTACCAGCGTGTTATTTGTATTTCTTTCTTGTAGCATGTAAGGAATTTATTATACGTAAAAAACCAGGAGAGTTCCAAAAACACAGAACATCTCTTACTGTTCTGGAAGATGGTACAATAAACAGAGACGAAGCAGTAGAACTGCTTTAATTTCTTGGTATAAATTGACCTAAAACCTGGTTGTAACAGGAGAAAAGCTCCACATGCTGACACTGAGGAGATATGTAATAGTTTACACAGTGTCTGTGGCAAAGATGTTGAGGGATGAATGCAGCAATTGGCAAGAATTATTCTAATAAAAGGATGGGGCAGGCTATTATTGCAAGAGTTGTGTAATTGGAGGGAGCTGGGTTAAAGACAGGCTTCATGTTAATGATGTGGTGGTGTTTGCAGAACAGAGTGTTCTCCCAGCTCGGCAGAGGCATCGCTGGGGAAGGTCCCGAGCACAAAGCTGTGCAGGCTCCTTCCAAATCGTCCAACAGCTACAAATGAGAGGGATTTGGAATGCAGGGATACCCAAAACAGGGGAAAATATGCGAGTGTGCATCTCCCTTCTTCTCCTTCCCACCCCATCTCGACACCTTCCTGCCCAGCAGGGAGGGAGCAGCTCTGGGACATGGCTGGAGCATGTGCAGAGGCAGCTGGAAGTGGCTCCAAGTCGAAAGCAGTGCTAATAAATAGGCTCTTTCTGGTCAAATGGAGTCTTGTAAACTCTAATGCACAAGTCTGAGTGTCTAAGAGGCTGCAGAGATGTTCTAAACAGGGCTTTATGGATAATTTCGTTATTTTAGGGCTAATACAGGCTGCAGCTTTGAAAGGCTGACAACTGCAGAGGAATTATTTGATGACAATCCTGGATAGTTTGGCCAAGACCTGTTTGGGCTGAGGGCAGGGACACACCCCCAATGCTGCTCTGCTTCTGTCAGGTCAATAAAAAAATCTGGATCTGCTGCACCTGTGGCTGTGCTATCTTTGGGAAGGGATAAAATATGGATGTCTAATTGTGTGGAGGAAGCAGAGGTATTTATAGCAGGTGACTCTGGGGGCTGATGTGGGCGTTTGTGCGCTCAGGGTTCTCGACGAGCGGGTGATGAGTTATGATGATGATGAAATAGTTTTCTATATTTTGTGATTTGAAAAGCAGCTTGGCACTTCCTTCCAAAGCTCCTGCAGTTTCTCTAAGTTAGGAAAGTCAGGGGAGTTCTTTTTCTGAATAATAATTAACAAAAAAATTGAATTATAGAATTGTTTAGGTTGGAAAAGTCCTTTAAGATCATTGAAACCTGTGTGGTTTTCTGGTAGGCCAAGAAATCTCCCAGTCTGAAGATCCAGGACTTGATAAGGTCCTTGATAAAGATAATTGATAATTTATACGAATATAAATAATTATATAACCAGGTGCAAAGTAAACTAAAATCACAAAGGCTGTGTTGACATCAGGATCCAACTAAGATGACTTTTTAATGCCAAACATTTTAAGGATTCACATGATTTCTACATTCCTAAAGAAAGTTAAATTAAATATGCACCTTTCTGACTCAAATGAAAGCAGGTGCTGCTTCAAGTAGCACGAGCTGCTACTTTCTTCATTTTGAAATCCTGATTTCTTCTGGCAATTTGTGATTTAATTACAGAAGTATTTAAAAACACACAAACAGCACACATACATTTTGAGGTGTGTTCACTGAATTAAGATGAGGGAACTAAGGCGAGTCAGTCTGCAAAATGTTTGCTAAGGTGATGTAAGAAATGGGTTGAGCTGTCCAGGCAAAGACTAAATGTTGTACTGAGTTACAGTATCAAATATTTTTAATGCCTTATGGGTTGATTTAAATAGTGGAAGTTAGGGATAAACACAATTTCCTTTCTGCTCGGGTTTGTTGTGTTTAGAGCTGGGTGAAAAAGAAGACTTTGATATTTCAAAGTTTTCATTTCCTTTCCTTCTGAAAGAAATACCACAAAAAATTCAGGTGAAAGGAAACCAGACGAGATTCATATGCCATTAATGGAATTATATTAGGAGTTGTAATAATATCCCTTAATCTTAAAAAGGTAAGTCTCTTACAGAATTAAGGTTTTGCTGCTGCTTTTCATGCCGTGTGAGGAATTATGGCTAATGCAAGTTGCTGATGTGAAAACATCCTCGCTAATCCTGTTTGGAGAGCGGCTCTTTCTGTGCTCCTTAGAAAAGGCACAAGAAGATGTATTACGGGCCCTTCGTTAAATAATTACTTAATTACACCCTGGGACTAGCAGATAGCAATCTGAATGCTGCTGGCAGGTTTCCCCTAAAGCAGCAAAACTCTGTGCGAGGAGCACCACGTGCGCGGCGGCAGGGGCACGGCGGCATCTGCAAACTCAAGGTGGGAAAGACATTTCAGTCAGCTCATACTCATGAAATAAGCTTCTACTCACCCTTCCCTGTGAGCTTCTCCCTTCTCTAGCTCCTGTATAACACCCAACAACACTTTGATGGTCTCCTGACTAGAGCTGATCAGGTTCTCCATCATCTGAAGCTGCGCTTTCAAGTCCACAACTTCGGTGTGAGGCACGATTTGTTGGCATTCCTGGCTCACGGCGACGGCCGTCCGGCAGGGCTGGCTCTCCTCCATGGGCGCCACGTTGACCTGCAGGCTCCGGTCACTACATTCAGGGGCCGGGCACTGTGCCCGCGCCGCGCACGCTCGGGCATCTCCGGCCGGGGGCTGCACCCCGTTCAGCTGCACCGTCCTCTTGTCGTCCTCCTCGGGGCACGGCCCCCAGTCGGCCAGGCCGGGCAGGTCGGGCTGCGAGGCCGGCAGGTAAACCGTGGCCACTTCGGTCTTGAAGACCCTCCCGTGGAGGGGCTGCGAGGCCTCGTCGCTCCCCAGCCGCACCGCCGCCGCTCTGCTCCGGCCGGGCGGCCGCGCCGGCTCCTCCTCGCCGGGCTCGGCCAAGCCGGGCAGGTGAGGAGGCTCTTTGGGAGAGCTGTGCAAATCGCTGCTTTTCCAGGCCTCGGCGCCGCCGTCGTGCGCGGCGCGCTCGGAGATGTGGGAGATGAACTCGGCCGTCTGCAGGCTGCCGGCCTTCCTGCCCCACGCCGCGGCCTCCCCCGGGCCCCGGCCCTCCCTGTCCTTCACCTCGATCAGGAACCCGTTGTTCTCGCTCGGCAACGCGTCCACGGTCGCGGCGCTTTTCAGAATATTCCCTTTTTTCCGGTCCAGAGGGAAGGTCTGGTAGCACTTTTTGAGATCGGGGGAAGTCTGGACTCCTGTGCTCTTGGTGACGTTGGGGATGGACCTGCGGGCGGGCACCGTCATGTACTTGCGGTAGGCCGTCTTGTAGGCGATGGCCTTGGCCTCCTTCTTGTCGGGGTCCTGCGTGGAGGAGCTGGAGAGCTGCTTGTCCCTCTGCTCGTTCTGGGCCTCGCAGATATCCTTAAACCTCACCTGCAGGGCTTTGTTCCGTTTCTTGATCTGCCGGTTGGGGTCCAGCGCGTATTTCATCTCCAGCGCCAGGGAAGCCGCGGGCTCGACGTCGCTGTCCGAGGCGGTGAGTAAGCATTTGCTGGGCTCCTTACTCACCATGATGCCTGCAGCCAAAAACAGTGCAAAAAGCCTCGAGTTACCACACAAATGTTACTTTTTCCCCTCAGCTTTTTTTGCAAGGTTTCGCAGGGGTTTTTTTTTCGGGCCCTGTTCCTCTGATCCCACTGAAACGGCTGCGACTCGCAACTGATGCGCTCGATTCGCTCGAGTCGCAGCCCTTGGTGATTTTCTAGAGATTTGTACCTTAGTTGTGCTTTTTATCTTGATCTGTTGTGAACACCTGCTCCTCAGAGAGGAGGTTTCCTGGCGCCAGAAGTTTTTCCACACCTATTTTCACAGGACAGCACCGTGGCTGTCATGCCAGGGCTTCCCAGGAAGCAATTTCCCTCAGGAATATGTGCTCCCAGGAAGCCAGTCCTCTGAATTTACCTGAAACTTAGTAAAAACTACAGGGAAATTGAAAACCGAGTGTCTTTGTCTAAGGAAAGAAAAGTTTAGAGCTCTGCCCACCCTTCATTCTCCTTTAATGCAAATGTTTAGTAGCAAGAAGTGTCAAACTGGCATTATTTTTAGAGTGTGCTTGCTTACCAAACACATTTCTGCTGTGTAATGTATTCAGCGTTCTTTGCAAGAAATTAATGGGTCGTTAGAGGTGTCATTATTTGGATTTTTATAAAAAAATTACCTCATGGCTAAAACTAAATAGAGATTAATTATTATTAGCAACTGGTTGGTACTGCTGGATGTGTAAAATTTATGAACTAGCGAAGTTTTGGAGGAAGTCAGCAGTGCATCAATTAAGGTTTTGCTTCAAATGCAAAACAACTCTTCCTTTCCTAGAAGCAGTAATGTGCCTTTATGATACAGCTGCTTATCCCAAATGATCCTAAAGCACTAAAAAACCTCCAAACCTCACTGAAATGACTTAATCTGCCATTGAAATATAAGCTTCTCCTCAAAGAGGAGAAGATGCCAACTGCTTAACACAGCACATACCCAAAAAACCCCAAAACCCAGTGGCTGAACAGATCATAGGGGATCTGTAGTAGCTGCATAATTAAGATTTCATTTTTACACCTCATTTGAAGTTGTAATTTTTACTTTCCCCTTTGCACAAATTTCTCCCTGAGACTTGCTGAACTACCAAATTCCCACTTAATCCAAATATTCTGCATATATCTCCTGTTTAAACCCTCAGAGGGACTCAGGAGTACAATGTAAAACAAGTAAAGGGACTTTCAGGTGTATCTGAAACATGTTTTTAATTAAAATTCCTTTGTCTATTTAATAAAATATATGGAACTCTTGAAGAGTTAAGTGCCATAATAGCATATGTTTTAGAAAGCTAACTCAGGGGCACAAGGGAGTGAATCCTTGACTAGTCTATATTTAGTTTTAAAGTAAGAAAGCATAATGGGAAAATCATTTTCAGTGGAAAACTGAATGTTTATGGGGTGTAAAAGGAATAGTAACAGTTCCCTAAAGATACACACAGATGTGCATGGCAGACAGTCCAAGGTTGGACTTCTGGGTCAAAAATCTCATGAAAATATGTCATTACTTAATGTTATTTTCATGTTTTAATTCCCTGGCCCTGGTAATTTGTGAACAAGGGACTGAAATATTCCAGAATCCCTCTAGTGTGCCTTTTTCTGTCTGACTTGTGATGCTCAGGGAGTGGTGAGGGAGCTGCACTCGTTGGAGAAAGGGAAGAAGTTTTTCTTTGACTGATGTAGTGCAAAGTCTGTAGAAAAAGCGAAAAGGGGGGAAAATTCAGGAGAAAAACATTCAAACGGAATCTGAGCTGGCCAGGTTTTCAACTAGATATTTTATATATACAGGCCTAGGATCTAATACCAAGGTGACCAAGTCCCTGTTTTGGAGGAAAAGAGAGAATAAAATGGAAATTCTGAGGGGAAGCCTGAAGATAAAATGGCAGTAGAGTGGTAGAGTGACCTTTTGTACTGGGGTGGGGGATCAGATCAGTCCTTCTGTGCCTTTAACACATGAGGTACAAATAGGGACAGAATTTGAGGGGAATGAATCAATTACAGATGAATGTCAGGAATTTTTCTTCCAGTTGAAACCCTAAATAAGGAGTTGGTGAGGAGCATTAGTGCCCTGTCCTGGCTGGTTTGGGCTGTATTTTAATTGTAATTATGTTTTTGAATGAAGCTTTATTTGAGGGACATTCTTCAAACAGAGCAGGCAGGGAGTACAGATCTTTTTGTCTACCTAGGATTGGAATTTGGGAATGTTTTAGTGAAAAAAGTGCTGTATAAGGTATAAACCCGGTCCTCTAGCTTGCAACTGAACCACATTAAAATATGTTGTAAAAACTGTTGTGAAACCCCAAAACTCTGCATTTCAGAACTGCTGGAAGCAAATATTCCACAAGAGTCTGGTAAATGAATGAGTTGACCCAAAAAACCTAAATCCAAGAACACAACAAACATTACAGCCATTAGTTTCAAATCTGCCAATGGGAGTTGCTGTGCTACAAAGAAATTGTAGCAAAAATGAAATGTTAACATTCACAAAGATGTGAAATACTCAGGAATTGTGTGTGGAAAAAACACATTTTTACCCAAAAAGGCTACAAGAATTGGCTGTTAGCTGTGAAAGTCACCCTTTAGAACCATCTCTTAGGATTCCTCGGAGTTGTCAAAGTGAGTTTTTGGGCACTTAGGTATTTGACAGCAGGATCCATTAACATGCAATTTATTCTCAAGTATTGGCTTGATATTTCATTAGTGTCTCTGACCTGTCTCAATTTTCAGATGATTTCACCTCCCACTTGAATCCCATCATTTTTGGGGGCTGCAGGATGGCTGGGTTTGTTTGGGATGACTTCACATGGAATTAATGGCGTCCATAACCCAGCAGAAAGCAGGAGGCTGGAGATATCCTACAGCGTAGATAAATGGGGAACTTTATTCTGCAGTTAATTTTAAGCATGTCTTTAATAGCCAATAAATTGATTCTTCACCAAATTGCTTGTCTCCCTTTCCCAACTGCACAGGCCTGATTGATTTAGCCGATCCAGAGTCTTCTATTCCCACTAGTAGCTGGGAGTAATAATTTTAGAGATATCTGTGATTAAGAATGACAACAACCAAAAGAAGTCGATTTTTTTTTAAGCCTTGCTCGGATCCGGGTGTCTCCGAGGGGAACTCGCTGTGCTCAGCTGATAAAAGAACAGTTGAGCAAAGAGTCAATTGTGAGTTAAACACTTCGCAGCAAAGGCTTCATAGAATATTTCTGGGTTTGTTTCATTTTTGGTTTGGAGAAGGTGTTGCCTCCAATTTTGGCTTATTTAGGCACTACCATGGTGTTGTCTCTGCAGGATTTTTGGATACTTAAGGCAACTACTGAGCTGGAGTTTCTCAGTTTATGGCTCATGCTGTCAGGAGGGGTAATAAAGCCTTTGAATTTGAATTTAGTTGCAGATGCCAATTACATGCAGATAATAGAGTTCAACTTTTTATCTGTACTTACTCCAAACAAAGAGATGATTTGCTAAACTAAATATTTAAGCAATCACAAGCTTAAATTTTCAGTTTTTAGCCTTGATTTGTTTATAAACTTGTGACTGATTACCCTTAAGCAGCATCCCTCTATGTTTGAATATGGAAATAATCTATTAAATAATAATAATAATAATTAAAAAGTGATGCACGGAGAAGCTTTAAGTTAGGATAAAATCTTCAGGGTAATTCTGGAAACCACCAGTTAGGTGGCACAGATCTTTGCAGGACCTTCGCTCTGCATCCCAAACTCTGCAGAGTCACTGCTCTGTGAGGAGAATTACAGTGTGGAATTTCCAGACTGATTGGTTAATGAGGGAAGAGGAGAGTTGGAGCTCACCTTGTAATTTCCATTTTATTTCTGTCAGTTTTATGACACAGAAGCAGATTCAGGATGTGTTAATACGCAGAGTGAGCTTAAACTTTCCAGGCTCCAAATGCAGATGAAAGGCACAGATTTCAGTCCTTGGCTTTCCAGAGCAAACGAAGGCTTTGGAGATGCAGCTGGAAACATCTGTGCACGTATTAAGAGCACACAGGACTTTGTGTATGGATGTATTGGCTTAAAATAATGCAGGGAATTGCAAATAATTGGCCTTTTGCATGTAAAGTGGGAAGTGGTCTGCAAAATCTTTAGGCTTCTGAATATTTCCAGGACATTCTCCTGAGAAATACTCACTGCCTCAGATGCAATTTTTATATGCCTAAATACCACCATAAACCACTTATTTTTCAAAAACTATTTGATGTCTGTAAGTCATAAGTGTTTACATGGAATATTCATCCAATTGTACTGTTAAAAATAAAGAGCAGAAAGAAGCTCAGATTTGCTTCATATAAACAAATCCAGTATAGAAAACTAATGTTAATTCTCAATATCCCATACATTTTGACTCCATTAAATGAGGAGTATTTTTATTCTTTTCGAAGGAATCTAATTACTAATTAACTGACAGTGTTGTTATGTTAGAAACTTAAAAATTATATATTATCATCCTAAATATAAGCAATGTCCAGTAAACAAGATTATCATGATAAAAATATTGGAAAATACGAATTATCTTAGGCAGTTATTAATTATGAGTTGTTTGCAGAAACTTTGCCTGCGTTAGGAATTTTTGGAGAGTTTTAATACAAAAGGACTGAGGATAAATTCTGATTTCCAGATAAGTCTGAGGGTGCAGGTATTCCCAGTTTTTAGGGGATGGAAAGCCCTGATGGCTGTTCTTAGGAAAACTGATGGGGTAGCCCAGCCTGTCTTCATTTTATCACAGAACTGTTCATGTAGAATAACAGAGTTAGCAGTGCTGCTAAATGTCAAACCAGTATTTTTTTTAACTCTGTTTTGAAACCCTGAGGCACTGAACTTGAATTTTCTCTCTCTTGAACTTCCTTATTTATTGCTCAAAGTCTTTATACTGAAGTCATTCTTACTGCTGCATTTTGAAGTGCTTTGGAAGTCTTCCTTTGGAATAATCAGGATCCTATGGATCTGTCTTTTCCCCCCTCTCATCCATTGGCAGGCTCTGTAAGAATGATGTATAAAATCATAGCTAATGGCTGAGATACCCAATAAATGCCTTTAAATGCTCTTGTGAGCTTCAGCTTTAGAACTAAGTGGCAACAAATAAAATGTACGATTTAATAAGCCTGGAGACTTTTAGATAAAACAGGAATCTACTGGAGGATAAACTACTTAAAATTTTCCTTACAAACCAAGCCAGATTCCCTGAATGCAGCTGGTAGAGGCAATTTTCTTTAATTTTGACATCTCTACTATGCTTTCTGAACACAAATTTTAATAATACTTAGGTTTTGTTGCTTCCTGTATTGTTCCATGCATAAAATTAAAAGGAATCCATTCAACGTGATAAAATTCTGGGAAATAAGGGTTATTTTCCCCATAATAGAATTTTGCAAGGAGTAGTACCATTAACAGGAGATTTGCACTTGCATTAAAACCAGTGTAGACTTATGGGGTGAGTTAATAACTATTAACTTCCCAGTGGAACAAATGCAATGTCACAAGATACTCCCTGTGAATTCCCAGTGTTCCGATCTCAAACATTTGCTGGGATTTAGTGTACTGGAAAAAATAATGTCCCTGCTAAGAGAATGCTGCTTATTTTTCTCCCTGCAGCTCTGGCTACGAGGAAAAGAGGAGTGAAGGTTTCTTTAGCATTATTTTGCCATGTAAATCTGGGCAAGGCTTTGTCCCTGCTCCAGCTGGTCCTCGCAGAGCAGGATGCTGCTGAGGATGGGTTGCTAGGAGAATCCCTAATAGTTCTGCTCACACTCTGCTGCTTCCAGGAGTGCAAAAGCCACAGGACCTGCACTGGAAGGCTTTTTCATTTTTATGGGACTTTGTGGTGAATAATTTAAAGGGCAAGCTGTTAAAAAGAAGGGCTTAAAGGCAGTTTCTTATCTGCATTACCGTTGAGAACTAAGTTTTAATTGTTCTTAGTCGACATTGATAGGTTTTGTGGGTGTTTTAAGGAAAAAAAGCCAGGCAAATGACAGGGGGAAAAAGCAGTTCTGCTCTTTAGCTTTGACCAACAGGGTTGTAAAACTGTCAGAGCTCTGCAAAGAGGGATCTGGGTACTGAGAACACAACCCCGGAATGGTTTGGGTTGGAAAGGACTTTAAATCCCATCCCATTCCACCCCCTGCCATGGGCAGGGACACTTTGCACTGTCCCAGGCTGCTCCAAGCCCATCCAGCGCGGCCTTGGGCACTTCCTACAGGAACTGCAGCTGCTTTTCTTCCTTCATCATAGACTTTGCAGTGTTGGGTGAAGAGGAAAAGGAGATAAGCAGGTCCCAGCTGCAGGCTTCGGTCCTACAGCCTTAATTTTGCTGTGCAGCTAATGGGTGGAGAAGCCCTGCACAACCTGTGCAGCTCAGAGCATTCCCCTTGGAATGCAGGTGATGCCATCGTGCTGGAGCTCCCAACCACGGCAGGTGACAGTGACTTCCCTGGGCTCAGTGCTTGTGAGGCATCAGAACCTCTTCAGCTCCTCTGCTTGGATCAGGGGTCCAGGCAGACAAGCCTGCGAGGCTGTGAAGTGTTGTTAAACAGCTCAGCTGGGTAATTTAGGGCTAAAACCTGACATCATTAGCAGGATGTTAATTGGGGAATGGGATCTGTCTGGAGATGTGGTTTTGCACTCCACTGCTGGCAGCAGTCGCCACCACATAGAAGCTGTGTCATTTTTCACCTGCTGGAGGAGCACATTCCTGAAGTTTCTGGTTTCAAGCAGGTTCTGGTTCTGCTGAAATTGTGAATTATCCATGTACAGGGGATCTGAGCATGCTGGTGTTGGGGAGAGTGCACAGATCAGTCTGACTCCTGCTAGAGCATTGTACAGAAATAACTATTAGTTGCCCAAAAAGAGAGTTTTAGTAGAGCAAAAAGCTTCAGTTGCTGAAGAGAATTATAGTCCCTAAAGCTGCAAAGCTTCATCAAAGCTGCTTCTAAGATGCTTTGGAAACACTGGGAAGGAAGAGCCAAAGTCTGGTGTGAGGGGAAGTTGTCTGAAATACGAACATCACTGTGAATGCTCCAGAGCTCAACTCCCAAAATCCCAGGTTCTCATCAAACAGGAGGACTCTGGGCTGATGGAAATAGCTCATTCCAGGGACAGTTTTGGTGCCATGTGGGGAATGAAGAGGGAAGCAGTGAGAGCAGGAAGATGCGGTGTGGGCATGCTGAATACATTGCTCTCAGGTTTTGGGGACCTGGGACAATGTGGAATACGATCTTAAAAGAAACCTGATGTCCCTGCCTGAGGTAAGGGTTGGAATGAGATGATCTTTAAGGTCCCTTCCAACCCAAACCTGCGATTCTGGATTTTAGGATGGGTTATGATGTGGATGATTAGGAAGTTGATTAAAGTAACAATTAAAGACCCTCTCAAGGATATTTCTTGTCTGGGAAGGGCACCACAACTGACTACCAGACAGATAATCTGCATCACCTTTCTTGTGGCTTTGGGTGCTTTTATTACAGACTGTGAGTACAGGAATGTATCATGTCATTCTCACCACCTTGCTCATCCACAATTACCTAAAATACACAGATTCCTCTGGAATTCAGCAACTTGGGCTCAGTCTCCAGAAGGGATCAGTGTTATCACTGTTACCAAGCAGTTCAAGCGTAATTTCTGCTGAATTACTCTCTCCAGCAGTGGGATGTTTTATCTGTCTCTTTGTCAGCTCCTTAGAGATATCGCTGTGTTTTATTTGCCGGTGGCCTTGATACACAAAAAATGTATTCAACTGATTCACAAGTTAAATTTCTGTACTCGTGGATATCTCCTCATTCGTTTCTCTTCTGTATTTGCAGGAGAGAATAATGAATACAATAACAAAATGGGCATGAACAACCAATTACTAATGGGTGGAAGGAGACGTTGGACTTGTTGTAGATTTTGTGCTTATTTATAGATAAATACCCCAAAATTAGTGATTTTACTGAATTCCCTCTTCTTCCTTCCAGGAAGCAACTAACCAGACCAAAACTACTTGTCATGTTATTAACTTCTAAAATACAGTCCTGAGTTCACACACCTCCTCAAATGGTTTTGTATTGAGCATCAGAGAGCCCCTGTTCCAGTTTTTAAAACTCATTTACACCATGGTTGGGCTTTACAAGCTTTGACCTTACCAAAATTGTTCTCAGCAACGTGATCACAACCTTGACATGAGAATTGGGAAAAAAAAATGGAAGAGGAGAGGAAAGGCGGCTGTAAAACAAGCAGGGAAGGTGGGCAAGAGCACAAAAGAAGTAAATCCTTTTTTTATAAGCTTGTGACAATTCCTCTTCGCTCAGGCCAGATGGGATGAGCTTCCTCTGCTTTTGTTTTTAAACTGGTTTAATTTGGTAACTACGTGGGCTTTATTTATAGGCTTGCTACAGCAGTCATGGGCAGGCAAAAATAACAGCAGCAACCTGCTTCTCTTCCCCATGGATGTCACAAACACGACTCGAGGCTGGGGTTGGGGAGATGTTTAACAGCTATTTCTGATGGGGCTGAGTCTGAGTCCAGATATCAGCAGCTCTGGGAGTGTGGCATGGGAGAGCTCCAGCACTTGGAACTCCACACCATTACATCTCTTGTAATGATTTAGAAGTTGAGATCTGCACCCAAATGTAGCAGGACTTGAAGGCCTTCAGTCCTGGGGCTTTTTAAACCATCTCTTTTTAATTCAAGGTGTGAAAATGGCCCTTACTCCTCTGCACTCCTTTGTATCAAACCCAGTGCATTTAGCTGGAAAAACTGGTTTAAAATCAGGCTTGGTGTCTTGCACTACTAAAGGGGGAGAAAACAGGCAAAGAGGACACCTAAAGTTGCTGTTTGATCATGGAATTGTTATTTTTACACCCAGTTCTCTTGGCCTGTGTGGGACTCGTGCTGGGATGTGTTAATGGGAAGCAGTTTTCAGGCCCTGATCACCTTAACACGGAGCTGTGCAAAAGCATGAACAAGGTGAACTGTTCTCGGGAGTATTATGGGATCCCTTTCTGCCTGAATGTAGTAAAATTGGAGTAAATAGCTTTCAGATGGGGATGTGCCACTACAATAAGAGAATGCTCTGAGTGCATTCTGTGTGGTCAATAACAATTTAAAATTGAGTGTCAATACCCAGGGAGTTGTACCTGTGTGTGTTCAGAGGTTATACAGGATTTTCTAAGCAAGCATAAGTTTTCAGAAGGCTGAATGTGGAACTCCCAGTGAAATTACCACTCTGAGAGGATTTTTTTCCTTAAAATATGATCATGATCTCATTTTCATAAAGCCTATTTAATTTGCAAACTGATTAGTAAAAATACAAGGGAGTACTGGGCTATAAAATAGATTTGTTGCTTACATGTTTTTTAATATCTTGCACAAATTTTCAGCAGTTCTTTAAATCGTGCCTGTCATAAAGCAGAATATAAGAGCTTTTTATTAATAGCTAGTTCAGATAATCACGTGAATTTTTTATGGTCTCAGATATTCTAGATTTACTGTCATTTCCTCAAGTGGGCATGAATTATGGGACTATACATCCCAGTTGTGCTGGGATAAGGAATGGCCTTGAGACATCACCGCTCAAGAGCTCTGTGGAGGTATCCTTACATTTTAGCAGGGGTTTTTGGCAAGCTCACAGGTTTCCCTGGCTTTCTCTCCCACATCAGTCACAGTAAAGGACTGGCGTGGCTAAGTTTGCTTTTAAATCCTCCAGCAGCAAACATTAGTGTTGGTATTTCCTTGCCTTGTGGACAATCCGTGGCTGAGTTTGGGCTCCCAGGCCGTGTCCTGCTGGTGCCCAGTGGTGTTTGCTCACTGGTGCTGCTGGTCTGGAAGGTGACGCACGCTCCGTGACTCGGCACTTGGGCAGCTCCTGGGTTTCTTCACATTTTCCTTCCCTGTGTTCCTCTCCACTGAACTTAGCCACTCTTTTTTCTGAGTTAATTATATATATATTCGAATGTAGAATGTGATCTGTGTGCCTCTCCTGCAGAAATGCTTCTGTCAGTGCAGTGGTTAACAGGGGAAAAAAGGCAGCGAGGATCTTATGAGCGCCTTGTTTGTGAGCTCAATTAGTACAAGGGTGCACTGAATGCTAAGTGCTGGCCCTCTTGATAAGGAACTTAACACTTTCTCTTGTGGTGCTCCTGCCCAGCTGGCTTTTTATGGGTCAGTCCCAGGGAAAGGCACTGATTCCATCCAGGATTAGAATTATCTCGAGCATCTCGTTAAAAACACACATCGTTAATAATGACTGAGTCCTAAAGAACAAACAGTTTTTATCAAGGGCATCGTGACGTCCTTACAAAAAAACCCTAGAAAAGGCTGATTTAATATCAGCTTTCCCCATTCTGTGAAGGGAGGATGCTTTCAATGCAACAGCATCTTAAACTCTGGGGCAGGATTTTATCTTACAACTGCTGGAATTAGAACAATTGAGTCTGAGTCTCTGGATTAGCAATCTACATTATGGATTTCTCCTGGAATCAGGGACCGTATGCTACTACTGTATAGCAGAACATCACCCTCCAGGTGAAATATTAGTAATACCTGAGCCCTGAGATACTTTCATCTGAATAGGAATTTTTAATGCCAGAAGAAAAGCCAGCTTTTAACTTAGAACTGTTATTTGTACTCGGAGGGGACAGACCATTGTAATCCAGACAGACAGGCACGAGCAGGCTGGTGGAACACCAAGAGGCATCACACCAAGAGTGAGGAGATACATTCTTCTCCCTGCTTTCCTATTTTTACTGTTGGTCTCTTGGCTTGGAATTTGACATTAAATTAATCCCAGTACATGGCTAGGACATAGTTGCCTATCACGTGATTATTTTTATTTATTTATTTCTTTATTTTTAGCTAGTAGTTTTTCCATCCAGCAGCCAGATTTTAACCTTGATACATGCAGCATTCCTGGCAGCCCTGTAAATCTGAGCACAATCCAACACTTAAGCGGAGGGAATAAATTCCCAGTTTATATCAGATCTGACCTGTTACTGGTTTGCCTTTTCTTAGCACTTGCCAGCAGTCAGTGGGGAAAAAGAAATGATTCCCCGAGGCTGGGCTAAACGGGTCTTCCCAAACTTCCCAGTCTTAGAGCCTAACGAGTTAAATTCTCCTCCGTGCAGGATTTTAAGCTGCTTAGACACACAAGGTCAAAGCAAAGCGCTCCATTCCCTATTGTGACTCGTGGCTGAGAGGGGAGCACAGCTCCCTTGGGACAGAGCCCTCGGGAGACGGTGACATAAGCAGGGAATATATTCCCTGCTGCCGGCAGTGCAAGATGTCCCTGTTTTGCTGGGGCTGGCGGCCCCCCCGCCTCCCCCGGGCAGATCCCATGGAACTGCAGTCCTGCATCCCCTCGCTGCCGTAACTCTCCGTAAACATGGCATTAAGTACAGGCGCTGAGGTCACGGCAGAGGATTTTTACTAGCGATGAGGCGAGATGGAAATGCAGAGCGGGAAGCTCGGGATGCCTTGCGGGATGCAAGGACTGTGACTTTGGGGATGGATCCCTGCTACCTTTTGTCCCGTTTTCCTAAGGCGTTTCCACGGCATCCCCGATTTCTTTGTGTTCGGTGATGGTGATGGGGGACTCGGGTGTGTTAAATCGGGAGAACCCTGCGTGTCGATGAGCACAGTTCACTGAACAGCAGCAGCTTCAGTCCCCGAGGAGGATTTTTGGGTTGGTTGGGCTTTTAATGAAGTGCTGTACCGCAAGTTCAGGGATGAACACATCCCGTGTTCCTCCATCGCCGCTGTACGGACACTTCATTAGGACGGCTGAAGTTAATAAGCAGCGGTAGTTCCTCGCCATCAGCCATGTGAAAAGCCAGAGCACTTCGTGCATCCTCCAAAAATCCTCCCGCTCCACCTCTCCCCTCCCGGGCACCGCTGGAAGGGGAGCAGGCAAAGAAACACTGGTGTTTTTCTAGAAGAAAGTCGCGTATCGGGATATTCTCTCCTTATCTGTCACGAAAGTTATTGGATGCAGGAGCCGTTCCCAGGCAGGCACATACGCTATTGCATAACGCTGGCGCTCAGCGCCAGCCGTTCTCCCCATCCCTACGAAGTTTTCCGCTGGCACAAGCAGAGCACGGGCTATTTCGGGGGGTCGGGGCGAGCGAGCCGCGGCGGGGGCGGTCAGTGCCTTACCTTGTGCTTCCTCACGCAGAAGCGGCGGTCTGGGCGAGCATCTCCCTCCAGCCGCCGGGGCGAGCTGGGCGTCAGAGCCTGGGCGCCGCCGGGGCGCATCTGCCGCCGAGCCGCCGAGCCGCCGGAGGAGCCGCAGCCGCCGCCGCCGCCGCGCTCCCCCGCTGCCCTCATGGGCTGCGGCGGGGGCTCGCTGTCGGGGGGTCCCCTCGGCCGGCTCCCCGCCGAGGGGAACTTGTTGAGCGGGACCGGCGGGCGTCCCCCAGCCGGGCGGGAGCGGGGAGGAGGAGCCGGGGGCCGGGCTGGCGGCGGGGGCGGGCGGGGGAGGTGGGATGGAGCGGGGCGATGGAGAGATGCTCGGCGTGCGGCGGCCGCGCACAATGAGGGGAGAAGCGGGGAGCGGCACTCGCTGAGAGCCCTCCGTTATTGCGCTAATTGCTCTCGTTGCTCTGCGCGGGATTCATTAATGACAGAGCCGTGCACGCCATCCCCGCGCACCCCAGTTTTCCAGTCGCGCTACGGGAGCAATGGAGCAGCCGCAGAGTGGGTGATGCTGATCCATTGGGAATTTCAGCGAAGCGCTGGGTTAAAGCTACACGGCTGCCTTTTATTGGGAGGGGAAGTGTTTAAGGTGCTAAAGGAGTAGCTGCTCCCATTTGCTTTTAAACCTCGTATAAAATGGACGCAAGTTCAGAGCGAAGCAGTTTGGCAGAGGGGATTGATAAACATGATCGTCTGCGTAAAACTTGAATCCCAGCTTTCCTCCTTGTCTCTCGTTTTATAGAGGGTTTAGCAGTGATGCTTTTCATAAAAAACCCAAAAAGTTGGAAGTTAAATGGGTCATGTGTATTTAACCCAAGCGACAGACAGAAGATGCCATGAGAGGTACGAGAATTGGTCCCATTTAGGAAGCTGTGGGTCTGTTTTTCATTCTGAGAATCCCGGGAGTTTTGCTGTTCAATAAATACTTTTCACCAGGAAACTCCCCTAGCCAGGTGACAGCAGGTGTGGGCCATGCAGTTTCTCTTTACGGCACTGCCTTCACCATTGATGTCGGTGAGGGTTATTGATTTTGGGGGTTACTGAAGCAACCCCTGATTTGAAGCAGCAGATGAGAGTGGCTGGACCAGCCCAAAATGTTCCACCACGACCCCCATGGCACAGCAGGCAGGGACAGCCGAATTGGGCACTGATGAGTCCGGGCATCCACGGGCACGATGCAGCAGAAGCACTGGCTCGAGTCCTGGGTGTTTTTTGGAGTTAATTAGCTGGAGCAGCCCATTGCAGCACGGCACTGACGGTGCTGCCGCAGCGGCCGGGGCACTGCGCTGGTGCCAGCCCGGGCACGGGGCTGTGCCGGGGCAGGAGATCCGTGTGGATCCAGCTGTGATGCAGAGATCAGTGTGGAGGTGGATCCTCGGGCAGCCTGGCTGGCTCAGTGCAGTTTGGACTGAGCAGAGCAGTGCTCAGCAAACAGACAGTCAGCAGAGGGCAGCTCCGTTGCTCTCCCTGGCTGCTACCTGTCCAGGTACTGCCACTGCCCTCTTCCCTCTGTTCCTCATCTCTGCTGCTGAACCCTAAACTCGGCTGCCCCAGCCTTCACCTGCTGCTCTGCCCTGGGGTAGGGACTGTGCTGAGCTGCTGGCACAGCTCTGATCATACTTAGGATCTCTCATGGTATTTTATCAGAGATTTTTTTTTTTCCCAAAGACACCATTGGGAAGAACTTAAATATCGACCTGCTTATTGATGCAACAGCAACCACTACACTGTTGTTTTTTTTTTCCTTTCTGTTTTGCTTTCCAGCAGTGCTGACTTGCTGTATTCCAGGTCCTCTGTGGATTTCTCTCTGCAAAAATAAATGTGGTTTTGGCTGCAGCCTGGATACAGACGTGGGTAAAATTACATGGTAGGGTGACCACGTCTGAAATAACGTAGGCTACTTCCTCAGAGCCAACAGATCAGTGGTAGGAGATGCTGCTGCTTTTTCACAAGCTGAAAATGTGAGTTTATCCAGCCCATGATTACTGGAAGAAAATACTATTGCTCGATATCCTGAGTGACTTGAAAGGAGAATCTCTCTGACAGAAGCAGCAGTTAAACATCATTCTTGTCTTCTCCATAATGATATTTAGAAGCTGTTGTCTCAGGGCTGATAGTCTTGCACAGCATTATGCGTATGCCCCACTTATAAACTATACAGCATTTTCTGGAGATTTTTAGGGAATTAAAAAGTACTTTCTTGATGTGGACCAGATTCATGTGTAGCTGCTGACACCATTGGTGTACACAGGGATTTTTCGAATCAGGGTTTGTGAAAAATAGAGTTTCCTCATCATCATGCGTCATGTTACTGTAAAAGCACATAGAAGTAAATATACTGGGAAATTGGAAATGCTTCATCATCCCGTTTGCCAATTTTTTAGCCTTTAAAAATGCTGAGCACAACTGTTGCATAATGAAATGTAGTGTTGAAGAGATGCTTGAGAGGGGGGAGTGGAGCTGGGCTTCAACCTTGGAGGGTGCAAAGAGAAAAGAGAGAATTCATTGTTTTAGGTTACAGATTTCTTTCTCTCTGACAGTGTCCTACCTTCCCCGATTGGCCTTTTCTCCCTTGGGTCTGTCAGGGAGGAGTGAGCTCTGCTTGGGGCTGCAGTGCTTCCTTCATGGGACACATCCAGGTGGAAGTCCTGCCTTGGACTTCTGGGGTGAGTGAGAAGAGCAGGGATTGGAGAGCAGTGAGATGGATTTTCAGTGGTGTTCTCTGGGGAGAAGGACAGTAAGGGGTGAGAAGAGCAGGGATTGGAGAGCAGTGAGATGGATTTTCAGTGGTGTTCTCTGGGGAGAAGGACAGTAAGGGGTGAGAAGAGCAGGGATTGGAGAGCAGTGAGATGGATTTTCAGTGGTGTTCTCTGGGGAGAAGGACAGTAAGGGGTGAGAAGAGCAGGGATTGGAGAGCAGTGAGATGGATTTTCAGTGGTGTTCTCTGGGGAGAAGGACAGTAAGGAGCCCTTGTTCCGCACTGCTAATCGCATAATAAATTTGGGGAGGCACCTGTGTGTATTTATAAATGTTCATCTCACACAGCCTGGTGCTGCAGACTTCAGGTTTTACTTTATTTTTCTGCTTACATTCAGCTTCTGGGAGAGTGTGAGGAAACAGAGCACATCTGGATGACTGAGCTGCTGCTGTGGAGGGTCAGCCTGGCCTGACCAGATTCTGGCTCAAGGACTGCCCCTGGTGAATGCTGGGCCTGGGGGGATTTGTGTGCTGAGCAGGTGATCTGTAGGATTATGCTCCTCTAAAACAGGCTGGTCCTATAGTGTTGTGCTAAAATGGAATTTTTTGGAGCAGTCCATGAAGTCCTTGTGGAGGAAACAGGCTCAGATGAAACTCAGGGAAGAGCACGTGGCAGCCAGGGCTTGAGTTACCTGCCAGGTGTTTCAGTGAGCACCCACGTGGGGAAGGAAGATGGTAAGCCAGCACCTGAGGGATTTTCACATCTACATTGGATCTACATCAAATAAATTATTTTAGAAGGCATAATTTAAATCCCAACACTGCATACCCGAGTTGGGTTCTCAGGGATATTCTGAATTCTTTAGGATCAGGCTAATTTTTTGCAGAGCTTCCCATCTCTGTTGGAGGTGAAAGAAGGGTGAAGTTCACTCGATTTGAAACAGAGCTATGGACAAGGTTATGCCTTTTCTCTCTGTGGTCACTCAGGACCAACGCTGTCATTCTGTCTTTGCTAAAAGTATTTCCACATTGCCGAACCTTCATTCCCATCAATTAGGTGATTATATCCATGCCTTTGGTAATTTATTTATTTATTTCCTCCAAGCTGCCACTGGAAGAGAAACGGAGGGATGTTAAAAATGCTTCTCTGCTCCAGATGAGCTGAAGGCAAACTTGGCTGGAATTTCAAACAGGTCTTCATGCAGTCAAATCCTTGGAGGTGCTCCTTGCTTTGAGGAAGGATGGATTCTGCTTGGCTGTGATGCCAGAGCAGTAAGGTCTCTTGGAGTCACGTTTGGCAGAAATTCGGGAAATTTGGTGTAGTGTCTCGCTCCATAGTTAAGTTTCTTCCATGAGCTTGGACAATTCATTTGAGCCTGTGCTGATGTCTATTCTTTTTCTGCAAAGTGCTAATTCCACATCTCTTTACTTGGAGGAACATTTTGAAGATAAAGTGGATTTAAGAATATGTGTATAATACCCATAATACCTGTGTGCAGCTGAAATATTAAACAGCTGATTGAGGGAACTGCTCTTTGTGGGTTTTCTGCTCAGAGAGGAAAAATGCTGAGTAACCTCATTAGCTCTGATAGTTATTTCTGTGCTTCGTTGGGATAAGAATGAGCAGGATTTAGCCCTCTCTCTCAATTTCCCTTTGTGCAGATCACTGGAAGAAAAATCTAACAGCAGGTCTCACCAGCTAAAGCTGAGATTTTGGGTTCCAGTTGAATGCTGTCTCATCAGGAGCCCAAACTGCTGGAGATGTTTATCAAGAAATCTGAATTTTCTTGGGATAGGAGTGGGAGTTTTGTCGTATTTTTGCTGTGTTTCTAGTTCAGAGAAGTTCCTTTTCAGCATGCAGATGTTTAGGGAAGGGAACTACACTGGTGATTGGGAATCCTTGTTTGTTCCTCCAAGATGGGGATTCTGAGCTGCTCTCTCGTGGTGTGGCATCACTTCCCTGATAAAGATGTTCTCAGTAGATGCCAAATTCTGCCCTGCTTCCATTTTCATGCAGCCTGTACAGTTGGGAAATAAATGAGGGTCTGGGAGAACGTGATGTATGAGCCCCTAAATGGCTGCATTTTGTTCATATTTGAAAGGCAGTTTAGGCTGTCGTCATTACTGATGACTTGTGCTTTTATAGCCCTTCTTTTTGCATTTCAGAAATCCTTTGTGCCCATCTGAATAATAAATCACCCCGTTTGATTTGCTCACGGAGAGCAAATGGGAAATTACATCCTTGTTAAGATGTCTTGAGGAACTGGAAGTGTGGGGGAATTTTTTTAAAGGAACATTCTGCCAACTTGGTTAATATTTTGCTTTGTCTCGTTTATTTTATGACCTTCCCAAATTCCAGGGTTTTCTCTCCGACTGCTTTATGGCAAAGGGAAAAATCCTGCCCTGCTTAAAAATAAAAAATAACAAATCTGATCATACTTTGATTGCCTTCAGACAAATGGTTTCGGATTTAAGCACCTAATGAAATTTGGGATGAGCATGAATTCCATCTTCAAACTCAAGTTATGGGCAGAAAAAAGGCAAATCCAACAAATAATGGGGATATGTGCATCTGATTCCTGTTTGCTCTTTGGTGGAATAATATATTATTTATACAACATTGATTTCATTAGATGGAGGATTTAATGCAACTTTTCTGTCAAACTGGAGAACATTCAATGTTATAAAGTAATGTAAACTCCCAAAGCCTCAGTAAGGTTTTCTCATTTGAAATATTGAACTATTTAAAATTTGAACATAGCATAAAAATACAGACTTTTATGGGCTTTTACATGTTGCCTTAAAGTTAGAAGCCCAGAGAGCAGCCTGGTCCTAATGCATAATGCTTGACAGGAAAAAAAACCAAGCTAAAATTAAATGTATGAGGAAGGGAAAAATGAAAATCAGACAAAATTATGGAAGAGACAAATAATGAACGGTGCAAGCAGAAGTAAATCCAACACACATTTCTATTTCTGTTGCTCTGAGCCTAGACCAGAGTTAAATATTCTGGCCCTAATTTTCAGAAATGAACTCTTTAGTGTAGTTTCTAAAATCCCTAAGCAGGTGCCAAAATAAAATTGCTCTTAATAACTTTGATACATGACAGAGAGATATGATGGCAGTGAATAAAAAAGGGCCATAAAGAGGCAGTTTGCAACATCATGGGCAACTAAAATTTAGCCATATGCTCACAATTAAGAGCTTCTACTCCCTTATTTATTTTTTTTTCTAAATGGAATGACCTAGAAACTTAGCTTGTGCAAATAAGAATATGCTAAATTCCTGATTGACTGTGCAAAGACCTAATTCTTTTCTGTATTAAAATGTCTGTGACTGAGTTTTACCTTAAGAAAGGAATAGAAGTTATTTTGAAAAGTCTGGAAATCCTAAAAGCCCAGGATATTTCACAAAGTTGTGTTATGGAAAATATGGGAGGCCTGATAATGACATTAAATGAGTTTACAATTGACAGCAGAGGACAAGTGAAGTCCTCCTTAATCCTTGGTCTGTGGCTTTTCAAAATACAGTGCAGTAAAAATGGCTCTGTCCTTTCTAGCTTGGGGACACTGTATTAAAAAACATTAGAAGCAGCACCACATTTTGATTTTCTTCAATTTTTAAACAAGTTCAGTACTTTAAATATTAATACTTAGCAGTGGTTGAGGAGCATAATTAGCAGCTGCTTTATATCCAAGGGGTGTCCATCAGTATTATGGAAAAGGCAATAACTGGAAGGGCTGTTGGGGAGAAAAAGGATGAAATCTCTGAAAGCCCAGACATAAAGTTATAATTTGATAATACTGTGGCACTTCCTCAATTTACTTCTGGGAATTCAAAGTCGTGCCCTAATTGAGTGTTTCCACATCCTCCCCTTCTCAGCATTCTTCTGCCCAAGGCTGGATGGGGACTTTTGTAGGATGGGAGGTGGAAGGGCTGCTCCTTGTCTCCAAACTTTCTTTATCCTGACTTTGTGCATTCCCCTGTGGAGCTGCCTTTGCTGCCTGTCCCCATAGCTTCTGTAGGCACAACTTCCATCGCTCACTGTGTGGGAAAAATCAATGCCAAAATGGAAAGTCCCATCTCTTATTTGTTTGGAATTCATCTCCTGTTGGCTTCAGCAGCTGCCTCCTGGTTCTAAAGCAGTGAAATTTTTGAGCAACAGCTGTGCACTCCTTTTATTCCCCACTGCTGTGGGTTGGGAAGCCTCAGGGAGATGTAAATCCACCCTCTGCCTTCTGGGGAGAGTCTGGGACTTCGTGGCCCCTTCTCAGGAGGGACCTTGGGATGGAATCCCAGAGTGGTTTAGGTTGAAGGGACCTCAGAGCCCATCCAGTGCCACCCTGCCATGGCAGGGACACCTCCCACTGTCCCAGGCTGCTCCAAGCCCCAATGTCCAGCCTGGCCCTGGACACTGCCAGGGATCCAGGGGCTTCTCTGGGCACCTGTGCCAGGGCCTGCCCACCCTCAAGGGAACAATTCCTTCCCAGTATCCCATCTGTCCCTCCCCTCTGGCAGTGGGAGCCATTCCCTGTGTCCTGTCACATGCCCTGATAAAAGTCTCTCTCCATCTTTCCTCCCAGCCCCTCTTTAAATACTGAAAGGCCTCCAGCAGTTCTTCCTGGAGCGTTCTTTTCTCCAGGCTGTCGCTTTGGTGGCCCTTCCCTGTACCTCCTGCCATGTCCCCCTCGAGCTGTGGAGACTCTGTTTATTTATGGAATTCAGCTTTCCTTCTCCGTGAGCTGATGCAAATCAAAGCTTTCACTGAAGGCTGGTAGGAACCATCAGCAGGGCTTCATTTGAGCTCAGCTTGTCCTCAGGACCATGAGCTGGAGCTATGAGCTAAATGAGCTTTGTTTGGATGTGTGATTTTGTTATTTCACATCAATTGCCGAGTGACAGATCAGCTCTGCAGCAACTGATGATCTAAAGGAGGGTTTGATATCTGGGGGAGAGCTGGTGGGGACTGGAGGTGATAAATGGACAGGTGGTGGCATCATGGAAGCTGACACATCATGGGACAAGGGACACCAGGTCTCGGGGGTGAGAAGGACAAGGCCTTGCTCTTATCACTGTGAAATCCCACACTGGTTTGGGCTGGAAGGGACCTTAAAGCTCATCCAGTGCCACCCCCTGCCATGGACAGGGACACCTTCTGCTGTCCCAAATTGCTCCTCATCCAGCCTGGCCTTGATATTCCATAGGAGCTCGTTTAACAGGCAATTCATGATATGGTGTTTTTCATAAAATTTTAATTTAACAGGATTGAACTTAATTTTTTTTTTTTTTTTTGGCACTTTTTTTTCTGTTTTGTTTTTAAATTTCAGGTGTTATCAAAAATTTCAAGGTGAAGACTCCTGGGCAGGAAAAAACCCCAGTAACTGGAAAAAGCATAATGCTCGTACATATTAATTTTTCCATTTATTAAGGAAAGAAAGAGTTTTAATAATTCACAGGGATGCAATGAGTATTTGCCTTTTATATATTCATATTTATCACTTGGCTTGAATTGTAAACATATTAATTCCTGCCTCCCAGTTAATGACTTTGGGTAATGTTTTTACTCTCTTTATGCAGAAATTGTCCATATACCTCACAGTTACTTATATGAACAGCCTAATGAGAGCTACTTCCTTGGCTCTGAAAAACATTTTGTCTTGCTCTAAGTAGCTTTTCTGAGGTATTTTTAAAGCATTTTTAAAATAATGTGTAAATTTACCTCCTCAACAGATGATGAGTGTTTTTCAGCCATATCAAGAGAAGTTACAAATCCCATTTTTGCCAAGTGTCAGGAGTGGGATGAGTGTTGTAGGCTCTGCCATAACTCAGAGTTGACTGGTCTTTTGCTGGGGTTTCAATGTTACACCCCAAAAAGAATTTTGATGGCTCTAAATGGAAATTATGTCAGGAAAAGTGCTTCCCAAATAATGATACTGTTGCATTAGTAGGAACAAAACTTGTAATTTATGTTTTGAGACCTAAAGATGGGCCCTGGGATTAATTGGGATGTTTGGTATTTTTCTTCACCCATTTTTTGTATTTTTAGTATATTGAAGTTGTACTGTCTCATATAGAAATACATAGCCACATTTGAATTCTGTGATATTTTAATCAGAGAATCACACAATGCTTTGGGCTGGGAGGGGCCTTAAAGGCCATTTAGTTCCACTCCACTGCCATTCCATTGTTTTGCTGTAGCCTGTGCACTGGTTTTAGTTCTAATTATTCTTTCTTATTATTTATTTTATATTTTGAATCTATCTCAAAGCTGCTTTGCCTGTGCTGGTTTGATTTTATTTCACCTTGGGACAGATCCCTGAGCGTCCACTCCTGGGTGCTGGGTGAGTCTGAACATCAGAACGTGTAAAAGACGTTCTGCTTACTCCTCTTCCCAGATGGGAGGGGAAAAAAAAAGGAAAAAGGGATGTGCATCATGGGATATCCAAGTGCATTTTCTTGGAAGGGTGAACTGGGAAGAGCTGAGCTCTTGGAGCAAACCAGCCCCAACCCAAACACATTCCCTGTGCCTCCACTTCCACTGCAGCCTGAGCAGCTGATTTTCACTTTGCAACATTTTAAACCACTGATTTTAATCTGGGTTTGGATTTAATTGCTTTTTCCAGTGAGAGATTAGTTCTCATTTAAGTGTGGATGTGTAATTAAAAAACATCTCTCAACTTAAGTTGCTTTTGTTGCCCGCACGTCGGGGCTGTGCGTACGGGAAAGCAATTCCAGAGCTGAATATCCATCTCTAATCCTGTTGTTCACGTCTGAGTGTTATTGTTAGAACATGATAAACGACTCCTTATTTGGGAGGGATTTACTTCTTTCCCTTCTGATTTCTGCCAAGACGAAGTTGGGGAGGAAAATGAAATTCAGTTATAAATCGGAATTTATTTCCGTGGTGGTGGAAAACCAGCTCTTCAAAATGCTTTGTTGTTGCTGCTGGAATATGGAGTGTGGTGGATAGCGTGAGGAAAATTGTCAAACCGTGTTTTACACCTTTGGTGTAGTGAGAGAATAGAGAAGTTACTCCCCTAAAATGTTTGAGGTGGGCTGTGGCTGACTTGCAAGTACAGAGGAACCTGAATTGGCTTCATCTGGGAGCAGCAGAGCTTCCTGAGCAAATATTCCATTCCTTCCTTCAGGAGGATATCCCTGGCAGTGCCCAAGGCCAGGCTGGATGGAGCCTGGAGCAGCCTGGGCCAGCGGAAGGTGTCCCTGCCATGGCAGGGGCAGTGGGATGATCTTCGAGCTCCCTTCCCACCCAGACCACTCCGGGATTCTGGGATCCCTTGGAGAACGGAATGAGAGGTCTTTAAAATGTTCCCTTTGTTTCTTAACTTCCAAATATATGTTACTGATCTGAAATCAATGTAATGCTAAATCTTGTGTGTGAGAGGAAATTCCTGTGCTTTATTTACGTGAGGAATTTTGTCCTTTACGTTGTTGATGTCTCTTTTGTCCTGCTGGGGTCAGATTTCTGCTGAGTTCAGGTAGGAACAGGATAAAGAACCTTTTATCAGCAGCATCCTCTTGGAGCTTATTATACAGAACGTTTTGGTCATCGTCCCAAATCGTAATAAAAGAGGGGTTTAATTAATTCACTTTGCCACAATAGAAAAGTTCATCTCCTTTTGCTTAGATTGCAAATTAGAGATTGATTTCATATTCTTTTCACGAAGCACCTTTGAAGCTCTTCCGGAGACTGCACATTGTTTAGCACTAGGCTGGCTGAGACAATCCCCCGAAGTCTTCTGAGTTGCTGTGAGTTTAATAAGAAATAAAATTCAAATTTAATAATGTTAGGGAAGAATTGGGTCATTCTTGGAGACTCAGCCCACATATTATCGTGTTCAGGTTCTGTAGATGAGGCCTTCCCTGTTCTCTTTAATTAAATGCAAAGTATTAAATGGGTCTGTGTTCCTTGTGAGTGCATAAAATGCAGATATGGCTGCTTCTCCAAACACCTGCAGACAGCTCCTGGAAAATACATAAACCTGGACTTAGAGATCTTTGTTGGAAAAGGGAAATGCTGTGGAAGTTTTCCTCTGTCCCTGGCAAACCTTGCACATATTTTATAAAATTGAACAACCTGGAGAAATTAGTGGGAAAGTAAAATTGTGCAAGGGATGAGCTGTGCTCATGGGGCAAGGATAAAACTCCTCTGCTCTGCTCTCCTCAGGCTGGGAGAGATGGGAATGTGGAGAAGGATCCAGGGAGAGCTCGGAGCCTCTTCCAGTGCCTGAGGGGGCTCCAAGAGAGCTGGAGAGGGATTTTGTACAAGGGATGGGAGTGACAGGACACAGGGAATGGCTTTAACCTGAAAGTGGGTAGGTTTAGATGGGATATTGGGCAGGAATTGTTCCTGGGAGGGTGGGCAGGCCCTGGCACAGGTGCCCAGAGCAGCTGTGGCTGCCCCTGGATCCCTGGCAGTGCCCAAGACCAGGCTGGACAGGGCTTGGAGCAGCCTGGGACAGTGGGAGGTGTCCCTGCCATGGCAGGGGTGGAAGAGGATGCTGTGATTTGGCAGCCAAATTCCAAGGGAAGAGGGAGGTAAGGTGAGGACATTCCTGTCGGTGGGGAGGAGCAATTTCACTCCTGTGAAATCTGCTCTTGGCTACTTTTGGGTATTAATCTTTTCAGCTCCTCTTATCTGTCAATATTTGAACAGAAATTCTCCCTTGAAATGTGACCTGTCTTATTTACCATATTGGTACGTGCATTTGTGTAAATACAGTTGATTTTGCTGCCATAACATAAAATATCCCGGAAAACTGAGCTGAAGTTGGAGAAGTCAGAACAAAGGACCAGCCTGTTATCACTCTTGGTGTATTTCATCAGTTTTCCTGCTCTTTAGGGAAGAGGGAATGAGAACATTGCCTGTGATGGGGATTTCATTTTGATATCATGCAAATGTGGAGAGAGCCCTGTCTTTATTTTTGCTGCTGATGAGAGCCTGGCAGTAATTCCTGTCTGCAAGGACTGGGTCACCTTCTGCAGCTCTGAAAGCTGCGAACAGCACCACATCAGAGCCTCTTCCCCAGAAACCTTCCCAAATCCGCTCTGTTGTGTCCCAAAAACTTGGGAAGGGAACAGCCCCCAGGGTATGGTGTGGTGGTTGATGTGCTGAGAGAACCAAAGGTAGGAATTAATTACAAAATGCAAAAGCTTCCCCAAAGAGACCTCCTCCTGCAAGGAGCTTTTTAATCCAGGGATATCCAAACTGCGTGGTTTCATCAATTAAATTTTGATTGCACATATTTCTTATCTCTCGAGCTCGCTGAGCCCCTCAATAAATGTTGCTAAATAATTTACGTTCAAACAGGCGAATGAGAAGCACCAAAAGTGGGATAATTTGTCTTCAAAATGGCTGTTGCTTTTAGCAGTGTATTCATCTGGCAGGATCACCTGTCTGCTGTGAAGAAAGGGGTTCATTTAAAAGATAATTTATCTTCCCTCGGTATTCCCGTGATTTGTCACAGCTCTACCTCAGTGCTGCACAGACAATATCCCTGATCCCTGTGGGAATCCCAATTCCTGAATTGCAGCAAATTCCTAGCAGGAAATGCCACTTGTCTGCAGTTATCTTTTCCTTGTTCAGGTGTTTGCAAAGCTTCTATTCTCTCCCTCCCGTGCATCAAAGTTTATTGATGGCTTCCAACATGAATAGTGTTTGATAAATAAAATAGGGTTTGATAAATAAAATAGGGTTTGATAAATAAAATAAGGTTTCTCCTTGCAACAAGTTTGTTTTTATTTTAGCTCCTCAGTGGCTTCTTGAGGGAATATTCACAAGGGTATGGAGGGACAGGACAAAAGGGAATGGCTTTAAACTGAAGGAGAGGAAATTTAGATTGGACATTAGGGAGAAATTCTTCCCTGTGAGGGAGGTGAGGCACTGGCACCACAATGGTTATATTCCCATATCCAGTGCTGCATTTTTGCAAAATTAGTCTAAAAACATTTTTTATGGCTTTTCCTTGTTATTTTATACTCTTTGAGTACTGGCCATTCCCATAAATACAGTTGTTTTCTGATTTTTATGAGTGTATTTATAATTTTATTACCAGCATTAATAGATGTGTAAACCAAGATACCTGAAACAGATTTATTGAGGGCAGTTCTGTAGATTTTCAGTGAAAGAATGTTTAGTGTAGCAAAGGGAGAAAAAAACACGAGGAGAGGCAATTGCATTTAGAAAACCAGAAATAAATGTACTGACCTTGAGAACTCCTAAGCACTGTGGGTTCCATTGAAGGGCACTGTTCAATGCTGACACTGTGTGGAGCTTTTAAAAGAGAAGCATTTTTTGGTTAAAATGGACTTTTTTTGAAAAAGAGCCTTAGAAACATGATAAATGGTGTTGTTAAAGCATCTCATTAATTTTTTTTTGCCTGCTTTTTACAGAAGTTGGTGCAAAGCACTTTCGGACCAGGGAACTCTTTGTGTCTATTCCCATTGTGTGCATCATCAAGTTTCTAACAAATAAACCTGCAGTGGGAGTTTCCGTGGAGCTGCTGTGGTCTTGGAATCACAGAATCATGGAATGGTTTGAAAAGACTTTAAATCCCATCCAGTGCCACCCCTGCCATGGCAGGGACACCTCCCACTGTCCCAGGCTGCTCCAACCCCAATGTCCAGCCTGGCCTTGGACACTGCCAGGGATCCAGGGGCAGCCACAGCTGCTCTGGGCACCTGTGCCAGGGCCTGCCCACCCTCCCAGGGAACAATTCCTTCCCAATATCCCATCCATCCCTACCCTCTGGCACTGGAAAACCATTCCCTGTGTTGTGGCTCTCCAGCTCCTTGGAAGTGGTCTCTCTCCATCTTTCTTGTCAGCTCCTTCAGGTCCTGGAAGGCCACAGTTAGGGCTGGGGTCTGCTGGGGTCTGTGTGAAGATCCTTTTCCTCTTCTTCCCAGGGGGGTTTCCCTCGACTCCTTCCTGCAGGGAATCAGTGCTGGCAAAGATTTCCCTTTAAAACAAGTTTTCTATTGAAAAACGGAACTGTCAGAGATCGAATCAGGGTCTGTAAAATACACTTTGAGCTAAAACAAGGTCTGCAAGACTAAATAAACTGATATTCACCTATAAAATCCTCTATCAGTTCTCTGCATTTTACCTGGACCTTCCCTGCCTTGATCTAAAAGAGGTTTTGCTGCTTGGGGAGGCTCTGAACTCCTTCAATCACATCAGGTAAAGGAGGTGGCACATCTTCTCCAGGAGATCTGGAAGCAGAATTTGTCACTGGAAATGCCTTAGTGCATCTTGATTGGCAAAAAGATGTTTTTGTGGCAGCAGCAAAACCCCCAGCTATTTATCACTGCCATTATTGCAGGTGTGAACTTCTGTTTCTGCAAGGAAAAAGGTTCATATGTTTTATTCTCATGTTCCAGAGACAGGATTTGGCCTAAGGAAATGGAAAATGGAGTGTATTCAGTAAAGAATGTGATAAATGGGAACATTTTGCACTTGTTTTTATTCTACTGCTGTAGCCATGAAATAATTTTGTCTCTGAAGGTGCCGCTGAATTTACTGTCAGATTTTCTATTACGAGAAAAGAAATGTTTGTTTTAACACAGTGAGAAATACATGTATGTGTTTCTATACGTAGAGATAAATTTCTGTGCCTTAGGGGTGTTCTGCTTTGTTTTGGTTCTTTTTCCTGCCCTTCCTGGTGTGGTGCTGCTGGGAACAGCTTCAGGGATCTGTGTCAAACTCCTTTGGGATGCCCTGGAAGCTGAAACTTCCATCCAGATCTTTATCTATCTGATAATATAAAATATTCTTTAAAAGAAGAAATTATGGGAGATCCTCTGCCTTATCCATGCTGGGTTGTGTAATACCTTTATACTATAAATGGTATAAAATATATTATTGAAGTGAGCAAACTTGTCAGCTGATAAATTGGATTTTGCATTTTCACATGGCAAAAAGATGGAATTTGGAATATTTTAAAGATGGATTTTTATCCTGTGAGTCCATAAGTGGTAACAATTTAATGAGTGGCTTCTAGAATTGGTAACAACTGATCTTTAGTTCTTTATTTGTTGCTAATGTAGCGGGAATACAAGTTATAGGCAGAGAGAAAACTTCATTTTTTTGTCTTTACAAAGTGTCTGGGAATTGTGAGGGACTTAAATCCTTTTCAACAAAGTAAATTCTATGGAAATGTTCTGAAAGCCAAAATGTAGTGAATTAATTCAAGTGTTTTGTTTGGTTTGCTTTTTTTAATATATTCACCCATTTATTTATTTAGCTGTGTAGTCTTTTAAGGCCAGGTAAGGAAAATTTAATGGAAAAAATAAATGAAACTTACTCTTTTTCATCTATTCCTGACCATGGTAACAGGGACATTTTAATGAGACATCACTTAGTGTAGGTTTGATTTCTCTCAGATTTTCTCACTATACATGAAGAGCTTAATATTTCAATTTAAATATTTCACTGGGAGAAAATGGCCAAGCCTGTTTAAAATAGGATGTTTTATCCCTGAGGGAAGAAAGTGTTGGCATGCGTTGTCTCTCCTGCAGGGAATTCTCTTCTCATTCTGAAATTTCTCGGTGTTAATGTTACTTGTGGGGATTATTTAAAACTAAAATTTCCCTTATTGAATCTGTTCAAGAGCCATTGAACAATGAGTATCTTATTTTAAAGGTGATTTAGGAAAATAAGTACTTTTGGAGCATTTCTGGGCCTCTTCAAGTGTTCCTTCAGAATGGAGTTTTACAGAAATCGGAAGTAATTTCACACTTTGGAATTGTATGTTCATTTTTTAAAATATAAAATGTATTTCTAAATGATCAGACATCCTTTCCAAAGGAAAATGAGATGCTTTGGTGTTGGTTTTAGGTTTGTTTTCTTTGAATGGAGCTGAATTTTCAGTGTCCAGGTCAGGCTTCCCTTTAGACAGGCTCGCAGGGATCTTGGATCCAGGATTTGCTTTGGGAATCCTTCAGTCATAGACTGGAATCCTGGAATGGAATCATGGAATGGAATCATGGAATAGAATCATGGAATAGAATCCTGGAATGGAATCATGGAATAGAATCATGGAATGGAATCATGGAATAGAATCATGGAATAGAATCATGGAATGCAATCATGGAATGGAATCATGGAATAGAATCATGGAATAGAATCCTGGAATGGAATCATGGAATAGAATCATGGAATGGAATCATGGAATGGAATCATGGAATAGAATCATGGAATAGAATCCTGGAATGGAATCATGGAATAGAATCATGGAATGCAATCATGGAATGCAATCATGGAATGGAATCATGGAATAGAATCATGGAATAGAATCCTGGAATGGAATCATGGAATAGAATCATGGAATAGAATCCTGGAATAGAATCATGGAATAGAATCATGGAATAGAATCATGGAATGCAATCATGGAATGGAATCATGGAATAGAATCCTGGAATAGAATCATGGAATAGAATCATGGAATAGAATCCTGGAATAGAATCATAGAATAGAATCATGAAATGGAATCATGGAATAGAATCATGGAATCGTTTGGGCTGGGAAAGCCCTCCAAGGTCGTTGAGTCCAACCATCCCCGGCACTGCCAAGGCCACCACTGCCCCTTGTCCTCAAGTGCCACATCCTCAGGGCTGTGAAATCCCTGCAGGGACGGGGGCTGAGCACTGCCCTGGGCAGCTGTGCCAGGGCTCGAGAATCCTTTCCAGGAGGAAATGATCCCAATGTCCACCCTGAGCCTCCCCTGGCCCAGCCTGAGGCCGTTCCCTCTCCTCCTGTCCCTGTTCCCTGGAGCACAGCCCGACCCCCCCGGCTGTCCCCTCCTGGCAGGAGCTGTGCAGAGCCACAAGGCTCCCCTGAGCCTCCTTTTCTCCAGGCTGAGCCCTTTCCCAGCTCCCTCAGCCGCTCCTGGGGCTCAGCCCCTGCCCAGCTCCGTTCCCTTCCCTGGACACCTCCAGCCCCTCCGTGTCCTTATGTCCTTCTTGTCCTGAGGGCTCCAAACTGACCCCAGGATTTGAGTCCTTCAGCAGTGCCAGCACAGAGACCATCCCTGCCCTGGGATTGTCCTGTGGCCACACAATTCCTGATCCAATCCATGTGCCAGTGGCCTCTGGCACACCTGAGCACTCCTGGGGCACACCTGGGCACTCCTGGGGCACACCTGGGCACTCCTGGGGCACACCTGGGCACATCTGGGCACACCTGGGCACTCCTGGGGCACACCTGGGCACATCTGGGCACACCTGGGCACTCCTGGGCACACCTGGGGCATGCCTGGGCATTCCTGGGCACTCCTGGGCACACCTGGGCACTCCTGGGCACACCTAGGCTCATTGCACCTCCTCAGCACCCCCAGGGCCTTTCCCGCCGGGCACTTTCCAGCCCCTCTGGCCCAGGAGCCAGGGTGACTCTCAGTGGCCCTGGTTTGGAAAGAACCAATCCTGGAGAGACATGAATTGTAGCAAAGTGCTTCTCTGGTGGGATATTCTTTCATTATCTCCCTCTCTGTGTGACCACCTCATTTCTGAGCTTTGCAGTAAGGTGAGAGTTCCAGGGTGAACCCTGACACTATGGCAGTGAATAAATAGCTGATAAATGCCCAGGACAATGGGAAACCTTGCAGGACTGGCTGGATAAACACAGCTTTGCAATTATTCCTATGGTTCTAATTGAAATTGATTTTTTTTGAGAATTAGGTACCTTTTTTCTATGTATTGCTTCCAGTGCTGGGCTGTAGGTGATGACAATGATCTCCAAATCCAAATAAGATTAAAAATCAACTTAAGATTAAAATCTAATCATGTTGTTAGCTATTGCTAACTGGTTAGTAGACCATATTAAAAACACCTCCAGTACAAATATTGCCTCTAAATAATTACAAACCTTTATTAGCATTGTAATTAAGAGAGTGCTGGCTGCAAACGATACCTCACAAAGGAAATGATGACTGCTAGTTGTACTTTCTTCCTCATATTAAATAGATTTTCCTTCCCAGCAGGGCCTCGAACAGAGGTTTGCAGGTGGGGGTCTGCAGATAAATGTTGGAGCAGGGATGTCTGTGTGTGATGCAGTGTTGGCTTCAAGCAACAATTTGGTATCAAAGGAAGAGGTTTTATTACCAAAATAAACTCTGAGATGAGCATGAATCATGATTTGGTGCAGGGAACAGGAAGAGGGGCTGATCACTGCTCAAAGACCCCCAACCACTCTGCTCAGCACCACTTTGGGGGCTCAGCCTGAGCTGAAATGACAAAATGTAACAAGTTTCTGTCATTTTAACTAAAACTTCCAGCACTACAGAATCCCCTCCTGTGTGTGTTTTGTTTCTGTTTGCTCAGGTTGTTCATTTTCCTGGATTTATTTTTAACTCCAGCAGCCATTCCAGGTCTTTAGCCAGCTCTGCTATTGGCATTCTCACACTTGCCTGTGGACTCAGAGTGTTTCACCAGCAGACATTCGACTTTGTTGTTCCTTTCTGATTCCCACCGTGCTAATTAAGAAGATATTTTTGTGCAATTATCATCCCTTCAGTGACTCACCGTTGCTGCTGGCTGGGGACAGTCAGAGCAGCTCCCCCTGTGCAGCCGTGAGCTGCTCCCAGGGGATTGTCAGGATTTGGGAGGGATGGAGGAGGGGAAGGGATCACCAGCAGATGCAGAGGAGATGGCAGACAAATTTATCCACACCTCTGGCTGCTTCTACAGTGAAAAATGAATATTAAAACGTGTTTGGAAATTTAACAGGTGATCCACATCCATAGGGGTGGAGAGGACAAGGCTCCGGGGAGAGCTCAGAGCCCCTGGCAGGGCCTGAAGGGCTCCAGGAGAGCTGGAGAGGGACTGGGGACAAGGCATGGAGGGACAGGACACAGGGAATGGCTTCCCATGGCAGAGGGCAGGGCTGGATGGGATATTGGGAAGGAATTGTTCTCTGGGAGGGTGGGCAGGCCCTGGCAGAGGTGCCCAGAGCAGCTGTGGCTGCCCCTGGATCCCTGGCAGTGTCCCAGGCCAGGCTGGACAGGGCTTGGAGCAGCCTGGGACAGTGGGAGGTGTCCCTGCCCATGGCAGGGGTGGCACTGGGGGATCTTTGTAGTCCATTCCAACCTAAATCCTTCTGGGATTCTCTGATTTTTTTTTTTTTTAAATTTTTTATTTTTATTTTTTATTTTTTTTGCATATCAGTTTGCCTTGAGAAGTTCCTCAAGGTGTAAAAATCATCTTTCAACTATTGCAGCCATGTGTATTAACTTAAACTATTCCCCAAACAGGGAAATAAACAAAAATATGACCTAAATGATCAGCCAGCTTTAGAACTGAGTTTGTTGGAAGGAAACAGAGCTGTTGGTCACCTGGAAAGGGCTGGATTTGCCAGTGTGGGGTTGATGTGAAGAAAAGAAAAATAGATTAATGTCTTTGCCAAGCAATCAACTTTGAGGTTATTTAAATATCTGTGAAAAGATACCATGGGCAAAACAAGGTTTGTCTCAGCTCTCCTGAGCTTTCCTGAGCCATCCAGAGAACTGTGATGGACTGAGCTCCATCTGCAGCCTGATCTGAGGCAGCCAATTTAAAAAATTTATAATTCTGACTGGTGCTGGCACATCACTGTGATTGATGACATCATTAGAGGAAAAAGGAGGGAATGTGGGCTATTGAATGTTTCCTTGTAGGCATGAGCCCCGGGTTTGTTGTGGCAGGAGCTCGTTAGGCGGTGTTTTGACAATTAATGTTTGGATTTTTGAGATGGTCCCGTCTTATTTCCATTTCATAGTAGTAAACATTGTCTTTGTAGAGCCCCAGCTTCTATTCTTGTCAGGGTTTGTTAGAAAGTTCTTTTGATGTCCCAGAACAGCAGCTCGGGTGGCCTTTCCCTTCCATATTCATGGAGTTTGCAGGTGCCAGAGAGCTCCCATCAGGTTCCTTGGCATCCTCTGGAAAATCCAGAGTTCCCACGTGGACAAAATCTGTAGGAGTTTAAATCTCAGCCCCACTGAAGGAGAAAAACAAATTCCAGGAGTGCTTGTCTGGTGGAAGTTGGGGATTAACCTGTAAATAAGAGGGCTCGGAGTACTGCAGGTGACCTGGTGTCGTTTGGGGTTTAATCTCAATTACTTGAGCTGATGTGGAAATAAAGATTTGAAATTGAAATTAATGCTGATCTGAAAGGTAACAATGAAGGCTCTGTGCCTTTATGGAGAGAAAATTCCTGAGTGTTCTCTTGGGCTGTGTCATGGAATAACCTTGAAAATAGCACAGAAAGGGGAATTTGCAATTTAATCAAACCATAGAAAGAATCACTTCTTTTCTAAGTCATTCTGCTGGGTTTTTTCCCCAGTTTTTAATGGACTTTTTCCCTACATTAAAGACCAGAAAAGATGTGGACGTCATTACCAGGCTTTTAGCAGACAGAGAGGGAGGATGGACAAGAAGCTCCCATTTATGGGATTTTACTGCATCCAGGAGCCATGGGAAAGGGTTGGAATTGTTCCTACAACACTTCCACACACCAGAAGGAAAAACTGAACTTTCTTTTTGTCACTTTGTACTCTTTCTGTGGTTTGAAAAAGATCTGGATGGTGCTGCTCTTCTGTTTTTATGGAATTTACTGGATTTGGGTGGTGTTGTTTTAAGCATCACTGTATCTGAAAATACCACACAGTGAAATGAAAACTTGGGGTTTATCTGGGATGCTCAATATAATGATCTTGAAGAGATTTCTTCCTTGAGCAGAGTATTGACTTTCCAAATGCAAATGCTGATATTGTGTGATATTTTTAGGAGTGCTGTTTATTACCTTGCAAAGCCTTTAATGTCTGAGCAATTTTTAGATGAAGAATGTGTTGCAGAAGCCTCGGTGAAGATGGTGATAAACCCATGAAATTGGAAATGGAAACTTTTTGAGATGGGGTTTTTTTTGTTTTCTTGTCAGAATTTTGCATATCCATTAATGAATTTTAATGATAGAATTATCTCCACTGCAGTCTGTGGTGCTCTCTAGCAATATCGTGTTTTGATAGCCAGCATTATGTTGCATTATCAGAAATAATGGATTCTTTTCCTTTTCTTTTTTGCAGGGGAGTTTCGTGGCCTGCATGACAGCCATCCTGAGGCAAATGGAGGATTATCACTATGCCCACTTAATCAAGACTTTTGGGAAGATGAGGTCGGATGTCGTGGTGAGTTTAATGTTTTATCACTTCATAAGATTGCTCAGCTTGTGTTTGGCTTTTTTCCTGTTACTGGTCATTAAATGCACTTGTGAAACGTGAACAAAATGTGGTTGGCATTAGAGATTTAATATAAAAGAATTATTTAAGCACTGTGACACACACAGGAGTACAGCTGGAGCTGTTGGGTGTTTTAAAACATGAGACATTGGATTGAAGGCAATTACATAAAGCATTAAGAAATAGTAGTGATGAGACATTACTAAAATCTGGTAAGAAAAGAAGAAAAAAATTACAAAAAATAATTTCTTAGGAAAGGAACTTGCAGTGTTAAATCTTCCAGATGTCCTGATTTAGTTTCTTGAAGTAGCTTTTATTTAGAGATCTGCTCGCTTTCTCTTTTATGCAAAACACTTTAACCTTAGAGGTGCCCTTAGTTGTTAAATAAGCAATAATAATTGAAATTTGTCTTCTCAGAGTCGTTGGGTAGCCTGAGCAAGGCAACAACCCAAGTTAATTAAAGCCTAATAGAAAGGAGTTTATAGCTGAGGAGATAACTCTGTAATAACCCAGAAGTAGCAGTGCCATATGGCCGAGCAGTGCTGGGAGGGGACACCAAACTCCCTGGCTGGGCTCCAGCAATTACTGATGACCCCGAGCCTGCTCGGCTCTGTCACATCCCCAGTGCCACCCTGGCAGTGCTGCAGGCAGCTCCCACCTGGATTTAACCCTCATTCAGCTTCTCTTCTTCCTCCCACACCAACAGAACAGCGCCAGGGGCTTTCCTTGGTGTAATTCTTTGTGTTTGGGCTTTCCAGTTTGGCTTTAATTTGTATTGTTTGTATTATTTGTAATTAATTCGTATTATTCTCCTTTCCTTGGTGTAATTCTTTACGTTTGGCCTTTCCAGTTTGGCTTTAATCTGTATTATTCTCCTTTCCTTGGTATAATTCTTTGTGTTTGGACTTTCCACTTTGGCTTTAATCTGTATTATTCTCCTTTCCTTGGTATAATTCTTTGTGTTTGGACTTTCCAGTGTGGCTTTAATTTGTATTATTTTCCTTTCCTTGGTGTAATTCTTTGTATTTGGGCTTTCCAGTGTGGCTTTAATTTGTATTATTTGTATTATTCATAATTAATTTGTTTTATTCTCCTTTCCTTGGTGTAGTTCTTTATGTTTGGACTTTCCAGTGTGGATTTAATTTGTATTATTTGTATTATTCGTAATTAATTTGTATTATTCTCCTTTCCTTGGTGTAGTTCTTTATGTTTGGACTTTCCAGTTTGGCTTTAATTTGTAATACTCTCCTTTCCTTGGTGTAATTCTTTATGTTGGACTTTCCACTTTGGCTTTAATTTGTATTATTCTCCTTTCCTTGGTGTAATTCTTTGTTTGGCCTTTCCAGTGTGGCTTCAATCTGTGTTATTCTCCTCCCTGCCTGTGTCGGGTGAGGTTTGAGCTCTGCCTAGTTCCAATTTCCAGGTGCTGAAGGCTCTTTCTGCACCTGCTCTGGCACCTCCAGAGCTCCGAGCTGCTGTTTGAATGGGAGGGAGGCAAAGTCCAACTGCAATTGCTGTGGGTGGGATCACTGCATTGAAAGGGTGCAGTGATTTTGAGTTCCCCTTGGCCTCCTTTGGGGTCTTGGTGCGTTTACCTGGATGGACACCGAGAGCAGAACATTCCCAAACTAAATGAGGATAATGGGCTGAAAGGAATGGTTAGGGCAGAGGGAAGGGATGTGGTAAGGTTTATAAAGGCAAATCTTTCTCTGATTTTAAAGCGGGTAAACCATTTGGCTCTGGGAAAGGAATTCTGATGGCAGGGTTTTATATGGAGAGAGAGAAAAGCAGTTTGCTCTGAAAATGTGTTGTGGTTTATCCCAGTCACTTCCGCAGCCCTCCCTGCACTGGGGTGGGGAGGGGAATCAGGGAAAGGTGACCACGTGGGTTGAGAGGAAAACAGTTTCGTAATTGAAATAAAGTTGTTTTTTTTAAAGAGAAAATTGTAAATATTATCATTATCATTATTGAATAATAGAATAGGTTATGATAAAATATCTAATTTATAAAATGAAAATAATATAAAATATATTCCTAGATTGTTGTGATTATGTTAATGTTAATGTTAATATTAATGTTAATGATACTACTACTACTACTACTACTAATAATAATAATAATAACACAGTAATTAAAATATAAAGGGAGGAATAAAACCCCAGAGAGAGCAGTGATGCCCAAACAGTCGCTCAGCACGTGTGCCCCAGCTAAGATCAGTGGTTCCCAGCCAGTTCCCCCAGTTTACAGACTGGGCCTGCCATTCCCAGGGGTGGAATATTCCTTTGGCCAGTTCAGGTCACTTGTCCTGGCTGTGCTCCCCAAATTCTTGTGCAGCTCCTCAGGGTAAGCACTGCTCAGCAAAATCCAAAATATCGGCATGTTCTCACCATTAATTTCTTCCTAAATCCTAACCACAGCTACCAGGAAGGAAATTAACTCTATCCCAGCCAAAATTAGGACAACAGGGGATGAAAAAAGGCAGAGAGAAGTCCTGCTTAGCAAAGCTGGGATTTTTCTAATGAAACTCCTTTCAGGTCTGACTTTTTTGGTCTAAATTGTCAGAAAGGTGCAGATGTGGGTCAGCTCTTCCTTGGTGAGCGCAAGGGAGTGATCATGGAGCTGAAATTTGGCAAGGGCTCTATTTCTAATTGCTGCTCTTAAGGGTGAGATTTATGTGCTTGCAGTGCTCTGGGATCCATGAGGAGTCACTTCTAGGTTCTGGATATTCATCTTTTTCTGTGTGTTCTGGGCTTCTGTCACTCTAATTGGTCTGGACTGTTAAAATCACATTTTCCATCAGAACAGGAAGTGTTTCACTGCTTCTTTTCCACTGTAATGCTCGCCTGTCAATCACTTGGATTTGATGTTTGAATCCAGACTTGGTCAGTTGCTGTAATACTTTTTATGTCTTTAATTAAAATATATCTGTTAAATGTTTTAATATTGTAGTGTAAATGATCATGTGTGTTAATGGGATCTAAAGTACTTAACAAGCTGGTAAAACAAATGGGAAATGTGTTTGTGGTAGAAAATACTTCGTTAAACTGATTTTAAATAATATTAATTAAAGTGTGGAGGTTTAATGGCGGAGCATTGTTAATCCTGCGAGTAAAGGAAACTACAGTGAGTAAACGAAATTATCTTCCTTTTTTTTTTTTCATGGTTTTTCCACTCCTTTAATCCAATAATTTTTTGAGCCACTGTCATTTGACTCACCCAGTGGAACTGAAATCCAGGAGTCTTTGCATTTAAACCCAGACCTGGAGGTGAGAACTGCACCTCCTATTGCCGAGAATTCAGTTTAATCACAAAGCAGTGATTTAGAACCGAGACTAGATTCAGCCAGGCAGCAATGAAAAGCTTTTTCTTTAAAAAAAAGGCAAGAAAAAGGAAAAACTTAAGCTGTGGTTGCTTCTTCCCCACTGGAGACCCTTAAATCTTCCTTCAGCCTCTGCTCTTGCTCAACCAGGAGTTGGAAGCTCAGTGCTGGAAGTGCTGGGGGAAACTTTATGGTCTGTGTTATGTAGGTGGCAGGTTTAGATTATTATAATGGTCATATTTGGCCTCAGAAGTCTTCGAAAAGATGAGGTGGAGAGCAATAAAACTAGTCTTTTACCTCTCTGCAGAATAGAGAGTTTAGATTTATTAAGGAATGTCTGTTCAAAGAGGAATTTCTTGCTTTAAGGTCCCTTCCAGCCCAGGCTCTGCTGTGATTCTGTAAACCCAAAATCTGTGATTCTGCTGTCATCCTGAGATGAAACATTGTCTGAGATCAGCGAGGTTATTTCTGGGACTAACTGATTTCTCTCCCCTTTTTACTTGGTAAAAAATATTCTCGTTTGAGACGTGTGGTATTAGTTGGCAAAAACTGTGTGTTAATGTCCTGATGTGGAGAATCTCAGGCTGAGCTCAGGCTGTCCTCTTGCCATCAGTGCGTGGGGATTTTTTGGGGCTCTTACCTGCTGTGAATTCCACTTCCTATTAAAAAGGGTTTGTATTTGCAGTCGGAGAGAGAGCAGGAGTTGTAACCACTCCTCCTTTAATACAGGTTTTTATGGTCAGAAAAATTTGTCCTGCTTCCAGTTATACTGAAAATAAGCAGGTTTTTCTTGTCCTGGCATCTTCCCTCTCCTCCCAGCCCCCAAAATCCTGGGTTTTGCTCATTATAAGAGGTTAATTCATCCAAACCATTCGCTTTTCTATGAGAAACATAAAATGGAAAAGAGAGCAATATTATGAATACATAAACCCCAGGTGAGCATCAGGAGCTTTTTATTTGATCAATAATTAGCTCAGTTGTTACAGAGCATTATTTAAAGTACCTGGGTGAGCGTGGGGTTATTAAAATGTAAATATCAGGGGATGGAAATGTAGAGCTGAATCAGCAAAGTAGGTCAGAGCCCCCAGGGTCAGGAAGGAACCCAAATCATCAGCAATGGAATTCTTTCACCAAAATACAGGAAAAATGAGCAGTGAAATCTGCAGTTGGAGCTCTTAAATGAATGCAGGTTTTGCTGAGCTGGAGGAGAGGGTTTGGGGTGAGTTTGGCTTTACACAGTGGTGCCATCAGAACCAGGAGCAGTTCAAGGTCTGCTGTCCATCCTGTAAATTCCAGAGCATCAGGGTCTGCTTCTCTGGGCACCGTGGTGTTTGGTCAGAGCTTGGATCTGCTGATCCTGGGGGTCTTTTCCTACTTTAATGATTCTAGGGTGCTGTGCTCTTTGCTGATGTTGTGTGGTAAAATAACGGAGGAGTTCTTTACCAGGAGTGTTCTGTGCATGGTGGAGCCCTGGAAATTCAGAGAATCCCAGAATCAGTGGGGTTGGAAGGGACCTCTGGAGCTGATCCAGTCCAAGCCCCTGCCAGGGCAGGGTCCAGAGAGGAGGAAATTTTATGTTGCTTTGTGAAATAAGAAAGATGGAGAGGGAATATTTACGAGGGCCTGGAGTGCCAGGACAAGGGGGCATGGCTTCTGCCACTGCCAGAGGGCAGGGCTGGATGGGATTTTGGGAAGGAATTGTTCCCTGGGAGGGTGTGGAGGGGATGGGATGGAATTCCCTGAGAAGCCGTGGCTGCCCCTGGATCCCTGGCAGTGTCCAAGGCCAGGCTGGACATTGGGGCTTGGAGCAGCCTGGGACAGTGGGAGGTGTCCCTGCCATGGCAGGGGTGGGATGGGATGGGATTTGAGGTCCTTTCCAACCCAAACCAGTCTGTGGTTCTTGATCTCAATGCTATGTCCTCAGGATCTCTGCATCCACTGACTGGGAATTTCTGAGCCAGGAAAGCATTTTAACAGAGCAGTGGATCAAAAGATAAATCTGCTGAAGATCCTGGCTCTCACACCTGAAGAAAGACTGATGAGAGCAGGAACTTCAGATTCATTTCTCACTGAAAAGGTTACACTGAAACCAGTCTTAGTTAAAAGTCCAGTCGATAGAACATATTGGGGATTTTTTTTGTAGGCATTTGACATTTTAAAGATAGACCAGATAAATACCATTACTGAGAAACTGTATCAAAGGGAAGATATTCTAACCTTGGAATAAAAGTTCATTTTTATCTCTGTGTGAAGTGGATCAAGGACTTTCTGCATGAAGTTCTCTTTTCCCCGTTATCTTTCTCCCAGCATTTGATATTACTGAAATTGTTAGATAGCAATTACAGATTCCCAAATTGGAGGAGATGATTTACATTGTAAAGTACACGAAATTTCTGGTCCAAAGAATTGTGTGTTTATAGCTGTGGAGGAATAAATTGGTTTGTGCTGTTACATTAACTTGTTCTTGGGCAGGTTTTCCCTTGCAGAAGCAATTCCAGCTGCTCCCTTTAGGGAGGGTCTCTCCCGATTTTTGGATGTCCCAACCATTGTTGTCCTCTACCCCAGGTCAGGGTGATGAATCCCACTTTGAGCTGGAACATGTATTTATTTTAATACATAAATAATCTTGATTTCAGGAAAATATCCATGGGGAAGGGAGGAAATATTCATCACCTCACTCCAGGGAGTATTTTTAGTGCAATCATAAGAGTTAAATAAATATTTTGCTTTGTTTTTTCCCTCTTTCCATGTACTAATGTGCTTCTAATAACTTCCCAAGAATGTGTCACGACAGGTATGTCACAATACACGAAGGAACTGGAAGATTTTGGCTATAGCATGGAAAATAATTATTATTTTTCCAACAGAAACTCCTTTTGGATAACTGCTGAATCAGTGCTTGGCCTTGAGTAATCCCATGTGCTGCTTAAATGTGGGATTATTGCTGTTATAATTTCTGAAATGGAATTACTGTAGGATTTATGGGCATCATGTATAAATGTGCTTTAGCGGGATTTTGGTGTGTTTTATATGAAAAACGGCTTTTTTAGGTAGCAGAGCACAAAGACCCCTTTGGAGTCCAGTCATTAATAACTGCCACCATCCCTTGGAGTTTTGTGGTGGAGGAGAGCAGCCTTCTCCAAATATTGTCTCTTCTTGTAGGATTTCCTGATGGAAACATTCATCATGTTCAAGAATCTCATCGGGAAGAACGTCTATCCCTTCGACTGGGTGATCATGAACATGATGCAGAACAAGTGAGTACAGAGGGAAGAGCTCCGGAGCTTTCCCGAGCCCGCAGCTTCGGCTCTGCTCCGGAACAATTGGGTTGCTTGGAAACAGCAACCACGAGGCTGCAGCCAGCCTGCCCTGGCTTTTCCTCCTTCTCTGATGCAAAGAATTATTGAAAAATTGACTCTGGAGGTGGCTGAGCTGTGTTTTAAGTGGCCTGGTTTGGGGCTTCTGGAGTCCACCAAAAATTAAGGGTGGCATCAGTGTGAGAACCTGGATTTTGGAGCCAACTGCAGGTGCAGTAAAATTCTATACATATCTTATAATAATTCAGTTTATTCTTTGGAGGATGAATTGCATGTTTTGCATATGACCTCAAGCTAGGGGTTATTGTATGGAGTTGTATGTCCAGAAATAATTTCCGGGCTGTTGCAAGAAAGAATTTAAAAGGCGTTTCAGAACCCATCATCCCAGTAATGTAGAGAGAGGCTGAAAATGTTTCTAATCCTCATTTTTTTTCCTCAATAATTGCAGTTCTGTCATTATTTAGCATTCCTTTGTGCAGTGTTTTATGCTGGTGACATTTTATTAAGTGTGTCAAATGCTTTTATGTGTACTGAGATGAAAGTATAAAGGAAAAACATTATATTTACCAGTTGCCTTGAGAAATCTCTTCTGCATTTACTGGAAGCTACCACGGCTATAAAGTTGTCAGCATTTCCTTATATAAAATCCTGAACCACAGCTCCTGCTCTCCTTATAAAAATGCACCATAACTTTAATCTTGGCTTCTGAAGTCTCCTTAACTCCCTAATAAAATCCATTCTGAATAAATAGGAGTCAGGAGATTGAGCTGTCTTTGGGTTCTTCCTTCAGGTTTTGAATGCTTGGGAAGCATTTGGTGTTTGAATTGAGGAGTCCTTTGAGAACTGATGAGGAACATCTAAAGCCCCATGGATTTTTTTATTTTTTATTAATTTTGAAAGTGATCATGGTTCAACAAATCCAAGTGTCCTGGGGGCTGTGTTGAAGGTGTTGGGAAGCCCTCCCACCTGTGTTCCTGTGAGCAGGAGAACTCTGGGCTTCCTGGGCTGTGTGAGGTATTGAAATAGGGTTGGGAAGGTTTGTGTTTGGACATTCTTAATGCCTTAGCTGGCATTAGTAATGGGACACAGGGCAATGAGAGTGTGATCAGCACTGCTGTGAGTGTTCCTTCTGTCAGCCCTGCACAGGAGGGACAGTGACCTCCTCAGCCAGAGGAGGCCATGGAGCTGTTCCAGGGCTGGAGCCCCTCTGGAGCCGAGCTGGGAGAGCTGGGGGTGCTCCCTGGAGAGGAGAAGGACACAGGGAGAGCTCAGAGCTCCTTCCAGGGCCTGAAGGGCTCCAGGAGAGCTGGAGAGGGAATGGAGACAAGGGATGGAGGGACAGGACACAGGGAATGGCTTTAAGCTGGAAGTGGGGAGATTTAGATGGGATATTGGGAAGGAATTGTTCCCTGGGAGGGTGGGCAGGCCCTGGCACAGGTGCCCAGAGCAGCTGTGGCTGCCCCTGGATCCCTGGAAGGGCCCAAGGCCAGGCTGGACATTGGGGCTTGGAGCAGCCTGGGACAGTGGGAGGTGTCTCTGCCATGGCAGGGGTGGCACTGGATGGCGTTTCAGGTCCCTTCCATCCCAAGCCAGTCTGGAATTGTGTTACCTTTATTGCCAAATGACCTCTCAGTGTTCGCTTGGGTGGGGATTTGACCTTGGTTTTTATTTCACACTGTGAAATTGTGACCATACAAATGAAATAGCAAAGGTACAAAAAGAGCCTTTCCCTGCCCATGGTTTTTTCCTTAAAGCACAAAGGGATCCTTACCCCAGGCAGTTCCTCATGGAAAATTTGGAGCAATACAAAGCACAGTGGCCCACAGTTAGGACAGAGGCTTGGAATTTTTATCCTTAAAAATAGTCTTATCCCGTGCTGAACATGAAGTCCTGAGGAAGCAGAAACGCAATGTGTTGGTGATTTTTGAATCTTCCTGACTCACCTCAGTGCCTGTAGAATACCTGAGTAGTATTTAAAGTTAAAAACATTTTCCAGTCTTTCTGGTGTTGATGAATATCTTCCGATGTCCTGGGGGGGGTTGTTCATCCCTAATTCCTTCATTTATTCATTCATTCCCTCATTCATTCATTCATTCATTCATTCATTCATTCCCATTGCACCAGCTTCTTTGGAAATGTTTCTCAATTGATTTCCATGCTTTTCGCTTTTCCTGTTGGAGTTAACGTGGTTTCCAAAACCACAAAGCTGCATTGTAAAATACCTTGTTTTGTCCATCTGCTCCATTTATTTCCACCCTTGTAAAGTTTTATTGAAGAAAAACAGATGAAATTTAAGAACAAATTCTGTCTTTTAAAGCTGTGGTGTCTCCTCCATAGAAATAACTCTGAACATGCAATTCTGTGTCATTCTTCAAAGCACCTCCTTGGGCAGTTTTTGGGCCATGAGTCAAATCAAAAGAGCTAAATTTTAATTGTGTCCACAATTTCATTTGTTTCCTGCATGGAATATATCTGATAGTGTGAAACAATGGAGAAAAAAAACCCCAAAAACCAACCAAACTGGAAAACAGAGCTCTAATTCCCCTTTTAGATCAGTTCTTTAGGAAATTTCTCCTAAAGCTCCTCTCCTTTGAGTGCTTTGCTTCCAGATTAAAATACTCTGGATTAAGCGATGAATTCAAATATTTTGTCTGAGCTAAAGTTGTAGTTATGGGCGAAGAGGGGAAATGGAGAAATGCGTGTGAGCGACTGGATTACAGGGAATATTTGCAAATAGAAGTTTAGCTCAAATTTAGTGTTACATTTTTTGACCTTCACCAGTAGGACAAATGTATAGACATAAGTATATTATTTCTTATGGATATATTATAGATATATCATATATAGATCTATATATATAAGAAATATCTGCACACTCATTAATTACTGAATCACATAAATTACTCTGGTTTTGGTAAAATGCATGAAAAATTCAAGGTCCTCTCCTTTTCCTACTCCCCCAGTATTGCTGTGCCAGGCTCAGGATCACATCCCATGCCTTTGTTCCAACACCAAAGGGAGTCATGCTGTGTTCCCTCCTTTCATACTGAAATGAACATAAAAAATCCTCAAATCTAACAAGATAATTCTTCCTTTTTTGTTAAATACTTTCTTCACTGACTTCTCTAATTTAGTACAATTCTCATTTTAGCAAAACTGTTTGTTGGTTCAGAGTCCACAGTTTTGGTGTCACCCATTTCATGGAATTCCTTGGTTTGCCACCAAGGTGTTCAAGGTGACATTGGTTTGCTGATCAGCATTTTGGGGGTAAAATAATTAATTTGGGGGGTAAAACAAGAGAATATTCAAACTGATGCAGTTTGGTCCAGATCAGCCACTGCTTTACTGTAAACAGCAATATCCAAGGAAAGGAGGTGGAAAAAAACTGAGGGATGACAGAGATGGATAAGAGACCATTAAATGTACTTTTGAAACAGCTCCTTCTAAGGAGGAGTTGGGAATGTCTTATAATTCCTTTTAGGATACTTGTCCACCTTTAAATTACAGCTGTTGTGTCCACATTTTCAGGAAGAATTATTCCTGTTAAAGTCATAATATCTGTATTTAATAGTTTGAAGCGATCAGGAAGTTTTCCTGTGTTTCAGGATAGGGCTGGGAAGTGCTTTGGAGGCAAATTCTTCATTGCAGGAAAATGCACCTGAGGAGTTTGAACTGTAAAAGTAGTTACAAAAAAAGGCAGGGATTTTGTCTTGTTTACATTTCCCCCATCGAAACCGTGTTTCAAAATGATTCTGAAATGTTTTAGAAATTGTTTTTAACTTTTGTCAGAAGCTGACAAGCTAAACTTAGGTTCCTCCTAAACACATAACTCAGAACATGAAAGCAATTCCTCCCTACGGTTCCGTAAATGAAAATAATTTAGTCTTTGGTCTTACTTTTGGCATTTGAGACAATCAGTTCCTTTGGTAAGACCTTATGATATATTAATTTGTAGCTGCTACTTTCATCTGCAGCTGTGCCAGTGGAAGCTGAGTTGCCTATGAAGAAGGAATTTGATGTTTGCTGTTCTATTTTTTGTTTCTAATGTCCACATTTACATAAAATACCTGTTTGTTTTACCTTTTGAAGTCAGAGAGAAAGGGATGAGATACTTCTTGCTGAAAATGAGGTTTCTTGTGCCTATGTGCTTTGGTTTTTTTTTTCCAGAGGAAATTGAGCTGGCCTTGGGGAGGGAATCTGGTGGGTGTTACCTGTTGTAAGGGAGGGTTAGGTTGGGAATCAGGAAAAGGTTCTTCCCAAAGGATGGCTGGGCACTGGAAAAGCTCCCCGGGAATGGTCACAACCCCAAACTCTGCTCAGCTCGAACAGAAACATCCCTGGGGTATCCCCCCTGTTCCCAGCTCAAATCCAAAGCACTGCCCCACACCTTCCATGAAGAAAATGCCCTGAACCCACCCAAACCCAGCCCTCCAGCCCAGAATCCTGATGAATTTTCTGTGTGAAAACCATAAAAAAGCCTTGCAAATCGAAGGACAAAGGACGGGGGAGACACGCCAGATAAACACGTCCTGGAATGTTTATTTTTGGAGCTTCCAGGGAAATGTAGGCTGTTCTGCTGCGTGGTTGTCATAGCAGTACCTGTCAGATCCATCGTGTGCTCTCAGAATTACCTTCAGTGATGTTTGTGACCATCCATCAGGAGTGGGCAAACCCTGACGTGCGTCAGGAACTGGAGCAACTTTTGCGTAACTCGGAACCTTCAGAGGCGGCCCGGGCTTCAGCAGCCTCTGAGTTTATCCTTCCTGACAAGTCACCCAAAGCCAAACTAAAATTGGGGTTTAGCTTATGGAAATTTGGCTTAATTGCAATATTCTGCTGGGTTTGATGCAGGCTTATGGAAACAAAAGCAGCGATGGTTTTAATAAATGTATGAAAATAGGCTCTTTGCACTTATATAATTGACCAGTCAAGTTGCATCCATCAGATGAGTGCAAGTGCAAAAGCTCTTATTTAAAATCCATCCCGAGCGCCTGCTGGGTGAGGTGTAGTTTTCATAACAGGGAAAAAGAGGCCAGAAGGATGGCAAAGATTCTGGACTGAAAACTACAGGAAAAGCAGGGACACAGCACGGCTTCACAGCCTATCAGGTGTTATTAAATCGATGGAATTGGGGTGGAGGAAGCAGAAAAAAGCTTTAAAATCATTATTTCATGTCCCAAACCCCTTCATGGGTTCAAGCTTATGTTGATTCTATATGCAAAGACATTATGAATGGCCTCAAATTGCTCCGGGGGAGGTTTAGTTTGGAGATTAGGGAAATCTTTTAGTGGAAAAGGTTTCCAAACACTGGATCAGTCTGCCCAGGGCACTGGTGGAGTCCCCATCCCTGGAAGCGTTCCGAAAACCTGTGGATGTGGACATGGGTTAGTGGTGAACAAAGTGGCCTGAGGGTTGGATTCAATGACCTTAAAGGTTTTTTCCACCCTCAGCCACTCAATTTTATGGTTAAATGGATGTGACTTGAAAATCTGAATTTATCACTGATCATTAAAATATTTCCTCAATACAATTTTTTTAAGGGAATATGGTGACCAGTTTGCAGGCCCAGATTGGAACTGGGATGAAGGAAGTGTTTGAAATGCAATTGTGTTTTAGGAGGCCGAGGGATGCATTGTTTCAGGAAGAGTCTGAACAGTACAAAAAGCTTGGATTAGAAGGAATTGGTGCTACTTTTCCTGACTATTAATGCATTTCCTGTAGGACTCTGTGCTTACTTAGAAAGTTTAAGAGTCCAGACATGCAGCTTGAACAATCAAATAATTCTATTCAGGGCTGGAATGCAATAAGACTTCAAATGGGAGCAATTTTGTTTTTCTTTAGCACTGAATATTTCTCTGTATAGAAAAACCTCCCACCATTCCCCATGTATAGACTGAGGATAACAATTTTCAAAGCATGTAACTTCCTTAGGAACCAGTTTTCAGAATTAACTCGTGTGGCCCAAAGTTTGCTCTTCATCTGGGAATAAAAGACATGAATGCACATTGATAAATCATCTAAAATTTCTGTACGTGCAGGGATTTTTTTTGCTGTCCATAAAACCCTGTTGCATAATGTACTGACCTTTTCAGGAAAGACCTTGCAGGATTTTTGGTTTAGCATTGTACCTGTCAAATTAACTGCACCTGGGAGGAAAATTAATATCTTTGACTATGTTTGAAATAACAGAGGGGTTTTTTCTTACTGAAAAAGCCAAGATTCCTTGCAGGAATGTTCTTCAGCAGGTGCTCTTTTCCCTTGATGGTTTCCATCATAGGAGGAGGGGAAGCATCCCCCATAGCAAGGGTTTTTATCCCAGGCTTTGGAGTTAGAGATGTCCTTGGCATTGGTGGAATATTGATAATGGTGTGGTTGTGAGAATCGTTGAACAGTTGGGGCAGCCCACTGCATTTTATGATCTGTTTGTCTCCTTCATTTCTGTAATCTGTGATCACTTATGATGGAGAAGTCGTGGAAAGAGGGCAGGGCTACATGGGATTTTGGGAAGAAATTCTTCCCTGTGAGGGTGGAATTCCCAGAGCAACTGTGGCTGCCCCTGGATCCCTGGCAGTGTCCAAGGCCAGGTTGGACAGGGCTTGGAGCAGCCTGGGACAGTGGGAGGTGTCCCTGCCATGGCAGGGGTGGCACTGGATGGGATTTAATGTCCCTCCCACCCCAGACTGGTCTGGGATTCAGAGTAGCAGGTGGTGAAGCTGCCCATGTTGGGATGTGGGTGTGAGGTGTCCCAGCCCCCTCCCAGTTCCCCCAGCTCCATCTGCTCCTTCTCTGAGCACTCCTCCCATCTGTTTGGGTCATGATTAATCTCTCTTGGGGTCTACAGGTGGAACAGTGATTTCCAGTACTAAAATAATTACCTCATCGATCATAATTGCATCTTCTTAATTATGAGTTTCATACGTTTGGGGCCTTGTTTGGTTTTTGGGAAGATTTCCTGCAGCGAGGTGGGTTTGGGCTGGTGACCGTGTCCAGCGTCTGCTGTGATGCTGCTTGTTGTGGATTTTGTTGTTGTGCTTCCCTTGATAAAGATATTCTCCTGTCCCTGAATGTGATGGGATTTGGTGTCCCCCCAGGAATGGAGATCTCGGAGCCATGGCAGCTCTGTAAAACCAGGAGAAGGCTCTTGCAGGTCCTGTTCATCCTATAGCACAACTTGCTTTTAAATTTGCTTCCAAAATATCCCTGTGGAGCTCCACCTTCATTGCTCAGCAGCAACCCCGTGACATTTCAACCTTCGATTTGCCACAAGAAAATTACAGTGACTCTGAAGCAAAGAATTGTGTGTTAGGGAACAGCTCTTCCTGCACGAGGAAGAAACACAGAGGGATAAAATGATCCCAACTGCTGCTGTTCTCGAGTTCAAGGGGAAAAAGGTGAACTAAGTGTTTTGGAAAGATTTTTTTTCATCTTTTCTCCTGTTAAAAGGCCTTGCTATTTTCGGCGCCTTGCAACGTTTTAGGTAGTGAGGCAGTGCTGAGGTTTAGACCTGGAAAATTCCTGGGCATGAACTGGTTGTCCTCCTTGGAGTGGTGGCAGATTTAATCCCTTCAAAACCTTTTGAATGCCCAATGTGTCTTAAAAAGCTTGAGAACTTCAAGGAATCTGGGAGTTTATCATAGAATTGTTAAGGCTGGGGAAGAACTTTGAGATCACTGAGTCCAACACTAACCCAGCAGCACCATCGTGTCCTCGAGGGCCACATCCACACATTTTTGAGCATTCAGGGACGGGGACTCTACCACCCCCCTGGGCAGCTGGACAACCCTTTCCTTGAAGAATTTTTTTCCTTTTATCCAACCTAAACCTCCCCTGGTGCAACTTCAGGCCGTTTCCTCTCATCCTGTCACTGTTTAGAATAATCCTCAGCCCGGGGGACATCCCATGTTCGTGCTGTGGCTTTTCCATGGAGGATATTTCATGGGGAATCCCTGGGAGGATTAGCTACTCCTCCCAAACCCCTTTTCCCTTCTGGTTGTCTCCTTGGGGCTATTTCACCTTCTCTAAGGCCATGAGCAGTTGAGAGGCACCTCCCAGGCTGTCATTTCCCAAAGTGCCTCAGAAATGGGATACTTTTAAGGAAAACTAGGGCAGAGGAGCTGCACACAGCCGAACGAAAGAGGCAGCTTGGCTCAACTGCTGCACTAAGAAAAAGCAAGAGAATATTGAAAATGGTTTTTTCTTCTCAGTTTCTGGAACCATCACCCACAGGATGCTGTGGATGTCTGGTTTCCTTTGTTTTTAACAAGATCCTCGGAAAGCCAACTCCTTTTTTTGGCTACTTGCCCTCTTTTTTTCCCACGTTGCATCTTTACAGTGTCGAGAACTGCTGGGTTTCAGACAGTGCTTTGAAAGAAAGCTGTAAGAGGTGATTAGCCTGTGTGTCATGGTAGTTCTGTGCAAAGAGCTAATTGAGACCTGAAGAAGCCTTGCCAAATTAATTTCAAATGGAACACGATGATTCCAATATTATTTTCCCTTCTGGAATCTCAGCCTGGGTTGACATTGAGGTACTTTGTGATGACGGTACTCATAAGCATTATGCCAGCCAATATATTTATCAGTTTAGGTTTTACGATGTTTTTTGTCAAATTAAGCAAGAAGAATTCAATATACCACGCACTAAATGATGGATAATAATGTTGTTCTATATTTTTGGGGTTTGTTTTGTGCTCTAATTACTTCAGGAGTAGCAGAAACCCTTGGCAGATTACATTTCCTCTGACAGATCCTTTAGTGTAAGCATTCCTTTAATTTAAAATTTTCTTACAATTTCCTAATTACAACTGAAAAAACCCCTTAACTGTCATTTTAAATTTTACATTTTATTTTGTGATTCTAATGTTCTTTTCTCCATTGCTGCCTGAGCCCACTCCAAAGGCCCTGGTGTGTAGATACTCAAAGTTTAGCTCTCTGTAAGATGAGCTCATGAACATTTGAATCCACATTATTGTACCAGTGTGGGTGTTTGGGATGAAGCTGCATCCGAGTATTTGCTTTCTCATTTCATGGAGCTTTGGGGACTTTTTCAGCTTTATTCTGCTTTTCCTGGCTCCTCACAGTCAGTTTTGGTGCCTGCAGCACCACATTCCTTGGGGCCACCGGCAGGAGTTTTGCTCTGTAGGTTCCCACAGGAAAAACGATCCCTTGAAAATGTGACCGAAACCAAGACTGAGAAAATGATGATGGTGCCCTTTGGTGGTGGGAATCCAAAGATCATGGAGCGTCCTGGTGGCTCTTGGGGACATAGCTTTGGAAAACTGAGTTGGACTCGATGATCTTGGAGGGCTTTTCCAGCCTAAATGATCCCATGGTTCTGTGGGAGGAGGAAAAAGTGTTCTACCTCAGCCCTTAAACCCACCTGGATGTGGGGCTCCAGTTATTAATTGGGATTCTGGTGCCCTGACTGCTCAATCTGAGCCTAGTTAAACCCCCCAGGATGGGTGTCCACGTCACAGCCCCAGATATGAAACTCTGGGGTTTTTTTAGCACAGGATGCAAGGCATGAACACGATGTGGGAACACTTGGTGCTTATAAAAGCAGCGGCGTGAAGGAGGTAATTAAATAAAGCTGAAGGTGTTAAATCCCAAAGCAGGGCTCCATTTTTACCAAGCCAAAGCCAACACCACGTGATGTTTATTTTTAACAGGGAAGGTGTAGCAACTTTCACTTAAAATCGTTATTTTTCCACATCAGCATCATTTCAGCTACTACCATTGCACATTTAAAAATACCCAGGGAGTGAAATATGGGCTGTTTTTTCACACTTGGAGTTTATTCATCTTTTCCAGTATTGTCAAAAACCCCAATATTTCAGTCTTAAGAAGTAACAGAAAACGGTTGTTTGGATATTATAAAAGCATTTTCAGGCTTAAATACTTTTTTTGGCTGTTAGTCTGGAATTCAGATTTCTGTAGTGAGCTCTGCACTGAAATTCTGTGGGTTTGGCCATCAATTAATGGCTTTAGTATTTCCAGCACTTAGAGCAGCTTGACTAAACAGAGGTATCATACCTATTATAAAATAATACTTTGCTCTTAATGTATTTTTTAATGATTCACAAGAATAGTGACCAGCACAGGTATTAATTTAATACAGTTTGGGTAAAATATGCCTAAATTCCTGTTTACTTTTACCTTGCCAACACATTCCTTTCCTGAATTTTCATCTTTTTCAATGACTGACAATAGTGCAGCACTTTGGCTTCTGAGAGCAGCAGCCTCAATGCTTAAAAAGCCAGCGAGGCCTTTTCTGGGGTTATTAAATTTTAGGATCAGAAATATTTCATGAACATATTCTAGAAAACAAGCTTTTACAGTTGAAGTATGAGAATGCACAGCCGCTATAGTAAGAACTGGAGGTTTTTTTAAAAAAGAAGGAAATTATTCATGCTCTGACGTAACAGATGGGTGATTGTAGGGCAGGAAGAGTTTAAAGCATATTTAGAGAGAAAAGAGGTGCCAGATCATTGGCTATCACCAGTTTGAAGGTTTATATCACTGAATAGGAGCACTGAAAAGTCATCTTCTCTCTCTCTCAGTGCATTGCAGGCAGAGGTTGAGCTCAGCCACTCTTGATGGATGTTTCTCCTTTTCCATCAGAAGTGCTACAGGAAAGCAGGCACCTGCAGGTAGTAAAACAGAGATATTTCTAGATCTTGGGATGAACAGGCTGAAGTGAGATAGTAAAATCATGATTTTTTAGCATTAATCAGAATGAGAGCATCTTTAGTATACAGGTGATGGATATAGATAATCATTGGTGTTAGAAAATATCCGTACTGGGGCGCACACTGTGCAAATCCTGTTCCTTGAGTGGCTGAACTTTAAACTTCCACCATGTTTTTCATTTGGGGTATTCAAAGCAATAACATGAAGGATATTAAAAGCAAACGTTTTCCTTCTTTAAATTCCTTGTGTATAAACATTCACCAAATGCCTGTAGAGCTGCAAAGGGAATTTACTGTCAGTGTGTTCAGGGATCTGTTTGGATTTGCTCTGCCTGGGACAGGAGCTTTCCTCTCCTGGCTTTTTCAGGTTTTTTGTCCTGGATGTGTGGGAAAGGCTTCCCCCTGCCCCTTCCATCTTTCCCTGAGCCTGTCTGTGTTCCCAGCCTGCAGCCAGAGCCCTCTGCCCTCCAGCTGCAGGAGGGACTGAGCTCTGGAAATGCCTTTGCTCCTCCTGCTCTGACCTTTCCCACCCCCAGCTGACTGTTTAGCTTCCCTAAGCCCTCGCCTGGAGATTCGGGAGAGCATCCACCTGCCCTTTGTGGGAGTTGTTTGCTGCTTGCCAGCAACTTCAGCAGAAGGAAAAGAATAATAAATGTATGGCTGCTGCAGAAGGTGGGAAAACTGTCATTTCTCAGGACACTGTGATTATCAGTGACACGAAAAGTGTCAGCTCAGAGAGAGTGGCTTCAGAGAGAGCTGAAATGGAGCACCTGATCCCTGATTCTACCTTTGCTTTGGGACAACAGTTCCTGGGTGGCAGAGCCCCTCTCCATAGCACACAGCACTCCTGTGCTACAGCATCATCCCCTAGGTCACTTTGTTGGTTTTGGGGCAGTTCCATTGCTTTGGGCAGCTCTCTGCTGGCTCAGGTGTCCCCTGGCTGCCTGTGGCTGCTGCAGAGCCGACACCGAAGCTCTGCCTGCTGCAAGGGCTGCTCCCATCTCTGGGGGGAAACTCAGGATGCAGCTCAGCAGCGTTGAGGTGGGAATGCACAGGGCAGGTGAAGTTGTCTTCTGAAACATGAGTACTGAAATGCATCCCAGCGTGTGGGGAGTCAGCTTATCCTCAAAAACTCTGGGAGCTGAGGCCACCAGCTGGGCTCCTGTGCAGCTCTGAGTTCCCATCCTTCACAGGGAGGCACTGTGGGTGGGTGGGATGGGTGGATGCAGGGATGGATGATGGATGGATGGATGATGGATGGATGGATGATGGATGGATGGATGGATGGATGATGGATGGATGGATGGATGGATGGATGGATGATGGATGGATGGATGGATGGATGGATGGATGATGGATGGATGATGGATGGATGGATGGATGGATGGATGATGGATGGATGGATGGATGATGGATGATGGATGGATGGATGATGGATGGATGGATGATGGATGGATGGATGGATGGATGATGGATGGATGGATGGATGGATGGATGGATGATGGATGGATGGATGATGGATGATGGATGGATGGATGATGGATGGATGGATGGATGGATGGATGGATGGATGATGGATGGATGGATGATGGATGATGGATGATGGATGATGGATGGATGGATGGATGATGGATGGATGGATGGATGGATGGATGGATGACAGATGATGGATGATGGATGGATGGATGGATGGATGGATGGATGATGGATGGATGGATGGATGGATGGATGGATGGATGGATGACGGATGATGGATGATGGATGGATGGATGGATGGATGGATGGATGGATGGATGGATGCAGGGATGGAGGGATGGAGGGATGGATGGATGGATGGATACAGGGATGGATGGATGGATGATGGATGGATGCAGGGATGCAGGGATGGATGGAGGGATGGATGATGGATGGATGCGTGGAGGGGTGGATGGATGATGGATGATGGATGGATGGATGGATGGATGCATGATAGATGGAGGGATGGATGGATGGAGGGACGGAGGGACGAATGAACTGCACAGGAAGCAGGGAAGGCTTTAACAGTTGTATCCACACACTCACCCCCCCCACACCCCCCCTTTTTAATTTTATTTCTTTTTTTCTTCATCTTCCTTGTGAAAATATATTTTGGTTCCTGTCTCAGTCGAACTGTGAGAGCTTTGTGGAGGAGCAGGTGATTCTGTGTTAGCAGAAAATCACCTTTATGACATTACATATTTCTTAACGCTGGAGTTTTCCTTCAGAGAGCTCAGGCATTCCCTGGGTTTGTTCCTCTCTGTCTTTGTTAAAATGTATTTACTTTGTATGATTCGCCTCTAGCTGGCCCATCACGTCTGCACTACGTGAGGTGTAACAGAAGTACTCAAAAAGATGTAGGAGAAGATAACTGATGATTTTCTGACAGTTCCCTGATAAAGATATCCAAACAGAAACATTTCTGGGATGAATTTCAGTTGTGTGTTCCTGTCAGTGAGGGTTTAAGGGAGGTGTGATACTACGATGGGTTTGTGAGGATTCACTCTCCCTCCCACACTTGTTGTCTCATGTTCTTCCTTCTGGACTGTTTTGCATCTTCTCCTCCAGAAACCACGTTTCATTTTTAAAAATCAAAGTGCAATTGCCAACCGTCAAAACCAAACATGTTTTCCGTAAGTTCTTCTCGAACACAACTAATTTTTTGTCAGACTATTTTTGACAACTCGCTCCTTCCGCAATCACTTCAGTCGTGTTTCCTTGAGGAAGAGTTTTGTGAAGGAAAAATATTTCCGTCTTTGAGATATGAATTAGAGTTATTACCTGGGATTTGGTATCATACTGGGATGTACTTTTCCTGTTTTGGTACAGCCTCAAGCACTTTTTCAACTCGGAATTGTGCATTCAGCACTTGCCAGTGCTTGTATCTCAGAAAATAATATTTCTTAGCCAGAGTTTTTTCTGATCTACAGAAGCCTGTAATTTTCAGTGTTTTTGACAGAATTTAAGGATTTTATTGAGGATTTTTAAAGAATTATTCTTCATCCTTTCCAGTTTGTCCAAACCTGCAAAGCTCATTTTTCCTCTCACTGTGTTCTGACACTGCTGAGGGAGGGAGCAGGGCCTTGGTGCTTCTCGAGGGACACGCTCTTGGCTCTTTTGGAACGTCTCTTGAACAATGGCATGGAATTATAGGATCCCATGCTGGAAGGGCATCTCAAGGGTCATCATCTAGGCCTATCTTCCTTGGCCTTCCAGACCTCTCCACAGTATTCCAGTTTGGAATCCATTTCTTCATTTTTCCTCTTTTAATTTACTATTTTCTGGTCTAGTCTAATGAAAAAAATGCACGTTTTTTTTTTTGCCTCTTGACTGTAGAGGGTGAAAATCCCCTTCTCTCCTTTGCTGCTGACAACTCAGTTTTAATGAACGTGAGTCCCAAACAAGGATTAGATGTAAAACCCGAGGGAGCTGTGAGATGGTCACTGACCAGTCAGGGGTGAGGCAAGGTTTGAAATTCTCTGTATTTATCTTGAAAAGGCCCTTGCACTCTTTGCTGTGTGTTCTGGGTGATCTATAGCCTCAGCCAGGGCTTGTCAAATACCACTGGAAGGAGGAAGTTGCCTTAATTAAAGCAGATCGACGTTTTTACAGCTTCCTATATTTTAGTTTCTGCCAAGACAACTGACAACAAGAAATGAGGAATTTATGAAGGAATCATGAAAAATTTATTCATCCAGCATAGGGAGTGTGCTTTAAATTCTGACATCAGAGCTGCTAATGGGAAATTTGGAAATAGACTAAAACTGTTGAAATATGGAGATTCCACCCTGGATTTCCATCCTGTGCTGTGCTTTGTGTTTCAAAGAACCCTGGAATGGTTTGGATTGGAGAGACCTTGAAGCCCATCTTGTCCCACACCTCCCACTGTCCCAGGCTGCTCCAATCCCAATGTCCAGCCTGGCCTTGGACACTGCCAGGGATCCAGGGGCAGCCACAGCTGCTCTGGGCACCTGTGCCAGGGCCTGCCCACCCTCCCATGGAACAATTCCTTCCCAAAATCCCATATAAATCTCTCCTTCAGCTTAATGTCATTTTCCCTGTGTCCTATCAATGCAATAGTTGTTAGATTTCTAATTAGAATTGACTTTGTTTCACTGTTAGTCAGAGTTTCAAACTCATTTTAGTCAAAACTCATGGAATAAAACCCCTTAGAAGAAAACTGGAGTATTGCCAGTGACAAACTTACATCAAAACCTTCAATATTAGCTCTTTAAAAAAACCCCAGAATCTGAACCCAACACTCACGTGCATTTCTGGAAAAAAAAAATTTGGTTTAGATATTTATATTTTAAGCTTTACTGAGCACTTTCTGGATATTATCTTCACAAAGCAGAACTCGGTGTGTGGACATATGAGTCCACAGGGAAAATAACAGCATTTTCCTTAGTCTCATTTCAGCCTGACTGTTGCATTAATTTCTTTTATAACTTCTGACATCTGTAGCACGAATTGCTAATTTGTTTGGGCTGAAAGTTGGTGGGAAATAACAACCCCACTGAAGCCAGAGTGCAAAAACACTGTTGCATTCAGCATTTCTTGCCATGCTTCTCCTGACGTGACCGACTCCTCCATCTTGTGCTTAACCTGGATTTGATTGAAATTTGTAAACTTTCCCCGTACATGGAGTTTTGTATCAGAGCTTGCTGTTCTCTCTGCTGTAAAATATCTAATCCCTTTTACTTACATGTTTCTGTTAAAGCTGTTCCCTTGTTCTGACATGGAAATCCTCCCTGTAGAAGTGTGATGGATGAAATACAGCACTTGCCTTGATTTAATGGGGGGACTCGGAGAGGTTTGTTAGAGCTGATAAATAGAAAAGGGTTGGATTAAGACACCCTGGAGTGGGTTTTGGACAGAGGTTTGGGTGTGGGATGAGCAGAACAGCTCCAAGACTAGCTGATCATGGAAATTAATCTCCAGATCTGGGAAAACTCAATTTAGTCTGTCAGAGACGTCTCTCAGAAAACACACGGAGTGAGATAACGATGCACCACAATTAACCTGAGATGGGCAGCTACAGATGAGACAAGGTATACTGGCACACGAGGTTTTTCCAAGTTTTTCAGCTAATTCAGTTACAGATCCGGAAGGACTGAATTGCATTTTGTGGATAGATATGTTAAATAGCAAATAAATGCTGTTAAAACTTGATGGGTGCCAGCAGAAGGTTTTTGTGCAGTAAAAGAGATGAGCTGGGTTAAGGAATGGGACAGGATGGGGGGAATGGCCTTAAGCTGTAGAAGTGCAGGGCTGGATGGGATATTGGGAATTAGGAATTGCTCCCTGGGAGGGTGGGCAGGCCCTGGCACAGGTGCCCGGAGCAGCTGTGGCTGCCCCTGGATCCCTGGCAGTGTCCAAGGCCAGGCTGGACATTGGGGCTTGGAGCAGCCTGGGACAGTGGGAGGTGTCCCTGCCCATGGCAGGGATGGGATTGTGTGAACTTTAAGGTCCCTTCCCACCCAAACCAATGTAGGATTCTGTGATTATTAGGAAAAGCTGAAGGTTCTCTTCTCTGCATCTGAATTGTGGGAGATCTTGGGGCTGTGAACGTGGCAGTTGTGCATGGTCAGGAAGGATGAATCCATGGAATCCTAGAGCTGTACTTCCAGTATAGGTTGGAAAAGCCTTCGAAGACCATCGAGTCCAACCATTCCCAGCTCTGCCAAGGCCACCACTCACCCCTGTCCCCAAGTGCCACATCCACACAGCTCTTAAATCCCTCCAGGGATGGGGACTCCGCCTCTTCCCTGGGCAGCTGTGCCAGGGCTGGACATCTCTTTCAGGGATGAAATTGTTCCCGGTGTCCAACCTGAACCTCACCTGGTGCAACTTGAGGCCATTTCCTCCCATCCTATCTTGTCCTATCCATGGTCTCAAGGAGTCCCCACCAACTCATTTCCAGCTGCGTTAATAAATGAAATTGCAGTGCTACTGAACCAGTTTGCTTTCGGGTTTTAGGGGTTTTTTGCCTCCTCCCCAGTGCTCTTTAATAATAAATGAATTCTCTCCATGCAGTGAATAAGCCTGTTTGGGATGTAAGTACTGCAATACATCTCACAGAGCCAGGGCTGGGTTTGGGAATGCTGCAGGTTCTGGCAGGAGCTTTAGGCTGCAAAGGAACCATCCTGAAAAAGCCTTTTTTAAAATAAAAAAAATAAAAAAAAAAAAAAAAAAGAGAGATTTACATGGTTTAGTTTCCTTTTGCTTTGAGAGAAAATCACCATGTAAAGCTTTTTTCTTGTGTTGCTCTCTAGTTTTGTATCACTAAGTTTGGGGCATCAATTAGAAAGTTCAGGGTGAAGGAGGCACTGAAGATGCACCAACAGCAGAAAAAGAGGTTTTCTAGGGCAGATGACTGGGAAGTTTGTCTACTGGAACACTGTGATAGCTGTTTAAATGTCTCCGTGATTTGATCATTGTGTGGATCTAAGTTTCCCTACACAAATTCCCCTTTAAATTTCAATTTGAAAACCTTGCCCTTTTGTTGTTTGGGTTTTTTTGTTTGAGGGTTTTTTTATTGCTTTTCCCCCTCTGGATATTGATTAATTGCTTGTGGTTTGATTAATGTATGTATTTATTTACTCTCAGAGTGCTGCCTTTTGGCAAACTGCTCATGATCCAATCACAGAATCCCAGGATGGTTTGGGTTGGAAGGACCTTAAAGCTCATCTTATTCCAGCCCTGCCGTGGGCAGGGACACCTCCCACTGTCCCAGGCTGTTCAACACCTCATCCAAGCTGTGATCCAGCAATAATCCTAATCTTTTATTAAATTATATAACATACAAAAGAAAAGAGAATAAATACCAAGAATTAAATCTTGGTCACCCCTTTTTCACCTCCATGCTCAATTTTTCTTAATCTCTATGTGTTGGTTGCACAGACTTCAATTTCAGACTCAAATTTATAGGGCATTGTTACCTCACCATATAAGTCTCCTGATCTGCAAATAATAGGATAGTTAAAATGTCATGTTTATGAAAATGACTATTTTTTCTGGCTAGGATATTTTGCAGTTCACTTACCAGCACTGGCTCTGGGTTTCCAGGTGAACGCTGTGTCCTTGAGCTGTCCTTGAGTGCAGTGAGAATTTGCTTTGTCCATTGTCAGCTTACAAAACAGTTCCCTTCACCATTCCTCTCTTTCCCTAAATCATAAATTCCCTCTTTCTGGGGGTGCTGTCTGGGTGGGGGAAATGCCGAGGCTGCTGAGCTGCCCCAGAGCAGAGAACAGGAGACAGGGTGGGGAGCGACTCAAAGTGCAGCTCGTTGCCATCGATCCAGGGCAGAAACACCTGCAGTCTGCACTTTGGCTATTTATATCTGAGGGCAGCCCAGAGATTAAAAGGAAAGAGGAAATTGAAGCCCAGGTTTGAAAAGAGCAAATGGTATTTGTGCACAATGTCCGACTCCACGGATTGTTGGAGGGGAAAAAATGTGGTTTTTCCTTGCTCTGTGATTGACATCCCAGCGTGGGATGGGATGGGATGGGATGGGATGGGATGGGATGGGATGGGATGGGATGGGATGGGATGGGATGGGATGGGATGGGATGGCTCTACTGCCTGCCTTGCCATGGTACTCAAAGAATCATGGAATGGTTTGGGTTGGAGGGGGCCTTAAATCCCATCCCATCCCATCCCATCCCATCCCATCCCATCCCATCCCATCCCATCCCATCCCATCGATCCCATCCCATCCCATCCCATCCCATCGATCCCATCCCATCCCATCCCATCCCATCCCATCCCATCCCATCGATCCCATCCCATCCCATCCCATCCCATCCCATCCCATCCCATCCCATCCCATCCCGTCCTGTCCCGTCCCGTCCCGTCCCATCCCATCGATCCCATCGATCCCATCGATCCCATCCCATCCCATCCCATCCCATCCCATCCCATCTCATCCCACCCCTGCCATGGCAGGGACACCTCCCACTGTCCCAGGCTGCTCCAAGCCCCAATGTCCAGCCTGGCCTTGGACACTGCCAGGGATCCAGGGGCAGCCACAGCTGCTCTGGGCACCTGTGCCAGGGCCTGCCCACCCTCCCAGCAGGAATTCCTTCCCACCACTCCTTGGATTCTGTTTGTTTGGCACTGACCCTTTGTGCACCTGAGCAGGATGGATCGGAGTAAATCCCTGTCACATCCAACAGGATAAAAACACCGTGCCTGATTTAATTGGTTGATTTCTATTAATTCCTGCTTCATTTTTTAAAGCTTTAAACATTTTTGCAGAAGTTGTTTTTAACTCATTTTAAACTTATTTCACAAAGACAGAAGTAAGATGGTGCAAGTGAATTATTTCAGGTTTTGGCCATTTTTTCTCTTTTATCAGTAACTCAGTGAAAATACTTTTCTTTTTTTGTAACAAAACTTTGGTGTGTTGTATTGATGTGAAGGAGATTTAAAAAGTATCATGAAGTCCCACTGGAAAAGTTTAAAAAGGAAAAAAGAAGCAACAACTTGTAAAACTTGCTCATCCCTACAGGGATTTATGTCTCTATGTACCTGAGCCAAAATTCAGGAACTTTGCTTGAAGACTGGCAAGGAATCCAATCGAAATGCAGGAAAACTGCTCAAGGAAGCAGATTCTGCCATGCAAATTCACTGGGTTAAGAAGGATGTGATTTGTGAAGGTTTTAAATTTTAACCCATTTTTTTGAGTTTCTCGGTCCATTTTGGAAGCTGAATTATAGCAAAGATAAGAAAAGGACAGATTTAATGTCAGAATTCAGGTATTTCAAGGCACAAACCTGGAGAATTTACACTCCAGGTGTCAGGAGGGACGCCAGCAGTAAAGTCACAGCGACGTCAAGAAAGCAGCCAACATTTGAAATGCGATGCGGCTCATTCTGGGATGTGCTGCAGGCTCTGATAGACACAGGCTTCCAAAAAAATGGGCATAAATTGTCCAGACAGATGTTGCCTTTGGTGCTGCAAGGGGATGTGCCGTGGCAGATGTTGGGAAAAGGGTTTGTAGCTTGATTTGAGGGCTCGCCCAGGAGATCAGAGGGTTTTCTTAGCAGGGATGTGGTCACTCCTGTCCTGAAGCATGGGAGAGCAGTGAGGTGAAAACAGCAGGAGATCCTTCTGCATGCAGGTGATGTGAAAAAAACCACCAGGATGATATTTCCTGATGTTATGGAGGCTTAGGGAAGAATGTGTTGGTGTTTAAAACGCTGTGACAGGAGGGGCAGTGGATGTGGTCACTCCCGTCCTGGAGCATGGGAGAGCAGTGAGGTGAAAACAGCAGGAGATCCTTCTGCATGCAGGTGATGTGAAAATAAACCACCAGAATGAAATTTCCTGATGTTATGGAGGCCTAGGGAAGAATGTGTTGGTGTTTAAAACTCGTGACAGGAGGGGCAGCCAGGATGGGTCGGGCTCTGCTCCCAGGGAGCAGGACAAGAGAAAATGGCCTCACACTGGGCCAGGGATTATCAGGTTGGATATTTGGGAAAATTCCTTCATGGAAAGGGTGGTCAGAGATTGGCACAGCTGCCCAGGGCAGGGGTGGTGTCCCCATCCCTGGAGGGATTCCAAAGCCCTGTGGATGTGGCCCTTGGGGACATGGGGCAGTGGTGGCCCTGGTGGTGCTGATGGTTGATGGTTGGACTCGATGATCTCAGAGGCCTTTTCCAACCACACCGATTACGATTCCGTGATTCTGGGATTAGTCAGGCTGCAGTTTTGCTTCTTGTAACTTACATTCCAGTTGTACTTTCCTTCATGCTTTGAGCAGATTCTGAGGCTGTGGCAGAGAGCTGGGAGTGAGCTTGGTGTAAACTTCAGCTTAATGTTTATCTAAATTCCATGCCAATGTAAGGTTCAAGAAAATCAGGGATTTCTTTACCAGGAGTACAGTATGTGGTTTTCCATTTTCTATGAATTTTAATCTATAGTGTGCTAATGACCTTTTGTCAATAACATTTTATTATGGTACTTCATTCATCATGGAAAAAGATTTTTTTATGTGATGTTAAAAGTCATATAAATTTGATCTTCCGTTCACAGTCCACTTACTTAACTGGGTATTTGATTTAAAGGTACTTTTGGCTTGAACACAATTTAAAGGTACTTTTGGCTTGAATTCAGTTAACTTAAAATATTTTTTGAGGCAATTACCACACAAATATTGATGGCAAATGGGCCCAATATGATCTTAGGTGCAGGAATATATATATATAATGTTATTCCTGCATTTTATTCTGAAAAATCATACATTGGATTTGTTACTGAAGCAATTGGGAATTTTGGGAAAATTAAACTTTGCCAACATGTTCAGCTCTTCTTTGCTAAAGGGCCATTGTCAAAGATGCTTTGTTTGCCATAAAGAAAGATTTGTAGTGACACTTTTATGTAACAACAATAATATTAATTTGAATTATTTTTGTAAGAATCTCAGAGCATCTGGGGAGGATCATCTGCATTATGTTGACCTTACAGATGTTCAAGTTGATTCATGGAGGAATTAAGTAATTTGCCTGTGCCCATGCAGTGAACAACCAGCAGTGAAGAATAGGAGTCAGCTCATAGATTATTTTCACATGAAATGTTCAGCTCCATTTTGATAACTTGTGCATTTTTCCTGGGAATATTAACCCATATGTCTAGCTGAGACAATGCAGTTCACATCTTGGGGGCAAAAGCTGAAAAATTATTCAAAATTTTATGCAAAATTAAGGAAGGTTAATGTAATACTTAAATTTTGAGGTCAACAAAGATGTGGGTGCATACCCCAAAGAGCCCATAGGGTTGTGTGCTTTTGAGGAGTTTATCCCTGATGGTCATAGAATTGCCATAGAATTATGGAATGGTTTGGGCTGGAAGGGCTCATCCCAATCCCACCCCTGCCATGGCAGGGACACCTCCCACTGTCCCAGGCTGCTCCAAGCCCTGTCCAGCCTGGCCTGGGACACTGCCAGGGATCCAGGGGCAGCCACAGCTGCTCTGGGCACCTGTGCCAGGGCCTGCCCACCCTCACAGCAGGAATTCCTGCCCAATATCCCATCCAACCCTGCCCTCTGGCAGTGGGAAGCCATTCTTCCAGTTTCAAACAATAGATTAAAACTCATAAAAACCTGAGACTGTGAGAAAAGGTCGTCAAAGGCTCCTCATGGCTTCTCCTGGGGAAGAAACAAACCCCTTCTCTTGAGCCCCTCTCCAAAGAATCCCAAACCCTGGCTCAGCTGGAGAGCTGCCCTTCAATTGCCCCTCCATGAAGGAGATGTGAAAGGAGGGCACTCTATTTGTGTTAGGTTTTTTGTCTCTAAATTATAAATGTGAAAATGATCCCAGTGTGCCTCTCTGCAAGAACCCACATCCAACCTGGAAAAGCCCAGCCACAGAGCCTTGAAGAGAAGAGCAGAAGAAGCCTGACTCTGTAACATTTATTTCAAATTAATTTTCTGCCATCCAGCTCCAGCAGTTCATTTTTCCTACTGAATGGGATCTAATAAGACCTAATAGGTGATAAATCAGTTTCCCAGGTTTGGGCATTAAGGAACTGCAGCGCTGTGTTCGGCTAGACCAGGAAGGTCTCCAGCTCTCTGTTCCACAACAAGCGGGGCATTAAATAATCTTAAATCATCAGCCTGTCCCTTCCTCAGCTCCAGGACCACTCCTGAGGCTGGGAAATTTCACAATGAGGGATCATTCTTTATAGCAAACTCTGTAGCTGCGAGCAAAGCAATTTAAAAAACACTTTAGGAGAGTGGTTCCTACCTCCTGCTCCTGTTACAAATCACTCGGCCTCAGTGTTTACAAAATCTGCAGTTTAACTAATACAGATGGGTTATCAAATTATCCTGATGTAAACAGATAGAGAGATTGTTTCCTATCAACAAATCCATTAGGAACTAACAACAAAATGGGATTATTTACTCAGCATCTATTCATTCCCACTAATTTGGCACAGTGTTATTAGCACTGAAGCTTTACATGCAAAACACTCCAATTCTTGGGGTAATTTGATAATGCAACACACGTTCCTGATCCATCTTTTTATAGGAAAAAGGTGAAATAAACCTGTATTGTAACAGCTCAATTCTTACCCAGCTCTCCCATGGCAAAGCACATCCATTCCAATTGGGAGCAGCACCAGTTGTACAGAAGGTTAAATGAGACACAATTACCCTTGTGTCTCTTACCCACACTCCAAAGACTTTATTGTTCCAAGGGCTCTTTTTTTCCAAGTTTAAATCTGAACAAGGCTTTAGGAAGCTTCAGCAGAAGTCCCAGAAGGACTTGGGACAAGGAGTGGAGGGACAGGACACAGGCAATGGCTTCCTGCTGCCCAAGGGCAGGGCTGGATGGGATATTGGGAAGGAATTGTTCCCTGTGAGGTGGGCAGACCCTGGCACAGGTGCCCAGAGCAGCTGTGGCTGCCCCTGGATCCCTGGCAGTGTCCCAGGCCAGGCTGGACAGGGCTTGGAGCAGCCTGGGGCAGTGGGAGGTGTCCCTGCCATGGCAGGGGTGGCACTGGAACTTTAAAGTCCCTTCCCACCCAAACCATTCTGGGATTCCATGATTTTATGGTCCTTGCACATGGGACTTGTGCCATGGCACAGCAGGTTTTGGATGATGTTCCCCTGGCATGAGGAGTTTCCCACATGTTTTTCCCTGCCCTCCTACTGCTGAGTCAAATAATCCTGTCTGGCTCCACCGGCAGTGACGTGTCCATTGACTGCCCTGCACATAAAAGGAGAAAATATTGGATTCAGCTGGAGAGGAGGGAGGGAATCACAGCTTTGCTTCTCACCCTGATCGATCCCACTCTTGTGGATGCTGAGACTTCTTAAAGATGGAGAAAATGAAGTTTCAGTTGTTGTCAGAGGCAGCAGTGAAAATTACCTTTGCAGTTCCAGCTGAATGAACGAAGTTTTATTTATTTTCTAAAACCAAGCAGGAGATAAAGCACTCACACCCTGTATTTTCTTTGTACAGCTTCATGCCAGCATTTTCCTGCTCCAGAATTAGCACCAATTGTGCTTGGATTTGTTATTTACTGCTTTCACTTGGGGGCACCTTGCCTTTATTGAGCAGGAAAACCAAAAATTGGCCTTGCATGACATAAGGGCAGAGCTTTTAACATGGGGAGTCTTTGGCTGCTCCGTAGCACCTTCTGATGTCCAAAATGGGGTCAGCACAAACCGTTTCCATCTCGTTGGCATTGAACACCCTGTGAGTTCCAGCTCCGCCAGAGCTCTGCCCTCGCCCTCTGGGGCACCCCACACCCACTGCAAGAGGAACCCTGAGGGGCTGGGGAGGGTCGGCTTGGGTATTGGGAAAATGTCTTCATGGAAAGGGCTGCCCAGGGCAGAGGTGGAGTCCCATCCCTGGAAGTGCTCAGTAAACACGCGGAGGTGGCCCTTGGGGACATGGGACATGCTTTGATGGTGTCCTTGGCTGTTAATGGTTGGACTTGATCATCTTGAGGGCTTTCCCACCCCTCATCATTCCGTGGTTTCTGTTCCTCTTTGCTGCATTTCCCTGGCTCCGTGCAGGGCTGGAGCAGGAGGAGTAAATCAGAGATTATTTACAGAATCATGGAATTGTTTAGGTTGGAAAAGCCCTCCAAGACCATCGAGTCCTGCCATCCCCAGCACTGCAAGGCCACCAGTGACCAATGTCCCCAAGTGCCACATCCCCTTGGCTGAGTGCTGTTCTGCTGCTGTTGTCATTAATTTAGGCAAAGCAAGATGCTAAAATATCATGATGATTTCCAGACCTGTCCCTGTAAACGTATTTTAAAGGAATTTTGAAACACTCAAACTTTCTGTGCTGTCCAAAGCAGCTTCCCAAAAACACCTGTGTTTGCCACAACCTGAAATTCCCTAGCAAGAGTCAATTTACTGTGACCACCCCATAATTATGATTTGTCACAGACTAATATTTACCTTTTTGATTCATTTAAAACCCCTTTGTTTTACTGTGAACAAATTAAGAGCAAAGTATCATGTTAGTCCCTGAATGCATAATTGCAATTAAGGTGGTGTTTTGCAGAAATAATACATGGAGGGTTAATTTGGACCACGAGCTGGTTTTCACTCTGTCTTTGTGTTTCTCTACAAGTGAATTATCCTGGGGTGGCACTGAGAAAATCACAGTTATTTGTAGCTGGGCTGTAACATTGTGTTTTTAATGGGAGTATTTTAATGAGGGCTTGTGGCCTGAATTGGTGATGGAAAGCAGATGAGTTCTGTTTGCTCATTCCGTGCGAGGTGAGAGGCTCTGAGCAGGGTTTGTGGCCCTAGTTGTGAACTTTCCTAAAGCAAATTAGGGAATTGCTGATGAAAATGTCAGCACTTGAAGAGTTCAATCACAGCAGGTCTCTGCACAGGTCCTTGTTTCTCCCTTTGCAGTGACATTTGGCTCTTAAAGATTTGATGATGCCTTGGGAATACAAATATCTATAAAAATATTACATATTTTGTCATGAATTGCAAATGTGAGTGAATGTAATCTAAATGAACATATTCCCTGTCGTAGGAAGAGCATTGGAGTGGTGTCATCATCTAATTCTCTTATGTCTTAGACTAAATTGCAATTTTTGAGGCCCATTTGCACCTTTAAATGCTGGGGGGGGGATAGGTAAAAGAAGCATCTAACTTTTAAGTATGAATAAAGTGAGAACTTCTCAATTTTAATACAGCAAAATTAATCTTAAGGTAGATAAAGATTAAAAAAAACTAAAAGCCTTTTACTGGTTTCCTCAGTAAAAGTTAAATAACTCAACCTAAACAGCAAGGGGTAGAGGGTATTATTTCCAAAAAAGTGTGAGAAAAAGTTCTTAAAATTTGGAGAAAAAATATCTCAGATGACACTTTCAGGGAAAAAAGAAGAAAAATTCAATATTTTGCTATAATCTGTGAAACACTTATCACATGTTTTCTTTTAAAATACTGTTTTTAACTGAAAACCAGAAAGAAAAAGCTAATTCCCTAATTTATCAATCCCTAATTCTCAAACCTCGTTGCCTCTGGGTGTGATCAAAAGCAAAATCTTTTTGAAGGTTTTTGTGTGGCTCATGTAACACTAAAGCTTTGGATTGTAACCCTATAAATTATATCCCAGGTTTGTGTGCTGCCACTTTTAGTGTCCTTTGGGATCAGTTTTCAGGGATCAGTGTTTGGGTATTGCTGATGGTAAAGGCAGAATTACATAAAATCTGGACAACCTGTGTGTGCAACTCTGCTTTTAATTTCTCTGGAAAAAATCCAGAAAATGATGCTTTTTACCTTATATAAACCTTTGATCCCATTGATCAGTGCTGGCCTCTATCACTCCTGCCTGCTGCCAGGCTTTCCATAATATCTGCTGCAGATGGAGCTGAAAATTCTGGCAAATCTGCTGTGCACAAGCATCAATATCCATTGGAAAAGCAGATTTTTCCTTGCCCTTCATGAGTCATTGGATGGCAGCATCCCTCTGCATGGTGGTGTCAGTCCCTGATCCCGCTCAGCTCATCCCCAGCTTTGGTGGTCCTGCACCCCTGACATCCTGGGTGCCCTGGGACCAGGCAGTGCTGCCCTTGTGACATTCTGGGTGCCCAGGGACCAGGCAGGGCTGGCCCTGTGACATCCTGAATGCCCAGGGACCAGGCAGTGCTGCCCTTGTGACATCCTGGGTGCCCTGGGACCAGGCAGTGCTGGCCCTGTGACATCCTGAATGCCCAGGGACCAGGCAGTGCTGCCCCTGTGACATCCTGAATGCCCAGGGACCAGGCAGTGCTGGCCCTGTGACACCCTGAATGCCCAGGGACCAGGCAGGGCTGCCCCTGTGACACCCTGAATGCCCAGGGACCAGGCAGTGCTGGCCCTGACATCCTGAATGCCCAGGGACCAGGCAGGGCTGCCCCTGTGACACCCTGAATGCCCAGGGACCAGGCAGGGCTGCCCCTGTGACACCCTGAATGCCCAGGGACCAGGCAGTGCTGGCCCTGACATCCTGAATGCCCAGGGACCAGGCAGTGCTGCCCCTGTGACACCCTGAATGCCCAGGGACCAGGCAGTGCTGCCCCTGTGACATTCTGGGTGCCCAGGGACCAGGCAGTGCTGGCCCTGTGACATCCTGAATGCCCAGGGACCAGGCAGTGCTGGCCCTGTGACATCTTTGGTGCCCTGGGACCAGTCAGTGCTGGCCCTGACATCCTGAATGCCCAGGGACCAGGCAGGGCTGCCCTTGTGACATCCTGAATGCCCAGGGACCAGGCAGTGCTGCCCTTGTGACATCCTGAATGCCCAGGGACCAGGCAGGGCTGCCCCTGTGACATCCTGAATGCCCAGGGACCAGGCAGGGCTGCCCCTGTGACATTCTGGGTGCCCAGGGACCAGGCAGGGCTGCCCCTGTGACATCCTGGGTGCCCTGGGACCAGGCAGTGCTGGCCCTGACATCCTGGGTGCCCAGGGACCAGGCAGTGCTGGCCCTGTGACATCCTGGGTGCCCAGGGACCAGGCAGGGCTGCCCATCCCACGTGGATTTTGTTGCTCAAACCTCACTCGAGCCAAGATAAGGAATTGTGTGTTGGTTTAGGGAGAATCTGTGGCACAGATGTGCTGGAATGGTGAGCTTGGAGCAACCTGGGCTGTGGAAGGTGTTCCTGCCCATGGAATGGGATGATGTTTGTGGTCCCTTTCAACCCAAACCATTCTGGGATTCTGGAATATAATCCTATAAAATGAGGATGGCTTTAGGTGTTAGTCAATACACCAGCATTGGTTGAAAAAAATCAACATGAACATTCGGTTTGGTTGTTTTTTCTGGGTGAGAAAATCTCATATCAGGGCTAATCTGAATTTTTCCCCACTTAGGTTTTTTTGCTTCTATGAGCCCATCAAATAATTGCAGTCTACTCCAAGAGAAGCTGCTGGCTTTCAGTGCCATTGGCATTATAAATTATCCATCTGGAGAGAGCCAAACTGTGTAATTCAGGCCAGGGGAGAACATAAAAGGAGCATAAATGGTGCAGAAATGTTATTTGGGCCTTGTGCCCAACTCTACTTTGCCCCAGTGCAGGAGAATCAGGCCAGGGCATTGATTTTTGTGAAGGGACTGCCTGGCTGTCGTGTCCTTGTGAGGCTCAGAAATACTTTTCCATGTGGGAATGAGCTTCCCTGGCCCTGCGTCCCCCTGTGAACTCTGTAGGGTTGATGGTGCTCTGGTGTGCTGTGTCCAGCGATGCTGTTGGAGTCAGGAGCTTCCCAAACACGGGGAATTCCCAAATTCCAGCCAAACTGCCCTTCGGACTTTTGGGGATGAGCTTCTTGCTGTGTCCACGTTAGAGCAAACTTGTACGTGGCTCTGCTTTGGGAAGGTGTGGATTCACCCAAGAGCAGCTGTACCTGGAGGTTATTTCTCTGTGTCAAACTCACCTGTCAGAAATCAAATTTTAGTCTTGTGGTGCTCTAAAGTCCTGTTTGTGTTTCAACTGCCAGAGGATTTCCTGTTGTTTTAGAAATCATTTATCTGTGCGGCATAATTTAGTAGCTTAAAGAGCTTTCTTGGGATTAACAGAGGGAGTGAAATTAGAGTATTGCATAAAAGAAATTGCAGAGAACCTGATTTTATAGAAGCCCAGAAAGGTTTGGGCTGGAAGGGACCGTAAAGCCCATCCAGTGCCACCCCTGCCATGGCAGGGACACCTCCCACTGTCCCAGGCTGCTCCAAGCCCTGTCCAGCCTGGCCTTGGACACTGCCAGGGATCCAGGGGCAGCCACAGCTGCTCTGGGCACCTGTGCCAGGGCCTGCCCACCCTCCCAGGGAAGGATTTACATCCACAATTATATTTTATCCCCTTGTTTACTATAAACCACGTTTTATCCAAGCCTTTGTCCCATTGACACACTTGGCCGTGTTTTTGTGACCCCAACTGTGTTTGCCTCTTAGGCTTTGATTTCACCAGGCAGAAGCTCATCCCCAGCTGGAAAATTCCGGGAACGATTGGCATGTCCAAGGCAGCACCGAATCCTCCCTGGCCCTGAGCCCATCCCGAGGCTGCACTGCAGCCCCGCACACCTCGGTGTGATCTCTGCTTAAAGGCTGCAAATGGATCTGCTTGTGGGGTCGGGAATGTCCCTCTGCTGCCCTGCAGACCCCCAGAACAGAAAAGAACCCCATTATTAATGCTATTACCTGCCCTGCAAGGCTGATCTTTGTGCTGTATCATCTGTGAGTGTCTCAGTGTGTGTGGAGGATGATTTAACCCTTCCCACAGAGCCAGAAATGCTGCTCAGACCCACAGAGGGGCTGGGCTCCTGCCGTGCCTGGGCACTGCTGTTCCTGGCAGGTACTGAAGCATCCTAGTGAAGCATTTATTCACTCCTGTCTGGCTGTCTCAGGCAGTGTCAGGCAGGATGCTGAGGGAGAAGAGGCAAGAACAGCAAAGCAATGATCTTGTGCGAAGGTTAATAGCAGGGTGAGGGGGCAGGAGCCGGCGCAGGAGGCGAGCGCCGCTCCCGTCTCGCTTGGCTCCCTCCTTCGCATACCCCACTGCCTCCCTTAAACGTTCTGTGTCACTTTAATATCTGAGAGCCACCCTTTGGATCAAACACAGGCTTACCTAAAGCTCCAGGAAGATTTTTTTTTCCTTTCTCAGCATTAGTGTTCCCTTCACAAGCTGTCAGCCGCATGGCACAGCCGAGCAGAGCAGCTGCTGCGCTTTATCCTGCTCATCTCTTACAAGAAATCGCATTTTAACCTCTTCCCAGGGAGTCTCTGCTCGTGTGTGTCTGCTGGGGAGATGGATCCCAATTTGGTGAGAGTTCAGCTCTTCTGTGCTTGTGATTCCTTGTGTTAGAAAATCAAAATCGTGCTAAGGCGTTGGGATAATTCAGCTCCCATGGAAACTTTCTGCCATCAGAATGAACTGCAGATTTGGGGGGAAACTCCAGCAAATGGAATTTCTAAACGCACCTGATTGGTGACCCCAGCACTGAAGAGGTGATAACCCAACCTTTGGACACCTTCTTCATGTGCAGATTGCTTTCTTTTTTCCTCATTGCTATTCTCTGGTGAAATTTGATAAATTAAATACCCGCAGGAAGAAATTGAGATTCTTTTCCAAGCAACATCACGACATTTGTTTAGCCAGGTGCAATTGTCTTCCCAGTTGATGGCAAGATTGATGAGAATGCCAAATAATTTGAAATGTAGCAGATCAATACTATTGATTTATCCATAAGTAGCTAAAGTGGCCTTAATCACCTCCAGTATCCATGGAAATGGGGAAGGAGCAGAGGACAGTGCTGTCAGCACAGAGCAGGGGAGGTTCCCCTGCTGCAAACCATCAGGCACTGCATTGGAAAATATTTTGCCAAATTCAGCCAGAACTTCCATGCTTTGCAGGAAAATTTGCCTGTGATGTTCTTTCCCAACCTTTCCGTGAATTATTTCTCTTGTAATTATTTCTCTTTCCAGGCTGAATGTTTGTGTGAAAAGCAGTGCAACAGCAAAAAACCATCTTCTGCTTCATTGATTTTTACCACTGCAAAAAGTGGCTGAATTCCCGTGTAGAATCCAGTCAAAACAAGACCTGAGGTGACAGGTTGGGTGGTGAGGGCCTGGCCCAGAGCAGCTGTGGCTGCCCCTGGATCCCTGGCAGTGTCCAAGGCCAGGTTGGACATTGGGGCTTGGAGCAGCCTGGGACAGTGGGAGGTGTCCCTGCCATGGCAGGGGTGGAATGGGATGTTCTTTAAAGTCCCTTCCCACCCAAACCATCCTCTTATGCTTCCAGAGGAGAAGGTGGTGATTTCTGTTCCCAGCAAAGACTTTCTGCATTTTCCTGAGCATTGCACTACAATGGAATGCTTGTTTAATAACTCACCTGATGGCAGAGATCCCTTCCAGCAGCACTACAACAAATTACGTTTGTTTTAAATTACAAGCTCTGCTGTGAGCTTTTGCCAACTGCCACAATAGAAAGTCTCTTGGAATTCAGCAAGTCTGCTTCCTTTGGAATATTAACTTTTGAGTAGAGGAATAGTAATGCTGTCCACTTGCAAGAGATGCTACTCTGCCAGCATTGTAGCCTTAGCTAAAAACTCCTAAATTAAATTGTCTGCTAGCATTTCCATTAGAAAACACCATTTCCAAGCCTTTATTATTCTGCCATAAAATTCTTGAGGTGCTAAAATTGAGTATGTACAGTTCTACCCATGGAGTTTTAACTTAGATAAAACTCCAGGAGGCAAAGTTGCTTTGGAAAAGAGGATAGAAAGCTAGAGCCTCTTCTTTCCTGCACTCAAAGTCATCCAAAAATCACAATTGAGACCTTAGTCAAGAAAGGAGGAGAGCGAGGGCAGTCAGACCCTGCCATGGATTATCCAAGCGGATCCCAATCCTTGGAAAGACCCAAATCCCACCTGGCCACAGCCCTGAGCAACTGCTCAGTGGAAAAACAATCCATGGAGCCTCTTGCAGGGCCCTCGTTATTGGTAGTCAGCCCACAAGTTTGTCCTTCAGCATTTTGTAACTCAGTTATTTTTCATTCATCTGTCCCCTTTGTTTCCGAGGACGCCCGGCCCAGAATACCAATGAGGGGAGAGCTCTCAGTGATTGGAGATAATGTGCTAAAGCCGGTGCTGAAATATTTGTTAGAAAATAGGTTAATAAAGTGACATGGAGCACCTGTGCTGGTGTGGAGCAGGCATTATGAGGAGATTATGCTAATGGGGGTATTTAGTAGCAAGTCTTCTTTGGGATTACTCTGTGCTATTATCATCCTCAGCCCAGGAATTGTAATTCAAAAGGCAGCAAATGATCAAGGATTTGGGTTTTTTTTTTCTTTCTTTCTTTTTTTTCTAAGTTTTGACTGCTCTTTAGCCTGCCGGATTCGAGGATATTACAAGGAATCTTTTAAACACTTCTAAAATGTTCTTTTTTGAGAAAGAGGTGGGCTGGGCAGGTATGTGTAAATATAAAGAAGTGTTAAATTCATCTTGGAAACCTTCATTTGTGGTGGGAGGTTGGGAGGTCTGGAGGTGCAAAGACAAACAGTATTGACATCACTGGGAAAGAAAGGAGAAGATTTGGGAAGGGAGAAAAATGGGGGAGATGCAAGGATACCTTCAGGCTGAGATTTTGATTTTCTTTTGCTGGTGAGACACTGAAGCACCTCAAATCCTGGGATCAGGTTTGGGCCTCTCACTCCAAGAAGGACCTGGAGGGGCTGGAGCGTGTCCAGGGATGGCTCTGGAGCCCCAGGAGTGGCTGAGGGAGCTGGGAAAGGGCTCAGCCTGGAGAAAAGGAGGCTCAGGGGAACCTTGTGGCTCTGCACAGCTCCTGCCAGGAGGGGACAGCCGGGGGGTCGGACAGGATGGGGAAATGGCCTCAAGCCAGGAGAGATTTAGGTTGAACATCAGGGGAAATTTCTTTTTTTAATTCCTAAGTAAGAAAAAAGTTGTTTACAGTGTGCTGTGCAGGACCGAGGCGTTGCAGAGGCACTGAGGTGTTGGAGGTGAGGGCTGTTCAGGGAAGGCTTTGCTGTGCTGTTCATGCCTTCCCGAGCATCCGCTCAGCTTTGGGTTCTGCACTGCGATTTCAAGGTCTGGGGCTGATGTTTCCCACCCAACCTGACAAGATAAGAGGAGTCTGTCTCTCCTGAACACACTGAGTTTGTCTCCCAGAGAAGCAGGAGCTCAGGCATGGGAAGCATGATGATGTGCAGGAAGGCTGATCAGCTGGAATAAAGCATTCATTATCCTTCCATCTAAATTAACTGAAATGACATCATAATAGTGCCTTTTAGAACCTCACTCCAATTCCCTCTCTTTTATCAAATTATCAGCTAAACCAAAATTATTTTAAGCTGTATCTGCGTATTCTTGTTTAGATAATTATTCTGCCATTAAGGAAGTCATTTGTTCATTCTTTTTTCTTCTTTTTTGATGTTTGCTTAAGGAAAAATAGTGGGGAGGACATTCTGAGCTTGTATTGTTTCTTATTTTCCTGTCAGAAATATTTTGCATAAATACTCACAGTGTAAATCCAAATCCCTGGGTACTGGAGCTAACTAAATAATGTGCAAAATGGCACCGGCTGTAAAAATATTACCACTTTTTGGATATTTCTCTGTAGATTATTTCTCTGTAGCAGTGCAGTTTGATGTGTGTTACCTGATGGGAGAGGTGTGCTGCAGCATCCTGCGCCCAGCTTTGCTCAGCTCCTGCTAATACTTTCCAACAATGTGAGAAGCTGAGTGAGACAAAATGGGGCACAGAATGTTTTTAAACATGAGCAAATCAGGGCACTTGACTAATTAGGAGAGAGAATGGTGGAATAAAAAGAGACTGAATCTGAGAAAGAGGAAAAAAATGACTTGTTTAGCACAGTGACTCGTGTTACATTTATAAATCGAATCCCTCTGTCCCTCCTTCATTTACAATTGCCATTGGAAGTCAGGATTTGATGTATGTTCCCAACCTCCTGGAGGCAGTGAGGTTGTTTGGAGGGAAAAAAGGGCCTTTTGGAAAACTACAGAATCAAATCATTAATTTTTGCTCTGTTTGGTGAAGCAGTCTCTGCATCCACAAACCAGTTAAGCACCTATGGGCCTACTGGAAGGGAATAATAATCAATAATAGGAAACATTCCCAGAAGTCAGGAGTGGCAATTGAAGTCAGCTCATGAACCATGAGCACATTACTGGATGGATTAACTCTGGAGTGAGAGCCGTAAATGGGGAGAAATTATGGAAGAAATTAGTCCTGCCTAAGGCAGGGCAAGGTGAGTGTACCAAGCAGATCACTGGGATTTGGTAACGTGGCTTTTTTCTTGGGTTTTTTTTTGAGAATTTCTGCTCTTTATGACCTTATCAGGCAATGCATAAACATGGACGAGATACCGAAAAATGCTGATGTTGGAGAGAAGGCTCCAGGGAGAGCTCAGAGCCCCTGGCAGGGCCTGAAGGGCTCCAGGAGAGCTGGAGAGGGACTGGGGACAAGGGATGGAGGGACAGGACACAGGGAATGGCTTTACGGTGGAAGTGGATAAAATTAGATGGGATTTTGGGAAGGAATTGTTCCCTGGGAGGGTGGGCAGGCCCTGGCCCAGGTGCCCAGAGCAGCTGTGGCTGCCCCTGGATCCCTGGCAGTGTCCAAGGCCAGGCTGGACAGGGCTTGGAGCAGCCTGGGACAGTGGGAGGTGTCCCTGCCATGGCAGGGGTGGCACTGGATGGGTTTTGAGGTCCCATCCAACCAAAATGGTTCTGATTTTATTCTGTGGAAGGTCTCTAAACACAGACTAAGTGGACAGTCCCTGCCTCCGAGGATCAAACTACAACAGAAGTGACAAGAGAAATCTGTGGATGCCCTTGGAGCGTTCCCCATCGCACCCATCCCTGGGGCTCGCACAAACCTCCTCTGTCCAGGGTGCTGATTTTGTTCTTTGATAGATTTTTATGCCCTTCTTTCTTCCACATATCCTGAAGTGACTTCCTTCTGTAATCATATTCTTTCCATTCCAATCACATCATAGGAAATGTTAATTTCCTTCTTTTAATTGGTTTGATAAAGGCTTTTGTTTCAGAAATCTTTCCCAATACATTCGGATTAGGTTTTGTTGTTTTACATGGCAGCAGAGTCCATTGTGTTGGGTTCCAGGCTCTGAACTTCTCCCTTTTTCAAGGTTTAACTTCTGTGGCTCTTCCTGACTTGGATAATAAATTCTTTTGTTCATTGAAACTGAATTTCAAGAAGAGCACTTCTTTTTATGCGCACGCAACTGGGAGCCAATCTTCATTATTAATTACAGCGAGATAAGGGCTGGCGCTGCGAGGGATGCTCTCCATCTGAGGGTTTTGATTATTTGTCTCTTGGCCCAGTGATGTCCATGTCCACCTTTCATCCTTGAGAGTGTTCCAGCCGCCAACTTCTTTATTCTTCTGTACAGAACTGTTGCTTCTGGGTTAATTTCACTTATTCTGAAGAGCCACTTTTTGCTCCATTTTCCATTTTCTCTCACTTTTAACAGAGAAATTACTGGAAATTGTCAGGACCTGCTTTGGAGGAGGAGGAGGAGGATTTAACTAACACCTGGAATGATAAAATATTTCTGCTTCCTTTTTCAGTTTTTATTTGGGCATAAACCTGAACCGTTTTTATATTCATGAGTTGCAGCAACTTCCCAAGTGATAACAAACCACTGCCCAGGTTATAGCCAAGAATTCATCCAGCACAATTTTTTACTATTGAAATGATCTCTTCAGAGCAGATCTTTCAACTTGCTGCCTCTTATTATCAGTGGTTTAATAGACATTCTTAAAATTAACTTCTTCAGATAAAAGTCATCTAAATTTTGCTGTTTGCTGTTAATGCTGGAGTACTAAAAGATACTAAAAGAACTCTGAGGTTTTCCAGCAGTTCTATCAGTAGTGGTTGGAACAGGCACAAAATCTTCATTGAATGACATTTGATTTGCAAATGAAGATATGCTGTAATAGTAATAATAATAATATTAATAATAATAATGGTAATGTTCAGTTGACTTTCACTGGGATTTCTCCACTGACCTATGTTAGGAAGTGTTTTACCCAGTCCCAGAAGGATTCAGTGTGCCATGAAATCAAATAAAAAATAAATTGGGATTTGAACAATTCAAAACCCAACACTTAAATCTCTCCATCTCCTCTTTGGCTGTTCCTTTATGGGAAGTTGGAGGAATACCTGGCGTCCTAAACCCCCCGATGCCAAGGGGGGCTCACTTACAGCTCCAGTTGAACACATGTTCTGTGCTCTGCTCCTTTTCCAGTGGCAAATACAGAAAAATTTGTATTATTTGTTCTTTATTGGTATTCACTGGAATTAATATAAGGGAAAAAGGAGCATTACAATTTAAAGAAAAAGAATGGTATATAAAGTAATGAGATTGTGCCAAAGCTTAATTAGATGGAGCCGATTGAATACATTACAGTGATGTCTTGAGGCAGCATAATTAAGTTGTAGGCACAATCCTGCCTGAGTTGGAAGTGTTTTTATCTCCATGAGGGGAGCAGCCTTGGATGGCCCCTGTACCACGTTAAATTGCTGATTCTGGGGGGAAGATTTACAGATCTCATTGTATTAGCAGCCTTCAAAAGCACAAAGCAAACCAGGGATAAGTCAGAGGATAAAACTGTTGATGGTCTGATCACACAGATAACTCGGGTTTCAATCTTAGTATGTGCTACAGCTCGGTAATTGAATCATAGATCTAAAATACATATATTTTACATCAGCGCAGGGTGTTCATTTGTGCTGGATTCAGCTCGTTTATAAAATCTCCTAATGAAGTGTTTTCCCAAAACACACACTGTGAAGATGTGAATTATGGGCTGAAGTGCTGAAATTCCTCCTTGGCTGTGCTGGGTGCAAGTGCAAAGATGCCTCTGTCATCTTAGCTATAAAGAATAATATTATAAAATCTACCTGCATATATGTACGTACCCAAATTTTATGTATATTTGTTCATCTTTTATATATACTTTCATATTTTAATTTTTTGTGCCTTCCCTTCTACATTTAAGTTTAAATTTCACGTCTGGATCCCTCCTTTCTCCTCCATAGTTGTGCCGTGGGGTTGATCTGACTTTATACTACACCAATGTCCCAGGGGCATCAAAACTTTTCCTTTATTAATTTATTTGAATATATAAATAAATAAATACCCTCTACTAGCCTCCTTATGCCTTTATCAATTTATATAAATACATCAGTGTACACATAAATAATCTCTTGGCAACATGTTGCCCATATATAAATATATAAATATATAAATAAATATCTACATATATACATATATACATATATACATATATACGTATATATATAAATAATGTCTTTTACCATCACGTTGCCCATGTGTTATCTGGAGGCTACATTTCTCTTGGATATCAAACTTTCAGCTAAATATTAGGTTTTTTTTTCAGGAGAGATTGCTAAGTATCTTAAACTCAGTGAAAACCCTTTTTAGCTTGTTTATTTTAAATAATTCAGGCTCTTTTTTTTGGTCAGCCTGGAGGAAAATTAACTTTTTTATTTGCGATAGCAAACCTTCTTTTTCAAGATTGGTTGTGGGGTGGGGAAAAAAAGACCAAAAACAAAAACCCAGTAAATGTCAGGAGGGTTTTTCATCATTTTTGGACCTCTGAGGAGACACAAATCTCTCCCCCAGCCTGCTCCAAAGAGAAGCTCATTTGTCTGGGCATTAGCTGGCAGCTGCACAGCATAAATTTCAAGTTTTCAGGGGGAATCTCATGTTTGTTTTGAAAATGGAGATCAGGCTACCAAGGAATAATATGTTTATTTTTCAGCACCATGAATATGTAGTGCCCTACTTCTCCTGTGCCATTTGGTTTTCTCTTTCAAGCTTGTCAGGCCAACTCCTTTTGCAATTTGAGAAGCATTTTAGAAACTCCATAAACTGCAGTGGGTACTGAATTAGCATTTTGGAAGTAGAGCAGTGAACAATGTTTTAAAGATTGTCCTTCAACAGCATTTCTATTGTGCCATAAGTGGATTTTTTTTTTTTGCCTCATGTGTTTAAAAACGTGTTTTGCTTGACCTTAAAATACAACCAGTTGCATGTCAGGGTTATCTACAACATTGTAACTTTAAAAATATATATATATATAGTGCAAATAAACATTTTTTAATTATCTCTTGATTATGAAAAGATATTTTAAAGACAAGTGATTTTATCCCAAACATTGCCTCTGTTTCTGCACATAAAATATGCTAATTTACTTGATTAATTTGGAGAACATCTGCATGGAATTCTGTACACTTACCAGTGGTGAGATCACACTGCTTTTCAAGGAGCAGCCTCGAATTTCACTTTCCAGACTGACTCAGATTTTGTGTCTAATTGGGATGCCAAATATACAAAGGTACCCCAGAAGAGTGTGTAATTATGTAATTTTCTCTTGATCTTTCAGAGTCTTCCTGCGAGCAATTAATCAGTATGCAGATATGCTAAACAAAAAATTCCTTGATCAAGCCAACTTTGAGCTACAGGTAAGAAAAATAAGTTTTAACGTAATAAATGATATTAATGTCATAAATTTCTGCCCTAAACATGTAATTTTGGTGAGTTTATTTGTCTTTGTGAATCCCAGTTATCCCAGTTAAATCATTCTGGGCTCAGCAGGTTGTGTGATCCATTCCTGCCTTGTGGGTCTTGTCATGGAATCACAGAATCACAGCAGGGTTTGGGTTGGGATTCCGCTTGAATCATCACAACACAAAGGATTGGGATTTGTAGCTGGGAAATATTTGTTGGAAACATAAAGGCAACGAGGAGATGTATTAAGAATTTATCAAGAAACACCATCTCTGTGGTGTCTGTTCTTTTCTCCTTTAAATATTTATGTGAATAATTTAGAGACTTTTAAGTTGTTTTGTAGGTGTGTAGAGAAACATTTCAGAGAATTAATGGAACCTCTTCTTGTCATTTTGGGCGCTTTCAGCTCTGGAACAACTACTTCCACCTGGCTGTTGCTTTTCTCACACAAGAATCCTTACAACTGGAGAATTTTTCAAGTGCAAAAAGGGCAAAAATCCTTAACAAGTAAGTCCTGCTCATCATCTAAATCATGGCCAAGAACTCGAGGTCTATTGACATCATTTCACTTTAATTTCTTAGCTAAATCTGTTCCAATTGAGATGCAATCAGGGGATAATGAAAGGTTGGGTTGAAATACATGAATCAAGCGTTGCGTGTGTTTCTAGCCTGGCATCGAGATGTGAATTACACGATTCATTACTGATGAAGACAGTGTTTTCTGCTGCAGGATGTTCAGGAAGTCAAGACTTCTCAGAAGTATTAACATATTAGAAAACCACGTTTTGAAATCACGTTAGCTTTGTGCTTCTTCTAATCTCATTTTCCGTCTGCTCTTTATTGCTCAATCCCTGCTGGCCTTTTTGGGGGAGTTTTGGGAGCTGCAGCCACTTCCTGCTGTCCCTGAAGGATGGGTTTGGGATAAGTGCAGCCTTGTCTGCCCTCCTGCTTCAAAGGGATTCTGTTCCCTGCCTCCGCACACGGAGTTCCGCCCGCCCCGCTGCTGGGCGGGACCCCACAGCAAAGGAAAGCTGTCAAAAGGGGAAAAAATCCTGGAAATAAGACTGGAACATGAAGGGGTTTTTTCAGTAGAGTGATTTAGGTTGGAAATTCCTCTGAGATCATGGAGTGCAAGCATTAACCACGGCCACCACTGCCCCATGTCCCCAAGTGCCACATCCACAGGGATGGCACTCCACCACTGCCCTGGGCAGCTGTGGTGAGCACCCTTTGAGTGAGGAAATTTTCCCAAATCTCCAATCTAAACCTCCCCTGGCACAGCTTGAGGCTGTTTTCCCCTTGCCCTATTGATATTTCTCCTGCCTTTTCTTGGTGTTCCACAGTAGTGACCTTATCATTGCAGAACTAAACACCAAGCTCTGAAAAAAGCCAATTCTGGGATTTCAGACACAGTGTGTGGATTCTTTTACTGTGCCAGAATCTTTGGGAAGATGTGTTCCACAGTGTGTTCCCAAAGCCAGAGAGGTCCCAGGTACTGCACAAAAATGGGGAATTTCTAACCTGTGGTTCCCTGAACAAGCATAGCTCAGGCTCCTGGTGCATACAATAAATAAAATATGTCTATATAGAGAAAGAAAAAGCATTTTGTATCCTTCACCTTCCAAATTCAGGCCTTTCTGTCTGTTTTTATGGTAAGAGAAATCCCAGGGACAAAGGGGACAGTTCATCCCTGCGGCAGTGCCTTGATTTTAAAGGCTTTTTGCTTGTGTGGCTTGCAGGCTCTGACCAGAAAATCCAGGCAGGGCTGCACATCCCATCCCCATTGGTTTTTGGGAGCCAAGTCTTGCCCTGCAAACTCGACCACTCCCTCCTGAGTGTTGAGGTGTTTCCTTTGGAAGCTCTGCTCTACCCTGAGCCTTGAAAGAGAATTTTTAAGCACTGGAGGATGTGCTTTACCTGTGACTTGTGGGGCTTCCTTGATGAAACAGGAATATTTACAAGTTCAGTGGAAAAGTGGTGTCAAGCAGAGCTCAGGGTTTTGGGCTTGTGCCGTAAAAACCATAAATAACATTTTAGATAAAGTTTTTTTTAAGGAAATTGAGCTGGTATTTCAGAGCCAGGTGTATTTTATTGAAGGAAATTGAGCTGGTATTGTAAAGCCAGGTAAATTTTCTTTAAGGAAATTGAGATGGTGTTGCAGAGCCAGGTAAATTTTATTTAATTAAATTTAGAATCCCTTTGCTCTCTCTGCCCAACATTGGTGAGCGTTTTAGTTGGGATCAGACTCCTGACCTGAACAAAGAACCAAGAGCTGAGCTGTAATAGGGCTGGAAATTGCTGTCAAATACATTTGTGGACTGATAATCCCTCTTTGTCAGGATGGGAACCATAGGCACAAATTTTCTTGGAGTGATTTTTGTATTAAACAGTGCAGTTTATGTGGATGAAGGAGTTCAAGGAATCAACAGGCATTTCTCACGGCTAGTATAAGTAAATAGATGAAGTCATTTGAAGTGGTTGCTTAATAAAGTTTGCTCAATTGTAAATCTTTGTTTATAATGAATTTGCAAATTATTATTTTCAGTTTAATCATGTTTTGGAGACAGGAATCAAGACAGTAAATTCCTCAAGATGCAATAAATGCATGGTCTGGAGGCACTTTCATTGCTGTGTGAAGGCACTTCCGTGTCAAAAGGGATATAATTAATCAGTTAATTCAATATCACACTCACCCATCTTTTTAAGTATATATTTCAATTAAAACGTCAAATATTTAATAATTAAAATTTAATTATTGTAATTTGTAGGTTTTGCTAAACATTGCATTTAAGCATTAGATAATAACGGTTTCTTAACGATGCAGAAGATTCTCTTTAATCCATATTAATGACAGGGTGTCTCACTATTATCCCCCAGAAATCCCACAAGTTGCCAGATATTACAGTTTTGCTCATCTTGTTATTTAAGTAATGATCTTTTACTCGCAAATATTCCATGTAGCAAATGCATCCTCGGAGCTCGTTATGGTTCTGATCCCATCATTAATGAAGGCAACAGTTTTTTGCTCACTAAGATTTTCTGGAGTTGGTGTAGAGAGGAATGTCAAAATGACCCTGATGGGAGATAGGAGGTGTTGGTGCCACCAGCTTTGGGGCAGGGCTGGTGCTGGATGGGCTCCCGTCCTGCCTGGGACTGTGGAATGTTGGAATTGTTCAGGTTGGAGACCTTTTTTCTCCAAATTTTGATGTTTAAAATGCAGTGCTGGTGAGGGTGGCCAGGTGATCTCACTAGTCTGGGTCCAATTTGAGAACAACCTGTGCTGGAATTTCTTCTCTTTTTCAATGCTGTGAATCTGATTTTGAAATGAGATTTATCTGCTTGTAGGTCTTAGATTTATTTTGTACTAACGATGGTTTTGTTTTCCTTTTTAAGGTACGGGGACATGAGAAGGCAGATTGGGTTTGAAATCAGGGACATGTGGTATAACCTGGGTAAGTATCCTGAGCATGTGTTACCTTCAGTGTTCCCATAAAATCATGTAGAGGAAATTTCCTGGAATTCCTGTGGAGGAATTCCTGGAAAAATTCAGTGCTTGGAGCACCCTGGTCTGTGGAAGGTGTCCCTGCCCATTGGGTGCTCTTCAATGTCCCTTCCAACCCAAACCATCCCATGATTCTATAAAGTGAATTTGCTTTCTCTTGAGGCAAAGGTGGTTCTCCAGAAGGCTTCTAAAAATCAGGTGATTTAAGAAATCAAGGCACCTCTGCATATTTAATTCACCATCTGGGAAGGCACAGAACTCTTGTTAATATTGATGTGTCGTGTGGTTTTTGTGGTTCTCAGCCTCTTGCTAAATACAAAGCCATTGTTATGGTGATACCTATTCAATGTTTTGGGTTTTTTACCCTTAAAAATATCTCTATAGACACATATTTCTATTTCCTCACTTGTGGATGCAGTGCCTGCTCCTGTAGCAAAATGGATGTGTCCAAGGGTTCTCAGTAACATAGCCCGGAAATTCTGCTTCAGCTCTGCTTTTCGGTCATGTTTGGCTGCAGCAGAGTGAGTCAGTACAGGCTGAGGAGTTGGGCCTCCCTGGAGCTTGTAGGGAAATGAGGCATCTCTGCCTGACTCCATCCTGGGCTGCTCTTTGGCTGTAATTTGGCTGTACAGGGATTGAATTTCATGAGAAACTGAGTATTTACTGTGACCTGAGTGTACTCGTCTGCCAGATTTCATTTTCCTGAGCTTAACAGCACAGACACTTCAGCTCTTCTGAGTTTTATCAAAACTTCCTTGAATTATCAGAACTAAATGCATTTGCCACTTCACTTCTATCTCTGGCTGAGCTGTTGTTGCCGAGAGTTGAAAAACCTCAGCATCTGTAAGAGAAGGAATGCCAAGGGTTCATAAGTATTTGATATCACAGAATTTGCATCCTATCTGCTGGAATGATGAGAAAAGGCTGCGGAGAGCAGCTGAGTTCACTTTTTATTAGAAGCATCTTTGGTGAATTAAGTGTCTGGAGAACAGATTAGAGCTTAGTGCACGACTGAGATGTGCCTTGACAGACAGGTAATAAAATCAGTGTCGTGCCTGCTGCTGCAGCACCCAGCGTGGGGTGCTGGCAGCCTCGGGGGGAGCAATTAGCCAAATCCTTCCCTCTCCCAGGCCCACAGTCACGGAGTCATGGAATTGGTAAGGTTGGAAAAGGTCAAGTCCAACCCAGCACTGCCAAGGCTGTCCCATGTCCCCAAGTGCCACATGCTTGGAAATCCCTGCAGGGATGGGGACTGAGCACTGCCCTGGGCAGCTGTGCCAGGGCTGGACAGCCTTTCCATAAAGGAATTATCTCAATGTCCACCCTGAGCCTGCCCTGGCCCAGCCTGAGGCCGTTCCCTCTCCTCCTGTCCCTGTTCCCTGGAGCACAGCCCGACCCCCCCGGCTGTCCCCTCCTGGCAGGAGCTGTGCAGAGCCACAAGGTTCCCCTGAGCCTCCTTTTCTCCAGGCTGAGCCCTTTCCCAGCTCCCTCAGCCACCTTTTCTCCTGACTAATGTTTCTGGCCTCTTCGGATTCTTATGGATTCTTAAACTTTTCCCAGAATTTCCTGGGCTGAAGATAGAAAGTTTGATGTAGACTTTTCCATCCAGCTGTTCTTAACTGGGGTGGTTTTATCCTGGCTGGGCTTTGTGGAGTGCATTGTGCCTTTCACTGCTGCTGCTGCCACTGCCTGCTCTTACACAGGTTATTTAGTTGCTCCAGGGTTCAGTTTCTCACCATTAACAAGGATAATAATTTCCCCTGGAGTTTTGGGAATCGATTGGCACAAGGGGTAGTGTTTTCTTCGATATTTCTTTCTGGGCTGCCATGAAAGCCTTTTATTTTTAATGGATTTTTTATAAATGGAGATTATCCGGGTAGATGTTTCCATGACCTCCTCAAGCTCTAATGTCTGTGATTCTCTGAGATCCATTAATGGGATCATTAATGCCAAAATCTCACATGTGGAGGGAGTCAGGAAATGGCTGCTCTTCCCAACAAAAGCTAGGAGGGAAAGGTAAATGTGAGGCAGGAGCTCAATGCAGGGCAACCTTTGTGCTTCTTGTGAGCAGCACCTTGCTTTTCCTCATCTTTGTCACACAGGCAGGCCATGCTTAACTCATGGATCATAACTCAGGGATCATGTTTAACTCATGGATCATGTTTAACTCGTGGATCATGTTAAACTCATGGATCATGTTAAACTCATGGATCGTGTTTAACTCATGGATCATAACTCATGGATCATGTTTAACTCATGGATCATGCTTAACTCATGGATCATGTTAAACTCACTCATGGATCATGCTTAACTCATGGATCATAACTCAGGGATCATGTTTAACTCATGGATCATGTTTAACTTATGGATCATGCTTAACCCATGGATCAGGTTAAACTCACTCATGGATCATGCTTAACTCTGGGATCATGTTAAACTCATGGATCATGTTAAACTCATGGATCGTGTGTAACTCATGGATCATGTTTAACTCAGGGATCATGTTTAACTCATGGATCATGTTTAACTCATGGATCGTGTCAAAGTCATGGATCGTGCTTGACTTCTGGCTCTTCACCAATCTCATCCATTTCACAGCATCAATTAAGAAGGAGTTCCAACTTCCCACTGCATGGAATCGACTGGGGGGTGCCTGACACTTTTATCTTGGAAGTTGCACTGCATTAGTCAAATTGTTCATGTGCATGTTCAAACCAAATCAGAAGTGAAAGGCTGGAATTCTGGAATATGCTTGAGCACTGGATTTTTATGTCTATTCCATTGTGCATGAGATGTGCTGAAACCAAACCATCCTGACTTCTGATTTATGGATTAAAGGGTATAGATAAGCCTCAGACATGAATATTTTGTCTCATCAGGTTTTGTTTCTAAATACCATGATTAGCACACGATGCCTGCTGAGTTAAAACTCCCCAGCTGGGAACAAGGCAGTCCTCCAGCTATAATGCATATTTAAAAGTATAATTTTTTTCTGAAATGAAATGGTAAAATAAGAATTCTTACAATTTTTACTTGTCTGCCTGTTTCTCATGCAGGGGGGCCTCAATAGGCACACCTTGCTACTTTTATGAGTAGAAAAAAAAAAAAAAGAACATTTATAGTGCAGAACAGCATTTTATAGGTTTTTATCCTTCCATACCACAACCTGAACTTTAAAATATGTTATTCTGAGTCAGTGTTTTGTTGAAACCGGGGCTTCTTAAACCTTGCTGCGACATTAAATATCAAAAAAGCATAAAACAGGCCGTGGCCTGTCTTGGAAACGCAGGAATTCAAATCCCACACACTGAGAAGTGTTTTGTGATGCAATTTAGCAAACAGAAGCCGAGAGTTTGACATGAGGTCATTGCTCAGGTGTGCAGTGGTTAATGGTTCCCAGAGCTCCGTGTCACCGGAATTGCAGTGACATTTCCAATGACATCCTGGTGGGAAAGGTGCCCAGGGAAGGGAGAGCAGCGCTCTCGTTGGTGACGTCTGACCCAGCTGGGGGGAGACGGAGCCGTGAAATTCCTGAAGGTGGAGGGGAATGGCTGCGGTGTCCTCCCGCGAGCTGCCGCCGTCCCTCGCGGGCCTTGACGTCACCAAAGGTGTCTTGACAGGGCCGTGGATGTCGTTGGAGGGAAGGCCAGGGTTAAAAATAGCCCTGAACTTTGGGCGTTACATAAATAGAAGTCATCGCACATAACCCTCTCTGGATTAGTCAGGCGTGTTCCCAGCCGGCCCGGGGGACAGGGGAGGCTGCTGGCAAATTACTCAGAGGCTTTTGTGGCCCAAATTGAAATGGGAAGAAGCTGGGGAGTGAGAATGCCATGATATCCAACAAGGAGAGCGCCTTGGCTTTGGTTCATGCGGTGAGGTCTGTGCCTGCTGCGTGAACATGGCCCCAGGACAGTGCCAGGGGAAGGTTTTGTGTGTTCAGAGGTGGCTTTTAGGGCATGTGGTTCTTCAAGCAGCTGCACAGGTTGGTTTTCAGGAGAGACTCCTCAGCTTTCTTCCAGACTTGTCACATTTGGGGTCTCTGCATGGGAGTTCCCACACTCCCACCGAGAGGAGGAAGGTGAATTCCCTGCTGGGTGTTTGTCACACAGGGGATGGATGCCCTGGGGGCCAGGGGAGGGTTGTTCCCCTTCCCGCTCTGCTCCCCTGCTTTCTCTAGTGGCGCAGCCTCTCCCAGGATCACGTTGTCACAGCGAACCTTTCACAGATGGACGTCACCCAGGGCTCCCCATGCATGGGCTTCCCCCGGAGAGCAGGAAACAGCATCAAAGATTCTAATCTTTTGTGGATTTTTCACGTTTCAAGTTCAAAAGATGTTCCTCTTCTGAGGGAATTCCTGGGCTTGAGGCAATGGAAAAACCCACCGTGGCACAGGGAGAACTTGCTGGCGTTCAGTCAGTGCGTGACGAACAACTTTTGTCACCGTTATTTGTTTTCTGCAGTACTGACTCTGACACTCCTCAGGCATAACACAAGAAATCTGTCACCTGAGAGGCCCAAAGTAATAATCCTTGTAGGAGAAACTGAGGGAAGCTTCAGGCCTCTCACTTGATATTCCTGAGCAGCACCCAGCACTGCAGCAGCACCCAAAGTCACTGTTTTAGTTGAGTATTAATTTGCCCTGATCCGATTGCTAATGCTAATAGGATTCAGGAGTTTGCCAAATCAAGGAACTTAAATTATATCTGCTAAAAAAAGTAGCGTGTTTTGGTGGTAAAGGATTTTTCTTGATTACATTTGTTGAGATTTATGTTAGTTCTGGTCAAAAGTGAAACTACCAATTAAAGCCTTCACTGGTTACTGTCACAGCGGTGTAGTGCAGTGGAATAAAAATGAGTGAAATCTTTCCTGTCCTGCAACACTGGTAACCACAGTGGGAAGCAGGAGTTTGGGGAATGGAGGAAATGAGGACTCCCTAAATTAGCTGGACTCCAAAAATCTGGTCTGAAACACTACAGTGGGTATAGAAGCAGTGTTTGATTCTGGCTGTAAACATCCCTAACATGGCATTTGTGAAGAACATCTCCACTTCTGTCCTGAGCTCCAGCCAGATCCCAGCCTGTTGCTGATGGAGAAATCTATTTGTGTTTTCTAAACTTCTTCCTGGAGCTCTCAGGGCTGTGCTGCTCCAGCACTGTTGTACAGTGAGGTGATAAAACACCAGCACAGATATCCCAGAGCAGCTGTGGCTGCCCCTGGATCCCTGGCAGCGTCCAAGGCCAGGCTGGAGGGGACTTGGAGCAACTTGGGACAGTGGAATGTGTCCCTGCCCATGGCAGGGGTGGAATGGGATGGACTTTAAGGTCCCTCCCAACCCCAACCATCCTGATGATTTTTCCATGGATCTATTCGGGATAATTCACAGCACATATACTGCACCATTTAGCCAATAACATAAACAATAACTTGCTATTTTCCCTAGTCCTGTATTTCTTAGGTGCCATGCTCCTGCTAAGCTTTAATTTCCCTTCCCTGTGCAGAGAGCAGAGCGGGCAGGGGGAGGAGCAGCTTCCTCTTGGGAAGCTCAGTCTGAAATCGAGTTTTGCAGGCAGCTCAGCTCCGAGGAAAGGAGACATATTGTGGGCTGGCTGAGCTGTGCTTTCGTGTCTCGAGGCTCTGCAAGGCTGCGCTCGCGGTGACACTTTGATAGACTGACACCGAGAACATTTTGTTCACACAGGAGTCTAAATAAGTTAATACAAGTGATGTGCCTTTTAGCCTCCCTCTCCGCCAGCCACACGTTGTGGTTTAAAATAAAACCTGGAAATCTGGGTGTGAAAATTCGTAGTGGGAAATGTGGCGAGTCCCAGCTTGACGACTGATTCAACAACTCCTGTTAATTTGGGTTTGTACAATACCTCCCCTCCTGTGGAATTAATAATCATAATTATAATGATGATGATGATGGTCATCATCATCATCATCAAATAAATAAGAATATTAAGGAAGTATTTCTGTAGAGTCAGATAGTAAAAAATGCTTTTTTATGATTTACAGGGATTTATTGATACAATTTGATATCTTCGACCAAAGCCAGGGGCTGTTTGTTAACTGTGAAATGCATCTTTTCTCCTAAAGGTCAGCATAAAATCAAGTTCATCCCAGAAATGGTGGGGCCTATCCTGGAAATGACGCTGATCCCGGAAACGGAGCTGCGCAAAGCCACGATCCCAATCTTCTTTGATATGATGCAGTGTGAATTCCACTCCACCAGAAGCTTCCAGAGGGTAAGCAGAGAGCTGCGGGCGTTTTAACTTTGGGAGGAAGATTTAGCTGTTCTTTGACAAAACATAAGGATTTTTGTTATTTCTCATTTTTCTAAGGAATAATATAATTATGGATTTGCTTATTTCCTATAACTCCTGAGGGGCTGTGGAGTTTTCATCTGTCGGTTTGAAGTGGTTATTGAAGGAGAAATTTGCATGTAGTAAATGAAACCTTTGGTTATGGCACAGGAGCAAAGACAGATGTCTTAAATTGTCACTGTGACTCACACAAGGAGTTTGCAGCTGAGATAAATTGGACATAAAGGAAGCCTGATAATGTGGCAAAAGAATAACCTGTAAGGATTTATCATCTCTACTATCTTATAATTCTGATTTTTCTACCATTTTATGAATTTCGAAGAGGAAAAAACAATCCAGCACTATCAGTGCTTCTTGCTCTACAGGCACTGCGCAATCACAGATACTAATGGAGCATTTTTCTTCTCTTTTATTTTAACCTGCTGAGGGGAGCCCTTGAATACACACACACACCATCTTTTCCTGATAGCATCAACTTTTGAAAGACAAGTGGAGTGAAAGAAAGTTTCCTGACATCATTCATTTGACATTGCTTCCCTTGAAACTTTGCTTATGGATTGAGTTTAAGACCACTTAGGCCAGGCGGGGTTTGGACTAAGCCAACGGAGCTCCTTCCCACTGTGAAATTTCTGTCAGTTCAGGATATGACCTTGTGAATTTTGCAATAAAGTTTGACATGTGTTGTTTGCTTTTTTTCCCTTTATATTGGCAGTTTTCTTTCTTGGATGAAAAACTTTATCCTTTGCCATACTTTTCTTGAGAAGTGCTATTGAGAACCAACTCTTAATAAATCTGTAGGCAGAGTAAATGAAAATCTGCGTGGGGAGACTTAAGCAAGGGAAATGGCATCAGCTTTATTGCTTTGATTTGTTTTGTGCCGGATGGTGTGTGGAGAGGTTGTGAACTGTATTTTGGCTTCATCCAATTACTGCATAATCATTTTTTCTTATGTTTGACTCCAGTGCTACTGTAAAGATTGAAATGCTCACTGGGATGCCATTTAAACAGTTTCCTGTCAGATGCTCCCTTTTGTTGCTTGTCATTTTTTATTTGTACAATTATATAGATCATGAAAAATCCGAGGGTAACTTTATAGCTAAATTTATGGTCTTCTATTTTCCTGACAGAAGAAAACCAGCTTTGTGTGAATAGTTGGGTGATTTTAATAAATTAATGTCTTAAATATTTCACTTAGGATTTTTTTTTTTGCTGTTTGAGAAGAAAATTCTTCATCCTCAAGTCGGAGATGTCTTGGGTTGTACTTGACATTGTATTTCCTATGGCAGTGTAGCTTTTTTATGGATGTAGCATTGGCAGAAGTGCAGAAGTAACAATCCTCTTTTCCAGAGGTTTGGAGTGAGCAGGCAGATTTGACAAGGAATAATCAGTCTGTCCATTTCTGGGTTTGCAGATAATTCAGTTCAGGAGTTTGCTGAGTGTCTCAGGGTGGCCTTTGGGGAATGATGATCACAGGCTTGGAAAAAGCAGAAGGTTGAAGGAAAGTCTAGGCTGGATGGGACCTCTGGAAGTAACCTTGGCCTTAGGCTGGGTTGTCTGAGGCCCTGAAGCTCAGGATGGAACATGTCCAGTGAGGGTTGTCTGAGCACTTCTCTGGATGAGCTGTTGCAGTGTTCAGTCCTGGTCTGTGGAAGGTGTACGTGCCTGTGGCAGGAGGTTTGGAATGAAATAAGCTCTCTTCTAACCCCAACCATTCCAGGATTCTATGATTCAGACTTTCTGCTTTTTCTTTCCTGATGGAATTTCCTTGGATCAGCTTGTGCCTGCTGCTGCTTGTCCTGCCACTGTGCCCCTTGTGAGCTCCACCTCCTCTCCGAGCACCTTTTAGGTGCTGGAATGTTCGAGTTGCATTTTCTCTGGGCTGAGCAATCCCAGTTCCTTCAGCCGTTCTTGGGGCCAGGTTGTGCAGCACTGTCCATGGCAGCTCTCCTTTATCTCGTCTCCAGCTTGTCGAGGTCTCTCTGAGCCCTTGAACCAGAGCCAGACATGGAATTCCAGCCAGGGTTCAACAATGCTGTGTTCCGCTTGGGAAATATTGGCTTTCCTCATCACCTTCTTGCCCTTTGTGTACCTGGAAAAAGCTTCCATGAGATTTTGCTCCGTGGTTTTTCCTCAGGAATTAAAGCAGGGCTGCTTGGTCTGTAGATTCCGGGCTCAGTTTTTTGTCTCTTTTGTGTTGAAGTGATAGAAATAGATACAAATTTTGTTTTTAAGTATTACCAGTACCTAGGCAAGCTTTGATGCTTAATGGGTCAGTGTTATGTGCTGCTTCATATCCTTTATATGCAAGTACCAATTATCCTTGTCCAGCACTGCTTCCAGAGAGAACTTCCAAATGGAATGGTTGGCTGCTGTTAAACTAATCTGCCAGAAATCCAATTATCTAACCTTATTAGTCGCAGCAACAAGGGTTTAGATTGGCTCCACTTCTCCAGCAGATGTATCAACCTCATGATTTGTGGGGGAGGAATTGCAGTTTTTTGCAGGCCTCCGATGCTGCGATGGTTTGTGTGATAAACAGGCAGCTTTCCCTACGGTGGTTTTCATTTCAGGAGGAATTGGGTTTGCCTGGTAAAACCAAGAACAGACAGAAGTGTTTTGTTTCTTTTCTCCCAGTGTATTTAGCCCTGAGAAAAAACAAGATAAATTCCTCTTGTTTTTACAGAACTGTATTAAGGCTGACTGAATTAAAAGCTGGAGGTGCCTGTTTTTGTCCTCTCCCTCTGAAGGTGCTTTGAAGCCTTTAGAAGACTTCAAAGTAGCCTGTGCCTCAAAGCAGGAATCCCATCCTAAAATCAGTGTGGGACTGAAGCTTCCCTGTAGAAGGAAACTCCTCCTTCTCCACTCGGCTTCTCCCTTGGCCAGTTTCAGTAGCGAAGCCTCTGGATCAAAGGGAATTTATCAGAGCCACAGGAACGATGAAAGAGAATTGGTTTGATTGTTCAGGGCCTGCTCAGGTGAGTGGGATGGATCCCGTGGTGACAGCAGGAGGGAAAGCTCAACGTGAAGCAATCCTTCAGCTGGAATGTGGAATTTGGAGCGTGGCAAGCTCCTGATGGTGCTGCCTGTTCCTCCCGGCTGTGGCTCCATTCCTCATTTTCTGCCAGCACTCTTTGCATAAATTTCAACTCAACTTCTCTGGAGCTGTGTCCCTGCTGATCCCATGTTCTGCTTGTTTGGAGTTGAACCCATTTCTGACATTTAACAATAAATCTCAGCATCACCAAGATGGTCACACCAGCATTTTGATTTTCACATGCTCATTATTGATGAATTTCAATTGGATTGAATTCCCCTTCGTGAGAAGTTTCCCCTGTCTTAGCTGAATCTCTCTTGACTTTTAGAACCTATTAATTCCTTATTAAGTCCTTTTGCCACTTCTGAGCCCTGGGTTAACCTCCCTTTCTCTGTGCTGTGGATCTGCAGACAGAACACAAGTAAATGACTCTCCCAGTTCCTGGGATCCCACTGAACATGCAAATTCAAATAACTAATCCCCACAAAGGATTGGTTTCAATAAGTAACATCTGTAATTACCTACAGTTCAAATGTAAATGTGTAAGTTTTTTTTGGTTTCTGGCTTTTTGGAGAATTTCAGTATTCCTCCCTCAACTCCACCTGGGGAGGAAGGGAGAAAGGTAATGTGATGGCCTCCAAAATGATCCCATCATTTTAAATGGCAGCCACATCTGTTTCCCAGCTGGAATGCTGTGGAAAAATAGGAAAGGGAATGGATAACACTGTTGGGAATTACCACCAACTTTCACAAAAACCTTTGAGCAAAGTTTTGCAGTGCTATTTCTGCATTAGAGCTAATTTCTGGTGGTATGATCTGTCACTTGAATTGTATATGGCAAATTATTATTTCCCCACATCAAAATGAATTTATAGCAGCTTGGAGGGCTGGGAGTCCTCCTCATCTACAGTGAGATTAAATTGTCAGCCAGTGCTACAAATACAGCTTTCCTTGAGGTAAACCCAAGTCCACAAGTGATGAGTTGAGCTGACACGAGATGGCTCACCCTGATTTATTTGCTCCAGATGGGAGATTGGCACCGACAGAGGAAGCCCTGGATGTGCTCTTTGCTCAAGTTCAAACTCTCATCCTAAAGAGAAGCTGAGATCTTGATCAGCTGTGAGGAAAAGTGGATAATAATGTCCTGTAATCTTCCTGGTATCGCCCCTCGAGCTCTCACTGTCAGCAGGAGGATGTGGATGTGGCTCGTTGATGGTGCAGATATTCCTCTAAGCCTCCAGAGAGAGCCTCCGTGAGTGGCACTGGCTCTAATGGAAACATGGGACATTTGGCACTTCTTCATTTGGGACTAAATTCCATCACAATAATTGCAGGCCTATTTATGCATTACATTTAATGTAATGCATTTTAAAAAAATAATGCATTAGGAGAAAAAAAAAGAGAAAAAGGAAAAATTGAGTTTCTCAGCAGATGCCAGGTGCAGTGTCCCAGAGCCATTGGCTTGTGCAGCTCCAGGGTCACATTCCTGCTCCCATCATGGGAAATAATAAACCTCCAAAGCTTCACAAACCTCAGCTTGTGTTGATAAAACCTTCCTCTGTGGAAAGACCACAGTAGGAATTTTAGCTGCTGTTAAATAACATTTATTCATCTGGCTGCCATGATCTGCATCACAGCAACTCTGTGAGAAATACCAGGAATGCCTGAAGAGCAAAGATATTGTTAATAATCCTTAAAACCCCCGAAATGTCACAAGTCTGGCTCTGTTCAGCCCAAGAGGCCATTAGGGAAATGGCCCAACAAAGTGTGGATTTACAGAGATTTAAGTAAAACTGATAGTGGGAAGATCCTCGAGATCCTGCATGACAAATGTAATTGTTCTTCTCTATCTGAGTAATCTCTTCCTAAAAATTACATCTCCTGAAGGGCTGGGGCTGGCAGCAAGTGTCATTTTTCACATTGGGTTAGAAAGTCAAGTTCTTTCTGGGTTCATTAGGGAACAGGATTTTCGTGACTTCTCGGTTTCATCATTGTGTTGTTTCAGTGTTTTACTCAACGCTGCTGCACGGTGAGGATGTGTTTGCTTCTGAGAGAGGGTGGATTGCATTATCCTGCCTTTCTGTATTTCTCCGTCATTTTTTAAATAATGAGTTCATTGTATTCACTGTGACCAGGGACAGCACCCAGGGAATGGCTGGAGCGGTGCCAGGAGAGATTTAGGTTGGATATTAGGGAAAGGTTCTTCCCCAGGGGGTGCTGGCACTGCCCAGGCTCCCCAGGGAATGGGCACGGCCCCGAGGCTGCCACAGCTCCAGGAGTGTTTGGACAGCACTGCCAGGGATGCCCAGGGTGGGATTTTGGGGTGTCTGTGCAGAGGCAGGATTGATGATCCTGTGAGTCCCTTCCAACCCAGAATATTTTATCATCCAGACAGTCCATTCTTTCTCCGTGGGTACATTATGTGCTGTTAATATCACCTGCAGATGCAAAGTACATCTCTTGACATTTACAAAATGTTGGTACTCTTTGTTCTCTTGTTCTCTTTGTGCAGGAGCCCCTTTGCTTCTCCTCAGAGTCCTTCGGGGTGGCTTAAGCAAGGGACAGTGATAAAACTTGGTGACAACTGTTCTGTCACCAAAGTCTGCTCTGAGCACGGGGCTCCCGTTCCCCTGCCACAGGCTCCCAGCTCACCCAGGTTCTCCTGCTGAGATCTCTGTCTTTAATCCTGTGGATGTCTGTGCTTATTTAATGAAGAATTAGGAATTAGGTGACTAAACCTATTTGTTACAGAGCAGCAGGCCTGGAGTGAGCCTTCCTCTGCTAACAGGTCACATCCATTCCTAGCAGCAACAGCTAAAACCCTCTGTAATCATTTAGAATCCAGGGAATAATCCAGTTTGCATTCTTTAAAATATATTCTGGTGGCCACTTAAGTTTGCATTCTTTTATTATTGCCCAAATAAAATTATTCTCGAGTTGTTTGAAGCAGCTCCCTTCCCTTCTGCAGGGTTCATTACCAGGTTTGTCGGTTGTGTCCCACTGAGGGTCAGTGTCAGTTTGCACAAAGGGGTGTCAGTGATGCTGGGGGTGCTTCCAGCAGGATTTTCCAGCCTCAGGTGTTGCCTTTCCTCTCTCAGAGAGCCTCCAGCATTTTTGTGTTCAGTTCTGTTCTGTGTCTCCTTTTTCCCTGCCCTCATTCCTGTCATTAATCTCCTCCTTTAGTTTTCCATAATGCAAATATTTACGCTTCATTTACCAACACAAACCAATGATTCCTTTAACCAAAGCAGTCCTTGTAGGGCAGGAGATCATCGTGGAGAGTCTAAAAGCAGAGACTGCAAACTCTAAAAGTCAATCAAGCTTTAAACCAGGGGCTAAACGTCTCGCCGAGGTACCCAACCAATCTGTGAAGCATTGAGGCTACAGTAATAAAGTGAAATATTTGCCAGCTGATAATTTCCGCTTGCTTTGTTTAATTATAGTTCGAAAACGAGATCATCACCAAACTGGATCACGAAGTGGAAGGAGGCCGTGGAGACGAGCAGTACAAAGTGTTATTTGACAAAATGTAAGTGTTGATCAGCAGCAAAATTTATGTCACAGGGAAGTCAGGAGAGAGAGCAATTAGACTACAATGAACTTTGTAGCCCAGAAATAATTAAAATCTGTTAACGATGAGCAATATTTAAAGCTGCACCTGAGTCAAGGTTTTTCTCCGCGTGTGATTAACAAGGCGAACTTAATTGGTTTTTCAGTCTCTTGGAGCACTGCAGGAAGCACAAATACCTGGCTAAGAGTGGGGAGACCTTTGTGAAGCTGGTGGTGCGTCTGATGGAGAGGCTGCTGGACTACAGGACCATCATGCACGACGAGAACAAGGAGAACCGCATGAGCTGCACCGTCAACGTGCTGGTGAGCAGGGAAAGCACCACAAATCACCACCAAATTGCCACCAAATCACCACCAAATCACTACAAAATCACCACCAAATCACCACAAAATTACTACAAAATCGCTACAAAATCACCACAAAATCACTACAAAATCATCACAAAATCACTACAAAATCACCACCAAATCACCACAAAATTACTACAAAATCGCTACAAAATCACCACAAAATCACTACAAAATCACTACAAAATCACCACAAATCACCACCAAATCATTACAAAATCACTACAGAATCACGACAAAATTAGAACCAAATCACCACCAAATCATCACAAAATCACCACCAAATCACCACAAATTACTACAAAATCACTACTAAATCATCACAAAATCACCACCAAATCACCACCAACTCTCTACAAAATCACCACAAAATCTCTACAAAATCTCTACAAAATCACCACAACATCACTACCAAATCGCCACAAAAATCACCCAAACCGCCCCTGCTCTCTGTATCCTGCGCTTTTAACAAAGGGCTTGTGTCAAGCAGAGTGTCTGTTGGGATTCTCGGGACAATTTGGAATGCTTAAGTTTTTTTTTCTATTTTTTTTCCTATTTTGGTGAAGGTGAATCTCTGAAAATGTGGGTTCTCCCTTCTTTAATTGTTTCTACAGAAAGATTTGAGGAGAAATGTTACAGGGCCTGTTCACTGACATTTACAATTGATGTATAAACAACTCTGTGCTGAAAAACACTTGACATACAGAATGTTGGAGTTCTGTGCCATTTACTCCCAAAATTTCCATGGATTTGCAATCCCATTTGTATTCTGCTCTCTGCTCAGGCCCTGTATTCAAATTTCTTGAAGGAATTGGAGTTACTATTTCATTCACAGCAGGAAAAGCTTGGCTTGTTTTCCTCACTGACAGGAAATTTTCTCCTCTTAGATGCAGAAATTCTGGAGTGTCCACTCCATTCACAAATCTTTGTCCTGGAGTTGGAAGCAATAATTGTCCCCATTGTACTCACACACATCATGATCCTTGGTGGAGATTTAGAAAATGAGATTTACAACCCAAAAATCAGCACAATGAAAAACAACTTTCAGAGACCCCCAAAATAACATGAACCGAATTTGATTTTTCCAATAGCACTGTTTGCCACTGAGGATTCTGAGCTTTCATCCCTAGATCATCATCAAAGCTTTGATTTTGCTTAAATACATGAGGCACAGCCAGGTTTTATCATTTATGTGATATGGCTGATGGATTTTGTTCAGAAAAGAGCTGAGTAAATAGTTTGCAGCTTTTTTTTTTTGCATCTAATGTGGTTTGTAGCTTCTTTTTCTGCATCTAATGCAGCCCTGGGCTCGTGCAGTGCAGCCTTTACGCCGCCCCATCGCATCAGCCATAAAAAAACAGTGCCCACTGGAGCAGGAGAGGAGATGGAGGCATCAAATCCAAAATTGGGCGTTTATTTTTAGTTTGTTTTTCCTCTCTGTGCACATCAGAAAGCATCAGAATGTTTGGGAAATGGGCAAAGAGGAGGGACTTGGAGAGTTGTCACCAGCTGTTGATGCAGCAAGTCCTGTTGGGTTGCCCGCAGAAAGGTCACCGCGTCCTCCCGAGCAGAACCGCGGTGGAAAATCCTGCCAGGTCTCCAAGCAGGATGGGAAACAGCAAATCACATGCACCACACACTCCGTGTCCAAGTGGGAAAATTTCCTTAGGAAGGCGAAGTTGTTTCTCCTTCCCTTCGTCAGAATAGTCGGAGTGTCCTCCCAGGAATTCTCGCCATCCCTGTGGCACACACAGGGGTTGGGTTTGTTTTCTCCAAGTGGCTCCCAACAGCATCTCCTGATGCTGCTTTTTGGCATCTGAATTTGTCAGGCATTTGCAGATGATAAATTTTGTGGGTGATTTGCTGCTGTCAGGTTCAATCACTGTGAGACACCGAGCACGAGCCTGCTGGAGCCGCTGGAGTCCCTGGGAAGCGCCGGGAAGCAGCGCAGGGCAGAATTTTCCGTCGCTTTCAGTAGTCACGATTTAAAACTTTAGCTTGATTTTACACTCCATTTTCCCTCCAGGGCCAGCTCAGCCTTTTCATCATTCTCCAGGTACCTGAAGTGAAATTCATGCCTTTGCAAAAATCCAACCCACGGCTGAAACTCGGCACAGTTCCCACCTGAGGTCTCAAAGAGTTCCTAATTGGGACTTTAATGATGCAGGGGCTTTCCTAGGATTAGGTTTGTCTGTATTGACTGTAGTTTAACCTGGAGAGTTTGATCTGCGCTTAAGCCAGTGCTGATGGGGAAGGGTCTGAGCCCCAGGAGCGGCTGAGGGAGCTTGGAAAGGGCTCAGCCTGGAGAAAAGGAGGCTCAGAGGAACCTTGTGGCTCTGCACAGCTCCTGCCAGGAGGGGACAGCCGGGGGGGTCGGGTTGTGCTCCAGGGAACAGGGACAGGAGGAGAGGGAACGGCCTCAGGCTGGGCCAGGGGAGGCTCAGGGTGGATATTTGGGATAATTCCTTTATGGAAAGGCTGTCCAGCCCTGGCACAGCTGCCCAGGGCAGTGGTGGAGACCTCATCCCTGCAGGGATTTGGATGTGGCACTTGGGAACAAGGGGCAGAGGTGGCCCTGGCAGTTTGTTTGCTCAATTGAACCCAGAACCAATAAACAGTTATATCAACTTAAATATCCCTGCAATAACCCATCGTTTCTCTGTGAAATGTGGATTCTGGCCTGTATTCCAGTTCTCTTTGAAGGGATCAGTTTTGTATGGGATTTATTCCTCTTTTAGTACTGCGTTTGTGCTCTATTAGTGCCTCCTCAAACTGCTTTAATTTACCATTGAAATATATTTAATTCAGTGAAAGAGGAATTTTTTTGTATTTTGTTTTGTTAGATTTATTTTAAATTTTGGAGGCAAACTTGAAATTAGATTCAGAAACGCCTTGAATCTCTCACCTAGTTTATCATATTTTGATTTACAATATTTGCACTGTTAATTAGTTTATCTCAAGGCCGGAGGCACTCAGAGGAGAGCAATGCTAATGTATGACATATGAAACCAGATAAATAACACTAATCTAACTTTTTATTTCCAAGGAAACTCTTAGAATCCAAGAGCAGATGATATATTGCTCAAGTAAGGTTTGGTGTTTTCAATCCATAGAACAGCTGTTGCTCAAAAATTATGTTTTTTTTAATATTAGAAAATTTTCAGCCGAAAATGGTTAATGATGTGTGACTTGCAAATGCCAGCAGCAAATTTCTAGCAGTGCTATTCTTGCAAATTCTTAACCTTTGCGATGAGACAGAAGCCCTAAAACACTGCAACATGAAACATCCCAGCATTCGACTTTGGGAGTTAAATAACTTGTGTTCCATCACTGGAGGCAAATTTCGTTTTGCAGTTTGGAGGCTGATGTTACGCAATTATGAATTTTTAATTTGGAGCGTGTTCTGTGTACATTCCAAAGTGTGAAATCAAAGACTTTGTAACCAAATTATGTTGTTTTGCAGAATTTCTACAAGGAGATCGAGAGGGAAGAAATGTACATAAGGTTTGTAAACATGACTGGTGACAAACTGCCTGACACAGGCACTGTAATTGGGGAAATTAAGTTCATATTAAGCAGTCACTTGGGGGCTGGAGGAGAAGAGTAATGAAAAATCACACCTTGCGTGAACCTGAAGTAATTCAAAAGCTTATCTGCACTGGGAACAGAGTGCTGGAAGTGAAAGTCAGGAGATTATCTCTGTCCCCTTTCTCCAAGTCCTTCAGTTCTGTTACAATGAACACTGAAATACTCAGGAGCCAGAATTCTTCTGTTCACGAAGACAATAAATAAGTCAAAAGCTGAGTAAAGAACTGATGCTGCCTCCTGGTGAGGTACAAACTGTGTGACTTGGAATGCAAACAACTGTTAAATAATACCTTGGCTGATACTTTTTTTAAACTTAAAGCTTTCATAATCTCTTTTCTGACAAAGTAAACATGGAAATGCTGTGTTCTCTATAAACCTGAGGGTTCACAGCCCTCCATTGGTGCTTTGGCTTAAAATTGGCTAAACCCTTACGCTAAAATGAAGTTTTTTGTTTATAATGCTATTTTAGGTATCTAAATGTTACTCATTAATTCATTCTCAGGTGCTTGTTATCATTTTGGAAGAATTTTCACTTGTGAGCTCTTCCTGTTGTTGAAATGGTTTTAATTGGTGTTTTGGCAGTTTGCAAAAAGAGAAGGAAATGGCAGGATTGATAATTGTGGACAAACACATGATGGTATTTATTATTATTTGGATCTGCCCTCTTCAGCATCTCTGTAAAGACAAATTGTCTCTCACTATCCAAATTCTCTCCTATGTCTGTCAACAAACTTATAGTGAATATCAAACTTGAAAGTATTTTCACTGGCATTTTCAAAATACAATTTTTAATAGTTTTCTCGGGGTTTTTTCCTAATTGTCCTTAAAAAAGAAAATCATCAAACAAATGAAGAGTATCCTGGGCCAGAGGTGTGATGATATTGAAGTTAAAGAATGAAACTTATTTCTGTCTCCATAGCTGAACTATAAGAGTGCTGTGTCTTACACAAAATCTGTATTGGATTTATTGCTCATCCCAAGTCATTCATGTGGTGTTCAGTCAGGGATTGGATTTGCTGATCTTGGAGGTCTTTTCCAACCTTAATGATTCCATGTTTTTATGTGTCCATTGGAAACAACACACCAGAAATGCAAACGGTCCTAAAGGCTGTCTGCACACAGAAATATGAACTTAAAATAATCCCACAAATATTCAGTTGTTGGAAGATTGACTTGAACCCCTGTAATCTTCAAAATAAATTAGTAACATCTCAAATGTTTTTATTATTTTTTTATTATTATTTAATTATTATTATATTTTATTATTTTATTATTGTTATTATTAACAAACTCAAAGTGTTATTTAAGAGGCGCTGTTTTTGTTGCTGCAGGTATCTGTACAAGCTGTGTGACCTGCACAAGGAGTGTGATAACTACACCGAAGCTGCCTACACCCTCCTCCTGCACGCCAAGCTTCTCAAGGTAAGCCCCAAATGCATCCTAAACTGGGAAATCCCAGCAGCAGCCACCCAGGGTGGTGTTTGTCCCTCAGAACATCCGCGGATCAGATTAACAGCTCCGTGCTGGGTTCACTTTTGCACGTGGAATTCACAAATGAAGGAAAGCAACATTTCACTGATGGCAGAGGTGGATCTTGACCTGAAATGGAGGGAATGTGGTCAGGCCAGCACCACACAATCTAAACTGCAAATATCCAGATTGTACAATGTGTGAAAGCCTCTAAGCACGTATTTTAGTAAATCAGCTCTCCACAGATTGCTTGTGCCAAGGAGTGCTGGAGCACCTTCTCGAGTGCTCTTGGGTGTCTGGAATAGATTCAGTTTGGATTTCAGAAAATTGCAGAGAGATTCAAATGGCCTTCTTTCCAAGTTCATGCCTTTAAAAGGTGCATATAATTTTAATGCAGTGTTACCCAGTTTATAGCACATTTAAAGAGGCACAACAATATTGCTGCTCTCGAAAGAACATTTTGGTGTAACCTGCAATATGTACAAATAACATGTTATCTGCAGAAAGCGCCTGAAATAAAGCATCTGAGTGTTTAACACTATCCACTGCCAGCCAGCAATGGAGTGAAGCTGTATTTCAGAAGCATTAATCTCCCTGAAACCATTCTGGAGAGAAAATGTTGTCTCTAACGTACAGCTTTTTTACGTGCCTGTGCCACAGATGTGGGAGCAGGTACCCACTTTGCTCTCCTGGTTGTCATTTAGGGAGATGCTGTTCTTGCCAGCAGATGCTTCATGCAATCTCATTTAATACAGCTGAATCATCTCTGAATTCCTAGTTCTATGGTTTACATTTAAAAAGCAGTTAATGGAAAAAGTTAAAAATCTCAATGTGATAAGAATTAGCATTTTTGGAAGCATTTGTTTAGTCCCATTTGTGTTTCACAACCTTTCAGCAGTGAAATCTTTCTCCCTCAGGGAGCCCTGGATCTCTCTCCACTTCCCTCTAGGACAGGAGCACCCACAGTCACAGGGGGAGAGATTCAGGGACAGAATCATTGGGAACTGAATTTTCCCCTCAATCTCCTGCTCGTGCCAAGGGTGCTGCAGCCTCCTGGTCCGGGGAAGGTTTCCCTGCCCATGGGAGGTTGGTGTCTTGGAAAACAAGATGGGTTTTAGGGTCCCTTTCCCCCCATCCCCACAGGGATTCTGTGCTATTGCAGCAGCCGTGCTCACGGTGCCCCTCTTCATCAAGGGAATGGAGCTCATCCTAAGCAGCCAACTGTTCTGAGCACTCCTGGCTTTCATTTCAGCAATCCCCAGCGAAGTGCAAGTGTAAAATATCTATTTTGAAAAGTTGAAAAGTGGAAGGTGTTAAATGAGATCCTTCTGATGGATGCACTGAGAATTATTCGTACCTCAGAGCTGAGCTTGCATCCAAACCATAATAAGACTAAATATGATGCAGAGTGTACATATGCAATTTAAATTAAGACACTCTGAAATGTATTTACTGTATTTTAAAATAATTAGAGGGTTATTACACAAGAAAACATCAGTAAGATTCATCTGGAGTGCAAAAGCACTGTGCCAGTAGTTTTATTCATTATTGAAAGCAGGGGGGATTTTGGGACAGAGCCTGCAGGGTCACAGAATGTTTGGGTTGGAAGGGACCTTGAAGCTCATCCCATGGCAGGGACACCTTCCACCATCCCAGGCTGCTCCAAGCCCCGTCCAGCCCAGCCTGGGACACTGCCAGGGCTGGCAGCCCAGCCAGGGAAGGCTGCAGTCAGTTCCTTGGGAGTGGGACTGTCTGTGGGAGCAGTGGCAGGGAGGTGACACCATGGCTGTGCCACCCCTGGCACACAGGCTGGCACGTGGGTGGGGCTGCAGTGAGAAGCTCCCCGGGGCTGTGCCTCTGAAGGTCCCTCTTACTGCCATGAGGGACATAGAGCAGGACTTTCCATCACAATCCACACGGAGGAACCTTCTGGACAGGATGAAGGATTCGTTCCCTTCCGCGGGGCTGTGTTTTCTGAATAAATGCTGGAATAAACCACACCATAAAGCCTCATTCAAACTTTCACCTGGCATGGCTTGCTCTTGTTAGACAATTTACTTTCTGTAACCTCAAATGAGAGTTTAGCCAATTGTGGCTTCTCTTAGCGAATGTGTTCAGAGAGCAGATGAGGCTCTCACTTAATGTACTCCTCCTGAATTCCTCCTGAATTCATGGGAAGAAATACCCATTTTTCTTCCCTTCTAATGCAAATCGATGGAAGACAGCAAATGCCAGGCTAGGATTTCTCACAGGTTTTCATCCCTGAGTAGATGTTTGTTCATAATTATAATTTCATTATGGGCTGGAATTACTTTATTATAAAAGTGTATCAATCTCTATCTCAGTTCCTGTTCCTTGGTGGAGGGAGGAGCTCAGTGCTGCCTGAGGAGCAGCAATATTGTGGGGTGTGTAACTGAGCAATTGAGTTTTTCTGTCAAGCCTCAGGACAGGATTTTCAATGACACTCATCACTGGCAGATATTTCATCACACTGATTTTAATGGGATCACATTGAGGGCAAGACTGAGAGCCTGTGAGAGTTTCACCTTTAAATCTGCAAGAAGGCTCTGTCTGTGGAGAGAGGGAGGCCAAATTACTGCAAGCTGACGAAGCACACTCAAGAAAAGATACTTTTTGTTGTATTTTCAACCTTTTCTGTCAAAATTGAGGTGTTCAAAACTAACAGAAGGTAGTGGCTCTTAGCATGCTTAAAAAAGATACCATCACATTGCAGGCTCCGTGAGGTTTGTGCTGCTCAGAAACACAGAGCTCAGGACAGAGTTGTCAGAGGTTTCCACATGACCCAAACACAAACATTTTGCCCAAATTAAGAAGTGATTGGGTGAAATTTAATAATATATAGGAGGTAAAACTGGATGATATCATAGTAATTCTGGAAATGAATGTGGGAGTTGCCCAGAGAAGCTGTGGCCACCCCTGGATCCCTGGCAGTGTCCAAGGCCAGGCTGGAGCAGCCTGGGACAGTGGGAGGTGTCCCTGCCATGGCAGGGCTGGAATGTAATGAGCTTTAAGGTCCCTTCCAACCCAACCCATTCCATGATCCTGTGACTGACATCTTTCCCTTGATCCATCAGGCTGGAGGAGCAAGAGCTGCTAATTGCAGGCAGGCTGGATAAAGTTAATTGTGCCTTTCCCTGCCTCCAGAGACTCTCAGTGAGCTGGAGCCATCTCATTTCCCTGCCTGCAGCCCTTGTGTCGCTGGGTCTTGGCTCCAAGGACCCTGTGCACATGGAGGAGGTGTTCCTGGTGTCCCCCACGGGCTGTACCCATCAGCAGCAGGCCCAGGGCACTCTCATCAAACTCACCGAGGAGAGGAAGCCACTTCCAGAAGCTTCCTTCCAGCTGATCAGTGTAATTAGCCTCCAATTACAGCATTAAATAAACGCTCCTTGTGCCCAAGGAAGCAAAGGGCACAATTGTGAAAAAACCCTTTGTTGCTGTGGTACCACTTCTTTAAATAAAACCCCTCTCTTTTATTGAGCTTCATAACTCCTAATTTTGCATTTGCTTTCACTTTTCCCTTTTTCTGTGTGTGATTTAGTGGTCAGAAGAAGCGTGTGCTGCACATCTCACCCAGCGGGATGGATACCAAGCTGCTACTCAAGGACAGCTGAAAGATCAGCTCTATCAAGAAATTATCCATTACTTTGACAAGGGCAAGGTAAAAAGGGAAGAAGAAAAGTGCAAATGTATTTCATTGCTTTTCTCTCGAACTTATAAATTTAATAGTAAACATAGTTTGCATCCAGTGACCTTCAGGAAGCACTTACAGATAATGATACTACCAAAAAAAAAGTCCAAAGAAATCAATGATACATTTATAACTGCTGGGTTAAGGGTAAATATATGGGCATATGATGCCATGGAGTAAATAAAAAGATGATGCATGTAATTTGGAGGACTTTTTCTGGCAGTTACAAGAGCTAATGGAATCCTTCAGCTCCCCTTGTTTTTTTCTCATGTACACAAAAATAATTCCCTCAGGGCTTGGATGTCTTTGGTTCATATCATAAATATCCTGAGATGAGGATATTTCATTAGAATTGCATCTTTTAATGCAGAAGGGATTTGCATTTGGCGTTGCATGGTGGGGAGGGGCCTGGTGTTGGAAATGAAGGGGCTTACCCTGTGGATGTGCCAGTGTTTGGATATTTCATGCACGAAATATTCAAGTATAGAAGTAGGAATCCTTTTGTCAAAACATTTCAGAAGTGAAAATTTGTATTTTAAAAATAAACTCTGCAGGGCACGCAGATATTGTGTTATCTGGTAGAATTAGAATATTACCCAACCAGCCATCTTTTCCGAGTGAGTTTTTAGCAGAATCAGATTAGATTAAAATCACAGAATCATTTTGATAGAAACTATAATTTCTATCATTTTGATAGAAACTTTGCCTGAAAAGTCAAATTTTATAAACGAATGCAATATTTAGAAGTCATTAATGAGTGATGCTAAAAATTGTAATTCTGGGCTGGGATAGAAGTTGTAAAAACAGAATTCTAGAGTGGTGCACAAATGGCTGTTTGGGGCTGAGGCTGGTGGAGGTGACTTGGGGACAGAACTGGTTCCTGCTGCCCAAAAAGCTTTTACTGAGTGAATAAGGAGAATCTCATTTGAAGGAGGGTCACAGCTGATTGAAAAGTCTATTCTAATCTCACATTCCTTTTTGGAAGGAAAACCAGAAGTTGCCTGTTTTTATTTTGTAGGTTTGTCTCTTTCTGGCTTCCCGTTAGTCCTTTATGGTGTGCAGGCACTGGGAATTGCTCTGCTGAGCACCAGTTCTCTGCAGAACTCAAGTCCCAGCTCTCCTGTGTGATTTTTGTGTGTGTGAGGAGATGATTCATTTCCAGAGTGCTCTTTCCTACTCACAGATATTCCTGCTCTCATTTTCTGGTCACTCAAGTTGGTGATAAATTTTCATATTACTCCATGAAAAGGGAAATAAAAAAATCAATATACTCTGAGAATATTCATTTCAGGTGAATTTGCAAATGTCAGGAAGCTCCAAGTGGAGCTTTCCAGTGTAGACTGAAGGTAATCCTCTCATTTGGGAAGTTCTGACATTAAGTTAAATCAACTTCCTGCATTCCTCGTGCAGTTTGCAAATGCAGTCCAGCAGCTGCTTTCACCCTCCATGGTCAGTAGCACACCTGAAAGAGCCTTTGCTGTGTGTTTTTGGGAGGCTGAACCTGTGCACAGATCAGTTCTTCTTTTTTTGTGCCAGAATCCCCCAGCTGTTCACTGGGGGAACAGTTCACTGTTCACTCCAGATTGATCCCACTTGTTTGATTTCTCTTCCCATAAAATTAAGAAGAGGTGTCAAAAGAAGGTCACTTGCCCCGGGCAGATGTAGAGGCACTTCCAGGCTTTTACAGACGCTCAGGAATTTTGTTTGAAAGTTATGAGACTGTGCCTCTCCCACCCCAGCCTAATGGGAAGCTGTGGATTTGGGAAGGGAGGGAAACGTGGGAGTTAGAAACATTATGTCAAACAAATGGAGGAGAGGAATTTCCTAAAATTGGGTTTAAAACATTGGCTTTTTGTTTTTTAAAGGCAGATGTAGTTCAGCCTCTCAAAACCACAGTCCCTTTTTCTTGGCAGAGTGATTTCCCAGGGGAATGCACAGTGCACTTGTCTATTGGAGACCAACCATGAGGCTTATCCCTTAAATACTGGCATTCGTGGGGAGCTGAATTTAGATTTCATCCTCCCTACACAGGCTGGAATGGAGTGAACATCTCACTTCTGGGCCAGAAGTGCCTGAGGAAATTGTAACTCAATAAAAGGGAGTATGGCCTTGCACTGAAGGCAGGAGTGTGGCACCTCATGTGGGCTGACAACAAAATCCTGGCCCTCACCACGAGTATCCCTGGGACTTGTAGTTCAAAATGCATTTAATATTCCTCATTTTGATTTCTATTTTCAATCTGTTATTCTTAAGAAGTTTGCTTTTTTACCTATATTTGACTTTTGGTCCTTAAAAAGCTGAAGTAAAACTGTCACCTTTAGTGAAGGAGCATTTGGAGACACAACTTTTGCACTTTGCAGTTGTTCTACTTCATGGATTTGATTCCTGATTAGTAATGCTCTTCATTCCTTTTCTAAGCTCCTTCTTTCCAAGAGGAAAGTTGTTTCCCTGGGATAGGTATCCTTTTCTCTCCTAGATTATTCTTCTTCATTGCCCTACACTTTCCAATCTCCTCTCCATCCAGCTTGGCTTTTGCCCTTAAAATCCTTATCCTCAGGCTTATCCCAGCAGTCTGCCCCATCCTTTGAACTGCTCTCAAGAGTTTTCTCTCTCCGTGTTTTCCTGAAGCTTTGTGATTTCTGACAAAGCCCTTAATCCAGGGATTTGACTGAAAATTGTTGGATTGGAATATCCCGAGGCGAGAATGGAAAATAGTGACGGGAGTAAAGGGATGAGGGAAGGGTGACATTTTTCCTGTGGGCAGCAGCTGATGGAAGTCAGTGCTGATAAACTGAAGCCAAGGAGTGCTCATTGGCAAGGATAAGGGTTACTTTAAACCAGCTTGGTGTGGTCTCTGGAGCCACAGGGAAGCAGCAGAGTTCCTATTCCTGCCCAGTGCAATGTGGGAGCAGCGATGAGCTTAGGTTTGCTGCTGATGCTGCTGCCCATAAATCAGGACAGGTTTTCCTCTGCTCCTCCATAAATTGAAAATGTTGGTCCCAAGGAGAAAAAAGTAAATAAATGCACAGTGTTCATTTATTTCTGCTCCTCCTTTCTCCCCTCCTCCTCCAAAAAAAAGCTTTTACGGCTTTGCCGCAGCCACAGAACAGAAAATATCTGAAATTACACAGTAAATGCCATGCTTTGGCTTAAAAGGCCTTTTTTCCGGCTCATGGGATGACATCAAATGGCTTTTTCTTCCATCTAACAAGAGAGTGGTGAAATTCACCTGTCTGCCAAAAATCTGTGTGAGGCTCGTGGCCAGCTCAGCCCGGAGTCTGTCCTGAGAGCTGGGAAGGACAGAGAGTCTTGGGGGAAGGAGGAGATGGAGTCTGACCGTGTTCCAAATGAATAGAGTTATTTCTTTAAAGGGTTTCCATCCCGGCTGGGTCTTGAATGCAGGACTGGCAATAGAGAAATGCTGTGGTTTAGTGTTTTATTTAAAATATTAAGCCTTCATGTTGGCTAATTAACACTACCTGAAATTTAACCAGCTTAGAAAGTCCCTCACAAATCAGAATATAGCACCGTAATATTCTTATCCCAGATATTTCACTGCTCCTGCCCATTAACTCTGCAGGAGCTCAGAAATACCCTGAGATCCTCCTTTGCTGCTATTAACCTCAAAAACTAAATTGGATGCTCTAGTTCTTTCTGGCCAACACAATCCAGCTTGAAAAATACATTAAATTACTGGGTTTTCCTTAAAAAGGATCTCTTGCATCTCCAAAACCTTGCTCATAACAATTTGCAGCTCATGTCTACACAACTAAATTTAGGCTCTGCACATTTTTCTTACACCTTGAGTATAAAAGAAGCATTTTCCTTCCCCTACCACCAGCCTCTCTCCCTGGTACCCTCTCCAGATAAATTGTTTCTCCCATTAATGAGTTGTAGCTCGTACAAATCCTGTGTAGTAGCTCCCTGTACGATTCATTTCTCCAGAAGACTTGCCATGTCCTGGGCAGAGCTGGGAAAGCTTCCAAGGCAGGAAATCTGCGAGGCAGCAGATTGGGAGTTATTGACCTTCAAGAATATAGATTTCATTTATCAGGATCCTGGGCCACAGCCGGGCTGTCCTCACCTGAATAAATTGGCTCTGGAGTAAACAGCTGAATGTTTCAGAAGGTTGTGCAGGGGGTTGGAGACACACAGTCCCCGTTTCTCTGAGGATGCTGGAAAAATCACCGGCTCCAGGTTGGTTTTCTGTGCTCTTGGAGGCGTTGCGGTGCAGCTGCTCAAGGGAAGAGCCAGGGAGGTCAGGAAACAGCCTCAAGTTGCACCAGGAGATTTGGAAATTAGGAAAAATTTCTTGGTGGAAGGGGTTGTCAAGCAGAGGGACAGGCTGCCCAGGGCAGTGGTGGAGTCGCCATCCCTGGGAGTGTTCAGAAAACACAAGGGTGTGGCACTTGGGGACAGGGTTTAGGGATGAACAAGGTGATGGTTGATGATCTTAGAAGTCTTTCTAACCTTCGTGATTCTGTGGACTCCTGGAGCTCTGGAGTTCAGGGTGCTTTCCTCTGGAGAAGTTGAGTTCTGTCATCCAACTTCTCACTGTTCCTTCGGAGGATTGAACTGCACAGTTGGGATTGCAGAGATGCTGGAGGAGGGGGAGGTTTTTAAGAGGCAGTACAAACAAAAGCCAGGCGCTTTTTCCTAAAACAGAGCTCTTGTCTGGAGAGGGACCAAGTTAGAGACTGGCAAAAATGGAAAGAATCTTTTCCCTTTTATCCCTTTTTTATCATGTATTTGCAGTACAGTAGAAGAAGTACCTGACAGTGTTCCATTAAAAATAATGTGATAAAATGTCAGCAGGATTACTTGTAAACTGACTTTTAAAGAAATTTTAAAGGAATACCAGTAATTTAGGCCAGGAACAAATGTTCTTAATATCTGAAGCCACTCTGCTGAGAAATTTGGGATTGTTGGAGAAGAGAATGCTCCAAGGAGAACTTAGAACCCTTTCCAGTGCCTAAAGGGGTTCCAGGAGAGCTGGAGAGGGACAGGGGACAAGGGATGGAGGGACAGGACACAGGGAATGGCTTCCCATGGCAGAGGGCAGGGATGGATGCGATCTTGGGAAGGAATTGTTCCCTGGGAAGGTGGGCAGGCCCTGGCACAGGTGCCCAGAGCAGCTGTGGCTGCCCCTGGATCCCTGGCAGTGTCCAAGGCCAGGCTGGACATTGGGGCTTGGAGCAGCCTGGGACAGTGGGAGGTGTCCCTGCCATGGCAGGGGTGGCACTGGATGGGCTTTAAGGTCCTTTCCAACCCAAACCTTTCTGGGATTCTGTGATTCCATGCTCTGGCTTTCCCCTGTTCATCTCCACTTCCTTACTCGGAAGAACACAAGGATTATGTGATTACTGGGTGTGTGTTGTACATGAACTAAATCTGGATCACATTTAATTTGAGGATTCATTTTTCAGGCTCTGGAACATTTACAGAATCCATTATTAATATTAATATTCAGTAACATCTGAAGGCTTTGCTCAGGCTAGAGGAGGTGCAGTGCTGCCTCTGCCTTGGTGTGTTTGTGGTGTCGACAGACAAGGGTGGGAAGGTGAAAAAAAAATCAAAGGAGATTTAATTCTGCTGAAGGTGTTATTGAATCAGTGACAGTGCTGTGCTACCTGTAGGCATTGATGTGTGGGCAGTGTGTGTCTGCTTTTAGAGGCACTGCATGGTTGGGGTTGGGAAGGACCTTCAGAGGTCACCCTGTCCAACCCCTGTCGCAAGCAAGGGCACCCATCAGCTATCCCAAGTTGCTCCAAACCTGGCCTTGGACACTGCCAGGGATCCAGGGGCAGCCACAGCTTCTCTGGGAATTGCAGCCCAGGGCCTTCCTGCCCTCCCAGGGAGCAATTCCTTCCCAAGATCCCATCTAAAATAAATCTACCCACCTTTAGCTGATGCTTTGCATTCCCAGACGTGATTTGGGAACACATCTGTGCTTATCCAGGAGTCAGTGGGAAGAACCAAGGGAGTTTGTTTACAGTGTTGATACAAATCAAAAATGATTTAGACTTCCATTTGTTTCCAGTCTCATTTTGGAGAGGGACTGTTTAAATCTGGGACACACAAACAGGGAACCAGGACAAGGGAAATGATGGTCACACCGTTGTCTTTGAGATTAAAATATGCAGAAGTTACGGATGACTGAAATTCAAAAGAGAATGACACTCAAAATGAGGAAAGGTTAAGTGATTTTGAAAGCTTTCACTTTCTGACTTACCGAACACCTGAATATTAGTTCAGTTCCTATAAATCGGTGCTGTATTGCCCTTCTGAGTCAAAATTAACTCAACTTGGTATGTGAAAATGTCCTCCTTTTTCTGCAACTCTGCCTTTACTCCTAAATTCCTGTTAATTTTTGTTTAGAAATAAGAACATGCTCTGTATCATCATGCTAGATTAGATCCATAATATGGATAAAAACATTCAGATCCTTCCATTTGCAAAAATTGCGTTGCGGAGCGTTCAGGCTGCCTTGTAATTTCCTGCAGACGTGATCCCTCATTACCGTGATTGTAATTAGTCCTTCTGATGCGTTTTTCACCTTCAAGGCACTTTACAAACATGAGGCAACTCATGCTCATTCCAGTCCTCTTCCCTAGATAAATAACATTGTGAACCTTGTTGGAGAAATAAGGAAAATCAGGAGGAGGGGTCGAACACCACGCAGAGCTGCAAGGAAAGGTTAATGAAGAACCAGGTTCTGCTCCTCGTGAGCATTCATTGCCTTTTTGTCTTCATTTAGGTCACCACGTTGCCCAGACATCAGCCTCTTTGGTTTTTGCAGGACTCAGAGCTCCTTTCCCGTCGCTCAGCCCCACAGTGCAGTTTTTAGCCCATATTTTGTCTTTACTTCGAGGGAAGAAATCTCTCTCCCTTCTCCCTGCGATGTCCCATTGTTGCTCTGATTTTCTGATATTCGTGGAGATTAGCAGAAGCTCGCAGGGAAGTCAGGCAGGAGTACGACAAAATGGCAAAAGAGCAACTTTATTTACAAAACCTTCTTTATATATTCATTAATAATCTAATAATTATTGGTCGACAGTTTTTCCACCCCCCAAGATGATTGGCTGGAGCTCTAGAGCATCCAGTACCAAAACAAAGAGATTAGGAAAGCACAAGAATGCAACTTATCTCTATTCTCCATGAGAAAGAAGAGAAAGATTTTTAAAACAGTGCAACTACATCCCGTAGCTGTTTTTGCCTCTGCAGCTCCTCATCTCCTCCACCAGCAGCAGCTCCCTGCCTCTCCAGGCTGCTGCTTCCCAGCCTTTCCCTCTCAGTTTGCCGGGACAATCTTTCAGTCCATCCCTCCACTTCAAAATTGGCTCCTTGTTTCCAAAGAGGAGCAGGGATGGAGAGTGACCCAGTGGGGCCCATCTCGCTTTTTGTGACATTGGCATGTTCCACGTGGAGACTTGCTGAGGATTCTTCCTTAATATTTTATTCTTCTTCTTTAAATCATCATCTAGAACCAGGATTTTTCAAAAAAGTCTGATTTTTTCCAAGTTTTCCCTGTGTACTAGGAAATGTAATTTCAACTTGCAGATCAAAAGACAAATGGAATTCACCTGACATTGATTTTAGGGCTATGAGTGGTGGGATTTAATTTGTGTGGTTTGAGGGGCTTTTGGATTTTGGAGTGTAAAATATCTGTTACTTGCACAGCGCTGTAAAGCAGAAGGGATTGGGGGATTTTTAGGGAATGGATGCAGTTGATGTGAAGGTTTCCCCAGGTCACATTTCCTCTTCTCTCCCCAGCATCCACCTCGCACCATCTTTGGAAGTTGTGGTGGTTCATCTCCAACCCCTCATTCCCAAAGCTGGATGTTTTTTGGGGACAAATGGGGAATTGTGTGTGCAGCCTTCCCTTCAGCCCTCCTTCATCCCCCTCAGGATCCCACCAGGGCGAAGAACGTGGCGCCTGATGCTGAGAGGAGGATGAGGTGGTGTGGACAGGGGATTTGAATTTAAGATGAAGGCTAATGCAATCTGCATTTCTAACTCATTCTGAATCTCATTTTTATAATAAAGTGAGGTCAGCAATGCCAACCAAATTTCAGCAGCAGAGGCAGATCATCAGGTTTGATCTTAGATAGCCTGGTGTGCTAATTTAAGCATATTTTTGGGTTTCAGTGGTTCTTTGTCTTTGGAGTAGAAAAAACAAATGAAAAATGCACATTTAAAACCATTCTTGCTGCTCCTCATTAAGATTGTTGCCTTCTGAAGAGCTGAAGGATATTGTTAAATTTCTTTGGGTCACTTGAGACGGCTGCTGAATTTCATGGTTGAGGAACAAGAGGAAGAAGAACCAATGGAAATATAATGAGTATTTGTTCAAAGCAATATCTGCAAATTGCCTGTCCTGTCTAATATAGATTATAGATATTAGAGGGAGAGAGAGGTGATTATGAAATATAATCAATCACCAGCCTTGCTCTAAAGCCTTAGATCCTGGCTTTCTTTGTGGACAGGCTGTGTTTACACATTACTGGATGGGCTGTCAGGAGTCATTTCACTTCTGAAGCAATTTGATCATTTGACTTGATTTGCATCCAGTAAATTTGCATCCCGTGCCAGGGAAGGTCATGGAGCAGATCACCTTGAGTGCCATCAAGCCAAGAAGGCCAATGGCACCTGGGTTGTTCTGAAATAATTGTGGCAGCAGCACCAGGGCAGGGACTGTCCCTCTGTCCTGGGCACTGCTGAGGCTCTTCTAATGCTGTGTTAAATTTTGGGCCCCTGAATGATAAAAAAGTTATTGAGGGGCTGGAGCGTGCCCAGGGAAGGCTCTGGAGCCCCAGGAGAGGCTGAGGGAGCTGGGAAAGGACTCAGCCTGGAGAAAAGGAGGCTCAGGGGAACCTTGTGGCTCTGCACAGCTCCTGCCAGGAGGGGACAGCCAGGGGGGTCGGGCTGTGCTCCAGGGAACAGGGACAGGAGGAGAGGGAACGGCCTCAGGCTGGGCCAGGGCAGGCTCAGGGTGGACATTGGGATAATTCCTTTATGGAAAGGTTTGTCCAGCCCTGGCACAGCTGCCCAGGGCAGTGCTCAGTCCCAGTCCTGGAGGGATTTAAAATCCATGTGGATGTGGCACTAGGGGACATGGATCAGTGGTGGCCTTGGCAGTGCTGGGGATGGTTGAACTCGATGAACTTGGAAGGCTTTTCCAGCCTAAACAATTCCATGATTCCATTAATAGAGACATTTATAACCCCGGCACAGCTCTTTGGCACATCAGATGCTCAGTGTTTTCAGGCATGTGACACAATGCATTTGGTTGCTTTATTCAGATTTATTTGATTCCAATGTTGATGTTTAACCAAGGTATGCAATTCAGCTTCTTTGTTGTTGTTTTGTGATTCTTTTTCCAACAGATGTGGGAAGAGGCCATTGCCTTGGGTAAAGAACTTGCAGAACAGTATGAAAATGAAATGTTTGATTATGAACAACTCAGTGAACTGCTGGTAGGTTTTTTTAATGACATAGACACTGCAATAATTTATTTTGGAGTTGAATTTCTAAGCTTGTAAAATTATATCAAAAATACTATAGTTATGACAGTAAAATGGAGAAACACATACCCTTATTAGCTTTGTTGGACCAGTGTCAGTTAACTGGCTACCACTGGAGTGCCTGAAAAACATTGAATTTACTTTGTTTTTAGCTGAAAGAAAAACATCTCAGTAACGTTAAGCTGATTTATTTGGGGTATAAAAGGATATTTTGAATTTAAATATAAATGGGAACACAAAAAAAAAATCCCCATTCTTTCTCAAATGTCTTTCCATATTCACATTTCTTTTTTTAGGTATGAATAATCCCCAAGCATTCATGTCTACAGTCAGTTATTTTTGCCCTGACGTTACCCATTCATTATTCCTGCACCGTTTTTTTCCTCCTGTTCTCTTCCAAAGAGATAAATGGCAGCTGTCACTGTCCCTCCTCAGGTCCCAGCCATTTCCACAGGAGTTGGGATGTGATTCCAGTTTGGTTTTGAAAATTCTCAACTTGCAGGTTTTTGGTACATTTTCCCTTTGCACTCAGAGTACATTTTCCCGAATTTCCTGGAACTGTTTATCTGTTTTCTTTATCCCAGTGTGTCTGAGCTGGGTATTCCTACGGCGTTGAACTCAGCACCACACAGCCCCAGCTCACTCCTGGTGGGACAGGGAGAGACTGTTCTTCATTTCAGTATAAAAGGAATTGGGCAGAGATTGTTCCTCAGCTAGAAATGATTGTCATGTGTCAGATGGGATTATTCACTAGGGGATGATACTCTCTGAGTTTTAATTTCCCGTCTCCTTTTTGCTTGCACATGGGAGCATGAATGGGTTTGTCACAGCGGCAGCCACTCTTTAATTATCCTACTGTATCCTTTATGGAGAAGTTGGAATTTGCATTTTATTCATCGTAGCCAGGGGTCACAGAGTGATTAAAAGGTTTGGGTTGGAAGGGACCTTAAAGCTCATCCAGTGCCACCCACTTTGCCGTGGGCAGGTCGCTCCAAGCCCTGACCAGCTTGGCCTTGGACACTTCATGGAGCTTCTCCCTCTTCTAATAAGGGAGAGGCAGAACTTCCAATCCTCACATCAGACAATTGAGTTTATCTGCTCTTTATTCATCAGCCAGGAGATGAGATGTCACAGAATTAGTCCTGGCGTGCATTTCCCTCACAAGGCAGAGATCAAAATTCACACTCCCCTATGAGTCAGGTCTCACATACCCCATCAGCTTTTCTTATTGCTGCTGCTGAGCAGCACTTTTTTTTCTCCACACAATAAAATTTACAAGTTTTTTGTTCTTTCTGTTCTCCCTCTTGTCTCTTTTCTTCGAGCAATATTAAATATTAGCCTCTAAGACAATTCACAAATGACAAAATAGTTTTGCTCCAGACGAGCTGAGAAATATTCGGCAGATTTGGGTCTTTGTAGTCTTGGTGCCATTTACTGTTATCTGTCGTACGGGAGCAGCAATAAGCCTCCCCCCAGATCAAAAGTCATTCTCTTTGCAGAAATAATAGACTAAAAATAAGTTAATGAACAGATCTTCTGAAGCTGCTCATTTGCTATTATTTCATCATTAGAGATAAAGAAGAATTCGGCGTCGAAAGCAGATGGCGTCTGACATGCGTGGATTTATTCCAAAATTTACATTTTCCTGCAATTCTCAACTGCCTGCTTTCCATATGCAAATTCATGGTTGTAAATATGGAAGAGAAGTAGTAGAAAAATGTAATGAGATGCAACAGCCCAAAACTGACAATTCAGCACCATTGGGATGGGCTGTGTGTGGCTTCATCCTTCCGGCGTTTCAGCATTGCAAGTTTTGCAACTGGGAATTCAGATTGCCTTGCAAATTCCTGACCGTCACTGCAAGTGAAATGATGTTGGATATGGAGCAGGGAGGTTCACCAAGTTGGGGTTCATCAAAATTGAGATGTTGGATGTGGAGCAGGGAGGTTCACCAACATGAGGTTCATCAAAATTGAGATGTTGGATGTGGAGCAGGGAGGTTCACCAAGATGGGGTTCATCAAAATTGAGATGTTGGATGTGGAGCAGGGAGGTTCACCAAGTTGGGGTTCATCAAAATTGAGATGTTGGATGTGGAGCAGGGAGGTTCAACATGATGAGGTTCATCCAAATGGAGATATTGGTTATGGAGTAATAAAGTTCATGAAGATGAAGTTGATCCAAATGGAGATGTTGGTTATGGAACAGTGAGTTTCACCATGATGAGGTTCATCAAAATGGAGATATTCCTCAGGGAACAGTCAGATTCACCAAGATGAGTGTGAAAATAATGACTACGGAGTCTGGTATTTCCAAATATTGCCATGTGTCTGGTAGAAAGGTGAGGAGAAAGAGGGGAATGAAACATCTTTAATTTAGAGATGCACACAGAAGATCTTATATATAAGGAATCTTTGTAGAGTTCAGGTAATTAAAATCCCTCCTGTTGCTTTTGCAGAGAAAACAAGCCCAGTTCTACGAAAACATTGTCAAAGTGATAAGACCAAAGCCAGACTATTTTGCTGTTGGATACTACGGCCAGGGATTCCCAACATTCATAAGGGTAAGTGTCCACCTGTTTCCACAGGGGTTTGTTGCTCTGGAAATTTCCCTTGGCTTGGAGAAATCTGCCTGACACTGACAGCTGTTTTTGAGGTGTATAAAACAAACACTGATTTTTCCTTTGCAGTTTCTAAGATGGAATAGTTGATTTTAGTAGAAAACTTTCTCTTCAAGCATATCCAGTATTTTCTATTTCTTCAGGGTATCATGAGAAATGAAGATAAATGAGCCAATCCATCACTCAGGGTCATAACCATCTGAAATGGTGACATTTTTGCCTGACAGGTTAATATATATTTATATATATATATATATATAAAATATATGAGCATGGTAGAGAAGCCTTTTGTATGTGACCATGTTTTCAGGTGATTGTCCTTTCCAGCATTGTCACTAAAATGAAGTTGACTATCAAAGGTGTCACACACACCAATCACACAGCAATCTTTTATCATTGATTTGCCTGTGTCATGTGCCGATTTAAGATATGTATCACTTGCTTGGTGCCAGAATCATAGCTTAACTGACATTTTAGGGTTTTTTTTCACTAATATTAGGATTTTTATGGGTTGAATAGTGAGGCTATAACATGTCTGAATTGCATCGGTATTATGATTGTCTGGCACTTAGTTGGTGACATGGAAATAACCCATTAATTATTGTTAATAGGGCCTCCCCACCCTCACAGGAATGAATTCCTTCCCAATGTCCCATCTAACCCTACCCCTGAAAACCAGGCTGGGAAGTTTTTCACGGATTGAGAAAATCCTGAACACAAGCTTGTCCTTCTGTTCCAGTATTCCCTGTGAATTACAAGTGTATAAACATAAATCAGTTATATAGAGGCTTCTTAGCCATCTATTATTACCTTTTTTCCCCCAAATAGAGAGGTTTTTTCCTCTGCTGAGCATTTCAAAAGGCACCATTGCAGAATTAAACCCAACTGGGCAAATGTGAACCACTCCAGGTTCCTACCCCCAGTCAAAACACCCTTTTTTTAATAAGTGCTGTATAATTTTTTCACCAAGTATTCATTTGGAGATGAATAATGAGGTTAAGCATATTCAGATGCAAATTTTATCCAAACTTGCTTTAATATGTTTGATCAGTTAAAAATATGCAAGTTGTCTTTTACATTTTCCTTTAGAATTTAATGAACTCAGCATATAAATAGACTGTATAAAATATATCTTCATTTCTTTATTGGCAAAGAAGAAACCAATACTTACAAATACAATATACTTACTTTTAAAGTTGTAAATAGTTTAAAGTTTACAATGGCAAAAATCTAACAGATAAATGTGAAGTCTTTTTATAAGAGTCAGTATTTTTGGATATTTCTCCTCAAACCTGCATTGTTTTATGTTTCTATTTTTCTCTGCTACTCTTCTTTGCTCACCTAAGTGCCTTTGAAGAAGTTTATATGTATAAAACCCCTAATTCAGTTTATTTATTGACATCCGTTCCATCATTAGCTGTGGAAGGTGGAGGAGACATCTGAATTTGGTAATAATGTGCCTTAATAAATTTTCAATGGCCACCAATGTTAAAGATCCTTGAAATCATATATTGAGGTGATTTTAGTGTGGTTTGTACAAATCCCTAAAGGAAAACATGTGCTTAATGATCCCAGCACTGAATTGGAGGTGAAAAAACCAATTTGTCTTTATTGAATTGCCAGAGAATATTGGCGAAGTATTGCTTATACCACAGTGTGAGGAGTGCGAAATCCTTTGCACTGGTGTCAGTGCTGGTGAGGCCCCAGTTCCGTGCTGGGGACACTGGTTTTGTCCCCGAGGGTGCTGGTGCCAGCTGCGGGTGCCTCTGTTTGCAGAACAAGGTGTTCATTTACCGCGGCAAGGAGTACGAGCGCCGCGAGGACTTCGAGGCGCGGCTGCTGACGCAGTTCCCCAACGCCGAGAAGATGAAGACAACGTCACCGCCGGGCGATGACATCAAAACCTCCTCTGGCCAGTGTATCCTTGGCTTGTACAACCAGTGCTCCCAGTGGCTCAGCTCCAGGGTTTATGGCCAGCGTGTTGCACTTCTGCCCTCTCGGGTGTAACGCACCGATTTTGTTGCTCTGTCTGGTTTTTGGTGCGTTCCTGTTGAGCTGTTTGTTCTGCGTGGCTGAAATTCCCTTTTCGCTTCTTAACCCCTGGAATTCAGATATTCAGTGCTTCACTGTAAAGCCCAAACTGGATTTACCCTCGAAATTTCACAGGCCGGTGTCAGAGCAGATCGTGAGGTGAGTTTAGGTGGGGTTTTGTAGTTTTCTCAGTCCCCTTCTTGTCCCATTATTGTTGTATGATGAATCTGTGCACAGCCAAGGGGGGTGGGCACTCTGAGGGCATTTAATTTCTTAATATTGGCAGAGATTCCATCCAACCCACTGGAAAACAGTGATCCCACATTTGTTCATTAACTTTCTGTAATATTCGAATTTAACAGCAGTTCCTAACCAGACATTGTTTGATTTCCATTGTGCTTTTGGAGTTTGGAACTGCAAGATCTTTGAGGTCACTTCCAACTCAGTCCATTCTGTGATTCCATGATTCTTTTCCCATTTTGCAGTTTCTACAGGGTGAACGAAGTCCAACGCTTTGAGTATTCACGCCCTGTTCGAAAAGGAGAGAAAAACCCAGACAACGAGTTTGCAGTAAGAAATTATAAAGAAAATAGACCACTTTGGGTTTGCTTATTTATCCCCCTCTATTTTGAGAATCTGAGTCATTCATTATCTTTTGGTTGTTGTGAAATAAATTCTAGTTTTAAAGTGATTATTTTTCATAGAAAGTTAATTAAGCCAATTTATCATGTTCTGGTTTATACCAATAAGAAAAAAAAAATGGGCAAAGCTGTACTTATTTTGTAAAAACGGCTCTTCTGAGAAAGGATTCTAAATCATTACACCTGAAACAGCAGATGTCTCTTGCCAAAACTTGTATTGCCATGAAAATTCCAGTCAGGTATCTGAAAATCATTTTTCACTAATACCTCTTGCTTTTTTTTTTTTCACTAAACCATTTTTTGGTTGACCATCCAATGGTCAATAAAATTCCTTCCCTCTGAGGGTAGGCAGGCCCTGGCACAGGTGCCCAGAGCAGCTGTGGCTGCCCCTGGATCCCTGGCAGTGTCCCAGGCCAGGCTGGACAGGGCTTGGAGCAGCCTGGGACAGTGGGAGGTGTCCCTGCCATGGCAGGGGTGGCACTGGATGGGATTTAAGATCCCTTCCAACCCATACCAGTCTGGGATTCCAGGAACAATTGCCGTCCAGTAAAACCAGTGGATCTTTTCCATGGCATTCTCCTTCAGGAAGGGAGCAGCAGTTCCTTGCTAAGTCACGTATCAAATTTAAATTACTGCTGCTCCGTCTTCCATTCGGAATTCCCCCCAGATTTGTAATGTCTGTCCTGCTTTGATCTCTTGTCCTGGTGAAGGTGTTTGAGGGCTTTGTCCATTGGTAAGGTGACACTTGTGTTCCCTTTGCAGAACATGTGGATCGAGAGAACCATCTACGTGACAGCCTACAAATTACCAGGGATCCTGAGGTGGTTTGAAGTCAAATCAGTTTTCATGGTAAGATCGGTTTGGCTTTATTGAGATTGTGTAAAAAATGGAGGTTTTATACAGCTTGGGAGCATTTCTGTGCCTCAGTGAGTTTCGTGGGCAGGGAATCCATGGGATTGTCCCTGGCACATCCTGAGGAATTTGCTGGGGGTGCTGATTGTTGACTGAGGGTCACTCAGGCAATGCTTTTCCATTCCCAAGGGAAGGAATTCTGTGAGTTTCGTGGGCAGGGAATCCGTGTGATTGTCCCTGGCACATCCTGAGGAGCTTGCTGAGGGTACTGAGTGTTGACTGAGGGTCACTCAGGCAATGCTTTTCCATTCCCGAGGGAAGGGAATGCAGGCAGCCCTCCAAGGAAAGGGCTGATCAAGTGCTTCATGTGCTTTTATAAAGTACTTGTGTCTCCCAGCAGGTGGGCCAGGACAGCCCTGGGTCTAAAAGGGATCTTTTAGGTGGTGTAGGGGAACCCTGTTCCATCCCACTGAATCTGGCCTGAATTTTATAAAAGAAGACTGAGGGCAAATCAAAATATTTGATTGTCATTTATTCAAAATACCCCAATAATCAAATGCATTGTATGTGTCTGCATTTCTTACGACTTGTGATTAAAGGTTGTTTTTGTTTCTTCCCCATATTTAGCTAAATATACCCTCAGCAACCTCACAGAGTAACTCCAAATTACTCATTTCTCTGTTCAACCATTTAGACTGTTTAGATAAGACGTATCCATTAAACGCCTTTAAGATTAAATTATTCTTATGCAGCTGTAATTTTTAAGTAGCAATAAAAACATTGTTACTGCGTTTTTTAAATCTCTCTTGTGAGGCTTATTTTTAAAGGAAAAGAACAATTTGCATATGATTAATTAAAACCTTTTTCATTGCTCCATTGAGGTTATGTTGGACAGTTGTATTTGGATGAACAGAAGTAATGCAGAAAATTACTGTGGTATCTATAGTAACAGAATATGAATGTGATGTGTGACAGTAATAGGCAGCTGAATAAAACACATTGAATTTTTAATGAATTTTGTAGTTTCAATATAATCCTGATGGAGAAGATTGTATTTATCTTCATGATTGCAAGAAGTGCTGTTTGTAAAGGCTGGCAGATCTGATGCCAGCCGTGATGAGCAGAGAGCAGAGCCTGACAGGCTCTTTGTGTGCACCCCTGATGCTCGGCCTGGCATCAGAATGGGCATAAATCCTGGGAGAGTGCTCCCTGTCAGCCTTTTGGGAGCAAGGATTATAGGAGTCGCATAGCTGAGAAATGATACCAGAATGGAACTTAATAACGTGAGAGAAGACTGCTACAGATAACTTCTGACCTCCTCTGGCACAGCTCCTACAAAATGGGTATTGACTTTCCTCAAGATCCCTGTCAGCTAAAATGCTGCAAGGAGGATCACAGGGTTTACATCCCTGTAATGTTAAATTGTGATTATGGATACAGATATTATCGATCTCTCGCTAAGCACGAGGATACTCAAGCAGCTTTGCATGTTTCATATTTTATTGATGGAACTGGAATATCGTTAAAGGGAGAGGTGAGATCACATCAAATCAGCGCTGAGAGACCTGAGTAATTTCATAAATGCAGTGTATTATGTTACATAACCCATAGGAACATGCAGAATTGCCTTCAATCTATTGGCTTTTCAAATTCCTTCTGAGTACTTTTACCTAAACCTTTGCAAGCTGTTCATTTTCTGCCAGGAATGTGGGGCCTGCATTCGTTATTCTGTATGTGATTTGCTTTAGCTGGACACCAGCAGTTGTAGGGGAAAAATGTGCTGAGACCAGCCGGTGAATTAGAAACTGGATTTGGAATCACACTTGGATTTAAAAAGCACAAGTGCTAATCTGTGTTTTGTTTTTATCTTGGAATTTTGTAATGGTGCAAATGTATCAGGAGAATGGAATTCCTGTTTTCCCTGGATAGGGTGAGGAGTGCCCAGAGTCAGGAAGCCACTGGGAACAAGGCTCAGAATTTACACATATCACAAATAGCTTTTCCTAGGTTCCAAGGCCCAGTTTGTAGTAGTGAGATGGCAACTGCAATTCTCCATCTGCTTTTAAAAAATTAGAGGGAGTGTTACAAGAGTAGTAAAAGAAAGGAGGATGAGAAAGAAAGCCATGATTGCTGCTACAGAAAAGTCAAAAAGCTGTCAGCTCAATGAGTGCTAATTTCTGTAGATGCTCAAGAGCTTTAAAAGCAATGGTTCATCAACACATTATTGCATCGTTATAAGCCCATTAATACAAATGACAGAATCCTAAATTTAGCCTGTGATGCTCCCAGCAGTTCTTGCCCAATCAGATGTTGAGTGTGGCTTCACTCTCCAGTCCAAGCTCCCCCCGTGGCACCTTGGGCTGTGTCCGAGCCTGGCCTGCTCCCATTCCCGGCAGAGCCATCAGCCTCCTTCCCTGCCTTCCGAGCCATTCAGCAGGCAGGCTGCTAAAAATGCTAATTAAAACATCCTTGATGTAATCAGCTGGCAGGTGTAAGAGTAACAACCAAAGAGATTTGATTATAAGTGGTTCTCAGAAAGAGGGTAAGCAACTGATAGCCAGGTAGAAGTGCTGCTTTGTTTATGTAGCATTTATGGAAATGAGGCTGTAATCAAATACACACTTGCATTTTCCTCACAGGCCTCAATTAACCTTCCTTTTCTCTCCCTACCACATCATTTTTTTCATACAAGCAGGCTGTGTCTTCCTGTGAGGACTCTCTACGCTCTGGGTCACTGCAGGTTACTGATTTTTAGCCCATTCACTAATATTTAAAGTCTTTTAATACTATTTTTTTCAACATGAACATTTTGAAAGGCACAGTAGCTGGGCATAAAAAGTAGCTGGAGGTCAGTCAATTAAAATAAAGCACGTTTTAGACAGCAGAAGAGCTAATTCACTCCATGAAGACATCTGAGGACTGTATTCATTGAAGTCCAGGCTGTGGCAGAAAGAAAATTTCTCCCTTCAGTTCTCAGTGCTCAGATCAAGAAAATGTGACCTCTTGGGAAAAAGCACAGCAGATAGTTTAGATGTCATCTCATCAACATATTAAACTTGATGTCCTTGGAAACATCCCAAAATAATCACTGCAAAAATATCTTCTTGATTTTTGAGCGGCTTAGGATTACATTTTCCATCAGAAAATCCACGTTAAAGTTATCATTTCTTTCTTACTGTTACGTTAAGCTGGATCTTCTTTGTGCTGCTAAAACTCACCGACCCTTAATCTCTGATGTTCTCCCTAATCCTCCAAAAACCTCACGTGATTCCTGCCAGAGCCTTTCTGGATGTTGTGCTGGGATGTAATCCCTCCTGCAGCAGCAAAATGCAGTTAACTTCCTCCACTGATACTCATCAGCATATCAGTTACTGCAGAAAGAGATACCAAACACCTAAATGCCTGAAACCAGCCTTTCTGGTAATTATTGGTCAAAAATCTCACAGTAACCTTGGTTCTGAAAGGCCTGAAATGTTCCTGCCCATTGCTTCACCCCAGGCAGGCCCAGAGCCCCTTCAGAGACACAGTCAGAGCAGTGGGGATTTGCTTTATTCAGGTTTGGGGATTCACTCCTCCAAACACACACACCCCAGCACTGCCAACACACAATATTATGGTAACACTCATGAATATTCATCACATTCCCCGGGATGGGAGTGGTTATATAAATCATTTCTCAGCAATCATTAATATCATTAGCATATGTGCCACGCATGCACTGTGTGTCCTGGAGGCCTTTGGGGTCTGCTCGTGATGAAGATCTGTAGTCTTCATCACAGTGCACTTTTCCCCTTTCTCTCTGGGGCATGGGCAGTCCTTGGTGGGAGATTCAGGGTTTCTGTGCTGGCCTCAAACAGATTCTTGTCCCTCTTATCTTGATGAGATTAAGGGAATTCTTTTTTCCTAGGTGTTAGAATTTACATATTCTGCCTGTCAATAGTTAACTTGAGTTTCCTACTGACTACCCATTTCTCACCATGCTGTTTTGCTGAGCAGGTTAAAAACTCTGCTCCTCACTTGAAACCTCCTTTAATTTGTATTTCAGGTGGAGATCAGCCCCCTGGAGAACGCCATCGAGACCATGCAGCTGACCAACGACAAGATCAATAACATGGTGCAGCAGCACCTGAACGACCCCAACCTGCCCATCAACCCTCTGTCCATGCTGCTCAACGGCATCGTGGACCCTGCCGTCATGGGGGGCTTCACCAACTACGAGAAGGTGACCCCACAGTTCCCTGCCAGGGCTCCCTGTCCTGCGGGGCCTCGGCTGATCCCGGCACGGGGAGGGTGTGGAGCCCTTGGAGCGAGGCTGGAGGAGGGATGGAGGAGCTCTGCTGGGAGGAAAGGCTAGGATTGTTCAGCTGGAGAGGAGAAGCTTTGGGGTGACACCAAAATTCCCTGCCAGGATTCCCTGTCCTGCGGGGCCTCGGCTGATCCAGTGCAGGGAGGATGGGGAGCCCTTGGAGCGAGGCTGGAGGAGGGATGGAGCAGCTCTGCTGGGAGGAAAGGCTAGGATTGTTCACCTGGAGAGGAGAAGCTTTGGGGTGACCTCAGTGTGACCTTGCAGGGCCTGAGGAGCTGCAGGAAAGATGGAGAGAGACTTTGGACAAGGGCTGGAGGGACAGGACAAGGGGAATGGCTTTAAAGTGGAAGTGGATAGATTTGGATGGGATCTTGGGAAGGAATTGTTCCCTGGGAGGATGGGCAGGCCCTGGCACAGGTGCCCAGAGCAGCTGTGGCTGCCCCTGGATCCCTGGCAGTGTCCAAGGCCAGGCTGGACAGGGCTTGGAGCAGCCTGGGACAGTGGGAGGTGTCCCTGCCATGGCAGGGGTGGCACTGCATCTTTAAGGTCTTTTCCAGCCCAAATCACTGTGATTCAGTGATTCCATAATTTTTACTTGGTGTTTGTAGCTGTTCCTTTGCAGAACTTTGGGGTTGATTTATTTATCTTTGCTGTAGCTCATTCTTGTGGTGGTGGATGTTTCATTTTGTAAATTAATTGCTCATTTCTCTCTCTCTCAATTAGGCTTTTTTTACTGAAAAGTACATGCATGAGCATCCAGAGGATCATGACAAGATTGAAAAGCTGAAGGATCTGATTGCTTGGCAGGTAAAAAAACTTGAAGTTAGATTTGTCAGAGCCAACTGCCAACAGGCAGTTTGGTGTCACTTTGGAGAGAATTCAGGCATTATCCTCACCTTGGATACATTTCTTTGCCATTTGAATCTGTCTTGGAGCTTGAGTTAAAGTTCATCTTTTCAAATCTGACATGATTTCTCATTTTGATAAACTTGCAGAGAACAAATACCATCAAACATCTTTCATTTTTTCTTTCTTTTTTTCTTTTTTTGTAAACCTAATAAGTGCAAATCTCCCATCTGTATCAAATGAGAAAATATTTTTCAGGGCGAACAAGAGACAATTCCAATTTTGTTCCGTAGTCACATACTGGACATTTTCCTGTGGTCTCAGGATAATTTTATGATAACTGAAAAAATACCGGTTTGATTGGAAATGGGGTTTTTTCCCACAGAAGAAGAAAGTGAATCATTGTCTTTTCATATTCAATTCTGTCTGTGTAATAAAGGGAATAATTAACATTTCTGTAGATTTCAATCATAGAGGTGGTGGAACCAAAGCTACGGAATTCAAAAATAAAATATCCTCTGAAGGCCATAAAACTATCAGTGAAGAAAAAATCTTTTGGTCTCAAAAAAAAAACCAAAAAACCCCACCATTTATTTATTTATTTTCTTGTGAGCTTTTAGAGAAGATTAGATTTTATAAGCTTGAAGTTTTATAGAGGAAAATAATTTGGTCCCAGAAGACTGACTTGGTGTCAGCTCTGTGTCTTTGCCTCTGAGAGCGATATTTCAAATGAATTACAAACACACTTCCCCTCAGCAAAGGCTCACTTTGGTGACACTTGTGTATTAAAATAATACCACAATTTGAAAATAGGTATGACAGCTGATCACATTGTATTTTAATTATGCAGGCCTTCTAAACACATGATTTCCCATCAGTTTTGTACTTCCAAAGCAACAGGAACCAGAAAAATAGAGAAAAGGGATCAAGAATTATTTTTATATCTGAAAATTAGAGTCACTAAAAGCCCTTTCAGTACTTTCAAATTACCTTGGATGCTTCATATACGTTTAGGGTATCCTAAAATGGAAAGTTCCTCTCAAATTATTTCCATTTCCAGCCAGGTGGGAGTCAGCTCCCAAATATTGGGCGAGGGATGTGTGTGGAAGCCTTGGGATGGAGACAGGGCCTGAATTCATCATGGCCTGGCAGTGATTGAAAGCAAAAAGGAGTTTTCATTTTTCAATAATGTGGGGTTTGGAGTTTTGTAATCCAAAATAAGGAATTTTCTCCCTGCTGTATAAATCAATCTGGGTATATGAAATAGGAGCCTGACAATTGTATTATCAGCTGACCAGTTAAATTTAATTTTTTTCTCTCCCCTTACCTCTTTCTCCATTGTGCTGTGCAGTTCAGGATATTATCCTTCTGTAATTTCTGTGGACTTCGAGTGTACATTTTGTTTCTGTCTGTTATTAAGTCAGATAAATTCCATTAGCAAAGCAATGTCCATTTTTGTCCTTCTTGGTGCTTTTCCAGCTTAGGCAAAGAAATGTTCCCATGCAACTGCACCATTTCAAGCTGATCTTTCATTTTAACATGAAGATAATGAAATGATTGATTAAAATTAAGGTAGAGAAATGAATGATTGATGACATTAGTCACTCTGAATTTAGCTAATGTATTTACAGCACACTAAAACAGAAAAATACCACAGCAAATAAAACCCTTGTACTCCTTCTGCAGAGATGAAAGAACTGCTGCATACCAAACTAAGGTTTTGTGATCATATTTTATGAGACCCTTGTTCTGAAAGATTGTTTTCAGAGGTTAATTTAATAATTCAAATCAATGTAGTTTTTTCAGTCTTTTCAGCCAAGCAGATCGAGATTTTTTTTTTTAAAAAAAGGGAAAACAAATCAGGGAATAATTTGAAGTTGCAATGGAAGTTTATAAAATTTTAAAATCAGCCAAGAGTAGAGTTATGAAATAAGAAAGTGCCCTTTCTCCAAGGCCAAATTTATTGGGAATATCCTGAATGTGGCAAAATTCTGCCTCTGACAAAGATCCATGGTGGTGTAAAGTTTCATGTCACTCATCACCGCGTTTCCTTGTATGAAGAAAGGAGATGCAGGAAGAATTTGGAGGTTGGTAGAAGAAGGTGAAGCAGAAATGCTAGAGCAGGTGGAAGGTTCTTCCTGCACTTGATAAATGTTTAAAGGATTAAGTGGTCCTGGACAGGGAGGCCAAATATGCTGACTCAGCAGCCTCACGTTGTTCTGTCGCAAAGCCATGGGAAGTTTATTCATTTCAGCTTCTAGGAAAGAATAATAGACTTATTTTTCTCCTCCTCCTTCTTCCCTTCCTCCTCTTTCTCCTTCTCATCCTTCTCCCTCTTCTCCTCCTTCTCCTTCTCCTTCTCCTTCTCCTTCTCCTTCTCCTTCTCCTTCTCCTTCTCCTTCTCCTTCCCCTTCCCCTTCTTCTTTCTTCTTCCCCCCACATTTTTTTTACTACAAATAATGTCATTTACTTCCTGATACTTGATTTCCATCCTGGAGGTGGCTGATCCCTAGGACAGGTTCCTCAGTGCATTTTCAGCTCATGAAATATCTCAGAGCTGAAGCCTCAGCCCCCACGTGTACTTCACCTTGGTAATTCCATTTTTTTTAAAGAAGAATCCATTTCAAATGTCAACAGTTCTCTGAAATAAATGAGCCAAGTGACCACTTATCCCTCCAAAACAGAAGGGTCACAACATGGCCGGATAATTATGAAAATTTAAAAATTCATTTACTTATTCAGAGCAGGGAAACTTTCTGGTTTAATGTTTAATTTTTGTCAAGTGCAAATCCATGTGGTTATAAATAGAAGCCACTACATTAAAAAAAAAAAGTTATTATTCTTCTCTTTGTAGTCCTTTAGGAGAAGAAGCTCTGTCCATTTAAATAGTGCCAAATCACAGAGAATCATCTTGATAAGATTCCTTGAGTTTGTTCATCTGTAATTTATCTGTGTATTTATTATTCTCCTTACTAATAAAGCTGCTCCTTCTGATTGCTGCTCAGTCTTATTAGAAAAATCTGGTTTTAATCAGTATTATGATTTAATTATGAATTATTAAGGAGAAGCCTCTTAGCTTGATTGCTGCAGAGAATATCTAAGTTAGAATCAGAGCACTGTGTGGGCTGGAACGGACCTGCAAGAGGAAATATTTTTCCTGAGCTGGAGGTAGAAAACTCTAATGGTGTGTCTGGGTAGCTGTGGGAATGAAAATGTCTCTCTTAAAACATTTCCAAAGGTCAGCTACACCTCCACACTAGGAACTAATTATATAATCCTGTGCTGGCATGGATATTTTGTGACAGAAGCCTTGAAGATAAATGATTATTTTCAGTTACAAAAGAGAATTAATTTAATTTTTTTCCTCCTCTGTTTTCTTCCCAGAGAAAATAAAATAATTTTTCTAAGGAGAACTATATAGCATTTGAAACTGTATGTTTTATTAATAAATATTGCTCTGCAATATATATCTGTCCAAGGATGTAGCTCATTTGCAGCTTTAGAAATAGCATTTATTAAAGAAAACATAAACTATTTTCTTCTTCAGGGTTTTATTCTCATGGAACTGGGAAAGGATTTGATATTAATAACCTGGTGTGAGACTCATCATTCATGAGTTCGGTGTTTTAAAGTATAGAATCTGTGGGGGCTTGGAGTGGAATATCACAGGAGGGTTTGTGCTGTGGGATAAATGCAGTATGGGATTTCTGGGCTGAATTAGGAGTGTATTAAACTTCAAAGGGAAATCAGGGAGAACAAGTTTTTAGTTCCCATTGTGCCTCATGTACAATGAACGACGGTGATCACTGTGATTATAATAATAATTCTTGTTGTCGTTTTTTATCTTTTTATTATTGATGCTATTATTCTTTTTATTCTTATTATAATTACTATTATTATTAGTGTTATTGTTATAATTACCATTCTTATTGCTCTTACTGCTAATATTATTATTATTGCCTGAGCTCTTCCGCTCCTGTGGGAGTGTTGCTGCTCAGGAAGGGCTGGGTGGGGTGAGGCTGATGCGTGGAACAGAGGCCAAGACAAATCAGGAGTATAAAAAGGACAAATTTATTCAAGGCCTTCAAGGTCCATTTGGGCAAGCAAAGTCCCCCTTGGGGACTACACCCAAAATGGACACTGGGTCAGGAGCCCTTCACCTTTTATAATTTCTGTCCCATTAGCACATTGGCCCTTAATTCTCCAATCCACCCTCAGGTGATGATGTTCACCACCCCAGGCCTGCTCCCCCCAAGTCACCATTATTTACATATTTTCGGCCCCTAAGGCAATGAATATGTCCTTGAATCTGTGTTCAGAGAGCCTTGTTTGGCCAAAGGTTCTGGAACAGAGGATTTTAGCTCTTTGTAAGAAGCACAGAACTACAGCAAGTTACAGATGCATGAAGAATAAAAAACTAGGAATTATTGAGGCATCAAGGCAGCCAAACTGTGCTTTGCAGATCCCATTCCTGGCCGAAGGCATCCGGATCCACGGGGAGAAGGTGACGGAGGCCCTGAGGCCGTTCCACGAGAGGATGGAGGCATGCTTCAGGCAGCTCAAGGACAAGGTGGAGAAGCAGTACGGCGTCCGCGCCATCGTAAGTCATCCCCCAACTCCGTATTTCCTAAATGGCTGGAATTCCTTTAAATTACAGGCACTGTGTATTCCTGTGGGATGATTCCATTGATTAAAAAAACAGTGTAGATGCAGCACTCGTGGTTGTTCCCAGTGATCATCAAATTGGGGAATACTGAGCAGATGAGATCAGAGATGTCGAGGAAGCCTCGGTGCTTTCATTTCCGAGCACGGGAGCAATTTCTAAACTGCCTGCCTCTGTTCCTTGAAAGTCAAGATAATCCTTCAATTTTGAAGGATTTGGGTTACAGAAATAAATTTAAAAATGGGCACTTAGCAGGATTCTGTTAGAGCTGAATGTCACCTTTCCATGGGTGGAATTCCTTTCGGGATGCGAGGGCTGTGCTGCTCTGCAGGGTTGTACCTTCACCAAATATAGGCAGGCAAGAAAACCACAACTCCTACTTAATGAGTTTCAAAGGAATGAAATTCATACTTTTCTCATTCCAACAAACTCTTTTCAGTTGCTGCTTTATCCTTAAGGGAAAGCCAGGAATTTCTGGTGTTCCAAGTGGAGGTTTTTTTCTGCTTTTGAGTGTTGAGTGTGGAGGAAGGACAGAAGAAACAAAGCAAGCAGCTTTGTAATTCAGGATAGAATTGATAAATCAGTCCAAAATACATGGAATGGGTGCTGTTTTAAGATCAGATTTTGCCTGGAGAAAAGGAGGCTCAGGGGGGACCTTGTGGCTCTGCTCCCAGGGAACAGGGACAGGAGGAGAGGGAACGGCCTCAGGCTGGGCCAGGGGAGACTCAGGGTGGACACCAAGAGGAATTTTTTCATGGAAAAGGTTATTAAACACTGGCAGGGCTGTCCAGGGAGGTTTGGAGTGCCCATCCCTGGAGGTGCCCAAGGAAGGCCTGGAGGTGGCACTCAGTGCTCTGGGCTGGGGACAAGGTGGGGATTGGGCACAGCTTGGACTCAGTCTCAGAGGACTTTTCCACCCTAAATCATTCTGCGTTTCTGTCTATAGCAATGGCTTTTTTTTTTAATGGGGACACTGAGATCTTAGAGGGAACGTGCCAGCCTTTATGGTATCCTTTAACTGAAGTTCTGTTTGTGGTCCTTCAAATCCCATCTTGCAAATTTATATATTCAGGAGAAAGTTCAAATAGTAATTTATTCCCCGGGAGAACAGGACTAATTAACATTAATGATACCTGCGTGTCAGTCACTTCAGTAATATCCATTTACATCATCAGGGAGATGACTGCAAAATGGTGTTATCTCTGATTTCACTCTCCCCACCAGTAAGAATTTTCAGGATTGATGGAGTTTTATCGCTTCTGTCTTCCTTGTACAAGGCCAATTTACCAGTAGTTGACATGGTGGAAAATATACCTGTAATTAAGCTGCGTGAGATTCTTATTTGTTGACTGAAAGAGTTCAATTATTTTATGCATATATCAGTTATTAATGACTAACAAAGCCTGGGGAAATATTCAGAACTCTGAAATTGTCTGAAACAAAAACAAAACTTTCTTATATTTTCTTCTTAACCTGGTCTTACTCTGTAAATCAGCTCTCCTGACATTTTTGACATAAAGTTTCTCTTTGTGGGTTTTTACTTTGGGTTTTTTGGGTTTTTATAAAGTCTATTTCATGGAAATGTATTGACAGGGCAGTCACAATGATGGCAGAGATGGATTAAAAATTATTTATAGAAAGTTTCTTTTTTAAAGGGAAGCTATGAAAAAGCATGGAAATACCATTGAAACAAAGGAATTATTGGAATATGCTTAAAATTATACATGTGAGGACCTAAGTATTTCTCTCTAGCCCTTTAGATGGATTTCCTTTAGAACCTGTTTTTTTGTTGTTAGACACAATGCATTAGTTTTGATTAATAATGAATTAATACAAAACTCTACGTGGAAGAAAAGCCATGGAACATTAATTTTGGCACGTGGATATCAGCTTTATGGGGATGTAAGCAGTAAGATGTGGCGTTTCTTGGCTGCAGCTGTCCAGCCTGGATGAGCGGCGGGGCAGCCGGCCCCGCTCCATGGTCAGGTCCTTCACCATGCCATCGTCATCCCGGCCCCTGTCCGTGGCCTCCGTGTCCTCCCTGTCCTCGGACAGCACTCCCTCCCGGCCCGGCTCTGACGGGTAAGTACGGAATCCTCGGTGGGAATTGTCTGGGAAGCATCCTGGGCTTGGAGGGTGCTCAGCATTCGCAGATCTCAGAGCTGGGAACAGCTGGGGGTGCTCCCCTGGAGAGGAGAAGGCTCCAGGGAAATGTCAGAGCCTCTTCCAGAGCCTAAAGGGCTCCAGGAGAGCTGGAGAGGGACTGGGGACAAGGCATGGAGGGACAGGACACAGGGAATGGCTTTAAGCTGAAAGCAGATAGATTTAGCTGGGATATTGGGAAGGGATTGTTCCTGGGAGGGTGGGCAGGCCCTGGCACAGGTGCCCAGAGCAGCTGTGCTGCCCCTGGATCCCTGGCAGTGTCCAAGGCCAGGCTGGACATTGGGGCTTGGAGCAGCCTGGGACAGTGGGAGGTGTCCCTGCCATGGAACTGGATGAGTTTTAAGGTCCCTTCCATCCCAAACCATTCCAGGATTCTTTTAAGTGGCAGCCTAATATTAGCTAAAACCTCAGCCTATAGACACATTTCTCTTAAGCTCTCCTCTTCTCTGACCAAGATAAATATAATGCTCTTTTTTACCCTCTTTAACAAAGTTAAGCCAAACCTTCAAACAGCACCAAAAACCCCAAAGAGGAGATCAGCTCCCCCTTTCAGAGCATCCCAGGTGTGTCTGCAGTCGTGAGGAGCTGTGTGCTCAGCCAGCCCTGCCGCGGGAGCAGGTGGAGCTGGGGACAGCGAGGATTAGCTCCTGCTCAATCACTGCTTCTCACTTGGGCTGCCAGAGGAAAAGCTGCTTATGGCAAGATTGTACTTCAAGACTTATCAAGATATTTCACATGAGAACTGGGAATTCTGTTGATAAGCCCTGTCTCACAGTCACATCCCTCAAAGAACAAAATAATCTGTTTGCTGTCTAGGCTTTCCATGCAGCCTCAGAAGTCCCTTCTCCCTCTTCCTCCCCTCAGGCACCCCTGTAATCCAGAAATGCAATATTTGACCAAGGCAGCAGTTTTTTAAAGCCTTCTGAAGGGCTGCTGACTTACAGGGATGTGCTAGAAACTGCTGTGCACCTTCAGAGAGGAGTTATTGCCTGACTAGAGACTAAAGGCATCAGGTAAAATAAAATACAGCACCTAAGGACCAGCAGGATGCTTGCCTTGATTACAGACAGTTTGTTCTGTCTTTGGGAGGAGCTGCAAACAGAGCACAGCTCAGCTCTCCTTCTAGTGCTCTCTGGAATGTTCTCACACATTGGTGTCAGTGTGTGAGAGCAGAGATGATCCTGAGTTTCGACTAATTCACCACAAAAGTTGTCTTGCTGGAACTTGGGTGCAACAACCCAAGTGGGCAACTTTTGTCTCAGAAAAAAAAAATACTCTTTCCCTGCCTGCCTCTACCTCTTTCTGGTTTTCCCTTAAAAATATTTAAATTTATTTTACTTTCTGATTGGATATTATTTCCTTTGGTTTCCCCTCTCAGCTTTGTTGTGGTGGGTGTCACTTTGCAGTTTTGGAGGATCTGAGTCTCCTTGGTTTACGTTTTTCCAATGAACCCACGAAGATCATGGTGCAGCTCAGCTCTGTTCCAAGCCTGGGGCAGCACAGGAAAATATAATAAACAGCTCTTGTCACTGAGAAGACCTGAAAAAAAACAAACTCATTTGTTTGATCAATGAAACAGGAGACGAAAAATCATTGATTTAAATAATATCATGAAAAACCTAAAAAATTCAGGTGGCTGTAAAATCAAGTGGGGGGTTTGGCACTGCTCACCTGGAGGAAGTTCCCTCCTGTTCCTCCTGTAGTTGATGGGATTTATGATCAGTTCTCTCTCTTTCCATGTCCCTCCTCTTCACATGTTAATTTGGAGAATAGAAATGAAGCTAGAAAACAATTAAAAATGAGTCCAAAAGAGTGTCTTATCCAAATCACCCAACTCCTATTTTATGCCATTTCCAGCTCTGCTCTGGAGCTTTTAAACAGCAACGACTCAAAGCAGACTTTGACACAGTTCATGTTTTACAACTCCCAACTCTATGTATAAATAAAACTGACTTCAGAAAAGGCCTTGGGTTTATTCCCTGCCTAAAATGGGACTTAGAAGTACAAATGTGAGCACTTAGGCTCCGTGGTGGAAGCAGGAGCATCCCGGGATGCTAATAATAGGAATGCCTGGAAGGGAAGCGATTCGTCATTGTCTGAGGGATGGAAATTCCTGCTGTAAATTTGCAGTCGGCCTCGGAGGCACTGGCGCTGCCCAGCACAAAATCCACAGCTCAGGTGCCTAAAAAACCCCGGAGTTGGGAGAGTGTCCTCTGCTCTGGGCTCTGTCACTGAAATTCTTCGTAGCCCTGGGCAAATTATCACCCTCCCTTTTCCCTGTGTTAAAAATGAGGTTAATAAACTCGTGGGTTTGTTCCCAGCCTGTGGGATTTTGGCTTTGGTTTTGGGGGAAATGGCTCAGGGGCTGCTGCTGCAGATGTTGGTGTGAGCATCTTCCCATCAAATGAGCTGATGAAGAGAGGAAATAGCAACAAAAAATAATAATAATTTGGGACATTGCTGCTAATGGAGGGAATTAGGATAATCACTGCAAATGGTGTGAAATACTCCATTATTTCACAGCAAAGACTGTGGCCTGTACCTGCTTGCAGCCCCATGGCATGATAAATGCTTTTCCAGTGTTAAATAGTGTCCTTGTTTGGGAATTTTTGGGTTGATTTTGGTTATGTAATGGGATGGTTTGAGACAGCCTTAAAATCTGCCAATGTAACTCTGTCTAGGTGTGATCTTTGTGGGGTTTTTTTTTTCATTTAGAATATAAAATAGATCATAAAATACTTTGCCTAGCTTAGAATGCTCCATCCCTGGAAGTGATTCCTCTTCCCTGGCAGTGCCCAAGGCCAGGTTGGATGGGGCTTGGAGCAGCCTGGGGTGGTGGAAGGTGTCCCTGCCCAGGGCAGGGGGTGGCACTGGAGCTTCCAGGTGCCACAGCACAGAGAGTGAGAATGCTGAATGAGGAACTCATTTTTTCTGTGAAATTCAGGAGTTTCTGTAGCCATAAAGCAATAAATTTACTGCAGAGCAGGGAAATCTGCAGCTCTGCTTCCCCAGCAGTTCTGCAGTAATTTTTATTATAAGACAATTATGATTGTTATGACCTTCTGCCCCCTCCTTCTCCCTCTAATGAGTTTTCCTGGATTAGCAAAGGGTCATTAACTCGAGCGACACTTTGGGAAATATGTAAATAAAAATTAGTTGTTTTGAAAATAGCATTTTATTGATCTGAGCAACAACATTTTTCTTTAGGTTCGTGCTGGAGCCCCTCCTGCCAAAAAAGATGCATTCTAGGTCGCAAGATAAATTGGACAAGGATGACCTAGATAAAGATAAAAAGGAAAAGAAGAAGGAGAAGAGAAACAGCAAGCATCAAGAGATATTTGATAAAGAATTTAAATCTACTGATATTTCTCTGCAGCAGGCTGAAGCAGTGATCCTTTCAGAAACGGTAACTTTATTAGCAAGGAACGCTTTATCTAATTCTGAGCCGTGTTCTCTCTCTTTTGAAATCAGAATGTTGATTTTTACCATTTAGTTACTTTGTAGACCAAAAATAACTCTGAGGGGATACACTACAATGGTAATATACATGCTAATGAATCAAAAATACAGATTTGATTTACAGTGGGGAAAGATCTTCTGACAATCTTCACCCAAAACTCTGTGTGACTATTTGATAAACGGAACAGATGGTATAGCATAGCTGAAATAAATGCCACCATCCCAGCAGCCTTTGGAATGGATGTTTCCCGGTGGATGGGACGGTTGCTCATATTTCAGCTGGCTGTGTTTGGGGGAATATTCCAAGGTCGTTCCGGCGGCCGTTGCATGTTCCCGAAGGGCTGTTGGGAGCAGAAAATCCTGAGCGCTTCCTGTGTGTAAGGATATTAAAAACAGGGCATATCTCCCTTAAACCCTCTCTTCTTGGCTTAGATTTAATTCGCTGGAACTGTCCTCGAGGCTTAGGTAACCTGAGAAGTTGGAGCTGGGAAATTGAAAGCAGGGATGGCTAAAGCTGGAGCAGGGAGAGCGTGAACTGACTGTGACCTCCAAATCTCTGCCTGGACACCTGTTTGGAGGCCAGGAGTTTAAAATTTGCCTCCCAGAAATAAATCGAATGTTCTTTTGAAGATCTGCACAAGTCCTTGTAGAGCCAACTTTTCACTCTGCAGAGTCTTGGTGGAGCTGTGTCATTTACATTGGATTTTGAAACGATTTCTCTCTCACTGGTGATAACTGGATCTGGTAGTTCTTTCTGATTGGTATTTATAGGAAAATATTATTTAAATGTTCAGCCACACTTCCTCTGTTTTCTGGATTTTCTTCTCCTTTTCCACCCAGAGATGAGTTAATCTCTCACATTTGTTTTGTGACATCCTGAAAAATCAGAGTAGTTTTGTTTGCTGTGCCCAGTCAAAATCTCCAATAAAATCCCATCTAGGGGGCTCAGGCTTTTCACCTTTGAAACCAATGAGTTTTTCCATTGACTTCAGTAAATTTTGGATGAGCCCTGGTTTGTTTAAATGGAGATTCCTCCCACCAGAGCCAGCCAGGTGAGCATCGTTTCGCACAGATTTCCACATCTCACGGTTTTGCCGCAGCACGTTTGGCTTTGCAGCAGTTGTATTGGAATGAATTGATGGAGAACAGCAATGGCAGGGCTTCCTCTGGCATCTCCCAGCTCCCAACCGGAGCAGCAGAGCTCCTGGGCTGTCCCAGAAGAAGCAAATGGCATTTCAGGGCAGCTGAGCCAGCAGGACCAGTTGGGAGGCACCCAAGGATGCTGGGGAGCCGGTTGGTGTCACTGCGAGGTCACTGTCAGCGCTCAGGGCTCTAGGGCATTGGAAAAGCTTGTTTATGACTGGAAAAATGCAAATTCCAGCTGGAAAGGAGGGCAAGATAACCCTTCAGGGCATATTCCTGTTGTCATCTGAGGAGCAAAAATCAGCAAAGCCCAACATGGTTTGACTCAAGTTTGTCCAGTCTTCCCAGTGAAGAGCTTTCAGTGCCTAACTGGTGTGAATAATATTCCCCTGGTTATGGAGAGGGAGGGAAATTAAATGTCAGAACTGGTTACTTACAGTTACTTTGAGCTTCTTCAAGTCCACAGATCAATAATATGAAAAGGAGTTTACTGTTGAGAGAAAAACTCTCCCTTTGCAGCCTCTGCAGAAGCCTTGATGAGCTCCAGGACGACAGAGCTGATTGGGAACGTTGGGTGTTGGTGGCGTTCATTGTTAGTGAAGCAGAAGAAACTCTTTTGAGATCAGTTTACACGAGTGGTTGCCCAATTCCCGCTGCTGTCTTCTGGAGTTTTGAGCAGATCATATCAAGGAGTTTAAGGATAAAATTTGTCCTAAAATTTTTGCGTGCTGGAGGCATCCCCTGTTAATGATATGAAGGGAAAATTGTGGTAGGAGTTCAGCTTTTCCATTGTTCAGTGGTCGTGTGCAAGTTCCCTTTTGAAGTTTCAGTTACTCCCAAAGCACTGTTCCCACTGTTGTATGAAGAAAAAAAACATTTTGGGTTGTCCTGCATTAGGAACGTGGAAGCAGAAAGTTTAGTGGATTAAAAAGAGGTGATGAAATGGAGAGGGAAAAAAATAAAGATTTAAAAAAAAAAAATTTTGGAGTACAGATTTGAGTAGAAATGGAAATTAAACTTGAAAAAGTTTTTAAAATGAGATTTTAGTGCTAAACTACTATTAGTTTCTAGATTTTTTTGTTAAGAGATACTGGATTCATTCTGCTGAAAATTTTACAGCTCACTGTGCTGTCACTCATTCAGTTACAACATTTCAGTTATTTGGTGAATCTTCTGATGGATTCCTAGTTCTGACTTCTGAAATATTTGGGGATTTTACAGCAGAAGACAAATTTACAGAGAATATCAAGCGAGAGAAATGTCAGCCAGTGGCCATCCCCATCTCTGCAGAGCTTCTGCTGCTCTTTCCAACAATGATGTTATCTAAAGAAATCAATATTTCCAGTCTTATATGCAATCTTCTTTTTTCCAATCAAATGAATCACCATGAAAGAACATGGGGAAGTTCAAAAACTGCAGAATTATTTCATGGAGCTTTTGCATTTGCTTTGAAAAGGAGCATTCAGAGGCTGTTTAATTGCATAGTTTAAATATTCTTTCCCAAATCTCAGTGTACTCGCCATGAATTTATTGACTGATCAAACCTCAAGCCTTAATTACATGAGATAACAAAGATAAAATAAGCACTTCAGGAGGTGAAGATGATCAGAAATATCTTCATAGTTTTTTTGAGATTTATTATCTTCTTTTAAGTATCACACCAACCTCTTGAAGAGAAATTGTCCTTGTTAGTGCTTTGATCCCACAAGCTGAGAGCAAACCCAACTCCGAGGCCAGGTAGTTAACAGGAATCAGAAGAGCAGGCTGGATTTTATTGATTTAGTGGTGTCTAACATCACTCACCATTGATCTGCCCTTCGTTAGACCAAAAAAAATTAGCAATGGCTTCATTATGGATCGGTGGCCTCCCAAGAGCTCATGTTCCTCAGCAGATCCATGATGGATGTGGAGTTGTCAGAGGAGACCCAAGAATGTCAATCACAGAGAAGTTAACATTTGTTTAAGTAACTGCAGACAGGGTTAAGTTGGGAACCTGACTCCAGTTGGTTTTTCTTTTGATTCTGGTGTGTTTCCCTCACCAATTAATGTGTGTTCCTTAGTTGCTTTTTTATAATTATCTGCCCCTGCAAAAGCGATTGCTTTGCTTATCCAGTCTACTAAAAATATGCTTTAAAGGATCTTGAAAGCAGAAACCTTTGGAGTCTCTAGGATTTGAATTTTAGCATCAGATGAAATTCTGAGAGATTACCCTGAGGTCTTGAAGAACTTTCCAAAATAAGGTACATACTTTGTGGTCGTCCATTTGTTGTAGAAGGGTCTCACAGGCACAACCTTTTATGCAAAGCCTTTTAGGGTTTGTTTTCTGAAAACAAAAGGAAGCACTTCTACATCGTTTCAGGTTTCTCCTTCACAACATACTTCATAGAAAAGCAAACATTGGGAAATTACAAAATCCTTTGAAAAAGCCTGGATTGCTGCTGGCACTTTCTCTTTTGTCCCAGTGCAGCACCTTGGAGTAATTCCCCTCTTAACTTCAGGCTGCTGCTCCATTTTCTGGGATCTGTTGGAAATAAAAAGCTCCTTTTTTCACTGTGATTCCTGTTACTGTGGGGGTGGTGAATGGGGAACATCCGTCGAGCTCAGAATTAAACTCGGTAAAAAAGAATTGCCTTAACTAAAGCGTGAGTTGCCCATCAGATTACAAGTACCTTTTGAGGATTCCTGATGGAAAATTTGAATGGATTATGAAGCAACCAGAGAAAAAAAAAGGGGGATATTTCAGTGAATTAAATGTAAGCACAGTCATGAACCACCAAGAAAGTGTTTCTGGACAGATGATGTCTTCATCAGAAGAGTTTCACATGCAAATGGTTAAAGAGAGAAATTTTAACAGGAAAGTAGCTCTGTGTGAGAAAAAATAAAGATTTTGAGTGCTGTGTAATCTTGTGTAAGGCTATAAACTTCCTTAGCTGTTATTAAACAAGTGTTTGGGGAATTTCTTGGGAAACCCAGGCCGGGCTGGGGGGAGCTGTGATTCCTCGGGAGGAGGGAAGAGCCTGGAGCTGTGAATCAGCAACATTGGGTGTGAGCAGTGCCCTGCTCCTGCTCGGGCTCTGGCACTCAGTTCTGTGCATTTTTGCCCCTCTGTCCCCCAGATCAGCCCCCTGCGGCCGCAGAGACCCAAGAGCCAGGTGCTGAACGTGATGTCCAGCGAGCGGCGGTTCTCCGTGTCGCCAGCCCCGCCCAGCGCGCAGCTCACGCCGCCCCCCATCACCCCCCGGACCAAACTGGCCTTCAGCGTCCAGCCCAGTGAGTGTTCCTGTGGGAGAAATTCCCTTCTCCTGGGGGGATGTGTTTCCTGAGCATTTCTTCGCACCTCGGTTTGGGTTGAGTCGCTCCTCTTGCCATCACCAGGGTATTTCTCGCACCTCTTGACCTCTTCCCTTTGCCAGCAAAAGTTATTGCACTATTTTACAAAAGCGAGCAAAATTGTTGCATTGAAACCGTCTCTTTTCAAGTAATCATTAACAATTAATTAGGTGTAGAGTAACAGTCAAAAATTCATGTTGTATTTGATCCTGTATTGAGTGTTTTGGAGCATAAAGGCTTAAAAAGCAATATTTTTTTTGTAATTGTGCATTAAAAAAACTTGCCTTTGATATGTTGTGAGTACAAGCCAGAAGGGAAAGTAAAGGTCAGTCTTTTTGAAGTATTTTTTTGTTTGACATTGACATCTATCACTCTGTTTTTCTGTAAAATATCATCTGTTTGCCTTCAAACTCTATTGCAAAACAGGGTGTGATTCAACACCTATTTCTTTCCCAGTGCTCTTTCCCAAAACCTGTTATTCAGAGTTGGCAGCTGCAAAGAGTTGACAAAAAAGAAAAAAAAGATCTTTTTGATGCATGTACCCAAATCCTAGTGCAGTGATCAGGAGTTCAGTGTTAGTAAGGAGGAGAACAGATGATCAGTCTTCAGAAAAAATTCTTGTTCCATCAAGGTCACTTTTATTTATTGGTTTTGGTACTTTAAAACTTTTTCCCTTGAATAGTCAGACAACCAAAGCAAATACTTTGATTACAATGAACTTGTAGCTCTCACCTTTTTTTACAATTTTATAGCCAAAAACTGTCAGTATGCTAAAAACTGGGAATAGAGAGAAGTAAAGGATATGTACTCCTGTAAAAGATTTTCAAATTGGATTGTTTGTTCATATGTATGTTTTATTAACTCTTAATTTGATTTCTCTTTTTAAAAAATGTCTGAAGCTACCTGGTATTTTTGAGAACATTCTTGTGCTGGAGATTGGTGGGTGTAATGTAAAATAGGCTCAGCTTATTGCACTGGTCCATAATCATTTGAGGAATTACAGTGATAATTTTTTTAGGAATTCCAGGGATAAAGAAGTTCCTTCAGAGCACAAATTGGCTAAAAGCAGTTAATGGGTTGCTAAGCAATCCTGGCTGCTTGTTAGCTGGCAGTTTAGGAGAATGGAGTGTAAAATGTGATCATTAGGGTAAGATGGAAAAGAGTCCCTTAACTGATCTCTTGCCAGCTCCAAGATCTTCCCAGTGGCACATGTCCAGCAAGGACTAAATATTCAGGGCACACTCGTGTGATGAACCACCTTGAATATTGAATATCACTGAATAATGACAGCACACCAGAAATGTTGGGTCATTATTTGTACGGTGACCACGTTAGGGAGTGCAGTTCAGCTGAACCGGGCAGGAGGAAATTCATAGATCTGCAGCAAATAGATTTTCTTGGGACGACACTGAAAACTCCTGAAGCCTGAGTTCAATACCTGTTTCTGCTGCAGGGTAGATATTCCCTGCATTTCAGTGAGCTCTGGGAAAGATCAGAAACTTGGGCAAATCATTGTTTTTCTTTATAGAATCTTGTTCCACCAAACAATCACTAGAAAATCACAAACACGTTGGCAGTGTATTTTATGAGCTCTTCCTGTGCCTCCACACCTTATTTCCTCTTCAGCTCTGCTGAAAACATTCCTCTCCTGCCTTTCCTTGCAACTTCCAAAGATTTGTTACAAGAAACAAAATACTTGGGTTATTCCTAAAAAAAATTGGTCTCACCATCCTCTTGGGAGCACCTTGGCTTAGATGAAGTTAAAGTTTTATCGTGGTTAAAGTTACATCATGTTAGTTGAAAGAATATCATGTAAAATGCAAAGCTGAAGTGTTCAGGGTGGTTAAATTCACTTTATTTTTGGCAATTTGTGTGTTACCTTGCTCACTTTCCGTTTCCCAAGGAATGTCTAAAAAGAGGCCTAGAAACATGACTTGTTTCTAGTAAATATGGAAAGAAGGTTTCTGTTTCTGAAGCAAGATTCAAGGGTTTGCTAAAATTCTAACTGACCACTTGGAAGAAAATGCCATTTCCCACTATTATCCTAAACTGCATGGAAAAACCAACCAAACAAATCCATATATTTATATTTAGATAAGATACAGATGTACAGATGTGTAGTTGTGGGTGAGATGTGCAGGACCTGTGCCAAGGAGTTGTTTTGTGCCATTGAAGTTCCCCAATCCCTGAGCTCTTTAGAAGTGCAGAATGGATGGGGAATTATCCAGAATGAAGGGGGAAGCTCATTCCCAGCATCGATATTTAGTTACACATGCACAGTGTGGCTTTCCAGCTGCAGTTTCATGCCCTGAGCTGGGCAGGAGGAGATTCTCATGGAGATCCTGAAAGGAAGGTCTGGGGAATGGAGAAATCCTCTGTGTAGAAAAGGAAGGGTGAAAAGCAGGAGCAATGGAAAAAGCAATGAGAAATGCAGGTCCTGGTGGACAAACAACATTTTGCAGCCTAATGGAGAAGAAGCCACTGAAAATGTGAAGTCCCAGGATGGAAAATAACCTTTTATCTGTGTAGTCAAGAGTTCAGGCAGAAGGATGAGGAGTAAAATTAGAGTTTTCAGTGACAAATCAATATTGCCACCTTCGAGTTAAATCGTGGTAGTAAGAGGCCCTTTTAGAGAACAATAAAATCACTTTTAATAAAATATTGATATGAACTTTGCAATAGAAACATCTGCATAAACAAGTCCCTCCGCTTGTTTCACAAATCACTGCAGTAAAATAAAATAGAAATCACCTTTTTTTTTTCCGAAATAAAATTCCGTCATTTATAAAAAATCATTTCAGTTTCTTATCTCGTAGAGATCACAGTGGGTTTTATTAAAATGACTGAATTGAAATGACTGTATTAGAATGACTGAATTACCCTGAAATACACCGTGGGTGGATTTCTCCCCAAAAACCTATGTATCACTCAGGCCTCAATAAACTTTATTGTCCCTCAGGCTATTTGCCTCTCCAGCACATACCTGGGAGGATTTATCTGCTAAGAAAAGGGAATTTTCTAGCCAGCAAACAGGAATAATAAATGTTGGGTACTTTCTCGTGCGTGATTTTATTTACTCAACAACTAATGGCTGCTCATTTGTTATAGTTACCTGGAGCCTGAAAGTTTTGGAGAGAAATGTACTTAATTCTAGGCTTTCATTTGTGCATTTTATTAACGGGGAGCTTTTATTTTACTGGGAGAAAGTCAATAAAACTTAGCTAGATTATATTTTCTTCGTGCACTTAGCAAAACTTTTATTGTGTTTTAATGTACAAGGTGAGCTTCAAGATGGAAAAATGGTATTTTCTAAGCTACGAATATTTTGGCGGGAAAACTGAAGCAAAAATTATTTTTTATTAAAAATGAGGGGTTGTTCAAGTATTTTGAGGGCATTTTAAGATGAGGCCAGTGTGAGTCCACAGCCAGGGTGGATGGGGCTGGAGCAGCCTGGGGTAGTGGAAGGTGTCCCTGCCCATGGGCTGGCTGACCCAGCTCAAAGCATTCTGGAATTGCAGCATTCAGGGGCTGAAAGGGTTAACCCTGCCTTGTGGTTTTTTTTGCAGATCTGGAGCTGAATGGGATGTCCAGCTCCGACATCCCCGACGTGCCCCCTCCTCTGCCCCTCAAGGGGAGCACGGCCGATTACGGGAACCTCATGGAGAGCCAGGACTTGATCAGCCCCACCACGTCCCCCCCTGCCCACCCGCGGGTGAGTCCCAGGAGCGATCCTCTCTGCCATTCTTTGTCCCCTGAGCCCTCCCACGGGGTGGGATCCTGCTCTGCATCCCTCAGCTGATCCCAGGGTTCTGCAGGACCCACCTGAAGGAAAGCTCATTCTGGTGAATTCGAAGCCGAATGTTGTCAGGTTTGTTGGGAAGGGAGCTTTAACCAACAGGATGTGCTCGGAGCAGCAAATTGGATTTAAGAGCACTTCAGCCCTGTGTCAGGAAAGGAAATAAAACATGGAGCTGCCATCTTCCCTTCCTGGAGCTGTGCTCTGCCAGCATTCAATCACCACTCGTTTCCTTGAGGCACACACTCCTTTCCCCTTTGAGGGAAGGAGCTCAGAAACTCTTCATCATCAACAGGCTTTACAGCTTGCTGAGGAAAATTCGCTTTTTCAGCTTTGTCTCCTGTAGCTGGAAGCTTTTAAAAATAATGGGGTTCTTTTTGTTAAAGCAGCACTTTTGAGAAATGCCTTTTATTTTCTTTGCAGGCAAAGAAAATCCTTTCAAGGGGTGTGGTGGGCTGACCCTGTTTGGTGCCCACCAAAGAGTCTCCATCACTGCCCTTCTCAGCTGGGCAGGGGAGAGAAAATACAATGAAAATATAATAAAGGGTTGAGATAAGGACAGGGAGACATCACTCGCCCCTTCCCCTCCAAACAGGCTTGACTTTGGGAAATTAATTGAATTTATTACCAATCAAATCAGAGAAGGGCGGTGAGACCCCACGAGGTCACAAGTTTTCTTTGACTTTGGAACGTCAAATTTCGACCGAGCTGTTTTGTGGAAACTTCCCAGTGGAACTGATCCCGTTTTGTTTGCAGAGGTGCCTTCCAGGATCCCTCTGACCTTCATCATTCCAGTGAAATTCTGTTGTGTCATTTGCTTTTCAGCAAATTTCATGGCGAGAGAAAGCATTTCTAATCTCAGCAGAGGAGGAGTCAGGCAGGAATTCGGTTTGACTCTGGGAATAGTTGTGTTTGACACAGACTATCCCAATGCACAGCTCCAGCTTTTCCAGGATTGAAATTGTGTCTTTGTTGTTGCAGGAATTGAGTATTTTCAGGCTGAATGGGGAAAAAAAACCCCAGGTATAGAAGTACCTTCAGTGAATAGAGATATCCCAAATACCGTGTTTTACTCTTTATTTGCGTACACTGAAAAATTCTTTATTCCCATCCTCTCTCCTGTAGTTGTTCCCTATGGCTGGATCATTTTAGTCAATATTTTCACTTTTCTTCTCATTTCCATCAACATTTACTGCACTTCTAACCTTATAACCCATTTCCCCAGCTTCTGTCTCAGGGGCCAGCTCTCATTTTTCCTGAATACAGACCTCTAAGTGGAAAATTACAGAATGTACACCAGGGCTGCCAGGAGGTTTGTCTAAGGAATCCATCTTCAGGAAGAAAGCTGAGAAATTCAAATTAGGATCCACATTTCTTCAACTCCTTCCTGCCTAAGCTCCAGACTAGTAAATTCATTTTATATGATGTGCTATAAGGTTTAGGCCGTGGTAGTAGCTCAGGATTTCTAAGGTGAGTTCAATATTTAGCTAAAAAGTGTTAAGCAATGAGAAGAAACAAAATCCTGGTAGCCAGGGGTGGTTTTTCTTGCCCTGTGAGGCTTTTGAAGGAATTTCCACTCTGGGGATAGATGTTTTTAGTTAGTGTACAACTCCCAGGTGCCACGTGGTGATTTTTGGAGATCTCTCAGGTCCCAGCCCAGCCTGGCTGCTGCCGAGGCTGTGACCTTGTGCCGCTCCTGTACCTGCCACGAGCAGCGTTTCCACATCATTAAATGGGAGTTCATAAAAATAGTTCCAATGTGCTCCTGTGGTTTTTTGCAAAGTTTTATTCAGCTCTTAATATTTTTGCTCTTTACAGTCTTGATTGCTCAGACTCCTTTCATTTTTTTTCTGTAGGAATACAGACCCCATTTTTTACCATGCAGGATTTAATAGCTAAGAAATTCAGTCAGATATGGGCTACATCTCCTTAGCTAAAATTTTCTTCAGCATCTGTATTTTTATAAGCTTTCCAAGATGATGGAATGCAGTTTCAAAGTGTGGCAGAAGGATCTGGAGCAGATCTGTCCCAGAGCAGATCTGCAGGGCCAGGAGTGGAACTCGATGGTCCTTCCCCTCAGCAGATTCTGGGATTCTATATTAGGTTTGGAATCGATTTTGGAAAAGGTTTCTAATCTTACAACAATCACTCCTTGCCTTTATTTCATCATGCTGGGAGGAAGGAAGCTTTTAAAGAACATCAAGAAAATGAGCAGTGCTGGACATGAAAGATCAGATGGGTAAATTCTCATTGCTGCCGTGATTAAATCCCACTCCATAGTTTTAATGACTTATGTTTCATGGGTCAAATAGCTCCATAATTCATAACTGGATAATTCCCTGCCTGGTAAACTGATCATCTTTTAAATTACACTGCCTTTGTATCAGTGAAGAAAAATCAGTAAAACCTATTAGAGATAAGATTATCTGAGTAGCTTTTAAACTGGAAATATCTCCTCGTGTGAGGGATGATTGCGTTTTTCACTCTGGTTGTCTTGCAGTGGGTTATGAAAGCCAGGAAAAGTGCTGTAGTGAAGTGAAAAGCAGGCAGCCAGAAAGGGATCAGCTGCTCCCAGTCAAACTGCAGGCAATAATGTCATTTATGAGACAGCAATCTCCGAAATTCAGAGTTCACTGGTACCTTGCTCTACCTGAAGTCTTTAATCCAGGTGATCACCTCATTATCATTTCCTGCTTGTCCCTTACTCGTTGTTAACTGGGAGACCCTTGTAGATATTTTCTTGCTCTCTGTGATTTGTTCTGCTAAAAATGTCCTTAATAATATATGGGAACATAAAAAAAGAGAAATCTACGACTCCTGCAAGGATTATTATTACATCAAGGGATTCCTTTAGGCACTTATCATTCTTTATGGGTTCATCCTCACCCTTGCATACAAATCAACCTCCTGCTTAGCATTCAGAGCAGGGAGGGAGCTCAAAGAAAATAGACAAAGGAGCACTTGGGTTGATAATATTGGCTATAACACTTGCTAAGCATGGGATAATGGCTGGGAGGGGAACATCTCCATCAATCCAGCACAGGTGAAACGTGGCAATGGCTGAAGCCTGCGAGGAGCAGAGCAGCCTTGGGTTGACTCTGTGCTGTGGGGATTATCCTGGCTGCTTCTTGGGATACAGCAGATAATATATTCAGATACAGCACACAGAAGGCAGAACCCAGGGGGATTTTTCATGTGTTGCAATGCAGGTGCTGCAATGCTGGAAATTCTCTCTTGTATCAGCTGCAGTGAGCAAAAAATGACCTTAAAGGCTTCAGCAGATGTGTTGTCCTCGTGTGGACAGGGCCAAAGAGGCTGGAAATGCACCTGGAGCTGTGCAGGAACAGGGAATTGGGGAGCCTAACTTCAGGGGCTGTTGTCTCTGTGACAGGGACAGGGCCCAGGGAATGGCTGGAGCTGTGTCGGGGCAGGGTCAGGTTGGATATTAGGGAAGGTTCTTCCCCCAGAGGTGCTGGGCACTGCCCAGGCTCCCCAGGGAATGGGCACAGCCCCAAGGCTGCCACAGCTCCAGGAGCGTTTGGACAATGTTCCCGGAAGAAAAAAAAATTCAAATATGGGGTTTATTTGCCATCTGATCATTATTTTTGCCTGTTGGAGATGGGAAACTTTGCAAGGCCTTTGCCTTCCTCCAGTGCCAGTCCCTCACTCTTGGGTGGGTTAAGCTGTTGCTGAGCAAAGAGTTTCTAAAATATTCACATTTACTTTTTAATAGCTCCCCAAATCAATGACTTGCCACTGCTTATTACAGGATTTTGACTGAAATCTTTGTACTTCTGCTGTCTGCCCCTCCTTCAGCTTAAAGCCATTCCCTGTGTCCTGTCCCTCCATCCCTTGTCCCCAGTCCCTCTCCAGCTCTCCTGGAGCCCTTTAGGCTCTCCCTGGAGCCTTCTCCTCTCCGGGTGAGCACCCCCAGCTCTCCCAGCCTGTCCCAGAACAGAGGAGCCCTCTGATCTGATCTGATCTGATCTGATCTGATCTCATCTCATCTCATCTCATCTCATCTCATCTCAGATACTGATTCGGTGCAATTCCACGGTGCCCATTTTGAGGCATTTCTCCCACATGGCCTGAGGAGGGGCTGAGGGCTGGGAACACACCAAGCTCTGCAAGAGAACCCTTCAGATTGGGAATACACCAAGCTCTGCAGGAGATCCCTTCAGATTGGGAACACACCAAGCTCTGCAGAAGATCCCTTCAGATTGGGAACACACCAAGCTCTGCAGAAGATCCCTTCAGATTGGGAACACACCAAGCTCTGCAGAAGATCCCTTCAGATTGGGAACACACCAAGCTCTGCAGAAGATCCCTTCAGATTGGGAACACACCAAGCTCTGCAGGAGAACCCTTCAGATTGGGAACACACCAGGTTCTGCAGAAGATCCCTTCAGATTGGGAACACACCAAGCTCTGCAGGAGAACCCTTCAGATTGGGAACACACCAGGTTCTTCAGAAGATCCCTTCAGATTGGGAACACACCAGGTTCTGCAGGAGAACCCTTCAGATTGGGAACACACCAGGTTCTGCAGGAGAACCCTTCAGATTGGGAACACACCAAGCTCTGCAGAAGAACCCTCCAGATCCCTTTCCCTGACCCAGTGCTCTCCAGCAAGGGCAGCTGATGGCTGTGCCGCAGTCAGATGAGGCTCTAACAGATGATGTACGAAGCAGGGTCTAAAGAGTCATTTCACATCAGTTACCTGCTGGATTTTCCGCAGCACTCTGCGCCCTGGGTCAAAGAGCCAATTAGCTTAAACTGTCTGTAATTTGGTTGCCATTAGTGCGGTGGGGCTGCTCTCCCTGCTGCTCTTTCAGAACGGGAGCGTTATCCTGCCCGAGCCTCACACCACAGTGTTATTTTTCAGTGCAGATATTAAACAAGCGAGGTGGTGTCACACATCTCAGCTCCGTGCTGAAGGAACAGCTCAGAGCTGTGTCTGAGAGCGTTTTCCCAGTCCTGGGTAGCTGATGGTCTATTTACATCCCATTTCTCCTGCTTCTGACCTAATTAGATCCCTTCATCCTTCCAACTGAAGTACTTCTCACTGGATCTCCAGAGCTTGTCGTATCAATGACCACTGAATTTCAAAGAAAAAGAATTCCTTGCACAGGAAGAAATCTCATGCAGTGCCACAAGGACCATTTTGGAGAATCAAATTCTGTTTGATTTTTTTGGTAGTTGTTTTTTTTAAACAGTATTCTCTGAATGAAAAACAACTCGTCTCTCATTCTGCTATTTCAGAGTAGGAAAAAATTGCATTTTTCTCATCTTCTGTAATTGATTTTTACTACATCCCGAACACGCTCGGTGTAGTGCAGTTTATATCTCTCTGTAAGAGAACGCAGACAAATGTTTTTAAACTTGATTCTTTTCTGTATCAGGGAAAGAAAAAAAAAACCCAGCAAACAAATGGGAGCAATTTCATGTCTGAAGCAGAAGGAACAGATTGTTTCTGTGTTGCAGATGTGCCTTTTACATAAGGTTGCTGCTTCCCCTGAGGTACCCGTGAGTCAAGGATTCTGCCCAAAATAGGTTGGGATGTGAAGCAGCAGCCTCTGTCAGTTCGTCAGGAAGGAAGGGGATTTGTCAGGTTCACAATTAACCACCGAGATCGAAACATGAACTTGGCGAGGCGGGTCTTAATTAAATACAAAATCAAGGCAAACTCTATTTTTATTGCGGAGTTTCTAAGGGGAAGCGCAGCAGAAATGAACTTTTCAGCCTGATAATGATTTTTGTGCGCGTGGTGTTAAAGGGAGGGAGGAAGTGTGGCTGAATTTCTTCTGTCCTGGGATAAAAGGACGGCTGGATCAGGCCTGGGAGCGATGGTTTGGAGTTACACTAGCTCCATAATGCAATGTTTTGTCTTGCTAAACTCCCAACAATGTCGCCCCGACCAGCATTACACATCCTACTTAATATATTCATTGGGAGCTTATTATATAAATGAACATGTGCTAAATTTATCCGACTTTCTAATGGAAATTGTAAATTCAATTATAATAATTATCTACCTATCTCTGCTATTTCTTTCTGCCTAATTTGCTTGCAGAATCTGAGCTCGGGTAGGTTTTGAGCTTGTTATTTATAGCATATATATTTAGCTTCTTCTCATTGTATTTGCATTGTCTCTGCTTTTCAGAAGCAAGTTTTCAGGGCTGATTTGATTGTTCTCTGATCAATATGAAGGGGCTCATTTGGTTGAGAAATGCCTTTGATCTAATTGAATTGAGAATTATTGCCAATAGAGTGTTATTTAAATTCAAAATGGATTTGCACAAATGATGCTATCAGCAGAGTTGGGTTGGTTTTTTTTTTCCTGGTGATGAATATGAAGTCAAAGAGAGCAAAGCAGAGAGGAAAGTTTTGTATTTTGTGGTGTGTTTTTGAGGAGTTTATGGAGTTGTGAAGGGAATGTCAGCTCCGTGAGGAGCTGTTGGATGTTCTGCAGACCACCAGCACTTCCCAGAGCCCCTGCCTGGATACAGGACTGCAATTAAGCAGGTTCCACAAGAGTTTGAATCTTGACACTTATTCAGGCACCTTGGTAGGGATCCAGGAGTTGAGATGCCAAGCTGAGAATGAGATTTGCTCAGGTAGAGGAAATCTTTAATGGCTGTAACACTTCAGAGGCAGATCAGTGGTGGCATTTTGGTTTTTTTTTTTTTTAAAACCAAACAAAATCATCAGTTTTGCGTGTAGTAAAATTAAATTCTTATTTTAAATGCTTTTCATATGAATCTGTTGACTTTTCAGACTCAGAGATCATCACGTCCCAGTGGAAGCTGGCAATAGCTAGTGCCCACTTTGGAGCCTGCTCTGGGAAACCGTGGAATCCTTTAGGTGGAGAAAGGCCACTAAAATCATGGAGTCCAACATTCCCCAGCACTGCCAGGGCCACCCCTGCCCCTGTCCCCAGTGCCAGCTGTGGGTGCCACTTCTCCAGGCAGGGCAATGTGGCTTTCCTGCCCTCCCTGGCTGCGGTGCCTTGCTCTTGGGTCAGAGATTCTCATCAGCGGCACATTAAACCAATGCATTTCCAAGGTGCCAGAGAGCATTTGGAAGCCGAGGAGGAAGGTGAGAGCAGGCACAGGGGGAAGTGGTGGTGCTGGAGAGCTTGGGAAGTGGACAGAGCAGAGAGGAGAGACAAGCTCAGGACTCACCTGGTGGGAGTTTGGGGTTCCTGTTCCTTTGCCATGGTCAGAGGGAATGAGGAAAGCTGTAAAACAGATTGGAAAGTGGTTCTGTCCAGGCAGGACACAGGAAAGATATTCCAGCCAAAATCCAGCCTTCCTGGCTCAGCCAGTTTGCATTCTTAGCTTTCTCCTTAGTCCATGCTCAGTAAAACTGTCTGGTGAAAGCTCTGGATTTGTGACTTTGTGCTGCCCTAAAACCTGCTCAGTAGAGGCTGTTTAGTCACCTTAAAGGTTGTTTTTCCTCTGCTCTTACTCATCTCTGAAAACTCCTGTCATGAGACTGCAGGAGCATCAGGAGCTGCTCTGAGGAGAGCAGAGGCTGAGCTGTCCTGGCGTCACCCTGGGCCTCTCTTCTTTTTGGGACAGCATCCTTGGATAGCTTTTAAAAGGACCGGTTGTGTTTCTTGTGCACTTCCATGGGATTTCTCAGTTGTTCAGGTACCAGGATCTCCCTGATCCTGACCGACCAGCAGTGGTTTTGCCCAGCACTGAGGCTCTGCAGATGTTTGGGCTGTTCTCACAGTGCTGACCAAGGAATTTGGGCAGAGTTGGCGCTCGTCAGGCTGTGCCAGTGTGGGACAGGAGCAAAGCAGTGCCCCTGGAAAAGCATCCTTAGGCTTGGAGGAAAACAAAAGGCTCTGCCTGGGGAGTGGGGGGAGAATCCTAGGGAAAAAGGAAGCCAAAGCAGCGTTGATGAGCTGTGACACTGCAGCACAGCCTCTGGGAAACCTGGGCTGCCTGCACAGCCAAAATGCTGGGAAGAGCTCCTGCAAACTGCAGTGTTCTCAGGCTCTGTCTGGAATAGATTTTATCATCTCTGTGTTTCAGCATTATGGAAAAAAAGTCTTGATTTCCATAATGGCTTTTTTAATTTGTCCAATTAGCTGGTGATTCTAACTGGGGGTGCTCTTCGCTTGTGAGATATGTAAAGTGATTTAAAATATGTATATTTGAACATTCTGCATTTCTGTTTGGAATATTTTAATTAAACTGTGTGTGTAATAGTAAATTGCAAGTTACTTATCTCTCTGAATGGTTTTAAATTGTTTATTTTTTGGGTTTGGTTTTTTTCCTTATATTTCTGTTCTAACTGTGCAAAATCCAAAACATAATGGAAAAGCAATGAAGCCATTGCTTCAGCTTGGTTTTTAAGCTCTGAGTGCCTAGAGGCTGAGGGCAATCGATACAGACCAAGAAATCAATACCCTATCATGATATAAAGTGGGGAATTATAAACTTCTCCAGTGCTTTCAAAAGATTTTTCCTGAAATATTGAGCTAATTAATCCTGAACCCTTGAGAGATTTTTTTTTTTCATTGTCAAAAGTAAAAGTTATATTTAAAAGTAATGGCTGAGAGCGTTCGGTGCTCACAGCAAATTCTGCTGAGGGTTTTGTGAGGCAGAGGGCTCCAGCTTTCCCTGCTGCCTCTTGCACTTAGAGCAGAGCAGAAAATGTTCTAAAATTCCTTTCATTCCTAACATGATCTGCCCAAATTGGTTTCTTCCAGCACCTGCCTCCTCCTCTGCCCAGCAAGACTCCGCCGCCGCCGCCTCCCAAGACCACTCGGAAGCAAACGTCTGTTGACTCTGGGATTGTCCAGTGAAGAAGGAAGCAGTTTTTTTCCAAAGATCAAGCTGTAACAATTCATTTCCCCAAGTATTTTATGGTCTGTAATGTTTACCTCATTCAGGTGTGCAGTATCTAACATTTAGTGCAATGACTCTAACTCCGTAAGAAATCCATTTCTAGCCACGTGTTGGACCCAACACTACATCCCCCTCTTTTTGGGGTTATTCCCTCCCAAAACTTGAAAGAAATCTGGATTTCTACTTGAGACTGGGAGCTCCACCAACTGACAGAACCCTCTTCCTAAACCTTCTCCCTGCCTCTGGCTATTGCCAGGCACAGAGCTGAACGTGGAGATTCAAATGAGAGCTGAATATTTTGTACCTAAAGCATTTGGGTTGCTCTGGAGTTTCAAATGAGCAGAGTTTTTGTACCTAATCTCAGTGTATATAGGAATCAATGACAATATTCACATGGAATTCAGGGCAGGAGGGGTTTCCCAGGGGAGGTTTCCCCACCTTCCCTTCAGGAGGTGAAGCTGCTGTAGGATTTCCCTGAATAACAGGGATTTTAGCCCAGGGTTAATAATCAGCCAGCACTGATTTGTGAAATTGGTCTGTGTTACAAATAACCTGATTGCTGATGAGCAGAGGGGCGATTTGGGGCTGTTTTGGCCGCTGTGACCACGGAGACATTGAGTTTAAAATCTCTGGTGACAGGAGGAAAAGTGCCACCCAAACCTCCAGTCCTACCATGAGGCTGCTCAGGGAATTAGTGAGTGAGATCCTCTGGGAAAATGTTTTTGCAGGTGCTGGGGTCCATCAGCGCTGGTTCCTTTTTAAACATCACCTCCTAAGGGCACAGGAGCAGCAATTCCCAAATGCTGGAATCAAGCAGCCAGGGCAGAAGGCCAAGCAGGGATCTCTTGGATATAAGGTGGAAAAGGAAGGTGTGTGGCAGTGGAAGCAAGGCCAGGGGACATGGGAGCAGCACAGAGACGTGCTCAGCTGGAGGGGGAGCTGCCAGAACTGGGGGGGGGACCAAAAAAGAGTTTTTTCAAATATATTCATGGCAAAAGGCAGTGTAAAAATATCGTCAGCCCGTTCCAGGATGGGGATAGGCACCTCAGGAGCAGGGACAGGGACAGGGCAGAGCGCTTCAACACATCCTTTGTCCTCTCCATGGATCACAGAGCAAAGGGGTCCCAGTGCCCTGAGCTGGAGGACATGGGTCAGTGATCAACTCCTAATTAAACCTGAACCTGCAGGTTCTGCAGCCCCAGCTGAATCCCTGCAAACCACGGGGCCTGATGGGATTTATCCAAGAACCCTCCAAGAGCTGCTGATGCCGTCACAAAACCTCTCTTGATGATTTTTGAGCAGCCTTGGGAATCCAGAGAGCTCCCAGCTGACTGGGAGCTGGGGAATGTTGCCCTGATTTTCAAGAGGGGCAAGAAGGAGGACCCTGGAAACCACAGGCCTGGTAAAATCATGGAAAATATTTTGGGAGGTATTGGAAAACACCTGCAGGACAATGCAGCCATCGGTCACAGCCAGCACAGCTCATGAAGGGGAGTGCTGCTTATCCAGCTGATTTCCTTTTCTGATGGAAAGCCAGGAGATGGAATCCTTTTGGACTTCAGCAGAGCTTTTGATGCTGTCTCCCACAAAATCCTCGTGAACAAAATGTCCATCCTGCAAATGGATAAACACATCCTGGGATGGGTGAGACTGGCTCACAGTGCCTGGGGTGACATCAGGCTGGCACTGATCACAATAGAAATAAGATACTAAACTCTCAGAGTGTCCAGAGGAGGCCATGAGGATGGGGAAGGGCCTTGGGGAGAAGCTGTGTGAGGAGCAGCTGAGGGCACGTGGAATGTTCAGCTGGAGGAGACTGAGCTCAGAGCTCCTTGGGTCATCAGCATCCTCCTGAGGGTGCAGGGACAGGGACAGGACTCTGCACTGTCATCAGCAGGGACAGCACCAGGGCAGGGCTGGAGCTGTGCCAGGGCAGGTTTAGGTTGGAATCAGAGGAAGGTTCTTCCCCAGAGGTTCTGGGCACTGCCCAGGCTCCCCAGGGCATGGGCACAGCCCCGAGGCTGCCAGAGCTTCCAGGGATGCCCAGGGTGAGATTTTGGGGTCTGGGCAGGGCCAGGGGCTGCACTGATGACCCTGATGGGTTCCTCCCGAGTCAGGATAACCTGTAATTAATGGGCTCTGTAAAATCATTGATTGCTGATCAGCCATTGCCATTTTCGTTCCGTTGGATCTGCTGGGTGTCCACGAGGGGGAAAACAAAGAAACCCTGGAGCTGCCAACAGCATGAGAGTGTGAGAGAAGGAAGAGAAGGCAAGGAGGAGACTCCTGGTCATTCTGAACCTAAATGTTGAGTACAGAAATGGGAAAAGCTTTTTCCTTTCTTTATTGTGTAATATTTCATGTTGGATTAGGATGAACTGAACGGAATCACTTTGTCCTTGTGCCATCATTCTGTACAGTGTTTGTATATATGATGGTTTTTAGAATGTTTTAATTTTTATGGTGCCTGCTTTTCATGTAATAATGAATTAATGTGCCTGCAAAGAATGCTTTACGTATTCTTAATTTCCTAATTGCTGAAAGTGTAAAAAAAGAAACAAAAAGCATTTTTTTTCCAGATATTAAGCTCTGAAAAATATCGGACTGATGGGATGGGGTTTTGGGAGGGAGGGAGGAAGGAAACTAACTTTATACTCTAGTGCTTTTTTATTGTCATCACACTTCTGTTTTTTTTTTATTATCTACAATCTTTTTACTCTTACGGTAGATTGTTTTTAAATATACCACTGACTCAAAAAACAATAAACTGTTATTTTAAAAGCTCGTCTAAGAAAATGAATACATTCCCTGGGTATTTTTGATCCTCACTGCAGAATTTTGGGAACTACTCTACTCTATAGAGGACAACATGTACACTTTTCTTTTTCGGAACAATTTTGGGGGGAAAGCTGAGATTTTTTCCTGTATGCTTGGCACTGCAGGTTGGAGCTAAAACACATCAGCACTAAGAGCATCCATCCCTGTGTGTTGTCCATGCCCACGATGATGGCTTGGGTAGCTCTAAGTTATCTGTTGCTGAATGCTTCAGACAACAGAGGAGTTTTATGGAATATTTTCCACCTCAGGTACCTGCGACGCGATGCAAGTTCCAAGCAGAAGTGACTTTCCGCAGCAGTGAAACAACACTGTGTTACAGAGGCAGAAAAATTGCCCTTCTCATGAAAAGTGGCTCCAGTGGTCAATTACATATTCTCGTATTTTTGCCTCAAACCATGGTGTCACTTTGGATCAAACAAACACACTTTTCCTTGCCATAAAATCGGCTCCCGGAGTGGCTCAGGATTTACTGTTGGATCTCATCCTGCAATTCCCTCTTTGTTTTGTTAATATAATCTCTGCTCGAGAGGAGCAGGCAGGGAAGGATTCTTGGCTGCAGTCAATCAGATATCCGTAGTCAATCAATAATGTATTACAGCTTTAATTCTATAAGTCTTTTATTTAATTGAGAATTGCTTTAGAGGCTGCTCCTGCTGCTGCCAGGGAGATGTGCTGGGATTCTGGTGAGTTTTCCTCTTTTCTGTTCCATTTGCTTCCTAAAGGATGGGAAGAGCTTTCCCATCGACCTTTCCGTGGATGCCTGTAAATTGTATTTCTGATAATGTGTTTGTTTTCACACGTCCTTAGCAAATTCCTGTGCTCATGCAAGTGTTATAATTTGGCCCTGTGAGACTCCTCAAACAAGAGCTGCGCTTTCCAGTCGCTCTCACAGTACAAACTCCAAATCTCATCTCTGTGTGTGTTTTACAAATATGCAGGCTGAGCCTGGGAATTGAAAATCAGCCTCTCAGAGCCGCTCTCAGACCCAAATTGTCACTGTTTTTACAATCTAACGGCTCCTAGGCTAGGGCTCGTGCAGAATTCCCAATGCCACGGGAATTCTTTGTCCCGTTGTTTGTGACACAGCTGAGCTAATGCAGAAGAGCTCCTTATGAAATACAGAAGAATCTTATTTGATTTTAGGCAGTGCTGGGTCTCCTGTAGCTCTCACCTGCCCCATTTCTGTGGGAATTCATCCCTAAATGGCTTCCCTGGGTCTTTTGCTTTGCCCACCCTGGTTTGTTTATCGCCCCTTTATCCTCCTGGTGCCTCCACGCCCAGCGGTCCCTGCTCAGCCTTCACTCAAATCCCTATTTCTGCCTCCAGATGTGACCTGTCCATCTCTGCCCCAGCAGACCTTGTCCAGGGAATCAGCAGCATCCCCAGGGGCCAGGATTTCACCTTTTGGGACAAGTCAGGGATGATCCTCCCTTTGCTCGGACCTGAGAGCAGCACAATTTCCCTGCAGGAAGCAATTCAGAGGTGTGGAGTTCCTCCAAAGTGGGAAAACCCTGAATTTCAATGGCCACTGACTGTCACCTCTTGAAAAGCAGTTTGAATTCGCTTAGTGAAAGTCAACTCGCAGTGCCAGGATAAAAAGAAGCCCTTAATTCCCTTTCTCTGAGTCTCAGTGTGGGGCTGAGGGTGGATCCTACAGGTGCACAGATCTGTTCCCGACAGTCCTACACAAAACCACCCAAGATTTGTTGGGCAGGGGTTGTTTGCTTTTTAATCCCATTTATTTTCACTGGGAAGCTCAACACAAAGGTCAGCTCCTAAGCTGGTTTCTGTAATTGACATTTATGATTACTGAGATGTCTCCCCTGATGCCACAAATTCTGAGGGTAAAAATGTTTTTAAATTCAGTTTTGTCTTAACACAGGCATTTTTCTTTACCTTGGCTGTACTCCTGTGTGACTTTACAGAGGAAAAGGATAAAAAGTTTGCAGTGTAAATGTATATAATGTATGAATAAGAGATTCACGTGAGTGCACATACATCTGTATGTATATACACATTTTTAATGTACCATTATCTCACTGCCCTGACTGGTTGAGGTCAATTATGTTAAACATTTTCCCTGTCAATTCTTGTGGCCTTTTTGGGGCCCATCCTGACCCCATTTTGGTGCCAGGAGTTTGCAGTGGTGTGAGGCCAGGCTGTGGCATCCCTGCACGAAGCAGGTGAGGCATTTTCCAGTTTGCATCCTCACCTTTTCCTGTGACAAACCCGTAAATTGGAGCATGAGTGGAAATTCCCCCGTGGAAAACAGCCTGAGCACTCGAGTGAGCACTGGAATTCAGGGTTTTCCTGTACCCTTGGTTTTTAGCAGTTATGGGAACTCTGAGGTCCAGCTGCGCTGACATTTCAATCTCCTCTCGTTCTCCTTTTGTACTTTCCATGGCTCTAAACTGAATTTTCAGGCTTGCAATTGCCATTTTCTTGGGGATGCGGAACGTGTGTCTCAGTACAAATACTTGGTTATTGTATGGGGTCTCTCCAGCTGTTCTCCAGTGAGGCTATTTATAGGATTTTTAATTTCCCTTGGGTTTTTTTTCATATGTATTCTGCAGACATGAATAATTACTGTAAATTGTGTTTCTCTCTTGAATGACAGACTTTTATTTTTCATTTCCAGTGTGTGTGGCATTGTATTCAAGCACTTCAGTGGGAAGTGGCTGCATTAAAGAACTCATTTCGCAGCTAAGGAAGGTGGCTGTGGCCTGGAGGGTTGGGGACATCCCTGAGCCCTTGGGATGGGGTTAAGATCCAAATATTGAGAGATTCCTCCGCCCAGATTAGGGTGCGATGCAGACCATGTGCTGGAGTCAGTAGTTCTGATTTTATTTAACAGTAAATGTGAGGTAGAAAAAAGAAATGAGAGATTAAAGAGAAGATCTTTGTCATCAGCGTTTGAGGGAGTCCTTGCAAGGAGAAAGCAGAAGCAAACCCAAGTGTGACACTGGTTCCTGTCAGTAAGGCATTTTTGGTGTATTTTGCTGTTGTTGGCTGCTCTTCCCAGTTCTCTTTCATCTCCTTTGCCTGTGCTTACACTTCCTCAGCGCTGCAATCCCAATTTCAGATTAATTTTCTCTCTCCACCATTCCCACGAGCGATGACAGATCACTGCACCGACAGCAGAAAACTCAGAAAATGAACTGCAGAGCCTTCCTGGGCTACAGAAAGAATTCCTTCTCAGGACACCGAGCGAGCAGTGGGAACGCAGAGCGAGCCAGGCACCGTTCCAGAGCAGCGACACATCCCGCGTGGGATCAGCGACTCGTGCAGACGCGGAACACTTGGAGAGGTAAAACAATCCCAGCAGCTCCACGAGGCAAAACATTTCTGAGCTTAGCATGAATTATGCAGCTTAAACCACTTATTAACATCCAATTTAACAGGATGAACATTGGTTTGGGAAGTGTGTTCTTGTAGCGAGAGGAGAAGGCATTGCAGAGGGCAGGAAGTTCAGCTGAGCTGTAATTATTGTTTCTCTGGAAATTAGATGTGTTTGCCTGCGTTTAATTGCATGAGCTCAGAATTCTCATGAAGAAAAATCCAAAGAAATCAATGATAAATTAAAAAATTTTAAAAGCAAAATGCCTCCTTTCAAAAGATGAGGCACTTACTTCCTGCTGCTGTTACAGGAAGCCTGTCCTGAGATATTTTTTACATTTTATTGAGATCTGGTTGTCGATAATATTCAGTTTACTGGCTGTAAACTACATTCCATGAGTTTATTACTGTATACAGTTGGCAAATTTATTTGTTGTTGCTTTTTTCCAAGTAGCCCATTATTGTTGAGTTGCTCCTCAGAGGGAAATAATAGAAAAAACCAGAAATATGGGATTTTTTTTTAAAGTTTCTGTCTTTCCTGACTTTGTGCTCCCTGTGGAGGTGGGCAGAGGTCTGTGGGAGGTTGCTTTTGCTTTGGTGTTGGGTTATCCTTCCGTGTGGAATGTTGGATTGGGGAACACGAGTGCATCCCCAGACACAAAAACCCTCGGGAAGAGACAGAGACTTTCTGAACCTCCCATGGGATACACCCCGAGAGAAATCAGTGTTGCTCTGGTCTTGGCTGCTCTGTGGCAATGGAGAAATTGCCATGGCCGAATTTCAATGGCAAAAAAGAGAGTTTAGAAAAGTTCATTCTTTTCTCTGCTGTGGAGTTTTCTGGAACGTGGTGTTCGTGCAAGGTCAGGAGCAGAAATCCTGTCTTGGGTTGGGCTTGATCTCTTTCAGAGCTGGCAAATGTGAAATTGTGGTTTGATCGATGGCGGGAACAGGGCTGGAGCTGCTGTTCCATGGGAGAGCTGGGAATGTTCACCTGGAGAGGAGAAGGCTCCAGGGAGAGCTCAGAGCTCCTGGCAGGGCCTGAAGGGCTCCAGGAGAGCTGGAGAGGGACTGGGGACAAGGGATGGAGGGACAGGACACAGGGAATGGCTTTAGACTGAAAGTGGGGAGATTTAGCTGGGATATTGGGAAGGAATTGTTCCCTGGGAGGGTGGGGAGGGCTGGGATGGAATTCCCAGGGCAGGGGTGGCACTGGATGGGATTTAAGGTCCCTCCCGCCCCAAAGCTCTCCACCATGCTCTGTTTGGGATTCCGAGGGCTGAGCTGTCTGTGCCTGGCCAGGGACACTCTCCCGATGGAGGTGTAGGGCTGGAGGAAACTTTTTCCTGTCAAAAACTCTGTGCAGTTGTGGTTCAGGGGGAAACTCAACCCACATGGAAGGGATTTTGTGATCCAGCCAGGAATTTGTGTGGGTCTCAAATGATTCCTGTGCTCGATCCTGCTGGCAATCATAAATCAGTGAGCCCATTACAGCTGATTTTCACTCCAAGAAAAATGAGAGGGAGGGGAGCCAAGTGCTGCCCTGTTTTCCCAGACAATTCACCTGTAGCCCAGCTGGGAAATGAGTGGTGCTTGCATTTCTCTTCTCCCTTAAAACAGAAGGATGGAGCAGGGGAGGGACCTCCAGGCAAGAGCAGAAAAGAGTGGAAGGCAAGAGTGGAAAAACAGAGTGGAAAAACAGAGTGGAGCACATGTTCCTGTGGTGTTTGCTGAGGGGTCAGGGGGGTTTGGCATCCCGGGGCTGGGGAGGGTGGGCACAGGGGGACTGGGAGGGAAAAGCTGCCAGTTAGGGTGGCAAAAACAGGTGAAAAATGCATTCCTGTTTCCTAACCTCTGCATTCTGAAATGTTAATGTGTTTGAGGTCAACATTTTCTATATAATATTCCCCTAAAAAATGGTGGTTTAATTTCTTCTTTCTGCTCAGTCTCCAATCTCAAAGGTAAATGGGAGCTGAGCTTTTAAAGGTGCCTTAAAATTGGTATTGGCAGCTGAGTCTTGCATTGTACACTCAAGGTTACGTTAGTTGCTGGCTTTGGTGGTTTTTTGCTTTATCTAAACCAGCCCAAAAAAAAAAAGCAACTGAGATATTTGGAGTTTGATCGTGGCAGAGCTGTGCACAGCTTCTCTATTGCCAGAAACATCTGAGGCTATATAAATAGTGCCATTTCAGTCCTCTGGGAAACACATCAGTGATCTTACAGCTTCATCCTTCTCCGTCTTACATCATCCTCTTCTGGGGCTTACATAACCCTGCTCCTCAAACCTCCCTGAAATGGGCTGGCTGCAGCAAAATTCCCCGGGATTTTGGGGTATTGGGAGGAGCTTGGCCTCCTGAATCAATTATTTTAGCATTTCTGCAGGTTTGGTTTGGGTTTGTTTAAAAACCCTCTCGGGGTTTTTAAACCTTTGTTTTGTCCCAAATGGGAAGGATTTAGAAAAAGGGCCACAGATAAAGCTGTGGGACATTCAGCCCTTTGAAAAGCAGGTTCTCTCCCTGATTCATCCCATGCACCCCCAAAACTCCCAGATTTGGGCAGGAGGGAAGGAGAACATCCCATCCCTGACCCGAGGACTGAATTCCCGGGTGGATAATTGACGATGGCACCTCCATTCTCCATAGCTTCACATCCTGCTCCCTGCTCTCCATAGGATCTCTGCTCCCATGGCTTTCCAGGACTTTTCCTGTCTCTCTGGAGCTGAATCGAGGCTGTGAGTCCCAGCAGCCCCCAAATGTCCCTGCAGAGCTCTCCACCTGCAGCGCTGAGGCCTTGGCAGTGCAGGGACACCCAGGGAGAGAGGATTTCCATGGCTTTTCACCTGAACAGGTTTGATTTTATCCTTTTATCCTCCCAGCTGACCTCACCTCCCAACACATCCTTCTTACCAGGCACTGGTGAGGGAAATAGGACTCAACCATTTAGGGGAAAACTCTGGGGTTTGAATATTTTGGGGTTTGTTTCAAGCATTTGACCATTTTCCTTTCTTTAGGGAGATATTTGCGTGATACAAATATTCTAACATTTGCCGAAAGTGCAGCGCCAACGTTAGGATCCAGCAGATCAATCTTGCCGTTCCTCTTTCAGCCTCAGCCTTGTCAGGCTCCATTATTCTCAATCCACTTTGACAGTTCTGGGTTCAAAAGGCAGCAATTACCTTTGGAAATGACCCTCCTGCTACAGGATCAGCTCCGTTCCTGCTGACTTGGGAAGTTCCCGGCGCCCAGGAGAGGATTTGGAGGGGGAGGCTGCCTCAAAGCGTTGCATAAAGCCATTTTATTGCACTTGGCAGGGGCTGTGGCACGCGGTGGCAGCACTGGGGACACAATTTAATTATTAATCATCTGGTTTCTGTGGGTGTGCCGGTGCCATTTCACTCCTCTTGGAATCTGTAAAGCCTGGAAATATGGAATTTTGTCCCTGCTCTATAACTACAGGCAGTTCTGCTCTGTGCTGGGCAGAAAAACAAGTCCCAGTGGCTGAGGTGACCTCAGAATTTTCTCTTCACCAGTAAAACGTGATCAGGACCTTTGCAAGTATTTTTATTTTCTTCGGTTCCTTTGTTGTTTGGCTTTTTGGTTTTAATATTTATTTTGAAAGAAAAATGTAAATTAAAAACAGGGAAGAGCAGGAAAGGAGCAGAATGGGCTCCTCCAGGGGATGGGTCAGCAATAGATGCTGAAAATTTCCTTTTGGAAGAACCTCCCTGTGCATCCCAAAGGACTTTATAAATCAGTACCTGGATGGGTCCATGGGGTCTGGGTGGGCAACAGAGCCAAAACTTCAGGTGTTTTATAGCAAATTATTGTTTTATAGCAATAACTTCAGCTGGTTTATAACAATAATTAGCTGAGGAGGTCTGGGTTGCAGCAGAAGCCACAAGTTCTCATCATCCCCCGTTTCATTTTTCATTCCTGGCTGGTTTTGCCCTGTGCCTGACCCACTCTGCTGTCACAGCCTCCCCTCCCCTCCCCAAATCTGCCTTGGCTGCATCTTTTCCCTGGCAGGGGAGGATTTGATCGTGGAAATGTCGGGATTTCATCCCTAAGCAGAAAACAGGGAGCGGAACTGCAAAGCAAACGTTGTGACCCAACAACAGAACTGTCCTAGATTCTTACATCTTGTTTGGAAATTTTATGACAGCCTTATTGCCCAGGGGTACAACATAATCACTTCTCAGTTCACTGATACGCTGCCTCTCAGCATCTGTACGAAATGTGTTTTTATCCCCGCTGCTTGTAAGAACACTTCTTAATTCTTCAGATGCACAGGGAGGCAAAAAAACCCCGCTCAAGCATAGAATGGCTGGAATTCTTTTAATTCCGAATGTAAATATGCCTTGAAAACGATTCTTTCCACCCCCTCACCACCCAAATTCTTGATTGTCAATGCTGGGGGTTTGTCTTTCATAAGCATCAGCCCTGGATAACACCTTCGTTGCTGCTTCTGTTGTTGCAGCTGCCAGGAAAACTTTGGAATATCTGAACCACCGTTTGCAAAAGTTTCTGGAATTTTCTGGAATGAAATCAGGTGCTGGAAGGAGCATTTTGAATGCTGCAATATCAGGCTGATGAGGGTTGAGAGAGGAGCTACAGTAGGCTGTAGCTATATAGTCTATCTATATATTCTTATTTACATGTGTAAATATGTGTAAAAAATGTGTAAAATTTATGTGTAAAGCCTCACCTGAATGGAAGGGCTGAAACCAGAGTTTCCATCAGTGGTTATGGAAGGGCAGGCAGATATTTTTTTAAATTTTAAATAGTTTAGGTTTTCTCCTGAAAGGTCCTTCCAGTGGCACATTTTTGGATTGTATCATCTGAATCCAGTGTTTAAATCAGGGGTTAGTGAAGGGCCGATAAATAAAATTTTTATTTAAAAAAATTTAGTCTTTCTCTAAAAGGTACTCTCAGTGGCATAGCCATATAATCTGAAACCAGTGTTTCCATCAATCTTTACTGAAGGGCAGACAGATAAAATCCTTTTATTTTAAGAATTTCAGTCTTTATCCTGAAAGGTACTTCCAATGGCAATGGAAAAGTAATTTCACTGACTATTTTGGGATGGTATCAAACAGCTCAGTGAAATAACTCAATAACTGACTATAAAGGAGATATTTTCACTTTGCCTCCCCCAGAGAATCGCACTCGGATCTTCCAGGGGCACTTTTTGTGCTCAGTTCTCTGAACCCAAAGTGCTTTCAGCTCGATTTGGATGGGATTTTGGCCTCGGTTGAGTTCCCTGCCCTCCGCTGCCGCGCGGAGCTGACGGAGCGTGGAACAGACTCGGCTGACAATCGTTCTGGAGGAGACAAAACTTCCTTGCTCTTTGTGCCGAGATCTCATCTGACATCCCTGGAACGAGGGGACACCCTGGGGTGACGTCCTGGGAAAACCTTTCCTGCCCTGGCTCCTCCTCCTGCCCTTCCCTGATCAATCCCAGCGGTGAAAATGAGCTCTGGGATCCTCTCCTGGCTGTCCCCATGAGCTTCCCAAGTCTGGCATCCCAAAGAGACAATTTTATGTCCCCACATTTCTGTTTTCCTTGGATAAAACAGGGCCTTGGCTCGGCCGCGGCCAGCGCGGGTTTCCTCAGCTGGCAGAGGTTGTGGGGAGTTTGAAAAGGGAACGAGAGGAGGGAAGTGTTCTATTCACGTCGGTAAGTTTTGGGGTTTTGTTGGGTTTTTTTACAAAAATCATGTTGTTGGTTTCGTTTACTAATTTGGGGAGCATCACCAAGTGGGGGTGGAGCTGCTGAAATAGAAGACAAGTGAAATGTTCAATTTGCATCACTAAGTTTTGTGGGGTTTTTTACACCCCCAAAAAAACCCTTTTCATTTATTACAGCTACAGTTTGGGGAGCATCAAATAGAAGATGAGTGAAAAGTTGTATTTCCATCAGTAGTTTCTTTGCGGGTGTTTTTTTCACAAAAATCACATTTTTGTTTTCGTTTATTACAGCTACAACTTGGGGAGCATCAAATAGAAGATGAGTGAAATGTATTTCCATCAATATAAAGAAATGGGAGAGGAGACTGTTGATAACCTCAGCCTTTTTTATTTCCCTGTGATCAGTTGTTCCCTGCCCATGGTTTCCATGTCTGGACTCATCCTGTACCTATCAGATTTCTCATCATTTATCTGAATTTACGATTTTTCAGCTCTGAGAGAGCTGCTACTTTTCATATTCTTGCCTTTCTGCTTTTTCTTTTCAGCATCTTCTTCTTTTTAGAGTGTGCATTGCTCTGTGCTTTCTAGGAAGTGCAGCTCTGTTTCAATTTTGACCCAAATTTCCTGTGCCTTGATTAGTTAACAGTGCCAAAGCACTCTGGAATCTTCAAATTGGCTCAGAAAAAATGGGAAAATCTCTCTCTGTGGCCTTCTCCTACAGGGCAGCATCAAACCTGACAAGGCTCTTTGCTCCTGGAACATGGGGAGCAAATTTAAGGGAAGATCTGAAGCACTTTAAAAAGCCATAAGCAATAAAAATGCCTTTTTCTAGCTGCATGAAAAGAATTCTTTTTATTCCAAGGGTAGTTATTTATTTATTAGGAAGGGTTCAGAGAGGAGTTATTTATCATATGTAATAATTAGTCCTGAGAGCAAGACCACGCTGGTTTAGCTCAATGGTTTAGAAAAATTATCGAGAGCACAATTTTAAAATATTTCCTCAAAAAAAAATAATCCGTACCTGGCGACATCCTGCAGTCCTCCCATCCTAAACATCCCATCCTGAGGGATGAGCTGCATTTTGGAATCACCCAGAGAGTGGCCTTGAGGTTCATTTTGAGCTCTGTTTTCTTCGTTTTGCTCTCCATTTCATCACTTTGCTGTTCTGCCTGGGCTGAATTTCACATTTGTCTGTGTCTCGTGGGCTCTGGCTCTGCTTGCTCCAGGAATTGGAGACCTGTTGGGCACCTGCCTCAGCTCAGAGGCAAAATTTCCCTTAGAACTTAAAATATTTTATTTTTCTGGCAGCTCTGCCCGTGTCACATTTGAAGCTGCACCCCAAAGTGAGTTTCTTACTCAATCCCCCAGTCAGGAGGGACAAAATTTCTTTCTGTAAATACAGTTAAACAGTTGGATACACAATGTTGTTATCAGTGTTTTAAACCCGTAGAAATCCAAGCTTTTCATGCCATTTTTGCTCTCTCAGGCAGAATTTCAGAATCTTTAAGGTTGGAAAAGCCCTCTAGGATTGAGTCCAACCCTTAATGCCACTGAATCAAATCCTGAGGTACTTTTGAACTATTTCAATTTTACTTTCGCTGTTGTTTTCACTGTTTTCACTGTCACAGCTCTGGGAGATGCTGCTCCTGACAGGACCTCCTCTGGCACGGCAAAAATCCCCAATTTGCTAAGTTTTGTCTGAGAAGCAGTGGCTGTGAGAGCTCTGGCAGAGGCAGGGAAAGGGCATTTTAATGATCCCATTTCATCACCTCACTGGTGTCACCTCAAACCCTCTCCCTGAAACTCACGGGAGACATTGCAGGAGCTGCCGTGGGCCCGGAGCGGGCAAATGCATCTGAAAAATCACAGAATAATTAAGGTTGGAAAAGAATTCCAAAATTATTGAGTGCTACCGTTCCCCAGCACTGCCAAGGCCACCACTGTCCCCTGTCCCCAAGTGCCACATCCACAGCGCTGTGGAGCAGAGGTGGTGCCTGCAGCTCATCGCAGAGAGAAAGCAGGAGAATGGGGAAGAAAAAGGAGGAATTGGGACTGTAAGTGTCCCAGGCCAGGCTGGATGGGGCTTGGAGCAGCCTGGGAGAGTGGAAGTGTCCCTGCCCTGAGAGAGGATGAAGTCCCTCTGTGAGTCTGTGGTTCTGTGATTTTCCAACCCATGCCCATTCCGAGTTGTTTCCTACCTTAGAGAAAGATTGGGAGCTATGGGAAAGCATTTTCCAGTTGGGAAAAATGTTAATGGAGAGTTGTAAAGCTTCAGCAGCGGCAGGTGAGCTGTGCTGGAGGGAGCTGCCATCGTTCAGGGAGGGCAGGAGAGATGGAGGTGATCCCGTGGGTGGCAGGAGAGGAAGCCAAAGCAGAAATCCATTTATAAAAACAAACCACAATTTTGGGGCAGTTTTGACTAACTGGGCTTTTTCTTGTTCTCTGGACGAAGAAGATTTATGTCTTCAGTGAGATTTAGTTTGTGTCCTGCCTTCGCTGACAGCATCCCCGGGCATTTCCCTCGGTGCTGGTGAGAAATGTCCCCAGGAGGGGCTCCTGTCACACAGACCTGAGCCACCCCGGGCTGGCAGTGACCTCTGCTGAGAGCTGTCAGCGCAGGGACCGTGGTCTGATGGGAGAACATCCCTCTCCAGCCGCACAGTCATCAGCAGGATGGTCCATGGCTGTGCAGGGCCTCGTGCTGGGACACAGGGACGGCCTGGTGTCACCAAAACTGTGGGAAAAACAAAAACCCTCCAACAACATTTCTAATGTTAGAGAGTCAAGGCATTGCTTTATTATCTGGCCAGGATGTTGTTCTGGCCAGGGTGTGCCACAGAAATCATCTCATCCACACACAGCCCGGCTGTGCAGAGAGAATCATTCCATGACACACAGATTTTACAGGATTTTCCCTCAAATTTTATACAATCAAACCCACAGAGATGCATTGTTTCAAAGTTCATTGGTCCAGAGCTGAGCAACCCTCAGTGTTCAGTTTCCATTGGATCCGAATCGCCTCCCCTCCGATGTGAATTAGATCTTCATTTTTCAATTTTCTCATCAGTCCTTTCCGGGGAGATGTCTCAGCTGTGTCAGAGGTGCTCTGGGGTGGATGTTTGGAGATGGCCACCGATGTTCTGTTGATGTTTCGTTGATGTTTTTATCTCTCTGGGGATCTTTGGGCTGCTCCACTCTGTGATGTGTTGAGTTCATCAGACCTCACCTGGCAGAACAATGTCCTGAAAAGAAACTTAAAATTCCTTTTCCGGAATTTCAGGGTACAGAAATTTTCAGGGTACAGACAAACAAAGCCTTTGACTAGAGTTATACAAAATTTTTAAACTGGTCTATTTTCCAACACTGGGATCTCCTCCAACAATCTGGACACAGCCAGGGCCACCATTCCTTACTGAGCCTCGGCATCAGCTGTGACACAAAGCGTTAGCTTTGCCTGACGGAGCCTCAGGCATTGATTTCATCCATGCCTTCTGCCTTCCCTGCTCTCCACAGCTCCAGCAGAGCTTAGGCAGGGTGGGAATGCTGCTCTCTGCCTGGCTGGTCCTCCTCTGCTCTCTGTGTGCTCTGGGAATTGCTTACAAACACCAATGAAGACCCTGCAGCAGCTCCAGAGAAATCCCAGTTCCTCCAGAGAAATCCCAGTTCCTCCAGAGAAATGCCAGTTCCTCCAGAGAAATCCCAGTTCCTCCAGCAAGGAGCTGGCACTAGATCCCAGCTCACGGGAAGCTTTCTGCAGGGCTCATTTCAGTCTCTGGGGGCAGTCACAGAATTTGAGCATCCCCAGGTTTTTGTAGAGCTGATTCCTCACAAGCATTGTGGAAACAGATATTTGGCAAAGCAATTAAAATTTGGGAGAATTTTATTCCAGTCAGTCAGGTCACATGTCGGGCTGTTTGATTATTTCATCCGATCCCTGTGTGAAATGCCTTCATTTTCCAGCACTTCTTGCAATGATGTTACTTTATTTTGGAATTTATCTTTATGGACACTGTTTTGCACCATTTTTTTGCATTCTTGTTTGTTGGAATTAGTGTATTTAGTCTCATGCTCGGGCTGTTGATAATGATGAAGTGCCTGAAGAAATGTAAATCGAGCAGCTGCAAATCCCAGACCATATTTTAAAGGATGTCACTGCCACACGCTTTACCCGAGCTGGGGGCAAAGGTCTCATCTGGGGACATTTTTCTATGTCAGTGCCTTTTCTAACTTGACTTTCTCCTTGTAATGATTTCTCTTAAATTGTTTGACAGGCAGTGAAGGGCCAGTGGCTGAAATCCTAGAATTTTCCATCATAATTGAACCTGCATCCAACTAAACATCACCTGCAGAGCCACGAGCTCCCAGCCTGTCACAGTCCTGTCACAGCAGCCTCTGCTCTCTGTTCCAGAAGAAAAGAAGACTGAAAACCTCTTCTTTCCCAGGTAATTTCTTTAATTCACACTCTCCTAGTTGCAACCTCGGACACAAAACATGTCCATCCCCATTTCCCTGGGCAGGGGAAATGCATTAGGGATGGATGGGAATGGTCAGTGCCTGCTTGGGCAGACAAATGGAGCCCCTATTGCAGGAATTAGTTGGAATTGCTTCTCTGAGGACATCTGATTATTAAAACTGAGGAGCTGGAGCCTTTGTGGGAGTGTTTTTCCAATTCTCTGCTGCTCCAGGACAGGGCTGGGTAAAATACAGTTGTATTGGCTCAAAGAGGTTCCCTGTAATGAGATGCAAATGTCACAAACAAATCAAAACGTTGCAATGATCCTAATTATGAAAATCAATAATAATCCCTGCTCAGAGATGTGAACCATTGCAAAAGAAATCGTGGAGTGCAGGATAGAGTACACAGGCTGAGAAGAAAATACCAAGGGCTCCATAATAGAGACCCTGTTTGAAGTTGTAAACTCAAAGAATTTAGGCACTTCGTTTACAGCTGGAGGTTGTTCCAGGCTTTTCCAAAGATTCCTGAAGCTCTCAGCTCTTCCACAAAGGAAAATCTGCTTCATGATCTGTAACATGCATAGGCTGTGTGTTTGTACACATATGGTCTCTCTGGCTCCCAAATTTAAATCCTTTTTGGGGCAAAACACAGGACTGGGATGTGCACAAAACAATTAAACACAGGACTGGGATGTGCACAGAAAAATCAAACACAGGACTGGGATGTGCACAGAAAAAAGTCAAACACAGGACTGGGATGTGCACAAAAAATTCAAACACAGGACTGGGATGTGTACAAAACAATTAAACACAGGACTGGGATGTGCACGAAAAAGTCAAACACAGGATTGGGATGTGCACAAAACAACCAAACACAGGACTGGGATGTGCACAAAAAATTCAAACACAGGACTGGGATGTGCACAGAAAAATTCAAACACAGGACTGGGATGTGCACAAAAAAAAATCAAACACAGGACTGGGATGTGCACAGAAAAATCAAACACAGGACTGGGATGTGCATGAAACAAATCAAACACAGGCCTGGGATGTGCACAAAAAAATTCAAACACAGGACTGGGATGTGCACAGTAAATATTGATCCCTGTTTTCCACTTCCCACAGAATAAAAGAATTCCAGAACGCCCTAAAGCCTGAAGTGCTGATGGATTTTTCCAAGGGCAAAGGCAGACAAAAGAACACACAGAGTTTTCCAGCAGTGTCCCCCAAGGCAGGAGAATCACCCTTTTATTTCCAAGGAAGTTTCAGTCCAGGCATTTTTCTGCACAACAGGAGAGGGGAGCAGTTGATGTGATGGAAAGGAAACCTGGGAGGTTTTTTAGGGTTTTTTACCAGCATCCAGAATTCTTCCTGGAAAACCTTTGACCTGCTAACCCTGGCTGCCTGGAGATGGGCACAGGCTGCTCTCTTACTATTTCCTGATGTTCCAGTGCGTTGCTCTCCCTAGAAAATGTGTAGGGACATTTATTTGCAGAAAAAAAAAATGTAGTTATTAAAAAAAACCCCACAAAACACCTTTGGCTTGTCCAACAAAATGTGAAAGTCTTTTATCTGGGTACTTGACATTCTGTTTACTTGCTCAGCTTCATCACAAAACATATCCCAGTGAAACTACAGAATTGCTGTCCAGATCTGGTTTTTAATTTTTTTTTTTCCTCCTTGACATGGGCTCTGTTCCTCCTGGGGAAACAGTAATTTTCTGGTGAGATCTTCTCTGCTGGTGCCATGGAGCTCTTGCAGGCTGTTTCAGCTTTTGCTTTCAGGAGGGAAAAAAAGAAGGGAAAAGTGAATTTGGGGGCTCTGTTATGACTGCTCTGGTGCAGTGGTTTTTGCTGTGGGAACAAATTTAGTGCAGCTGCTTTGGCAGTGCTGGAGTGCCTAAACACATGGAAAAATTGGATATAAATTGGTTTGGTGACATCCCTGGCATTGCTTCCCTTCCCTTTTCCCTTCCCTTTTCCCTTCCCTTTTCCCTTCCCTTTTCCCTTCCCTTTTCCCTTCCCTTTTCCCTTCCCTTTTCCCTTCCCTTTTCCCTTCCCTTTTCCCTTCCCTTTTCCCTTCCCTTTTCCCTTCCCTTTTCCCTTCCCTTTTCCCTTCCCTTTTCCCTTCCCTTTTCCCTTCCCTTTTCCCTTCCCTTTTCCCTTCCCTTTTCCCTTCCCTTTTCCCTTCCCTTTTCCCTTCCCTTTTCCCTTCCCTTCCCTTCCCTTCCCTTCCCTTCCCTTCCCTTCCCTTCCCTTCCCTTCCCTTCCCTTCCCTTCCCTTCCCTTCCCTTTTTTGTTCCCTTTCCTCTCTTTTTCTTTCCCCTTTTCTTCCATTTTCCTTCTCTTTTCCTTCCCTTTTCCCCTTCCCCTTTCCTTCCTTTTCCTGTCCCATACAAAAGGCTGGTTGGTTACAGGGCAAATAAAACCCTGCGTTCTCCCCAATCCCATCAGCTGTGAACTGAAATCCATGGCACATTCACCTGAAATGTGATTAATTTTTCCTCATTAATTATTAATATTTGCTCCAGAAATTTACTTTCTGAAAATCTCAATCACATCCAACCAGAGCTGAAATATTAAAAAAAAAAAAAAAAAATTAAAAATAATAAAGAAAAAGTCAAAGCAGTTACACTTGAAATATAAGTTAGGACTCAATTGGCTGCAGTTTGCTGGAAGTTTATTTTTTTTTGTGCAGCCTTGAAGGAGCTGAGTGTGTTTTTAGCAGTGCTTGGTGTCAGCTGGGTGGAACAACCTCTGGTGGTGACCCAGCAAAAACCCCAAGGCTGCCTTGTCCTGATCCTCTGAAGCTCCAGATGACTTTGGGATGCTCAAAAATTTATGCACGTGTATGTTTGCAATAAAAAAAAAAACAAAAAAACCCCATTAGGAATGAAAGACTCAATTACGTTTTGCTGTTATATTTAACAGGGAAGATGCTGTATAAATTAGTAAGGATGTGGATAAACACAGTTTAATAAATGTGAGAAGAAAGCTTCTTCCCTCCCCCAGAGTGGGGAGTTGATGGCCTTGTGCGGTGGAATTCCCTTTAGGTGAGTGTGAGCACCGCCGACTGCAGCGAGGCAGGTGGAGTTGTGGTGGAATTGTGCTGGAATTGTGCTGGAATTGTGGTGGAGTTCTGGTGGAATTCTGATGGAGTTCTGGTGGAGTTGTGGTGGAATTGTGATGGAATTCTGGTGGAATTCTGATGAATTCTGGTGGAATTGTGGTGGAATTCTGGTGGAATTCTGGTGGAATTCTGATGGAATTCCGGTGGAATTCTGATGGAATTCTGATGGAATTCTGGTGGAATTGTGGTGGAATTCTGATGGAATTCTGGTGGAATTCTGGTGCTGAACAGGAGCCCACTGAAACACTGAACTGCACAATCTGGGGCAGAGATGGCAGGGAAAGTGCTTTGGTTTGTTTGGATTTTTTTAAACGAAGGACTGGAAAAAAACCCAACACAAGATTCCCCTGGACTGCAATTTGCTGTTTAATGATGGAGTCCCAGACTGGCTTGGGTGGGAAGGGACCTTAAAGCTCATCCAGATCCACCTCCCACTGTCCCAGGCTGCTCCAACCCCAATGTCCAGCCTGGCCTTGGGCACTGCCAGGGATCCAGGGGCAGCCACAGCTGCTCTGGGCACCTGTGCCAGGGCCTGCCCACCCTCAAAGGAACAATTCCATCCCAATATCCCATCTAAACCTACCCACTTTCAGCTTAAAGCCATTGCCTGTGTCCTGTCCCTCCATCCCTTGTCCCCAGTCCCTCTCCAGCTCTCCTGGAGCCCTTCAGGCCCTGGAGGAGATCTAAGATCTCTGGACCCTTCTCCTCTCCAGGTGAACACCCCCAGCTCTCCCAGCCTTTTAAGACACTTTCCCGTTAAACCCTTTTCCCCTTCCCTTTCTCCATGGATGTGACCTGGATGATCCCAAAGATCCCTGTCCCAGCCCTGTTTGTCTCTCTGACCCTTGCAGAGGAGGGGGGACAGGAGCAGAGCCCATCCAGCATTGGATCGCCCTTCCCCTGCATCCCTTCAGCTGCCCCGAGGGATGAGCACCCCGAGGGAAGAGCAGAACACATTCCTGGCTGACCTCAGGGATTGGGACGGACCCTACAAAGCCTCGGAACTCGGGGTTTAAATCCTGCAGGGATTCCAGCCTCTCTTTTTCGACTTTCCGAGCAGAGGAGAGGCTGCAGTCGGTGCCCTGGGCGCACAAGCTGCAGGTTTTTAGCATCTATGGCAAAGCCTGAATTTTCTCTCTCTTTCCCTGCATTGTTTCCCTGCCCATGACCTAAATTATGAGTGGAAGATATTAAGCCTGGATTTGAACTTAAGCGCTGACTACACCCACAGGAGAAATTAAAGCCCAGTGTTGTTTTTTGATTGAAGGTAAGCAAGCAGTGAAATGATGCTGCTTTCTGTGTTTAAACTGCTGCCAGTGTGGGACATTTGGAGCAATATCCTGCTCTGCTTTATGGCTTTCTGTCCTCTAAAATCAGTCCAATACCCCAACCCTATTTCCGTGGCAGGGGGGTGAAACGAGATCATTTTTAAGGTCCTACCTGGTGACTACCAGTGCTCCTGCTGTAAGTATTGAATGCATTCTTTCTTAAAATAGGCCAAAAAAAATTCCAAATTTGCAAATATTTAATCTAAATAAATTCTCTGAGTCCTTGAATAACCCCACCTCCTTTGATTGTAGCTCGGACAATTCTTCCACCTGCTGGTAATACCCTAATGGATTTAAGCCTGGTGTCCTCAGCTGAGGGATGAGATGCTCCAGTGCTGTCACTGTGACCCATCTTTCCCCTTCTGGGGCAGGTGTGGCTGATGTTGGCCCACGAGTGACTTCGTGTTGGGTTCATCCCAGGGAAAGGAGAGATCTGATTCCTGCAAATTCCTCCGGTGTGGGGATTCTCTCCTGACAAGGCACTAATGGTGCATCGGAAGGCAGAGAAATGGAATCCATGTCGGGGATCCCATGGAGTGGTTTCCCATGGAGTGGTTTCCCATGGGGTGGTTTCCCATGGGGTGGTTTCCCGTGAGTCACTTCCTGTTGGGTTCATCCCAGTGAAAAGAGATCTGATGCCTGCAAACTCCTCCGGTGTGGGAATTCTCTCCCAACAAGGTGCCGATAGTGCATCCCAAGGCAGAGAAATGGAATCCATGCTGGGGATCCCATGGAGTGGTTTCCCATGGAGTGGTTTCCCATGGGGTGGTTTCCCATGGGGTGGTTTCCCATGTCGGGGATCCCATGGAGTGGTTTCCCATGGAGTGGTTTCCCATGGAGTGGTTTCCCATGGAGTGGTTTCCCGTGAGTCACTTCCTGTTGGGTTTATCCCAGTGAAAAGAGATCTGATTCCTGCAAACTCCTCCGGTGTGGGAATTCTCTCCTGACAAGGCACTAATGGTGCATCAGAAGGCAGAGGGATGGAATCCGTGTCGGGGATCCCATGGAGTGGTTTCCCAGGCAACTGGAGCATCTTCATCCCCAGCAGGGAGCAAGGCCTGCCCGGCCGAGCTCCCCGAGGTTACGGAGGCAAATACTCTTTGGATGAGTTTGGGATATTTCCTCTCCATGTTAAGGTTGTCCCCAGGGCTGATATTGTCCAGAGTAAAGAGGATTTGACTGCTCCAGACACGGAGCCTGGGCACAACCTGCTGGCAAGGACTGAGTGGGTGCTGGCAGCTGTGAGCACAGGGAAACAGCTCGGGGGCAGCTGGACCAGGGCTGCCCCTCCCTGCAGAGAAATATCCACGAGAAAAGAGAGAAAAACCCACGTGGCTGATCAGGAAGGGGAGAAGAGAAGGCACTCAGGAAAGAGAAGTGTCTGTGATGATCCGGCTGTGCCTTGCAGTGCCTAAAAGGGCTGCAAGAGACTGGAGAGGGATTTTTTTATTAGGGCAAAGAGTGACAAGGCAAGGGGGAATGGCTTTAAACTGAAAAACAGTGGGGTTAGGTTGGATATTGGGGAGAAATTCTTAATGTGAGGGTGGGCAGGCCCTGGCACAGGTGCCCAGAGCAGCTGTGGCTGCCCCTGGATCCCTGGCAGTGTCCAAGGCCAGGCTGGACATTGGGGCTTGGAGCAGCCTGGGACAGTGGAAATGTCCCTGTCCATGGCAGGGGTGGAATGGGATAATCTTTAAGGTCCCTTCCAACCCAAACCATTCTGTGATTCCATGAAAATACCGCTTTATGCTGCAGGAAAAAAGTGTAGTAAATACATTTAGCTCTCGGTTCATTCTTGTGGAAGATGGGCCTGAGCACAGAAGGACAGCAGGGAACACGAAGTCTGCTTGAACACAGCTGTTCTTCTCCAAAGTCCCTCCCCAGCCCCTCTTTATGCCACCCCACCCCAAATGTGTCAGTGGGGTTTGGGGAGAGGTTCTAGGTTGGGAAATAGCCCTGAGAAATACAAAGTTCTCCAGGTCTGTGTTTCCCATCGCTGATATTCGGATCAGAAATCCAGAAATGCAGCTTGTGACCGACAGGGACTGCAAAGGGACTTGGTGCGGCCGAAGAACAGTTTGGCACTGAAAACACAGAGCTTCCCCGGGAAACCTCAGCGGGGCTGAGCTGTGAAGGGTTCGGGGAAATGGAGAGCTCGGTGCCGAGGCTGGGCCCTGCCTTGGTGTGCAGCTCTGGGGCCGTGGCGCAGCCGTGCCCCGGGGCCTCTGCAGCACTTCAGGGAGCACATGTTCGGGGACTCTGCCCTTACCGCGGGAGCCTGGCATGGCTTGGATCAGGGTATTTTTAGCTGCTGTCCTGCTGGCTTAGGCGCTGCTGATATTATGGGATGTGGCAAGGCAGAGAGCTGTATGGTTATGTGAGTTCCAAGGGATCTCTTATCTCTAACGTGGTGGTGTCGCTGCTGTGGAGCAGAGAGGGAACTGCGGGAGCTGCGCTTCCTTAGCGCTCATTCATAATTTGGTGTGGTGGTTGGAGCTCCTCCATCTCCCGAGGCGATGCCGGAGGGCAGGAGCCTGGCAGGATCCCTGAGCCGCAGGAGATGGTGCTCCTGAAGCAGGAGCATCCCCTCGTCCCCGGGCCATCCCTGAAAACCTAAACCCAGACACAGCCTGGTCCCGCCAGGTCAGTCAGGTGAGCGGAGCTTCCCTGGAGCGGTGATTCCGGAGTGCTGCTGGTGATTCTCATGTTCCAAACCAGCCCTCAGGCCCTTTGAAGGCTCTGCCCCGTCTGTCCTCAGCCCTCGCAGCTCAGCCTTTATGGAGCAGTGCCGCATTGAACTCCGTCCTGTCATTTTTCTAGGATTTGGGTTTCAAAGGCTGAACATTCCCTGCTCCGATCAAGGCTGGGCTGGCCCAGGCAGGAGCTGGAAGGAAGAAAGAGTCACTGAGTTTTTGAGCTCTGCACGTTTGCTCCTGGCACTCAGAGCAGTGCCAAGTGAGTGGAGAGCTGCTCCTTTTCATGTGCTGTGCCTTCAGAGCTTCTCCTGAGGGACTGGGGCAGGGAAACTGTGCTGGAGAGCATCCCCTGTGCTGCCACACGGAACTATCCTGACCCTCAGCATCTCTGGCCTTTCTGCTCCCCAGAGATCAGGGCTGGAGGAGCTCTTCTAATATTGGATTTTGTGTTTGTTCCTATTAATCTGTGCTCTTGATTAAGAAGTTGATTACCTCCAAATGTGGCAGCAGTGGGGAGGGGTAAAAACCCTGAAGACCCTGGTGCTAAAAGGGGAACTGGGAGGGTGGAGAGGGGAGAGATGAGGTTTGCAAATCAGGTACTGAAACAAGTAATAGGAGAATAAAGAGCACCAGATACCACAGAATCATGGCATTATCACATCATGGAATGGGTTGGAAGGGACCTGAAAGGGACCTGGGACCTCCACTGTCCCAGGCTGCTCCAAGCCCTGTCCAGCCTGGCCTTGGACACTGCCAGGGATCCAGGGGCAGCCACAGCTGCTCTGGGCACCTGTGCCAGGGCCTGCCCACCCTCAAGGGAACAATTCCTTCCCAATATCCAACCTAAACCTGCTTTGCCCTTTTTCCTGTCCCTCCCTGACCTCATTAAAAGTCTTTTTGCAGTCCTAACTTCCAGAGGAGTTATATCAAGCATTAAAACATAATTGAGCACGAAGAAATCCTTTTGCACAGGGCAAGAAAAATCCAGCCAGCTGCAACAGGCTTTCAGCGAGGAAACGGAAACTTCTCCTGTCTTTTGATGTGGGATATTTTTGGATGAAGCCTTTTATAAGAGGGAGAGAACACAAGGGGAAATCAGGCTCTCGGGTCGGCCGTGTTCCGACAAAAGGCACCGAATTGTTTGACAGCCACATTCGCTCTCTCCTGCTCGAGGACCTTTACAAGCAGCGAAAGTCGCCAAGAGTTGATCCAGAGCTGGCATTTCCCGAGCCTGCAGAGCGAGGCAGACTCGCAGTTGGATTTTGCCTTCCTACCAGCGGATTTAAAGCACAAGGTGCAGCTCGCTCTGGGGCTCAGCTCCTGTTTGTTTGCTCTTTAGTAGGTCATTATGGAGAAGATCCTCCTTTTCAAAAAGCTTTCCCAGGGAAGGATGTCTCCTTTAGAGAGGCTGCAATATCCTTGTTTATTTAAGTGGCACAGCCAAGTAGAAGGAAAACAGCAGCGAGCTAAAAGAGCAGGGAGAACAGATGGAAAACACTCTGCATTTCGGAGAAAAAAAAGGTGTGTCCTCTCACCTCCTCCAAATGATGAGTGTTGTTCCAGATGCAGCCACTTATTTCCTGAAGGTACTTCAGGTCTCGTGTCACAAATTCAAACTGGCATCTTACCCTTCTCCAGAAATGCCAGGAGCTGATCCGAGGAGCAGCTGAGGTTTGTGCCTCCCAAACGCTGCCTGCTCAGGAGGAAATGGAGTCACCCTGAGCTGTGGCTGAGCTTTGCTCATCGTTCAAAGAGGAGAACCTTTGCTCCTCGCCCGGCTGGTCAGCCCAGGGCGCTTTGTAGGGGAAATGAGCCCCTGGCAGCTCTTTGCACCCACCCTGTAGTTGCACTGTTTTAAAATCTTTCTCTTCTTTCTCATGGAGAATAGAGATAAGTTGCATTCTTGTGCTTTCTAATCTCTTTGTTTTGGTACTGGATGCTCTAGAGTTGTAACCAATCATTATAGGGAGTGGAAAAACTATCGACCAATAATTATTAGACCATTAATGAATATATAAAGAAGTTTTTGTAAATAAAGTTTCTCTTTTCGCCATCTTGCTGCTGCCTGCCTGACTTCCCTGAGAGCTTCCACGAACCTCCACGAATATCAGAAAATCAGAGCAACACCACCCGAGCTGTTTTCAGGTGAAGGTCACTCTGGATTGCACAGAACCTGCTCAGGGGTCAGCAATTCCCCTCTGTGTCCAGTCTGTAGGTTCTGAGTGGCCAGAGGAGTGTCCAGCCCCCTGTGCCCCTCACTGACCGCTCAGCCATTCTGGATCTGCAGGTTTGTGTTCCATTTTTGCCTCCCAGCGTAATTCCTTGGCTTGCCTGTGCTGCCAGGACTGACGGCAGTGCTGTTGGTGTGACATCCCCACAAAAACAAATGGCTTTGTGCCGAGACTCTGGGGGGCAAAAAAATGCAAACTTGCTTGAGCCAGATGATCCCAATAGAAAATATTGGATATGTTTTTCCTGTCTTTCCTTAGCCTTATCCATGGGAGAACATGGAGGTGCGGTGCAATAAAATCCATAAAAATTTGTGCCCTTCAAATCCACCCAGCTCTTTCTCCCTATTCCTTACTATTTATAATATTTATGTTAGCTTTCCTCGACTCCTTTAAAGTTTGATCCCTTTAAAGTTTGATCTCCTCCTCTAAAGTCACATCAGACTTTCTTACATCCTTTTCTCCTCTCTCTCCTCAAAAACTTTTGCCTTTTCTTGTCTATCCAGGCTCTTTTCTCTTTCTGGCTCCCCCTTCAGCAGCCATTCAGCCTTTCTCAGATCATCGAGATCTTTGTTGGATTTTGCAGGAATTCGGGGTTGGCTTTGACAGGTGTCTTTTTAGCTCAGCTCTGACATCTTCTCTTCGGCAGCCACTTCCTGCAGGATCTATTTGAGAGATTTCTGAGCGCATGAATTACGTTGGCACGCGCAAATCCGCGTAGCAAAAAATGTTAATTACCTCCACTTTTCCTCTGCTGAGCCTCCCCTTAATGGTTCGAGCAACTTTTGTCTGCTCCTCTCTTTTTTTCTTTTACCTCCAGATAAATTATCAGAGGGCTTTAACACTTGGTGGTGGTGCAGGCAGAGCAGGGAGAGCTTGTTTTTCATGCTGTGCTTCGTGCAGATTGTTTTTCTGAAGGCACCTGACAAAAAAAGCAAGGGATCTATAAATTAGAAGCATTTCCGTCACTGCTTTGGCTTCAGTTTTGGACACGTGCTGGGGCGTGGGGTAAGGAACTCGTGCTGGCTCTGCCCACACCAGCTCTGACTGTAACCAGGAAAAAGAATCGATATATTTAGAGATGACGATTTAGACTTTAAAATCCTGGGGATGGTGACGATGACACAGCCGAGTGTTCCTGTGTGATGTAGGATCAAAAACGGGACTTTGGAGCTAATTTCTCCTCCTGGCATGGGAGGATGCGACTGCAGCCTCGTCCCCTTTGCCGTGACAGTGACGTGCACAGCCCCAGTGATGCAGAAATGCTCCAAAATCAGGGGGCAGTGAGGATCCTGAGGTTCAGAATGTGAACCTGCTCCTTGCACAGCCTGCCAGCCCTTGCTGCTCCCTCCTGAGCATCCATCCAGGGAAACCAAAGCTGTGGAGCACGGGCAGGACTGGCAGTGCTCTGCTGCCTTAATGCCTTTGATTTTCCTGCTCTCCCATCAAACCTGTGCCTCAGAGGGTGCCTGGGCCCCTGCGAGCTCAGGCTGCGAGGGGAGCGCTGTCTGAGCGGAATTGCGTTCCAAACTGGCTTTTGAAAAGGAGCCGTGCATCTCCAGCCAGGCTCGGTGCCAGGGCTCAGCCAGGAGCTCGGGCAGTGTCTCACTCGCAGGACTGCGCTCTGCGGGCGGTGGCAGCCAGAAAGGAATTCAATAAACAGCTCTGGCCTCCTGGAGAGCTGCTGGGGCTGAAACAGAGTGCAGAGCTGGTTACCCACGGCCTCGGTGGGCGCAGGGAATGTGCGGCTGACCTTTGAGGAGATTATTGCAGCCTCCCCAGGGAGCTCTGTGCAAACCCCTGGCGGCTCAGGAGGCAGGGAGTGACACAGGGACAGCTCGAGTGCCACGAGCTCGTGGGGCTGTGGAGATGGGCAGGAGGTGATGTCCGAGGGCAGGAGAGGGGCGAGGGCTGAGCTTCCCCAGGCTGCATCACTGGGCCCTGTCAGGCTGGGCCAGCTCCTTCTGGGTCAGACTCCTGGAATGTGTTGGGCTGGGATGACCTTAAATCCATCCAGTGCCACCCCTGCCATGGCAGGGACACCTCCCACTGTCCCAGGCTGCTCTGAGCCCTGTCCAGCCTGGCCTTGGACACTGCCAGGGATGGAGCAGCCACAGGACACTCAAATAAAGAGGATTAGAAATGCTCAGAACCAGCCAGGCTCCCAGAGCACTCCTTTGTGCCTCTGAGATGAGATCTCATGCTGCAGGTGAAGGGTTCAGTTTGGCCCCTTGCAGGCAGTGAGAGCACAGAGGGAACGGCCTGAGGAATAAATCTGCTCTCTGCCTTCTGTGTTTCTTCTGTCTTCGTGTCTTGCTGGGATTTTCTATTATCACCGAGTCAGAAGCAGGTTTATGTGCTGGGAGCATGATTGATTTCCAGCCTGCACCTTGCGTTGGTCTGAAAGCAAACCATCCTGGCTCTTGGCTTTCCTGATATTCTTGAAAGCGAGGGGAAAAAAAATACTGAGCTGGGAACAAAATATCCTGGCAGCTTTCTCCAGAACAGCCGAGCTGAGATTGCACTGGGAGCATCCCAGAAGGAAACAAAGAGATTTTGAACCTTGCCTTTGTCAGGAGCGTGAACCTGCTGTGGCTTGGCAATGTTTGGGGTGATGCCAGGGGACTGTGCAGACAGCTTTTGGTGTGCTCATTTGTGGCAGAAGCTCCCAAGTAAATCAGGCAGACAGACACCGACAAGATGGCAAGAGAAAGGGATTTATTTGCAGTTCTGTTCTTATATATGCATTAATAGTCTAACAATTATTGGTCAACAGTTGTTCATCCCCCAAGGGGACTGGTCGAAGCCTTACAGCACCCAGCACCAAAACAAAAGATTAGAAAGAGCAAAGAATTCAACTTATCTCTATTCCCCATGAGAAAGAGGAGAAAACCTTTAGAACAGTGCATCCACACTCATTCATTTTTTTGGTTGGATGCCTTAGCAAAGTCACACAATGCCAATTTAAACGCTTTGGATTGACTGCTGGGGTGGAGGAAGTATATACTGTGTTCTAAAACCCACAGGCTCAATAATTTGCTAGGTTTGGTAGGCTCAGCAGGAAGTTTTGTGTTGTTCCATGTGATTTTTGGGGGAAAACCAAAGGAAAGCAGCACTGAGGTTCAATACAGTGTCCCTTCATCAAGGCAAGCAAGAGGGAAGAGGTGATACTGTTGCTGATATTGCTGCTGATTTATTCTCATAAAACACAAATTTTATGGGTGCTGGGAGGTTTTATTGTGGTTCTTAATGATTCATTTGACCTCTGCTCGCTGCCAGTGAACCCAGCCCGGGAGCAGAGCCTCTGCCTGGGTGCTCTGCAGGCAGAGCAGGAGACAGAAATGTCAATTGCCACTTGTTCTGTTCAACCTGATTCCTCCCAGCCTGGAGTGGGAATGTCTGGGGTGGATCTGAATCCTCATCTATGCTCCGTGCATGCAAATCACAGTTGTGTGGTGTTCAAATGCAGCCTGAAAAGCTGCAAAAAATACACTCAGAGAAGTGAGAAGCAAACGGGAGGGTTTGGGTGTTCAGGGAATGCCTTTGTGTGTGTGAGGGGTGGGCAGTGCTGGGCTGGTGATGGCTCGGTGACTCTGACTGGCTTTGGTGACATTTGTGTCACCAGGGGAGGGCCAGGCTGCCTATTAGGAACATTTCTTTCTTGAAAGGGCTGCCCAGCCCTGGCAGAGGCGGAGTCCCCATCCCTGGAGGGATTTGGAGCCCTGTGGATGTGGCACTTGGGGACAGGGGTCAGCGGTGGCCTTGGCCGTGCTGGGGATGGTTGGACTCAACCTTAGAGGGCTTTTCCAACCCAAACTGTTCCATGATCCTATGGTTCTTTATTCCAAAGCAGTTTGGGATTGCTGAGCTGCTCAGAGCCTCTCTTTTACAGAGGTTCTCTAAAAAATCTGAATTTTACAGGGATGTGAGGGAGGAGAGCAAAGAAGGGACAATTTGAGATCCCCTGGGCCTCAAACAACTCATGATTCCAAAAACGAAGTCCATAATGCACCAAAGTTTACCCAGAGAGTCTAAGGCTGAACCTGGAAACCCTGAGCTTGAATCACCAGCCTCTTCTTGCCCCTCCTCTTCCACAAAAAGTGTTCTGTGAAGGTTAATTTTGGATTAATTGGTCTAATTGCAGACACAATGAGAGCAGCGCTGAGCTGTGCTCCAGCAGAATCCAGCCCAAAGTGCTTTTCTTTGCAGCAGGAACACAGCCTAATCCTCTTATCCTTGGGCTTGGAGGTCCTGGGCAGGGGAGCAGGAGGTTCAATTCGAGGGAGAGGATTTGCTCTCTGAATATGCAAATAATCAGCTGTTCTCCTGATGGCTTTATGAAGGGATTGCTTGCTGCAGGCTTTCAGGGAGGCTCATTTCGTCCTCATTTCATCCTCATTTCCACACTCCTGGAGAATCCTGAAGTGCCCCACCAGCGACTGCAAGCACTTCTTTTTAAAAAGTCATTTAATTGTCACTGGATTTTGGCAACCAGGGACATGATCAGCACCTCCACGGTGAGGGAAAAATGGACAACCACAACCTGAGATCACATCAGGAATTTTGCTGTGAAACTCTGAAAGGCTCTTCCATGCCACAGTATTTCTCCTTTTCAGCTCTCTGCCTCCTGGAATGAAATGCACTTCATCAGGAGACTGAATCACAGCATCAGAGAATCGTTATGGTTGGAAAAGACCTTTGAGATCGTCAAAATGATCTGAAATGTTGCAGTGAAAGTTGCCATCATTTTTAACAGCACAGGACTCCCCGAAAGCTCACACAAAATTCCCTCTGGAGCCCTTGTACGTTGATTTTTTTCAGTGTAAACACCAAAGGAAATGCAGCATTGGGGTTTCTGACTCACTCTGTGCGTGTCTGACGCTCTGTGACTGTCAAAAAATGATCCTCAGTGTTTCCATTAGAGTCCTGGAATCGTTAATGTTGGAAAAGCTCTCAGATCAGTGATTCCAGCCATTAACCAAGCACGTTTTTGTGGATGGGGTGCTCATTCTCAGAAAAAAAAAAAAGGAATTTAATGTTTTTCAGCAATCCCTCCCTTGTGCAGTCCAACATTTCATGGGATTCAGTGCTTTCACACCACTCTGAGTGAATAAACCACAGAATCCCCTAAAATTCTACACCATTAAATTTGTTGGAGTAACAAATGATCCTTTCAGGCCTGAAACATTTGCTGCGTTGCTGGAGATTAACAGAATTTATTAATCCTACAGAAACTGGGATTAAATAAACCTAACGTGGGCTGAGATATGGCCACATGTAAGAGGAGAAATTAACGTCCAAAGAATTTTCGTTGTAAGAAAAAAAACTTAATTTGGTGTCTTAAAGACTAAGTTGGGGGGGAGAAAAACAGCAAAAAAAAATGGCTTTTGTACTGTGGCTGCTCTTTGAGGAAATTTCTAGTTCCTCAAAGTGTTTCTCCCTTGCTGCCAGGCTTTGCAAGGTCTCAACCTGATATATTGGAAGTGGTCACAAACTCTTGAGATGTATTTTTGAAATCCTCAGACCTCTGACCAGATTTGCAGTGATGACACAGAGGTAACAATAAAACCACTCGAGAGACATTTAATGGGACACTTTAAACGAAATCCCTCGGGTTGGTAATGGCAGCTGAGCGCGTTCCTGCCATTTTCCCATTTAACAAGAAGAAAAGGCCAAACAAGGAGCAATTAGTCAGAATAAAATCAGCTTTGATGACATTTTCCCTCCTGAACTCTGGTATAAAATGGTCACCTAAGGAAGAAGGGAAAGGATGTGTGAGGAATTTGGTAGTAGAGCTGCGTGTTCCTACCCACAGTCCTGAGCAAAGAATGAGCAGGTGAGGACACTGGGGGGGCTTGGTACTTGGGCTGCTCTCTGCTCATATTCTGCTTGATTTTGGCTCAGATTTCAATTAATCTCAGCTTTTCTTTGAAGTCTGTGCAGGTTAAGCTTGGTTTTCATGCTGTGGATCTCCATGACGTTGGTGTGCTCGGGGTACCCTGTTGGCCCTTCCGTGGTAAGTCAATTCCCTATTTACACCAACAGGAAATTGGTGTAAATAGGGAATTTCTTTTCTTCTTCATCTCTTTTTTGCTTTTAATTGCCCTTTCGCTGAAATTAATTTGGTTTGTTTGATTGCTTCTTTGCTGTTGGTTTGTTTTTATTTATTTATTTTTTTATAAAACAAAATAAGCTTCTTGTATTAAAGCTATTGGTTAAATATTATTACTCCATTTTCCTGGAGCATAGCCTAATTTTTCCTGGAGTCATTAATAAAATATGCAAGCCTCTGAAATAATCATGTGAGAAACCCAGTGCATATTTAATGTGGAGTGTGGGGAGCTGAAATCCTGGATGGAAGAGAGAAAACCATAAATCTCCTCTCCATTTAATCTGAATTCCTTGCATATCTCAAATAGGTGCAATTAGATGTATATGTATTAATTTCACTTATTGCAAGCTAGTTTATAAATTAATTAACTTATTTATAATCAACTTATTTATTTAGATACAGCTGGATCGGAGTAGCCACATTTCCTCATGGATGGATTCTCTTTATGGCAATGATATCATGGTTAGAAGGAGTTTAATTGCTTCAATAAATGTCAAAATAAAAGTCATTTATTCAGTGAGGGAAGTCAGGAGAGATAGCAGCTAAAAATTCTGTTCCTGGTTTTTGGTTTTTGTTGGGGTTTTTTCTTACAAAAAGGTTTTTTTCTTGCAAAAAGTGTTTTTTTCTCATTAGGGACAAAGTTCAGTGTGGGAAACTCCTTGTCAGTGGCAGAAGGCGTTGGATGCAGAAAAAAATCATGGAACAAACAAAAAAAATTAGTAACCAGTATTAAATAAGAACAATAAAATACTGAATTAAAGCAAATCTTAATGGAGTTAATGGCAATTTTACCAGCAATTCCAGGTGTTAATCCTATGGCTTTGCATGGAAATTTTAGAGATGGCTGAGTATGGAAAATGAGCTGGGAAATCAGGATATGATGAAAGATGCACAGAGCAACCATAAACATGCCAGGAAATGTTTTTAGTTTATATTTCAATAGTAATTAAATGCAGTTTATTTGAAGTGCTTTTGAAATATGTCAAAGTTTTTATGTAGTTGGCATTTTTATCCTAGAAAGTGGAAGTAAAAGGAATGTGTGCAAAAACCTGCGTGGATTTTTATCCAGACTTTTAAAATTCCCATTATTATTTTGTCATTATTAAACGTATTCATAACAGCTACCATAACAAGTCATAACTAATGGAAAGCTTCTTCTTCCAGATTTCAGCTTCACAGGTATTTTTATTTTCTCTTACCTGTAATTTAAGCTGCAGAGGTTCACACAAGTTATTACAAGCTGCTGTTTCATTGTTCCCTGAAAAAATCTCATTTTACAGCAATAAACCCCCGTATTTTTCCAGGGAAACTGTGTCACAGCTGGTCAACATCACAGAAAGCAATTCATATCATACCCTAAACATAATTGTATCAGTATTTTAGACCAGAAATATATAAAAAACAATGAAAAAATCTGATTTCGAACACGATAAATCCTTAGAAAATAACACTTCATCCTTGTCATTCAAAGCATAAATTGCTTTTGTGTTTCTACTTTGCTTTGTATCCTGAACGAGTCCTGGCAAATACACAAATCCATAATTTTACCTTCTCTTATATCTTTTTTTTTTTTCCCCCCTTGTTTGTTTGTTTGCCTTTAATCTGCAGAGCAGCAACCCTTTCTATTCGCCGCGCCAGCTGTCGGGAAGATGGAATTCCTGCCTGGTGCTGCTGAGCCGCTGCCTCTCCAAGGTGGGCAGGGATGAGCCCACCCTGGGGAAGGTGGGCAGGGATGAGCCCACCCTGGGGAAGGTGTGCTCATCCCTGGGGGAGCCTCTCCGCAAAAGGTCCTTCCGCAACGGCGTCGGAGCGGGAATTAAAAAAACTTCCTTCCGAAGGGCAAAGTCCTGAGCAGGTGTCCCAAAGCCTGGCCCCGATTCTGACACCTGATGTTCCAATCGTTGCTTCGAGTCCTTTCGGTGCTTCTCCCCCGGGATGAGCGTCGCCGTGTCCCCAGCTGCCGCCAGATGTTGATTTCGCGGCTCCCGCTCGATGGGAGCGCTCGGGAAGGGCTTTGTTCCCGAAGTTACAGCAGCATAAAGTTTTGTCTTGAAATGAATGTTTTCATTTGCTTAATTCCCCTCCTTTGTCAGGCTCCAGATTTAATCAAGTTGCTTTTGATTAATACAAAGCTAATCCCGTGCTTTGAGGAGATGTGCGCGCGCAGCCTGGCGGGAGGACGGAGGATGTTATTCCCAAAATCCCTCCTCTCTGCCAAACACGAGGCATTCCCGTGCTTTCCCATCCCAAATCACATTTACTTGAAGACAAATGGTAATTTTAATACAGATTTAAAGTACATTTCAAGTTTCCAGCGATACGGAGGGCCGCTGGTGAAAAACAGAATCAGGCCCTGCTTGTAACTTCCACTGGCTTTTTAATATAGTTATTTAAAATGACTTTGGCAGGAAATAATCTCCGGAGATGTCTCATCTCAGATCCAGAAGAATCCTGGGAAATCACTCCAAGGCAGGGTATCAGCACCGCTCCCTGCGCCTCAGTTAATTGACTTAGGCAGGCAACACCCAGCTGATGAAATGTGCCAGAGCTAGGATTGTTCTTTAATTTCCTGTTGGAAAAAAAGAAAAAAGGGAAAAGTCATTTGATGTGAAGTATGTAAATGTGGCGTGGAGGAAAGGTCACCTGCTGAGTTCCACCTGTGTGAGTTCTGCTTGTGGCTGTGCCCTTGGTTTGAAAATGTGGCGGAGTGTCCATGCAATGCCTTTTGCACTCAAAGCTGCGACATTAATAACAATAAATCATATATGGATGTTTTCTAATATTTCCCTGTTAGATATCATCACTGAGGAGATCATTATTAGCCAAAAAATAAGATGGTTTGGTGTCATCATCTCTGTGATGCCCCCTGAGCTCATGGGGAGAAGGGACTGAGCACGGAGCTGTGCTGGTGGGACCGCAGGATTTTGGGGGTGATTTCTGGCTGATCCAAGGGGATCGAGCACATTCCTGCCTGTGTTTGTCCAGGCTGCAAAGTTAAACCCATCCTAGTTTTTTAAAGATGCTGAAACACTCAGGCTCCTGTGGGGTCATGCTGGTCTCGGAGTTGCTGAGTCGTGTGGGAACCATGGAACCCTAGGGACAGTGGAACCCAGGAACCATGGAATCCTAGGAATGATGGAACCCTAGGGACCATGGAACCTAGGGACCATGGAACCTAGGGACCATGGAACCCAGGAACCATGGAACTCAGGAACCATGGAATCCTAGGAATGATGAAACCCTAGGGACCATGGAACCCTGGGACCATGGAACCCTAGGGACCATGGAATCCTAGGAACCATGAGAAATGTGTAAGGATATTTATTCTTCTTGGGTACTGTCAGATGGGAACAAACTCAGGATGGCACGAGGGGTTCCACTGCAGCCAGGCATGGCCCCGTGGCACTCCTGCCTGCTGGGATTTCATGGCAGATGTCCTGCAAATGCAATTTCCCATCCCAAAACCTCTCCAGCTCTGTCCAGAGCTGCCCAGGAAGCTGAAGTTCACTGCCTTTGGCAGTGTCAAAGGGAAGGGCTGGGAATGACTCCTGGCTGGTGACAGAAGCAAACACAGGCCCTGAGTGCAGGGATTGTCCAGAGCTGTGGCTGCCCCTGGATCCCTGGCAGTGTCCCAGGCCAGGCTGAACACTGGGGCTTGGAGCAGCCTGGGACAGTGGGAGGTGTCCCTGCCATGGCAGGGGTGGCACTGGGTGGGCTTTGGGGTCTCTTCCAACCCAAACCAGTCTGTGATCCCATGATCCCATGAATCCATTCTGCATCTGTGCATGGCTGCTCTGTCCCAGTGGTGTGGCTCTGCCCAGCTCATATCCCCACCCAAATTATCTTTCAGGAAAGCGAAAAACACAAACAAATTCAGGTTTACCTTTGCTGAGGCTTTCAGATTCGATTTTGTTAACATTTTCCTACATAATCAAACGCATCCCTGCCTTGGTAACCTGGGATGAGCAAGGCTGCCTTTAAGCCTCCAGAACTCTGCGTGGAGCCTGGAAAATCAGGCTCTTCTCTTTCACTTATTCTGCAGGAATGAGAGAAACTCATTTAGTGTTTCAGCATTTGCCTTTGATCAGGGCACATTCTGAAGGGATGCAGAGCTGGTGTCTTGCTCCCACAGACTTCATCCCCTTCCGCTGAAAATATGCAATGTGAGAAAAATTGGCTGCTGGAAAAATCCCATTCTTTATGATTTAGCCATTCCCTGACAGGCCGCTCCAACTGGAGGGATCTGCAAGTACCAAACGAGGGGACAAGGAGGCCACCAAGAGCCGTAAGTCACCTAAATCACCCAAATCCAGAGCAAGCCTGGAAAATGTGGATTATCCTGCTGATTTCCAGGAGCTCTGGCACTGGAGGGCTGATCTCACCATCACCACCCACGGAAAACTCAGCCCAGAATGCTGAACTCCTCTCTGAACTTAAAGGTGGCTTTATTTTTGGTGGCTTTATTTATTTTATAAATTTTGGATCATTTATAGTGATCTCTGCCAGAAAATAAGAATCTGAGGGTGCCATTGCTGGGCACATTAATTTTTATGCTGACAGGAAATGGAAATGTGGCAGAAAATACCTTTTTTCAGTAAAAAGAGGACAATAGGAACAACTTTAGGGATGCCAACCTACAGCGTAATTAATGTGCCGTCATTAATTTTATTTCTTGCTGGAGAACAGGGATTCATGATGCTGTGAGAAGATATTTTCTTGAATTTTTTTACTCTGTTTCTTGGCTAGCCTGAAAGAAAGAGAAAAGATAAAAGAGTTCAGAGGATGGGAAAGAGTCATGGTTTGTCTGGAGCAAGTTGGGAAGTTGGGAATGCTCTGACCAGTCTTGGCCTTTGTGAGTAATTCAGTCTGTGACTTTACACAAAGAATTTCTACTCAGTTTCTCCATCTGAAAAATATGAAACCGTCTCCTTCAAGCCATGTTGAGCAGGCAGTGTCATGGCTGATGGGTTTGGGAAGAGTTTTGGGGGTGCTGGGCAGAGAGTCCTTCTCTGCTTTTGTGGCTGGAGAGGCTGAGGGAGAGGACATTCAGAATCCCTGAATCCATAAGGGATTTTTTCCTTACTTTGCTCTGACTTTGGACATAAATTTCCACCGATGATTCCCTGTCTTTGGGCTGTGAGAACCATCCCTGAGCTCAGCAATCACTGTTGGGAGCAGCCAAACTCAATTTGTCTAGTTCTGATTCTAGTTCAAACTAGAAACCAGATTGCACTAGATTGACTGAATAAATGACTTTTATTTTGGCATTTATTGAAGCAATTAAAACCCTTTTAACCATGATATCATTGCCATAAAGAGATCCGTCCATTACGAAATGTGGCTACTCAGATCACTCCGTGTCTAAATAAATCAGGTGGTTATAAATAAGTTAATTAATTAATTAATAATCTCCATCCCATCCCCACACCTGGAATGGCACCTGCTGCTCCTCTGCTCCCCAGAAACCTGCTGTGCCTTTGAAGGAGCTTTGGGGTTACCACCGAAGGGAACAAATCCCATAAAACACCAATGAGAGAAACCCGCCCAAAGACAAGAAGGGGAATTAACACATTTTTTCTTCTTCACAGATTATTGGCAAGGAAGGCAATTAAATAGCCTGATGTAATAGCATCTAATTAACTTGCGAGCCTGAAAATTCCTTGTTGTAATGACATCCCAATACTTGGGTTTCTGATTGCCCAGCACATATTAAAGTATGGATATCACATTTAGCTTTCCTAATTTGCTATTATTTGCCTGTATATGGTAATTTATTCCCTGAAAATACTGAGAGGAAGAAAGGGAGAAATCTCTTGCTCCTTTTAACTCTGGATATAATTTTGACCTTAAGAAAGAACAAGACAGATATGAGAGAGTATATTAGATGTTATTATTACCGTAATAAAATAGAGATAAAAATCACAGTGCAGAAAGACTCTAAGACAACTATTAACCATTTGTCATATAAGGAAAATCAAAATTTAACTTATCAGATAGTCTGGCACTTTAAAGATTCATCATGAAAAATTACTTCTAACTGTGGAGCATTTATGCAGAATGTCATTGATGAGCTGTCTGCTTAAATGTTGAAAGAGTTTGGGGAAAGATTGAAAAAATGTCAAAGATAGGCCTTTTATCAGTCTGACAGAATGTTTCACGATATTTAAATTTATTTGTGAGAGTGAAGCAGCACGGCAGGACATTTTTCTTGAAGGAAATAAGCTGAGCTCACTGTCCTACCCCAATGGGCCATGGCTGGTGAGAGCAACCTCAGTGAGGATGGACCTTTGGACTGAAAAAATGACCCAGCTGACATCAAACATCACTCTGGGGCCAGGGTACAGAGCGAGTTTGGGGTTTAGGGCAATTTTTCTGCCTCTGTGGTGATAGAAAGACTTTTTCTTCTAATTGCCTTCACAGATTTGAAGTCCCTGGGTTAATTATTCTGGAAAAGAAGCCAATCCTTAAAAGCTTGATCAGGTGAGACCCATCTTCTCGACTTCTTTGGTGTGAACCTTCCAGAAGACATGAAAGGGCTTGATGGGGCAAGAAATGAGCTGTGGAGAGCTGCTCTCCAGGCATCACCCCAGACTTCATCCCCAGGTTTCATCCCCAGATTTCATTCCCAGACTTTGTCTCCAGACTTTATCTCCAGACTTTATCCCCAGATTTCATTCCCAGATTTCACCCCCAGACTTCATTCCCAGATTTCATCCCCAGATTTCATCCCCGGATTTCATCCCCAGACTTCATCCCCACATTTCATTCCCAGATTTCACCCCCAGACTTCATTCCCAGATTTCATCCCCAGATTTCATCCCCGGACTTCATCTCCAGATTTCATCCCCAGCTCGTTGCAGGAGCAGGGAGCGATGGAGCCTTTGCCTGAGCCATCCAGCTCGCTGAGGGTAAGAACATCTTGTGTTCCCTCCTGGTGGTGGTCAGAGGACCCTGGTGAGTCTCTATGGCAACCCTGGAGCTCCTCGAGATTCCTGGAGCTTCCCCACGAGTGCTGTGCTCTGTGCTTGGGGCTCTCCTAACCCCCAGACCTTCCCTGGGCTTTCCAAACCACAGCCAAATTCCAGAGCCGGGAGCTCCACACGGAGCCCAGGCCGCTGGGGCTGGCTCTGTGTCTTCATTAGCATCTTAATTAGCAGTGTGACATGTGGATGGAGCCAAGGTCTGCGAGGATGCTGCGGAAATTTATTGTTCAACACGGTGATGTTCAGTGTCATTCCAGAGTCATTTCGGTCCCACAGCACAGCTTTGCTTTTTTTTATAACTAAAAGTTACAGAAGCAAGTAGATGGTGGTTATAGATGTTGCAAAGGGCCTTTTTTTATTTTATTTTCAAGTAAAAATCATCAATTAATTGGAAAGAACAAATGCCTCTCAAAGGAGGAAAGGGAGAAAAATGACCATTGGGGGAGAAAATCATTGCTATTTAGTGGCATTTGAGATTTTTCACTGACTTTTTAACTGATAATCCTCTACAGTGCTGTTTTAGGATATTTTATATCCTAAATATATATTTTTAAAATATTATTACATTATATTATATTACATTACATTACATTACATTACATTATATTTTGTGTTTTATTATTTATATACTATTTATATATATTATGTTTATATATTATATATATTTTAAATATATATATAATACAATTTATAAAATATATTATATTATAAATTTTATATTTATAAATATATAGTAAATCAAGACCCAGGGTCATGCTTTATTTTGGCAGGAGCCATCTCCTTTCAGCCCATGAATTTTGCTGTCTGAATTTCTGAGCCCCACTGATTCTCCCGGATGAATTATTTCCTTGCAGCCATCGAATGGCACTTGTGGTGGCCTTCCCCACCCTCCAGAAATGTGTCAGAGATATCAAATGTTCCCAGTTTGGAGTTTGAAAGGCTTCTGCTGCACTTGTAGATCCTTTGGCTTAAAGGACCTCTCTCCTTGGGCTGGGGCAGCTTTGGGTTCCCCTGTTGTGACAAAGGATGTGCTTGGTTCCGCTGGTCTTTCTGATTTTTAGTTTCAGCCAGGTCTGTGAATTATTCCTTCTTTCTGGTACTGTGGGTCTCGTCAGCTTCCTGGAGGATGGAGCAAACTCAATCTCAGAGATATTTTCTGCTTCTCCGTGGCAAAGTGCATCCTGGGAAACGCCGCTTTGTTCCTTGGGTTTGAGTTCATTTTCGCATGTAAAATATGGCAAAAGTTAGTGTTGCGTGAGACACCGAGGCACGTCAGGATTGATGCAAAGTCATTCCCCTAATTAGGCAGTAATTGGGGCTGGCTGGGTTGGCCATAATATGAGGAAGGGGTGGGGAATTCAGGGGAGAAGCTGTTGGACTGCTCATTATTGGCTCAGTGTCGAGTTTGGGATCAGAAATCCTGCGGAGAATGCTCCTGTCCCAAGTTCTGGGTTCAGATTGCTCTGCAATTGTCTGCCCTCAAGATCTGTGAGACTGTTACAAATCCTTTATTCAAATATCTTTCAATGAAATAGCCCAATTACAAGAAAACAAAATGTTACTTAATACAATATTTATATTCTCTTATACAGAATCGTGGAATGGTTTGGGTTGGGAGGGACCTTAAAGCACATCCAGTGCCACCAGGGACACCTCCCACTGTCCCAGGCTGCTCCAACCCCAATGTCCAGCCTGGCCTTGGACACTGCCAGGGATCCAGGGGCAGCCACAGCTGCTCTGGGAATTCCATCCCAGCCCTCCCCACCCTCATGGCAATTTAAAAATGAGGTTCCTTCTTTAGACCCACTTGAGGCAATGTAGGAAAATTGACTGGAGTAGCTTCTTGAGTGATTTAAGGCCCAATCCTGATTGCTGAACCTAATTAATTGTGCTGACTGATCCTGTTGATTGTTTACACAACCTTAAAGGCAACAAGAAAAATGCCCCATGTGGGTATGACAAAATAACCAAAAAATTTGTATTTTCCCCTTTGCAAAGGTGCGGTAGTTTGTATTTTCTTTACCTTTCTGCAGATATTAACAATAATTTAACTTCCCTTCTCCTGGAATATCCTGAGCAGGAAGGGATCAGGGAAGTCCAGCTCCTGAAGGAGCATCCCCATGGATGTTCCTGCCTGCCGGGAGCTGGGCCAGGTCCTGTCAGAGCACAAACTCCAAATCAAGGAGGCCACTACAGCCCTCGGAACAGCCCAAATAGTTTCTCTATTTTCCCATCAAGCTGGCACTTTCCTACATTTCTGCCACCTAAGTCTCCTGCTGTTGGTGCCCAGGTGTCTGTGCTGCATTTTTGAGCTTCTCCAAGTTCCTTTTCCAGCGTGAGGCAGAAGCTCCGTGCGAGGAGGAGATCTCAGGATCCGTTTGCTCTTTTGCATGTCGAGCATGGTGCCAATTTGCATATTTTGGTACTTGAACTTTACAAATCACTCCTTATGATCAACAAATAAGGTGTCATTTACGTGCTTGTGTTCAGGAAATGAGTTACATTTATCTTGCCTGTGTTCTCAGGATGAATTCAGGTGTTTTGGCAGGGTGCACTTGCCTCGCCTGCCTCGTGCTGTTCACCTGTCAAAGGCTGTGCCTTTGAGCCTGGAACTGCTTAATTAATGATATTAGAGATGCTGGAGCCTTAAAACACTGGATTGTTTGGTCACTGGCCTAAACTGGATGTTTTTCTAAGGCATATTCAATTATCGAGCTTTTAATTTATGTAAAATACCTTGTATTTTGGGTGAATTTAGTCACGCTGCATTAAAAAAATATATAAATTTTAAGAATCTGATGGGCGAAGACAGTTTCATTTGACAAATTAATTGCACAGTGTTTAGCAGAGTTAGTGAGGGAATATACAATGTGATTATTAATAAATGAGGGTGGGCAGGCCCTGGCACAGGTGCCCAGAGCAGCTGTGGCTGCCCCTGGATCCCTGGCAGTGTCCAAGGCCAGGCTGGACATTGGGGTTGGAGCAGCCTGGGACAGTGGGAGGTGTCCCTGCCATGGCAGGGGTGGCACTGGATGGGATTTGAGGTCCCCTCCAGCCCAAACTGTCCAGGATTCCATGATTCCACAATTCCATCACACCATTTCCATTCAGCTCCTTCACTACATCCCTTTCCAGTTTTTGCCAGGAGCTTTTACTCCGTGGCAATATTATTTTTACTGCAAATGCAGAGATTTTGTTTTGTGCAAATGACGAAAGAAACAGATCTCTCTCATTACCATGGAATCCTGGAATGGCAGGGCACAAAATTTTATTTCGTGCGAATCACAAAAGAAACAGATCTCCCTCATTACCGTGGAATCCTGGAATGGCAGGGCACAGAATTTTATTTAGTGAGAATCACAAAAGAAATGGATCTCCCTCATTACCGTGGAATTATGGAATGGCAGGGCTGGGAGGGTTCCCACATGGCTCAAGCCATTCACCAATGGTCATACCAATGATATTTCAATCGTTTTGTGTTATTCTTCTTTGCTGACTGCAGCACAGTTGTGTATTTTCCCCAATTCCGTGTTAAATAAATAGGAAAAGCCCTGGTCAGCAGGAGCAGTGAGATTGGAGCTTGTTCCTGAGCAAAAGCGGGAGGGAAAGCAAACTCCACGGCTCTCGGGGGATCCAGCCTCGGAGTTGGTGACAACTGTTCCTGAGATCCACTTTTAAAACTCCCGACCTTCAGGAAATGGTTCAGTTTCTCTGTAAATAAAAAATGGATTTCACCTGCCAGAGGGGGAGAGGGAAGCGATTCTTCCTGTTCTGAATATTTTGGTGCTGTGGAGCTGCAGACGCAAAAATCCAGGACTTTTCCAGGCAGGAATTCTGTATGCCTGATGTGGAGCCTGGCAAAAATTCAATTTAAAAAATCCTGCTTTTCCAATAGGAAACTTCCCCATATTTCCTGTGTCACCTTGGATTGGATTCTGACTGATTCTGATTCTGCACTTGGGTCTCACATCCAAAATTTTGAACTCGTCCTTTTTCCTTCCGCTGTTCTGTTGATGGGATTTTCTGCTCCCACTTGGAATTTGTGTGGCATCCAGACAGCAAATTAATTTGTTGTCTCAGCACTGCCTCAGGGAAAATCATCACTAATTATGGGAAGGATGGATAACGATGGGATGGCACAGGGGAGATTTCCAGAGGAGCAAAGGGGGTTAAAATTGGATCTCGAATTCCCATATTTTGGGGGTGTGTGTGGGAAGTTCCCTGCAACTTCCACAAGAAAAAATTCCCAGAGAGATAAAAGTCTGTGACATCTGTACAACATTTTGCTTTTTTTTTTCATCATCACAAGCTCAGCTTCTTCACTGAGGTGTGCCTGGAGATGGGAGAAGTGGGAATATTTTCCCTGCGAGCCTGAAGCGGCTCCAGGTTAGCATTCCACAATTATTTTTGTCAGGAAGATGAATGCCATCCTAAAAAAAGTTGGAAGCTCACAGCACCTCAGCTTTGATATATGAATATTGCCACTCTGGATGCTGGAATGGCATTCTGGATGCTTTGTGGGTTTATGGCTATGAGACATTTCCTAGGCTGATTCAGAAACACTTTTCCTACACATTTTAAAGCAACTTTTGGTCTTTAACTTTTTTTTTTTTTTTTTTTTTTTTTTTTTTTTTTTTTTTTTGACTCGTCTGTGATTTCAAAATGTTTCTGGAAGTGAAGAGATTGGAGGATTTGGCAGATATTCATCACACCAAATGAGCAGTCACCTTTTAGCCACCTCTGGTATAATACCCTGCAATGTCAAGGAAGGGCTGCACTGCATTAATTCCCACAAATTCCTGCTGGGAAATCACGGAGCACTCACAGAAAACTGTTGCGGTGGGAAATAGTTCATGTGCGTGAGGCTTTATAAATTGTCCACCCTCCCAGCTTTACAGATGACATGAAAACTTCATTTTTGAGAGAAGATTTCACAGAAATGCGGTAGTTTTTAAACGGAAAGAGCATCTTTTGTTTGGAGCGTGTTTGTGCCCTCACCCCCAGCCTTCCAAAGCACTTTCCAACCAGAGTTGGTTAAAATATGTTGGGAAAAAGCAGCAAAATGGGAGAGTGCCCTCTAACGTCAGCAAATCCAAGCAAAAGGGACTGGAAAGCAGCACAGGGAGATGGAGAGGGATGAGGATTGGCTCTGCATGAACAGAGTTTGGAGTAGGAAAGTAGAGGAACATTTGAAATTTGGGGATTTTGAAAGCATCGAATGCAGCTGAGCTGCTGGGAAAAGCCAAATCCGAGCCTCAAATTCCATTTGTTTTGCAAATCCTCCCCCAGGTGAGGTCTCAGCCATTTCCTTCCTGCCTTTTAGCAGGATGAACATTTAGTGGGATTGGATCAGATGATCCACTGTGATCCCTTCCGACCTTTCCCATTCTATAATTCTGTTTCCCATGGAAAGGTGGACGCTAAATACAGAATATTTCATGCCAGTTGTTAAAACACTCAGATTAAGTAAAATAAACACGTTTTGAATCTGTTACCACTTCCCATTGCAACAAATGTGCGATAAAAACATCAAAGATTACCCAAAAAAGGAAAAGCCAATATTTGCATTAATATCAAAGATCAGTGAGCACAGGGAATGGTCCCAGGGTGAGGTCCTGCTCCGTGGTTTCTGCACCACCAGAATTTTGGGATTTGTTTTCCCTTTCTGCCCAACAGCAGATTTCTGTGGATTTCACATTTACGGTGTGGCCACCAATTTACACCGTGGGACCAGGGCTGCTTATCCATGGAGAAGGGCTTGGGGAATGAACATGAAAGGTGTTCCCAAAACGCTCCAGACTGCAGTGCTTAATTTTATGATCTCTCAGGCAGCTCACAGGAATATTCACAGGGGAAGGACACCAAGGTGGATGCAAATCCAAACATGATTGAAACATCAATCACTTGTTCACGGAGAAATATTTACAGGGGTTTTTTAACTTGACCAAGGGATAATGAAATGTGTATTCTAAGGGGGTTTATGGGCAAATTTTATTCCAAACATTTGCAATTAATGCAGAAATTGTGCGCTCATCAGGCAGTGAAAAAGGCCAGGAACGAAACAAAACCCCAGAGGGGTTGAAATCAGGCTGGCCAGGACTTTTCTCCAAACAGTTTTCCGTTGGAAAATGCCAAATCATAAAGAATGAAGCGATCTGTGGAAATCAATCAATCCTGACAGAGTCACAGCGAGGAGCATTCCCTGCCAGCTGCCAGGCTCCTGCTCCATCTCCTTCAGGAGCAGCTCCAGGATGTTCCCCTGGCCAGCACCTGCACACACATCCCCTGTCCCCTGTCCTTCCCGGCCCTGGAAGCCACCAGGAGCCCCAGAGCCACTGAAACCCAGGTCACTTTGACCTTTCTGCTGAGCTGCAGCACAGATTTCCTGCTCTGAAGGGATGCGTGCAGGTGTGTTTGGCTTTTCCCATTTATTGGATGTTTGAACCTCAGAATTACTTGCACTGATTTCTGGTCTCCTGGATTAGAAAGGAGAAGGAAATCCAACCTGAAAACTACAGCAAAACCTGGAAAAAAGATGTCCTGGTCTCCCAAAGCACTGACTCTAAAAGACCAGCACAGTTATTGACATTAGGAATGTTTATTCCTTGTTTTCCAGATAATCCAAAAACTAAAAGACCAGCATGATTATTGACATTAGAAGTGTTTATCCCTTGTTTTCCAGATAATCCAAAGACTCTAAAAGACCAGCACGGTTATTGACCTTAGGAGTGTTTATTCCTTGTTTTCCAGATAATCCAAAAACTAAAAGACCAGCATGATTATTGACATTAGAAGTGATTATTCCTTATTTTCTAGATAATCCAAAGACTCCAAAAGACCAGCACAGTTATTGATATTAGAAATGTTTATTCCTTGTTTTCCAGACAATCCAAAGGCTCTAAAAGACCAGCACAGTTATTGACATTAGGAATGTTTATTCCTTGTTTTCCAGACAGTCCAAAGCAAGCTGAGCGCCCTGGTGCTAAAGGAGAGAGCAGTGCCAGCCTTGGAGAGCTGCCACCCCAAAGGCCATCCCAAAGTGCACTGCAGGTACCCACAGGGTCAGGAGGCTTTCCCAAACCTCATTCCATCCCCCACGGAGGCATTATCCCTGCAGCTCCTGCACTGGGCTGGTTTTGGTGGGATGGGGTGTAGTTGCACTGTTTTAAAATCTTTCTCTTCTTTCTCATGGAGAATAGAGATAAGTTGCATTCTTGTGCTGTCTAATCTCTTTGTTTTGGTACTGGATGCTCTAGACTTGTAACCAATCGTTACAGGGGGTGGAAAAACTGTTGACCAATGATTATTAGATTCTTAATTAATATATAAAGAAGTTCTTGTAAATAAAGTCTCTCTTTTCGCCATCTTGCTGCTGCCTGCCTGACTTCCCTGCGAGCTTCCGCGAATGTCCAGGAATATCAGAAAATCAGAGCAACAATGGGGGGGATGCAGAGGGGGAGCAGGAGCGGCTGGGATCCACAGTTAACTCCCTGCTGGAGCTGCTGGAGCTTTTCCTGCAGCAGAACAAGAGTTTTATTCTCATTTCCACCTTATTTCCAGCACGGTGCGTTTCCCAGCCGCGCAGGAGGTGTTCCCACAAGCCTTGGCAGCAGTTTTGGGTACATCTGTGGAGGCTGGAGCTGCCCAGGAGCAGATGGAGCTGGTGCAGATGGCCTGGCTGGCACATACGGCGAGGAGGGCTCAGCTCCTGGCCGTGGCACTGGGATGTTGTTCCTGGTCACAGGGGTCACGCTCAGGATCCTTGTGCCTGTTATTGCAGCCTGGAAAAATGTGAATATCACATGGCGAGGCTCATTGCTGGGGACGGGGGAGGGAGGGGCTTGGGAGAGCTGTTCCAGGCTGGATGCTGCAAGTTGTTTCTGCTAAATGCTGATTAATTGTTATCTCTTTTTAATGAATACCACGAGGAGAGATGGAGCTCTCCACCTCACAGCTCTGGCCTGGTTTAAATTAAGATTCAGGAGAGGGATGGGATCGTGCCATTGCTGGATGTGTGGGGAGAGCAAGGGAATATTCCCTTTCCAGAAGCAATTTCCAACCTCTCTGCCCAAACACAAAGCCCACCAGTGGGCAGAAACACAGATTAAATCTGTCATGGTTTTATTTCCTTCCAACACCTCTGTTTGAAATCTCAACTAACTTGCAGGGGAAAGCAAGGAGCCCTCTGACAGCAGAATTCCAGCAGCAGGAAAAACAGCCAGGCTGAAAAGGGCAATAAAACATTTGAGAAGCTGCTGAAAACACAGGGTTCTGCAGCAGGGAATGAGGAGTTTTGTATCCTGTATGGATTTCCTTTGAATTTTAACGAAGGAAACCAAGAAAAAAGGAAGATTCTCCCGCTTCAATAGCAGAAAGAGTGGATTCTCTGGAAAATGAGTGGGATGCCTTTTATCTTTTCCTCATGAAAACACTGCCACCAGCTGGTTAATAAATGGGTTTGACTGAGGGTTTGCACAGGAAAAATTACACCGGGGGGTTTTAACCCACAGCTAAACTGGAAGTGGTATTTGAGGTCAGTATGTTTGCAGAATAGAAAGCAATTAATTATCTGTATGCTCCATTACTTTTTCAAATAGAAGTAAGTGATAATGGTGCAATTAATGCTTTTTACCTTACATATCTTGTCAAACAAAGGTGACCACATCATGAGGCAACCTTATCATCTTCCACCTGCATGAGCTGGTGTGACCATCTCAGATTTCGCTGCAGCTCGGACACCTCCAGGTTTGTAGCTGATTATTTCTCAATTAACAGTGGAATTAATTGACTTGTGGCATTTAACTTACATTAAAATGTCTTTGCCTTTTCAGACTCAGGTTTGCCCAGTGTTTTGCTGAGTCCCTGCTCACTGGAGCCTGGACAAACCCTGGCAGCTCTGGGTTGTGGGGGCAGCACGGGGAGCTCTTGTGGGTCTTGGTGCCAAAATTTTGGGATGGTTCCTTCAACTCCTCCCTCCTGCTTTTGTTCAGACATCAGTGGCAGTGGCAGTGTTGGCATTTCAATGGTCATGGTAGGTTTTGAGACAATTCCTTGTGCTTGCAATGATCATTTCAAGTTTCCTTCAGCAGTGGAAAAAACGCAGCTCAGCTTTTTAAAGCTGATGGAACAATCACAGGGAAGAGAAATCTTGTGAATGGAGGGTGAGGCTCACAGGCACAATTCCGTGCTCGGGGGGATTCCCAATCGATCCTGGGCTGGAGAGGCTGTGGATGTATTGCCGTCTGAGGCCCTGGGAGTGCAGCCGAAGATGTGTTTCATGTTGGAGTAAATCATTTCCCTTGCAGGTGATGATTTCCTTTGGCCCCAGACTCAGGTACTGAGTTTTTGTGTTTATCATTCACGTGTTAAGTTTCTTTTGGTTTTTTTACCTCTCAGCAAGCTGGAGCCATGAGGAATTTCAGGACCCAAACCCCATGAGGAATTTCAGGACCCAAACCCCTCACCAAGCTCAGCCTGGGGAGAGGATTTGCCCCCCAGCAATCCTGTGGCTGTGTTAGCACAGATCACCGTGGCTGGAAAAGCCCTCCAGGGTCACAGAGCCCAAGCTGTGCCCATCCCCACCCTGTCCCCAAAGCCCTGGGTGCCACATCCAGGCTTGGGCACCTCCAGGGGTGGGGCTGTCCCTTGCCCTTCCCTGGACACCCTCCAGAGCTCTGTGGCTTTTCACAGCCTCTCTTCTGGACCATGAGCAGAGGATTCTTCTGGGCTTTTTCCCCCAGATTCAGCTTAGGGCAAATCGAAGCCATCCTTTTCCTCTTACCTTACCATGAATAGATTTAAAACAATTAAAAACATGTTGGTTTTTTTTTTTAAAGTAGTAATAAAATTGTAAGTGACTCCAAGATTTCTATGAGCTGGTTTCAAGCCAGCAGCCCACAAGTCCTGTGGAGCTCCTTGTGATGTGTTTTTCTCCCCAAAACCACCGTGTGCTGCAGCCTCCCATGATGTGACACCGAATTAATTTGGTTTTCCTTGGAAACAAACATTTCTCTAATGATCCAATATCTCATTAGGCAGCACTAAAATACTGATTTTGCTCAGGAGTGGTTTGCCCGGGGAGGACCTGGTTTGTCATGAGCTGACAGCAGGTATTGGACCTTAAAACATCCCAAGATTGAAATTGTTTTATCTGTGCACCTTCCGCACCCTAAGAATGCCCTATTCTCCATATCCATCGGAATGCCTGAGTGGAATTTCCACTGCTCGGCAATAACAACAAACACATTTAAATCCATTGGTTTAATTGGCTGCAAAAATTTTCCTCTGGAAGGGAATTCAGGACGTAAAACATTTTACAGCTCTGGTGCAGATTATGTCGTGTTCTCTCCAGCAGTCCCGTTCATTCCAATGGATTGCCTGAAGAACAGAGCAGAGGGAATCCAGCCTGGCCAGGGCTGCTGCTGACAGCACCGCGAGAGAGGCAGCGCGCCCTAAAGTCACCTATGGACACTCAGCCAGGAGAGAAATTTCTCTGCTCACGGAGCAATAATCCTGCCCCGGGGAGGAGGATTAGGGGAGGACTAAGCTGCAGTGAACCAAGGGCACTCTATCCCCCAGTGACAGACTTCTCACAGGGATTTTGGGGGATTTGGAAGGCACCCGTTGGCTTCACGTGGAGCTGCTTTACCCCGAGCCCGCGGCGCGGACGTGACCTGGGAGTTCCAGAAACGCAGATTTGGGGATGAGAGTTGAACTCCTTGATCTCTGAGGGCACTCGGGATGACCCCAGGTGATGATCCCAGCCCAGGTGGGATCCCTGCTGCCTGCAAGGGAACAGAGCCACGGTGGAGCTGCAGCTGCAGGTACGGACACTGTCTGAGGAGAAATGGCACTTTCACTGAAAACCTCTTTGTTTTACTGATTTCACGTTGGTTTCTCTCTTTTTTTTTTTTTTTTTTTTTCATATTGTTTGGTCTGTTTTAGGAAGATTCAGGGGGGAATTTATTGCTCCACAGCTCCTGACAGGAGGGGACAGCCAGGGGAACAGGGAATAGGGACAGGAGGACAGGGAATTTTGCACCAGGGGAGGCTCAGGGTGGACAGCAGCAGGAATTTCTCCATGCAAAGGGTGCTCAGGCCTTGGCAGGGCTGCCCAGGGAGGTTTGGAGTGCCCATCCCTGGAGGTGCCCAAGGAATTCCTGGTGGTGGCACTCAGAGCTCTGGGCTGGGGACAAGGTGGGGATTGGGCACAGCTTGGACTCGGTGATCCTGGAGGGTTTTCCACCCTAAATGCTTCTAGGGTTTTGGGATCTGATACATAAATCAATATATACTGCCAGCAGCAAGTAAAGATGCACACCCGATCCTGAAATGAAAGTTATTCCATAATTAAACAAACAAATCGAGTATTTTGAATGTAAAACTCATTCCAGGGAGATATTTAAACAGCTGCCTATTTCCAGCATGCATAAAAATAATTCTAGATTCTGACAATACTGCTCAATTAGAGAGTTTCTTATCAACAAAAAGTCATTGAATATTTGAGGTCAGTTAATCAATGAAGTCAGCATATGAAATAGTCAAATTTAAACTGAAAATGTGTATGTGGGGCAGATAAGTGCATCATGCTGGTTTGAATTACCTGCTAGCTCGTGAAGTGTCTCAGGGTAATTGCACTTCAAAATTGATGTTCGGGTCTCTGACAGGCTGGGAATATCCATCTTCCAAACTACAGATTCCCAGCAGAGTGGAGAACTCAGTGTTCCACCAGAGTTTATTATGAGCTACACAGAAATCCTAATTGCACTTCTAATTGCCAGCAAGTCTGGCAGAAGAAACAGAGCATCGAAGGGGTGGATCCCCATTGCTGAGCACACGGAAGAGCGATGAGAAGGGACAGATTTGGTGTCCCAGCAAAGATGGAGTGTCACAGCAGGATGTGCTGGCTGGAGCAGGCTCACAGCGCTGGGAATGGTGCTTGATCCCAGAGGGTTTGGATCAGATCCTGCGATATTGACTGCTCTGGTTGTGTTTCTCTACAGATCTCATTAACTGTCCCCTCATTAACTGCAGGCTAGTTGGGCACTTCTTATTCCACAAAGAGAATGTGTTGACCTTCAGTCAAACTCAAACAGACACTTCAGGGGAAGATTTAGAAAACTCCTCTTGGAGAAATGAAACTCGTGTTGTGTCAGGCATGACAAACATCTTTATTTTCTCCCTGAACGTTTCTGAGGCTTGACTTCTGATTCAGCACATGAACACCTGCAGGAAAAGCTGTTTTCCCAATGTTCTCGGCAGATTTCTGCTCGGGATTATTTCAGATTGCAATGTTTTGCTTTCTGATAAGATGTAAATAAACCCATGGGCTCCTATTCCCCTTTGATAAAGGAATTAATAGAATAAAAGATGAAACAGGCTCTCTTAAAAGATGTTTGCACACATTACACAGTTGTGAAGCTTTCTGAAGGTTGCTCATCCAAAAATGAAAACAAAGTAATGTTCACTGATGTTTTGTCTTGTAATTTAGCAGATTATCAGCTAAAATCAGGTTATTAATTGACTTCTTTTCCCAAGTCCTCCTTATGGATAGCTGGTCAATTTTGAAGGCAGAATGAGAAAATATCGCCTCATTTAGAAAAATTGAGCCAGCAGCAGAAATGATGGTGATTTTTAGCAGAGGCTTCTGCAAACAGAGCTGTTACTCCTTCAGGAGATTCCTGACAAGTCCAGAACAAATATTCCGACAGTGAATCGACTCCTGAATTGCGTGAGCCAAACACTCTGAAAAATGCTGTGTGTTGACTCAGTCAAAGGTTTTCGACATTGTTGATAAACTCAGCTCTTTCAGCCTTCAAAAGAGCGATTCCTGTGTTCCTTGGCGTATCCTTTGTGTTCTCCTTGCAGGAGTTTGTTAATGCAGGAGCAATCAGTTAATTCTTACACATTTAAAAAGCCTTTTGTAGATTATAATGGGCTTGGGAGCAGCACCTTAAAATGATACCTTAGGAATGAAAATGTTTTCCCCTCAGGAATTACTCCCAGACTATCGGTGCCCACTGGTTTCCATCGTGTTTCCCATGGGAACGTAAGCCTTTAGGTGAGGGAAAGAACTACCCCGAGGGGGGAAAAGAACAAGGAGAGTGGAAAATCCAGGCTTATGAAACCTCTTGTTTCCCAATGACTAAACAGAGAGCGTAGATTTCCATTTTGTCGCTCCAATCCGGGGCTCTGTCAGCTATGGGGAGGCTGAGGCCTCCATGTGCCATTGCACACGTTGGGCTTCAAAAGAGGTTTCTCCTTCTCCTTCTCCTTCTCCTTCTCCTTCTCCTTCTCCTTCTCCTTCTCCTTCTCCTTCTCCTTCTCCTTCTCCTCCTCCTTCTCCTTCTCCTTCTCCTTAGCAATCAAATATGGGGGTTTGAAGCTGTGACTCAGAAAAATCAACTCCTCCAAAACAAAAGCTGAAAGAGATTCGAGGGATGGTTCAGGCCCAGATCTTTTGTTGCCTCCAAGCAAAAACATTCTTCTAAATACCGAAGCCAGACAAGGATCCTGCTGTGACAACAGCCAGCAGCAAGGCTGCAGACAGTGGCAATGAGGGAGTCTAGACAGCTCCTGCAAGATCAATTAGGAATTCTCGAGATGTCTCCTGTTGCAGTTGAGTTGCTCTCGTTGTGCCTCATTGCCGATGGACAAGAACAGCTGCTTGGTGGCTTACCCCCCTCAAACAGCCTCAAAATAATCATCCTCTTCTTATGTTAAACGAAATCAAAGCTTTGAACTTTTTTTAAAAAGTCATGGTTTTTTGGGAAGTCTAAGTCTCCCTCCTGTCCTCCAATCTCTACACTTCATCTCCGACCTTTCTGAAATTATCTCTTAAACTAAACGTCTCTTTTTTAGCACTCGCAATAATGGCTCATATTCGATATCCTCGCTCTTCCGGCAAGTCCTGAGTTATCACTGCATGGAAAGCTGCTGCCCACCTGAATTTTTCCTTTCTGGATGTGTCCCATTTAATCACTTTCCTATGGCAATCTACAGGTCTGGTAGTTTGGGTTCTTTTCTATTTTGTGACATTTTTACATCAATGGAAATCCCGAAGAGAATCAGGCCAAGGAGAGATTCCTGTGGATGCACATTGAGTTATCCCCAAGTGTAAAAGCCATTGATGAATTCCTTCCTGAGGGTAGGAAACACCGCTTTTCCCCAACAAACATCCAAATCATCTGGTCCTACCACAAGATCTTACTACAAAATTCACCAAACGGCACAGGAGGAAAAAAAATTCACTTCCAAATTTCTGCGCTGCTCCAAAGCTACGAGACGTGAACTCTGTCACCAGCTTTGTCCTTGTCACCTTCTCTGTCTGAATTTCAAAGCTCTGCACATAAAGCAAGCGGAATTGCTGCCGGATTTTGAGCAGGTGACATTCGTGTGTCTGCTGTCGTCGTCTCCTGATGGCTCTGGCGATGCTCTAATTATGTGCAGTGAGTTGTCTCTGAGTGCTGGGTGAAGAGCTCCCTGCATCATTAGGCACCTTGTTGTTTACTAAATGTCTTTTACGATCCTACGGGGGCCCCAATGAAGGCTGCGTCGGTGATTGCGTGCGGAATTTCTATTTTTAGGGGATTGATAATTCAGCTGTTCGTTTTCACTCCGGGCTGAAATCTGGCGGATTGATTCTCAGCTGAGACTGAACTTAATTACTGAGTTTAGCAGCAAAGTTCAGCGTGGCTGGATTAGACAGCTCAAGGGTGGCTTTTTTAACATTAAAACGGCAGCGTTTTCCAATATCTTTTGTTTTTGGTGGAGGATAAGACTTTGAAAGGAAAGATCTTAAAGCCTGAGGTGCAAATGTTGGACTGGATCAGAGAATCAGGGAATGGGTTGGGTTGGAAGGGAACTCAAAGGTTGTCAACTCCAACCCCTACAATGAGCAGGGACACCTTCAGACAATGTCCCTGATCCTTGATTCCTGATCCTGTTCCTTGTTCTGTGGACTAGCGACAAGGGACATCATCTCTCTGGACTTCTGTCAGGTGTTTAATGTTAACCATGAGCCAAAATTACTCTCTTTTTTAAAAAAATGTGACTTTATTAATCATTCTGGTTTGTTTTGGTTTTTTAACCCAATTTTGAAAAATCTCTAGATAGATGGAAATGTTAATGAAATATGTGCTGGATAAAAATAATTATTATTGTCCTGTGTGAGCTCTACAGCAAATCTAAAATGAATTTACAATTGAAAAATAACACGAAGAAGTTAATGGGTTTTTAACCAACACCAATGTGATCAGCTGGAAAGGGATGTGTGCTGCTGGTGGAGGAATTAGAGTGGCAATCGGACACATTGTTTGGCAAGGTCTAATATTGGGAATATTTTGTCAAGTGCTATAAATAAACTGGAAATAGTCTGGAAGGATCCTGGAAGAGCCCAAGGCCAGGCTGGACAGGGCTTGGAGCAGCCTGGGACAGTGGGAGGTGTCCCTGCCATGGCAGGGGTGGCACTGGATGGCATTTAAGGTCTTTCCAAACCATTCCACGATTCCATGGCAAAGCTGCAATAGTTTTAGTCAGAGCTTGCAGTTAGTCACTTAAATTTAGATTACACAGCAGATTAAATCCGTTATTTAATTATCCATCCATAATTCCAAACAGAACTTTCAGTCACAGTCCTCAGATTTAAGCACAGCTCTACTCATCCTCCCCTTCCTCCAAATTATTCAGTTTCAGTTTCTCTGCTGATGTGAGTAATAACATGACAGAACATTTTACAACAAATCTTCCATTATTTTCTTGTTCTTGTTCTTGTTGTTGTTTCAAGATAGATTTATAAACATGTTATTCTGAGTGTTTTCACTTACAAGAGAAAGCTGCACCTCATGTGGGCACCTCACATAATTCACCCAATAATCTCAGCACTCAATTAAATTTTAAATGTTTCTCCATTAAACACTTATTTTACCACAGTAAATAATTTAACGGGTTTTCATTTAAAAGTGTCTCACATCACGGAGTTTTCAATCTTCTTTTTCTTAATAAAGTCACATCATCCTATTTCTTGAATCTGAAATAAATGAACTTTTGTGTAAAATTTTTGGGCGCATTGGCTGCTATAACTCCGCACATAACATTTGCATTCACCATCTGAGTAATATGGAAAAATAAAAGAAAAATGAATTAGGAAGCAAGCCCACAAACTTGGAATCAATAGATAAAAATGAAGTGCACTGACATTTCAACAAAACCCTCCATCAGTTTCCATCCTCAGTTCCCATCCCAAATGTGTGACTATTTACTGTCACAATTGGTAATGACCAGGATAACTCATAGCACAGAATTCCTCTGATGTACTCAGATAATTATCCAGACCCATCTCCTCCAGTGTTAAATCTTTCTATTCTTGATCTTATCCAAACATTAACTTTCTGTTGACTTTGAGCAAGGGAAACTTTCACCAATCTAAATATCAATAAAAAGTCAGCGTTCCCTGGGAGTTACCTTTTGTAAACAGACTGAAAGCTCAAGTTTCCCCTCTGCAATCAGAAATCTGCTAAGCGGTTTTGGTGACAAACTGGGAATTATTTAGAATTTTTTTTCCTGGAGAGAGAAAATCAGCAGCAGTTTAAATTTTGCATTGAGTTTTTAAAATCTGTGGCGAGGAATAATGACATGAGAAGGGACTAATGGGGAATGCTTCAAACGGAGAGAATAGAGATTTAGATGGGAGATTGGGAAGGAATTCCTGGCTGGGAGGGTGGGGAGGCCCTGGCACAGGAAAGAAGTTGTGGTTGCCCCATCCCTGGAAGGTCAAAACCCAAAAGTTGCTTGTGCTGATCGTTAAGAGCCTAAAAAGCTTTTGCAATTATGGAAACGGGCTGGAAAATATTCCGTAGGCGAGGATGTGCTGGAGACTCATTCCATGTCTTTATCTCATTAATTTCAGAGCGTGAGTTCCATTTCCTGAGCATCATTCATGACCATAAAGTACTTATCCCTCCATCATTGTCTCCTCATCCCCTTTTGCGTTTCAGCCTTCGCTGGCCTGAGATTATCCTAAATTCTTTGGAGCTGGGATAAGCATTTGGACACCATCCAGCGTGGTGGGACCCGCTCTGGATTGGAGCATTGAAAACAATCTCCGCAGCAATCCTATGCAGCACATGGAAAATTATGATAAGAGTGTCTTTAAAGCCTTTTAATGGGATGTGATTATGGATATTCTGGTGTCCTGCAGAAAACACTGGGGGAAACTTCATGGGTGTTGCAGCAACTTAGAGGAAACTTGCTTATTTCTAATTAGCTTGTACTAATTGAAAGCTTTTCATAAGTGAGTCCTAAATTAAGGGCAAATCTGTATGTTACCATTCAGAGCTGCTGTCCTTAGGCTTTCTCCTGTGGAATAACTGCAGATGTTTAGGAATTATCATTTTGAAACACTTCATTTACATTCTGACTTCAAAATAAAACAATGATCCTAATCGATTAAGCAGAGGAATTGACTAGCAGGGATGGAGGGACATTTTTGGAAAATGTCCCACTGCAGCTCCCCTCTGTGTCAGCAGAAGGGGTTTGAGGTGGGAATTGTGTCCCTGTCTGACCCAGAACATTCCTGAGCAGAACTCTGGGATTTCAGGCACCCTGTGCATTGAGCACAGTCTGTTCTCTTACATTTCCACACTTCCTAAACACTTTGCTGTAATCCAGATGGAAGGTCACAAACACATCAGAAATATTCCTGAAAAAAACCCTTAATTTATTTATTTTTCCCTTCAGATCTCCTTGCTGTTGGCCAAAGAAGTACTTTGGAGATGAACAGGTTGCCTGACTTGGTCCAAACCTCTTGTGTTTGCCCTGGTACCTCTTTAAAACCATCAGCAGAGACCTTGGCTCTGTGGTTGGAGATTCCAATATTAATTTTCACTTGGTTCCATGGACATCAGCGTTCCAGTTCACCCTGGGGTTCTCTTGGAATGAAGTCTGATCTATTTTTCCAATATATATTTTCTGCTTTGCTCCCTGCTTCATCCAGCTGTGGGAGGGGGGAATTCTGCACAGGAACGCTCATTTTATTCTCCTTTCTTATGCCTAAAAATGACCTTGGAAGGCAGAAAATGCAAGTTGAGGGCTGTGAAAGGGGCAGGCTGAGGAAGCAGCTTGTGACAGATGCTGCTTGTGTAAATACTAAAACAAACTGAGCTCTGAGGTTGCTCAGAAGGCAGAGCTGATGAGCAAACACAGCTAATAAGTAAAGTAAATAAGAATTTGGCTGCATAGGAATAAACAAGCTTTACAGGGTAATCCCAGCCAAGGTTTTAATTGTTTCTGTGTGGGGTTAGTGTGAAAGAAGGAAGCAGGAGAGCGATGGTGGGGTCTGAACAGAGCTCCTGCTCCACACCACGGTGCCCTCAGCCCTGCCAGCATCGCCAGTCGGGATGGTAGCTCCAGCAGAGACCATTCCATCTTTCCTTCAGCCGTTCCATGTTTCCTTCAGCCATTCCATCTTTCCTTCAGCCATTCCATCTTTCCTTCAGCCATTCCATCTTTCCTTCAGCCATTCCATGTTTCCTTCACTCATTCCATGTTTCCTTCAGCCATCCCATGTTTCCTTCAGCCATTCCATGTTTCCATCAGCCATTCCATGTTTCCTTCAGCCATCCCATGTTTCCTTCAGCCATTCCATGTTTCCATCAGCCATTCCATGTTTCCATCAGCCATTCCATGTTTCCTTCAGCCATTCCATGTTTCCTTCAGCCATTCCTCTTCACTGCTCTGTGTCCTGGCTGGAGCTCCTGCCCAGGCTTCCCCCAGACCCACGAGGCAGACAGAGACGTCAGCATCCTCTGGTTTGGGCTGTGCCAGGAACAAATAATTCCAGCTGGTGAAACCCTGGTGTCCCTTGTCCTGAGAGTTCACATCCTGGCCATGGAGCTCTCTGTCGAGCTGAGCAGATGGGGCAGGAGGGGCTGTGTCCTTAGCATGGGTTAAATCACCAGAGCAGGGCACTGAATTTGTCCCAGTGCATTAAAAATGAGAATAAACTGCTGGAATTTGGCATCTCTGAGCTCTAACTCTGCATTGCACCGTGTCCCATGGCTGACATCTGGGCCAGGGAGGTGGCATCCTGTGCTGGCAGTGAATTTGTCCCCTCCACTCTGTCACAGAGGTCACCTGAGGAGCAGGACACTGAGGCTGAAGCCCAAGTCAGCTCCTTCCTTCCTCCCATCAGTCACCTTCTCTTTTCCCAGCGCTGCCAAGCTGCCTCTATCAGATCCCGAGTGCCAAAAGTGCTTTTGGAAAGTTTTCCATCTCTCTGCTTAATTAAAAATGACTTCTGCAGCACTGGGGTGGCTCTGGTTGCTCCCAAGGAAAGCCAGCCCTGGTTTCTCGAGGGTTAAAATGGGAAGTGTGGGTGTTCAGAAGAGCTCATCGTGGAATCATGGAATGGGTTGGGGTGGAAGAGACCTTGAAGATCATTTTGTTCCAACACTTTCCACTGTCCCAGGCTGCTCCAAGCCCTGTCCAGCCTGGCCTTGGGCACTGCCAGGGATCCAGGGGCAGCCACAGCTGCTCTGGGCACCTGTGCCAGGGCCTGCCCACCCTCCCAGGGAAGGATTTCTCCCTCATATCTAACCCAAATCTGTCCTCTTTTGATTTAAAACCATTTCCCCATGTCCTGCCACTAAAATATTGTGTATTTTCTCTGCTCCAGCCTCCTCCTCCTGAGATGGTGAAGGGAATGACTAAATAAAGCCTTTTTGTTGAATTAAAAGCAAACCCAGGAACTCTCAGCCTGCAGCCGAGGATGGAGCAGGGGAGCTCCTGCTCGGACTGGAGCCTCTGGGAATGGACGTGGAGTTCCAAGCAGCTGTAGATGGACACGTGCCTGATGCTTCCAGCCCCCTGGGACCACCTGATGGACAGAAATATGCACTAAATGGGAAATATTTGCACTAAATAGGCACTAAATGGGAAATATGACAATTCCTGGGGGTCTAAAGCCCCCTGGATTGGGGGCTGGGCTGGTCCCTGTGCTCCCCGGGGAATTGCAGGAGCACCATGGGGAGAGGAGGGGTGAGTGCTGCACAGAGTGACCATCCCATGAGCTCTTCCCCTCACACAGAGCCCACAGAGTGATGGAAACAGCACATTTTGCTGGGCTGGGTTGAGTGTTTAGTGGTTTTTTTAATTTCCTTGTTGCTTACACATGAAATAATGGTAATAGTCCCTAAAAGCTGTTATTCCCCATGCTGGGAAAACACTCTTTAGCCACCTGCTGGAACAAGCCTGTTTCAAATCCAGCATTTTCCGTAAGAACATAACCCTCACTGCTCAGGAGGTTTTGGCTAATCAGATGCTGATTTTTCAATTCTAATACCTCAGCTATTTATTTATTTATTTATTCAAATGCCCTGTGCACTTTATTTAAAGCTGTCTAAGATTTTATTTAATATTTGTTCACACAACCAGAATAGAACCATCGACTCCAGATTTAGGGGTTTTTTCTTCATTACCCTGTACAGAAGGGGAAAAAACATAATGAAGAGACAAGAATCAAACTTTTTTGGGAGAAATAACTTCTCAGCAGAGGCTTCACACTTGTCTCACTCCAGTGGCAGTGTTGTGATTGACATGAATAAGTTGTAAATGCCATGAATATTTAAATTTTTACACAGCACAGGCAAATTTCAAGGAAAAGGAATGATTTAGCTCTGTGACTGTCACGTGGATTCCTGGTGAAACAAGGTCTGGGATTGTGCTCTGTGCTGACAAGGAGGGAGCAAAGGGCTGAGCTCTTTTCCATCTCACGTCCTTGCTGCAGGTCCTTGATCCTTTAGTGTTCCATGAAACAAAAGGAAAAGCTGTGGAAACACACCCTGGCTGGCTTCCAGCGTGGGAGAGCCTGCTCTGAATTCACAAAGATGAACTTTGGGAAGAAGATTCTGTGTTGGCTTTGTCCCCTCTGGGGTGCCCCTCCCCGAAGGGTTCTTTATTCCTCTCCGACAATGTTCAGGAAATAGGAAATTGTTATTATTCAATTCATTGCCCTTCAGATTTAAGAAATTATGTTTATATATTCTGCTGAAGTAAATCTCAGATCACAGAATCATTTAGGATGGAAAAGCCTTCCCAGCCCATGGAGTCTAAGCTGTGCCCATCCCCACCTTGTCCCCAGCCCGGAGCTCCATGTGGCACGGCCAGGAATTCCTTGGGCACCTCCAGGGATGGGCACTCCAAACCTCCCTGGGTAACCCTGCCAGTGTTTAACAACCTTTTCTGTGAAGAAATTCCTGCTGCTGTCCACCCTGAGCCTCCCCAGTCCAGCCTGAGGCCGTTCCCTCTCCTCCTGTCCCTGTTCCCTGGAGCACAGCCCGACCCCCCCGGCTGTCCCCTCCTGGCAGGAGCTGTGCAGAGCCACAAGGTTCCCCTGAGCCTCCTTTTCTCCAGGCTGAGCCCTTCCCCAGCTCCCAATGTCTCCATTACGATGATGAAATGCAATATTCCCATCACTGCAGGTCCTCTCCGTGGCTCTGAGCCCAGCAGGTCCTGTCCCAGGTCAGGGTGGCCTCCCCAGGAGCATTTTCTTTCTCAGCTCCTTTTGTCCCCACTGTGCCTGATCCTCCCTGCAGGCCCTCCTGGGCACATTATGATTCTCAGCAGTTCCTCAGTTTTATGGGAGGGAGAATTTGTGGAAGAAGGTCAAAGAAGATTAATAAGGGACAAGGTGTCTAATAACTACACAATAGTAGACAAAAATAGGAGAATGATCAGCGCTCACACTGTGCTGCTTGATCTTATTACCCTGCATTAGCAGCATTCATAATTTAAAACTTTAATAAACTCCCAGCCTCTTTGGGCCAAGATCTATGTTGCTGCTGGTTTTATTAGCTTTATAATGGGCAGAAGCTTTATGCAACGTGATTATCCTGCATAAGCAAACACCTAATCACGCCAGGAACATTCTCATGAGCTGCTAAAAGGGACGAAATCACACCAAATGCAGCCTTGAGACAACATGGCTTCACCTTCAGGTTGAAATTACTGTGGAATAGAGGTCACTCAGTCTTGACAGATGACAATGATGTGGAAGGCTCCAAACACCAAAGCTCAACACCACAGAATCCCAGGATTTGGGTTGGGAGGGACCTTACAGATCATCCAGAGCCACACCTGCCATGGACAGGGACACCTTCCACTGTCCCAGGCTGCTCCAAACCCCATCGAGTCAAACATTGTGAGCCAGGTTATTCCTCGTGGAACTGCTCTTGTTCTCCCTGTTCCTTCACATTTCGCATTCAGTGCTGATCGTTGCCCTAGGGTACAGTGGGTTCTTACTCAATCCTGGAATGTCTGGCAGGTTTTTCCTATTCCACAGCATATTTATTCCTTATTATCCCTCTCCTCTCCCCCAGGTAAGGCTCAGGGGTTGGATGCAGACATCTCCTTCCCATGCTGCAGGTGCAGCTGGACTGGGACTGGGGTCAGGCAGACACGGCTGGGGCTGATCTTCTGCCTCTGGGCAGCAGCTCCTTCCTCTTTCCCCTCTTTCCCCAAAGAATCTTCTGCCTCTGGGCAGCAGCTCCTTCCTCTTTCCCCTCTTTCCCCAAAGAATTTGGGGTTTTTGTCCTTCTGTCCCAGGCGGTGCAGGTGGAAGGGATGAGCAGCGAAGAGAGGCAGTGAGCTCAGCACCAGCTGTGGGATGGGTTTGATTTCCTTGGAGCCTCTCCAAGGAGAAGGACACGGCACAGGATCCAAACCCAAAAGGGCAGGAGCTGCTGCAGGGCAGGGGGGCAGAGCTGGAAGTGCCACTCTCAGGCCAAGGCCACCTTCCCTGGGGACAAAGGGAAGGAGGAACAACAGGATTTGATCTTCACAGGGCAAAGCCTGGCCTGGAAAACTCATCCCTTGTTGGCAGAGTTTTGGGTAAGGCTGTGGAGTGAGGGGCACAGAGGGTTGTGGGGCTGATAAATCAGCCTGGATCGAGGGCCAAGGCAGGAGGGTCAGCAAAGATCACCCAATGACCCAATTATTCCGTTTATGAAAGGAAAAGAAGTGGCAGATGCTCTCCTGTGACCTGGCGCTGCTGCCCTGACGTGCAGTGAGTTGCAGCTGAGTGGATCAGACACGAAAGGTTCTGCAGGAAGTGTGAAGTTCAATTTCCATCCATTGTTTAGCTCACCAAAGCTAATTCACTTTCCCACCCACTACTTAATTTAATTTCCCTGCCTTCCATGGCTGGAATCCATCCTCCTGCCAGAGGCCAGCAGAAAGACCAGGTAAAGGTCAGGTGAATGTCTGAAAAATAGAATTACACAGAGTACCGATTGCTTTATTACAGGTTTTATCACCTTGTTTAAAAAAAAAAAAACAAAAAAACCAACCAAACCAACCCCCTCCCCCAAAAAAACCCAAACAAACAAAAAAACTTTTGAAGGGATTGGTGATGATTTAAACTGTTTTCACATTTTTGGAGTAACAGAGCTGATGCCACAATAGAAGACAACCATATCCTCTGTGTGTCCTTGCAGGATTTCAATGTTTAATTGGTGACACGCAGAGCAATTAAAACTGGGAGAAGGTACATTTTTGCACTGAGTCATATTGTGCAAATATTTTCCTTTTTGGGGTTGAGCTGCTCTGGGTTTAAGCTCCGCCAGAAGCCTGGATAATGATTTTATTACATGTGCTGATGGTTTAGTGTGTGGGAGAGAAAGCTTGAGAGAATCCAGGATGAGTTTTTTTGGAAATTAAGGGTTTTTTTGCAAACATCCACCATCCCAGGGTGCTCCAAGCCCTGTCCAGCCTGGCCTGGGAGGAACTCATCAGCAGAACAGGAAATTGAAAATTTGGCCTCAAACTCCTCTTTTCTAGAACTTTTTCTGTTGATGAATCTCTGCACCACACATAATTCAAAATTTTTTGTTACGTCATTACATGTTGTGGCTGTTCTTTCAGATTCTCTGAACAGGCAGAAATGGCTGTTCAAAATGTACAAAAAAGTACAAAATCCTATGGCAAAATTTCATGGAGGTTCTGTTCAGGGTCATTTACCTTTGCTGTTTTGCAGTGAAACAAATCCCACTTTTGGGGGAAATGCAAGGCAGCTGCGAGACAAAAGTCAGGAACTGATCAATATTAGCAATATTTGGTGCCAATCAAATAAGATTTGCTTTCAGGTGTTGATTTAGTTTTAGACCACTTGAAAAATCATAGAATCGTGGAATGGTTTGGGTTAGAAAGGACAGAGTTCATGAAGAGTTCAGACTCTCCATGGCAGAATAAAACAAAGTGTTAAGGGTGAGCGGCTGAAAGTACAAACAGTGTCGAGGAGAGTTTGAGGTAAGATCTCAGCTGATCAGTAAAATCCTCATGAAATCTGACCCAGGCTGGGTCAGATGTGCTGGTTTGGGCTTGAAACAACTGCCAGAGGTTGTAAATTCAAACACAATTACACAGCACTAACAAAAGCGGACCCCAAAGAACCACAAACCGGCAGGAAATGAAACTTTCCCATTTTATAGCTCCCAAAAGGAAGCCGAGAGCTTCTGACACTCACCTGCTGTCACTTTTCCCCCAGGTGGCCCTAGGGGTGATCCCAAAGGGTGGCAAAGCCCAGGGAGTGGAGGCACAGCTCATCCCTGCTGTCCTCCAGCAGATCCTGCAAACTCCCGGGCACATCCTGCAGTGAAACATAGAGCTTTCTTTTAGACACTTAAATGTAGAGATTTTAGATAAAAGTTAGTTTTGTTAAAATGAACTAGAATAAAAAAGATGCAGAACTCAGCTAGAAAGAAATAAATGATTAAATGCAGAGTAGCCTTTGATTATTTGATATTTACTCAGCTGTGCTTAGAACAGACAATTAATAATCTTAAAAAAAGAGGTTCAAAGGAGAGCCTAGACAGTTACAAATTTTGCCCAGATGCAACCTACTCAGAAGCAGTAGAAGAGAGCATTGGGAGCTTTCCAGGGTCAAATGTATTGTCAAAAATCAACGAAGAAGGTCACACAGAGGAAGACCAATTTTACTTCATCCAAAGCAGCCCTCAGACTCAATTAATGACCCCCGACCCAATTCCATTGCAGAACTGCGCATGCTTAATGACTTTTTGATAATTTCCATACGAAGCAGGGAATGGGAGGCGCTTATGCCATGAATATGTATCTGTATTTTAAATATGCATTTTTGTTATAGATAAATAAGTTCTGTGTTGCATTGTTACTCCGGAGCTGTACATTTGGGAGTTTTCCCTGCAGCTCAGATAAACACACACTTTCTCACCTTAACAAGTTAGAGAGTCTTTGTCCATCTCAGGTGGATGTTGATATTAGATCTGTATCTGCATTTTAGTAATTCAGCAGGAAAAGGATGGAGAGCCAAGGACACGTCCAGTGGGGTCTGGGAGTCCTCGCAGCCCTCGAGCTCCAGCTGCAGGAAGAGGGTTGGTATTGTGTGTGTAACACCACCAAAAGGAATTGTTCCGATATTTTGATGAGGTTTGGGTGGAAATAAAGGTGGCACCCTGGGCTGAGCAGATCTCCAGCTCGCAGGATATCTGCATCCTTCTCTGGGATCCGTCATCCTCCTGGCTGCAGAGACAAATGGGTTTTGTCCGTGTGCCAGCACGGGAAATCTCAGCCAATGCGGGAATTAATCCCAGAGAGTGACGGAAACGCTTCCAAGGACTTTCAGACCCAAAGCAGCTCCTTGAGGAGACCTTCCCTGCACTGTCTTTCCACTGAAAGTGTATTTTGTGGGAATTAATAACTTCTGGATAATGGAGGGGAAAGTGCAGCCCTCCCTGATTAATAGCGGGGTTTTTTTGGGATCTGGGGCAGCACCAGAGGATGCTCCTTGAGCACTTCCCTCTCTGCAGGGGAACTGCTGTAGGATTCCCAGCGTGTGGCGTTTCCCTCAGGGACACCACAAGAAATGGTTGGGAATTTTGGGATAAATGTGGTGTTTTCAGTAAATTATGGAGAAGGAATCCTTCAGCTTTTCCCTTCGTTCCCTCACAAACACGAAGTTTCCTTCCTTACAGCCACACCAACCCCACCACTGATGTGCTTTCCGCGTGTGACTTGTAGGAGATTCCTGCTATTTTTTGGGCCACGTTTTCCTAAACAAGCAGCTTATTTGCATATAATTAATATTTTTTCATAAAAATAAATACAATATTATTTATTTACGTTTTTCCTCAGAGGCTGCACCCCCAGAATTCCACAAATCGAAGACACTTCGTGTCAGCAGGTCTGAGCACTAGAAAATTTAAATATCTCACACCCAATTCCCTGAGGTAAAATAGGAAAGAAAATATTTAAATAAAATACATAAATAAAATAAATATAAGTATATATAAATAAATAAAAACATAAATACATAAAAATATAAATAATACAAACATAAATTATATACGTATATAAGTATATAATATATAATATATAATATATAATATGTAATATGTAATATGTAATATGTAATGTGTAATGTGTAATATATACTATATACTATATACTATATAATATGTAATATATAATATATAATATATAATATATAATATATAGTATATAGTATATAATATATAATATATATAAATAATAGAAATAGAAATAAACTGCTTATAAATAATATTATTTATATAAATTTTTTATATAAATATAAATAAAATATTTAAATAAACTATAGGAAACAGGAACACAATATACAGAACTTTAGAATATTTCTATGGCCTCTTTAATATAACTTTTCTTTTTACACCACAAGTTCTCCAAGGCTGGCGGGTCAGGATGATGAGGACACGCGTTCCAGGCGCGCTCCCGGTGCCACTAGATGGCATCGCCAGCCCACGATTCCCCATCCCCATCCCGATCCCGATCCGCCTGCCTTGCCCTGGGAATGACGCCGGGATCGCCCAGCGGCACTCCCCGAGCTCCAGACCCAACTTTTGGGGTGTTTTTGGGGTGTTTTTGGGGCGGAGCGGGAGCGGGAGCATCCCCCGGGAGGAGGGAGATGGAGCACGCACCGATGGAAAAGCTGCTGGGAGAGCTCCTGGGGATCAACTCAGGGTTTAAAACATCCCCGAGAGCTGCGAAAGCCACGGCTGCCCTTGATCGTGGCATCCCGACACATTTCCTCACCTTGGGAACCCAGGGGAAATAGTAAAATAAGAGGGGAAATGTAAAAATCTCTGCATTCCATGGCGGGAAGGCTTTTCCCGTGGTTTGGCAGATCATCAAGGAGTTAAACCGTGTTTGGTGCTACCCGGGGATTGCTGCTTCCCAGTAAAGCGATTTCTGCAAAGCAAAAAGAAGCCAGCATTAACAAATATGTGAATTTTTGTGTCCTCGGGTGTCAGCTCAGCTGAGAAGGGGACAATTTAATGAGCTCTCTGTAGGCTTGTAAACGGCGATGTTTAGAAATATGTGAATTCAATTCTCCTGTTAGCATGGGGGATATCTACAACTGCCACAAAAGTTCAGCCAAACCCACATCAAGTTTGGAACGAGGCAATGAGTGAAATAAATAGTATCCCAGACGAGCAATGCCACAGAAAATAAACCAGCAGCATCAATGCCTGTGATTCCTGGAGGTCAATTTGCTGCCTGATGTCTCCAGGTAATCACCAAGAGCACGGCAATTAAATAATATTTGGGGTCAAATTCCTTCCTGAACTCGTTTCACTGAATTGGGAGGAATGTCTCCCCTCACACTTTTGAGATTTAATGACGATCTTCTATAAATATGCCTGAAGTAAGTGACATTCAGATGAACCTCGCCAGTGATAAAAATCGGCTGTTTCTAATTTTGCAGTGTGCATTTGGGTTTACACATCTTCATCCCTTTCCCTGACTTCCTGCTAATTTCCTTACTCCAGGATGAGGCTCTTGTGGCTGGGAGATTTTGCTCCTTTTGTTGGAAGGACACAGAAAGTGGGATCAGCCAGGTCTGGTTTTCCCAAATTCATGGAATTATAGAATCCCAGAACGGTCTGGGTTGGAAGGGAGCTTAACAAACATCCCCTGCCATGGCAGGGACACCTCCCACTGTCCCAGGCTGCTCCAAGCCCCAATGTCCAGCCTGGCCTGGGACACTGCCAGGGATCCAGGGGCAGCCACAGCTGCTCTGGGCACCTGTGCCAGGGCCTGCCCACCCTCCCAGGGAGGAATTCCTTCCCAATATCCCATCTAAACCTCCCCCCTGTCATTTTAAAGCCATTCCCCCTTGTCCTGTCGCTCCTGGCTCTCACAAATAGTTTCTGTCCAGTTTTCTTGTAGCTCCTTCAGGCACTGCAAGGGACACTGAGCTCACCCCAAAGCTTCTCCTCTCCAGGCTGAATAATCCCAACTCTCACAGCCTTTCCCCCCAGCAGAGCTTCTCCATCCCTCTGCCCATCCTGGAGGCTCCTCTGGCCTGGCTCCCGCAGCCGCACGTCCTTGCTGTGCTGTTCTCCCCGGCTGCCATTCCCAAAGTCCCCGCTTGTCCCGGACCCTCTCTCCTGGCTGTCATTCCCAAAGTCCCCGCTTGTCCCGGACCCTCTCTCCCGGCTGTCATTCCCAAAGTCCCCCCTTGTCCCTGACGCTCTCTCCTGGCTGCCATTCCCAAAGTCCCCGCTTGTCCCGGACCCTCTCTCCCGGCTGCCATTCCCAAAGTCCCCGCTTGTCCCGGACCCTCTCTCCCGGCTGCCATTCCCAAGCTCCCCGCTTGCCCCGGACCCTGTCCCCATCGCCCCGCGGCTCCTCCCGCACCTGCGGCCCGGGGAGGTGCCGGGGCGGTACCGGGGCGGTGCCGGGGCGGTGCCGGGGCGGTGCCGGGGAGGTGCCGGGGAGGTGCCGGGGCGGTGCCGGGGCGGTGCCGGGGCGGTGCCGGGGCGGTGCCGGGGAGGTGCCGGGGCGGTGTCGGGGCGGTGCCGGGGAGGTGCCGGGGAGGTGCCGGGGCGGTGCCGGGGCGGTGCCGGGGCGGTGCCGGGGCGGTGTCGGGGAGGTGCCGGGGCGGTGCCGGGGTCGCTGCCGGCCCCCGCGGGGGTCCCCCGGGATTTAAAGGGGCGGCAGGGTGCGCACGGAGCTGCCCGCAGCATGCACCCGTTCGGGTCCCCGCCGTGCCGGGAGCCGCGGGACGCCGCGGGATGCTCGGGTCCCTTCCCGGGATGCTCGGGTCCCTTCCCGGGATGCTCGGGTCCCTTCCCGGGGCCGCGGCCGCCGGGGCTCTCCGCGGCCAACCCCTACCTGTGGCCGGGCGGTCCCGGCGCTCCGTGCCTGCCCTCCGGGGCCGTGCTGGGCGCGGCGGCCGAGCGGGGCTGGCCCGCGCTGTCGCCGCTGTCCCCGGCCCGGCCGCCCTACTCGTACTCGGCGCTGATCGCCATGGCCATCCACAGCGCGCCCGGGCGCCGCCGCACGCTCAGCCAGATCTACCACTTCGTGGCCGACAACTTCCCCTTCTACCGGCGCGGCAGGGCCGGCTGGCAGAACTCCATCCGCCACAACCTCTCCCTCAACGACTGCTTCAGGAAGGTGCCCAGGGAGGAGGACGATCCGGGTAAGGAGCGGCATGGGGATGGGGAGAGCGGGGATGGGGATGGGGATGGGGAGAGCGGGGATGGGGATGGGGATGGGGATGGGGATGGGGATGGGGAGAGCGGGGATGGGGATGGGGATGGGGATGGGGATGGGGAGAGCGGGGATGGGGATGGGGATGGGGAGAGCGGGGATGGGGATGGGGATGGGGACGGGGATGGGGATGGGGATGGGGATGGGGAGAGCGGGGATGGGGATGGGGATGGGGATGGGGATGGGGATGGGGATGGGGAGAGCGGGGATGGGGATGGGGATGGGGATGGGGAGAGCGGGGATGGGGATGGGGAGAGCGGGGATGGGGATGGGAATGGGGATGGGGATGGGGATGGGGATGGGGATGAGGATGGGGATGGGGATGGGGAGCGCAGGGGATGCGGATGGGGAGTGAAGGGATGCGCGGGGATGTGGATAGGGATGGGGATGGGAATGGGGAGCCCAGGGGATGGGGAACGCGGGGATGCGCGGGGATGTGGACAGGGATGGGGATGGGGAGTGCAGCGATGCACGGGGATGGGGATGGGGATGTGGATGGGGATGTGGATGGGGATGGGGATGGGGAGAGCGGGGATGTGGATAGGGATGAGGAGCACAGGGATGGGGATGGGGATGTGGACAGGGATGGGGATGGGGATGGGGATGGGGATGGGGATGGGGATGGGGAGCGCGGGCCTGTGGATAGGGATGAGGAGCACAGGGATGGGGATGGGGATGGGGATGGGGATGGGGATGGGGATGGGGATGGGGATGGGGATGTGGACAGGGATGGGGATGGGGATGGGGAGCGCGGGCCTGTGGATAGGGATGAGGAGCACAGGGATGGGGATGGGGAGTGCAGCGATGCACGGGGATATGGATAGGGATGAGGAGCGCAGGGATGGGGATGGGGAGCGCAGCGATGCACGGGGATGTGGATAGGGATGGGGATGGGATGGGGATGGGGATGGGGATGGGGAGAGCGGGGATGTGGATAGGGATGAGGAGCGCAGGGATGGGGATGGGGAGCGCAGCGATGCGCGGGCAGCGGGAAGCGCCACCGAGCTAGCTCTGTGCGCAGGCAAAGGCAGCTACTGGACCCTGGACCCCAACTGCGAGAAGATGTTCGACAATGGCAATTTCAGGAGGAGGAGGCGGCGGCGAGCGGAGGCGGCCGGAGCGGCGGACGGGGCCGGGGACGGCGGCGCTGGGGACCGGAGGGTGGCACGGCCACCCCCGCCCGATGCCACCGCCCGCTACGGCCCCGCCGGGGGCCAGGCCTGACTGGGGCTCCCCGGGCACCCCCAGCTGAGCTCAGGCACCGAGAGGGATATTTTTGTACTGCGGAATGTAAGTTTTTATATGGAATTTTTAGCTGCCGGTGGGATGGGTGCACTGAGCACCGCACAGGGCTGGCCGCGGGTGTTGCTCTCCCTCCTGTACGAAGTCAGTTTTTTCCGGCCCCAAATGTAGCAAATTGTATTTAAAAGTATGTGTTTTACAAATATTATGTTCATTATTATTTTCCAGGGTTTTCAAGTAAGAAGACATTGAAACGATAACCTCTGTTTGCTTTTCCAAGAGGGCAGGATCCTGTCCAAGGGTCCAAGCTCCCTCTGGACAGGGACACTCATTCCCTGAGGAATGGGCACACATTTCACCTGGGAAGGATGAAGAAACTCTTGCCTGGAGGAGCCTTCCCCAGACCCGGTGAAGACACTGGAGCTCAGAGCTGGGCAAGAAATGATTTCACTGAACCCACATTTTCTTCCGCTCCTGGATACAAAGATCCGGATCCGACTGTAAGGGCTCAATTCCCGATTTTCCCCTTGAGACTGTTTGCCCTGGGACAAAATGCTGCTGCAGGACCCTGGCAAAGCAGGAAAACCGAGTCCCAGGAGCCTGCAGGTGCTAAAAACTTCCCCAGAGTGGTGTTGAAATCTCACCTGGGTCCCAGGGCAGAGAAATCCATGGACAGCTCAGTGAAAGGACCACATCCACTCCAGAACCTTTTTCCAGGGACTGTTTCAGGTGATGATTGAATGTGTACATGGAGGGTGTTTTTGTATTTCTCTGTGCTTCTGTTGTGCTCTTATTCTATTTTTGTGTATGGGTAAGAAAAGGAGATTTTTTATAAAATAAATCATTGGAGCAATTGCTGGGAGCAAACCCATTGGCTGAAGGAAGAGCTGCGGCAGGTAATGAGGCTCTGGGCTAATTCCAGCTGCAGGATTTAGTGGGAAAGGGTGCTGGGATGCTGTGGGATTGGGCCAGATTCCCTTGGAAGCCCAGAAATAACGGAGGTGGTTCCTTCAGGAGGGCGCCTGGGAATCAAATGAGGAGCTTCCAAAGGATCCATTCCTCACTGGCAGCAGAGGAGGGCTAAGGAATTGGGATTGTTCCCTGCTGGGGATTTGTCACTGCTTTGCCATGTCTGTGGGAGCTAAAGAAGTTCAGCACAAATAAGAATTCCAGGATGCCCTTGCAGTGAGAAGCCATTTCTGCTGTCTCCTGATCTTGGAAATATTAGAAATCCAGTGGTGGTGTTCTTGGAATGGTGTGTGCAGGGCCAGGAGTTGGAATCAGTGATCCTGGGGGCTCCTTCCCAACTCAGGATATTCTGGGATTCTATTCCATAAACCTTCCTGGAATTTAGAGCAATTTGTGCCTCCTGTGCCGTCAGGGACTGGAGCAGCATTTTCACCATTTCCCCCCAATAAACCAACCAGCATTGGCAAGGTTTCACCACCCAAGCAGAGCACAAAATTCCTGCTTCACTTCAGCCAGGGTGCACTGGAGAATGGCAATGACATCGATAAGTTATGGAAAAGCTTGGGAATAACGGAGTTCTGGAAGCTCCACTCTGTGCTGTGCTTTTCCAGGGGAAGGTACAGCTCTGGCAAAGAAACAACAGCCTTGGTTCATTATTCATGGAAATAGGGATGGAGGCTGTTCCTTTATCCAACAGGATCAATACCCAGGATTTAAAACTCTGGAGCAACGTGCTGGCCTAACTAAAGGAGAGAAGAGGCTGTCAAATGCTGATAAATCAGGTTTTGGGGAGCAGGCGGCGATGCAGGGCAGGAAAGGAGAGTTGGCAATTTGAACATTGCATTCTGGGGCTGTGCCTTGGGCTGGAGGTTCCCAAAGAGCATCCACACATCCCTGCTCATCCCTGGCAGCTTTCCTCCCCGAAAGGGCAGGACAGAGCCTGGCAGTGCAGTGACCTCTGCTCCCGGGGATGTTGCTGCTATGCCAGCAGTGCCTGTGCGGTGTCACCTGGAGGAATGGCGAATTCCCAAAAGCACCCAGGGAATGCCCCTGGCTGGGCAGGGGAAGGCAGGCAGTGGCTGCAAAGCAGAGCTGGAGCTTTCATTTCTTCAGCAATGAGTCTGTGAATCATTTTCCTGGGTTTAATTGCTGTTATTCGACTCCCAGGTCTATTGTAATCCAGTTGCAAAAGCAATAAATCTCTATTTTCAGTGTGATTATCACTTAGGAGGAGCCCATCATAAATGCAAACAGGATGTGATAAATCAAATTTATTTCTACTTTTTTTCTTTTCAATTTTCCATCCGTTCCGACACTTGCCTGTGATAAATCCTTGTTAAGCACCAGGATTTCCCTGTGCTTTACTGTAGGATAACACTGCTTCCCAGGATATTTTTTTTTTTGTTGGAAAACAAGACAGGGAGTATTAAATTTTGTGTTGTAGGGGGAAAATCAATCCATAGTTGAGTTCCCATGTTCTTGACACTGCTGGGAGTCAAAAGGGATCAAGGGAAAGGAAGTTGTAAGTAGTTGTTATTGCATAAAATATCAGGAAGCTCATCCTTCTCTATAGATTGTCTGGAATTCCATGCCGCAGGAGATGGAGGAGAAAAACACTGGAGAAAAAAAGGAGGAGAAAAAAAGTCCTGGAGAAAAATACTTGGGAATAAACGTGGTGGGATCAGGCTGGGTGTGAATGGTTCGCCTTGGGGCTCTGGGTGGGGTGGGGTTTTTGGGATTGCGCCTCTCCCTCGGTGTCCCGGGAGCTCCCAGCTCCTCTCCCTGAGCCCCCGGGGACATCCCAGCCTGAGGAACACCCTGGATTTATTTTTTATTTATTGCTTTTGGGATGGACAGCCTGACCTGTAGTATTTCCAGCTGCACTGGTGCCAGAGAGCAGCACTCCAGGAGAATTTGGGGTTCTTGTCCTGCTCCTGACCCTCAGGATATCCCAGCCTGAGGAACACCCTGCATTTATTTTTTATTTATTGTTTTTGGGATGGACAGCCATGCCTGTGGTATTTCCAGCTGCACTCCAGGAGAATTTGGGGTTCTTGTCCCACTCCTGATGCTCAGCTCTGGGATTCCTTCTCTCCCAGCACAGCTGTGGCTGCTCCATCCTGGCAGTGTCCCAGGGACAGTGGGAGGTGTCCCTGCCGTGGCTGGGATGGCATGGGATGGCATTTAAGGTCCCTCCCAAGACAGAGGGAGGATCCCAAATTCGGATCCCAAATCCATGCTGGGATTTGGGACCCGAATTTGCCCAGCCCAGCTCCCTGCCCCTTTGCCCAGGGACCTTCTGGAAGAGCTGCGTTTTGCTCTGAGACCTTCCAGGAGGGGAACAGCTCCGGGAAGTGCTGAGGGAGGAATTGCAGAATTAAGGGAAAAGGGGATCCTGAATTAGGGGAAATGGAGTTCTGACAGGAACATTCTCTGGTGTTGGCTCTGAGAGGATCTGGGCGGAACAGGGACTGAGATCTCTCCTCTCCTGCCTGCAGCAGTGGCATTTACAGCCCAGCTCGTGTCCATCAAACAGGATTCGTCTGTTCTTCCCACGGAATTTTCATTCAACATGACAGCACAGGGCTTAGCTGTATTTTCCCTTCTCTCCTTTCTTTGTCCCCTGTATAACCACATAGAGAAAGGGAAGATTTTTTTTATTTTTGGGTGATTTCTGTGCTTGGTGAAGGATTTCATACTATTGTCTCTGATAACAGATCACTTACAACTGTCAGGTTTTGATAGAACTGACTTATCTTATCTTATCTTATCTTATCTTATCTTATCTTATCTTATCATCTTATCTTCTCTTATTTTATTTTACTTTATTTTACTTTATTTTACTTTATTTTACTTTATTTTACTTTATTTTACTTTATTTTACTTTATTTTACTTTATTTTACTTCATTTTACTTTATTTTACTTCATTTTACTTCTTCATTTTACTTCATTTTACTTCTTCATTTTACTTCATTTTACTTTTTTTATTATGGGCTAGACTTGCACAGTGTCGCTTCCTGTGCTGAGCCCAAAGACATTTGTGAGTGTTCCATCATTTTGTTAAGATGAACTTATTAATTTTCCTTCAGACTAAGAAAAGCCAATGCAAATCCATTTCCTGTGCTGGAGTTCTCACTAGCAAGGCTTTCTGAGAGACTGTTCTAAAAATAAACTTTGGGGTTTTTTCTGTTCATTTCTAGCAAGGATTCCGTTTTCCTTTCAAATGAAAAAATCAATAAATGTTATCAGGCATTTTATGAAATGTCTTAGAACTCTGCCCTGGAACTTCTTGCTCATATTAAGACAATTTCCGTACAGTTTGAAGGCAATTAAAGCCTCTGAAAGTTCTTTCCAGTGCCCAAGTATAGGCGGGCGAGGGATTTACTTGTTTGGGGCAAAGCAGGAGAGAGAAGAGCTCACAGCTCTGCTCCAGCCCCTTTGTCCCCTGCGGGCACATCCAATAAACAACCCAAAAATCCCACAAGAAAGTTATTCAGGGGGAAAAATTCCTCTTCCCTGCGAGTGGAAAATGTTTAGATCCAAATCCAGGCTGCCCGGGATTCTCCTCTCTGACAGCCCTGAGAGGGGAACAGCCTCAAGATGAAAAGTTTTAGTGCCATAATTAAAGTTTTCGGATTCAGGTGAGCCATTTCAAACATCAGGCTTTTTCTGTTTTTAAAGTTACAGCTCCCATCCCTTCAGGTTCCCAGCGTGAACTTGCTGGAGCTCACGGAATTCCTGGATATTTTTTCCTCCCCCAACTTTGGTTTCTATCATGAAGTAAATACCTCACAGTTTGTTAAGCCACAATAAATAAAAGAGGATTTTAAAGCTGTTGGTTCAGCATGGGAAGCCAGGGAATCACAAGTTCTTACTAAAAAAAAGCTTAAAGGAGAGATTTTGTCCTTTTTTAGAGGAGGAAATCTCTGTATCCAACTCTGTTCTGAAGCAGAGTTTTGTGTTTGTCAGCACAGTGAGATGAGACAATTGGAATTTGCACATTTACCCTGAACAGGGCAGGGAAGGATTACCCCAAAATAGTCCAAAAATGGCTCACTTGGCACATCTTGCATTAAAATATTGCTGTGTTCTCAGCTGTCCAAAGGGTTTCCCTAAGACACCAACTCTGAGCCATGAGCAGAGAAAAAGGGAATTTTTCAATTTGCTGGGACTTCAAGGGGAATTTTAAAAAATAGGAAATTTTAAAGACTCAAACTTAATCTCTGCTTTAAATACATAAATCTATTTTATAATGTATCCAGCTTTTAATAATTACGCATCCTTTAAAACTCTATTTTTAATATACATATTTACATATAAAAGCTATGTTGTGGGGTTTATCCATCTAAATTTGAATGGGAACTTCTAACAGGGATTTGGTGCCCAAGCGCATTTCCTTTCAGCAATTTCAGTCCCAGAGATATTCAAGATGCAGAATAAATTGGCATTTTTTATCTGCTGTGACTCATGAACATTTCGAATTTGTGCTTGTACAAAGCTTTGTGTGATAATGACACATTAGTGACAAATGTTGATACTTAAATACACTGTACCCTTCTCCAACAGCTAATTGCCATAATTAGCTCCCCATGGAGTTAATTCCTTCTCCCTCCCATCTTCCAGGAGTGAGTAAAAATACTGAAAAAACATTTGTGACTTTGCCTTTCAGTCCTTCAGAGGGGCTCACCCTCAGGTTTGGTTCCAAAGGTGATATTTCCCCAACTAAGGAGGCAGAATTTGGGGTGGTTTTGTAGGAGAGGCAGAGCTTTTGGGTTTTATTGAGGTCCTGCCAGGAATAGACAGAAATTCCTAAGGGGATATGGAATTGGGAGTGAAAAGGTGATTGCTAAAAAGCCGTGAATCAGCTAAGTTTTAAGTCAGATGAATAAAAATTAATAAAAAATACCAAAATGTAAAAGCTGGAGCTGCTCCTTCAAGTGGAGATCAAGTCTCTGCTGCTTTTCTTGTGGATGAATTTTTAATTGATTATTATCTGTGTTACAGGTAGAGATGACCCCAAATATTCTGATTAAATTAGCAAGACAGTGATCTTCTCTGAATCAATCCACCTCTCCTTCCCTCCTGCAAAACTCTTCATCAATTTAAACCAATCGAGGGTTGATTGATTTGGGGTTTAAAGAGTTGAATTGATGGAGTTTGGAGGTGCAGGGCTCTCCTGCCACAGCACCTTTTGCAGATGGCTAATCCAGGCCATGCACATCCACCTTAAAATGTCTTTTTCTTTCTTTCCTTGTACCCAGGCTGATTATTTCCATTCTCTTGGCAGGAGCATCCCTCCCTTTTCTGATGTCAGTGCAGTCTCAGCCCCACTGGAACATTTCTTTCCTCCACATGACAGAGTTTCCCTCTCACTTCCACAGTTCTCCTCCTCCTGCATTTCAGCTCTCACCAAAACTGCAGAGTTTTCTCCTGACCCAAACTTGTGTTTTTTTCCCAAGCGCTGCAGTTGACATTTTCTGTGCAAGTTCACACTCACCTCCCTCGGGGTTTGGTTACCAAAATAATCGTGCTGTGCTGAAAATAAACCCTTTCCAGAGTGCCATTTCACCCCTTTTGGGTTGATATTTAGCCCTTTTCTCCCTCTCGAGGATGTGTGAGGAGCAGGTGCCAATAACTCACCCCACGCAGGGCAGTGCTGGGAGCTCCCGGAGCCTCCCCTGGCGAGAGGCACAATTTGGGCTCCTTCCTCTGTTCTGGAAACTTCTTGGACTCTTCTCCCTTTTTCTCCATCATTTTTCATGCTCTAACAGATGATACTCTCAGACGAAGAACAGGTGGATCTCTTGTGTTTTTCTTCAAGGAAATAAGTTCTCAAATAAAGGTAAATTAGTCAGGTTTCATCTCCCAGTTCCCATTTCTCCTTCTGTGTTTACTCAGCTTTCTGACTCTGAGATTATTGTGATGATGATGATGATGATGATGATGATGATGATGATTATTATTGGCTTTGGGAACTAATTTTGTCCCAATGTTCTCTCCAACTCATTTTGAAGTTTCAGGAGTATTTGGTTCCTCAATAAAAGCTGCAATGAGGAACCATGCAATGACTCTTTTGCCTTTCAAATAATGCTGGAAATTCCCAGATAATTTGGGAAATAAAGTGCATAAAACCCAGAGAACATGTGGATCATGTCTATGAAGTTAAATAGTGCCAGAGCGTAGCCAGAAGCACCAGAACTGTACTGGTTTATACTGGTAGAGTGTTTATACCAGCACGGCTGGCAGGATAATTCTGACTTTAAACCCACACAAAATCAATCCCCTGTGGCTCACCTGGGGTTTATTTCATGTACAAAAATTTGGGCTCATTGTGGAGAAAGCAATTGGGGTCAGAGGCCAGATATTTATAACATGCTCTGGAATGTCATGTTATGTTATGTTATGTTATGTTATGTTATGTTATGTTATGTTATGTTATATTGCATTATATTGTATTATATTATATTGTATTGTATTATATTATATTATATTATATTATATTATATTATATTATATTATATTATATTATATTATATTATATTATATTATATTATATTATATTATATTATATTATATTATATTATATTATATTATATTATATTGCATTATATTAGATTAGATTAGATTGCATTATATTATATTCGATTATATTAGATTAGATTAGATTAGATTATTATATATAATGCTCTGATATTTATAACACTTAATTCTGGAACCGATTGATAGCCAAGAGTGCAATGATGACTTTTATAATTCAGAGTGATCGAATCACGATGATATCAATATTTTACCAATAGTCATCAATTCGCAGAGCAACTTCCAAGAGTTTTCCCAGCAAAAGAGCCCAGCAAAAGGGGGGGATTTATTTCATCCTCCTGAGATTTTCTCCCACTCCTGAGATCCTGAAAATAACTCTCACTCTCACTATTTCTCACTGCAGATGACAGCAGAAAATTGTGAATTCACCTCATAAAGGTGAGTTAAAAATTAAAAATTAAAAATTAAAAATAAATTAAAAATTAAAAATTAAAAATTAAAAATTCTGTTCACCCCTAAAAAATTGTCATTAAAAATTCTGTTCACCCCTCCCACTCAGCGAGAGGACATGGGCTAGGAGACTGGAATGAGTGGAAATCCAAGATGTGTTTTGTTGAATTTTTATTTTATAAAAATAAACTGAGTTTCAGCTGCTCAGCCGCGTTTCCCTGTGCCCGCAGCAGAGCCGAGCCACTCCCATGGAGATTTAGGACTTTTGTGTCCCATCCTTTAAGGCAAAGCAGCTCTTTCTGCAGAATCCCAGAATCTTTCAGGTTGGAAAAGACCTCCAGGATCATCAAATCCAATTTGCGACCGATCCCCGCCTTGACACTAGGAGGTACAGAAAGAAAAATCACCCTAAAACATCTGTCTGTGAAATAAAAATCACCCTAAACCATCTGAATGTGAAATAAAAATCACCCTAGAACATCTGTGAAATAAAAATCACGCTAAACCATCTGAATGTGGAATAAAAATCACCCTAAACCATATGACTATGAAATAAAAATCACCCTAAACCCTGTGACTGTGAAATGAAAATCACCCTAAAACATCTGTCTGTGAAATAAAAATCATTTAAAAAATCTGTGAAATAAAAATCACCCTAAAACATCTGACTGTGGAATAAAAATCACCCTAAACCATCTGAACATGGAATAAAAATCACCCTAAACCATCTGACTGTGAAATAAAAATCACCCTAAAAAATTTGGCTGTGAAATAAAAATCACCCTAAACCATCTGAACGTGAAATAAAAATCACCCTAAACCATCTGAACGTGAAATAAAAATCACCCTAAACCATCTGAATGTGGAATAAAAATCACTCTAAAACATCTGAATGTGGAATAAAAATCACCCTAAACCATCTGAATGTGGAATTAAAATCACCCTAAACCATATGACTGTGAAATAGAAATCACCCTAAAACACCTGTCTGCGAAATAAAAATCATTTTAAAACGTCTGTGAAATAAAAATCACCCTAAAACATCTGACTGTGAAATAAAAATCACCCTAGAACATCTGAATGTGGAATAAAAATCACCCTAAACCATATGACTGTGAAATAAAAATCACCCTAAACCATCTGACTGTGAAATAAAAATCACCCTAAAAGATCTGACTATGAAATAAAAATCACCCTAAACTATCTGAATGTGGAATAAAAATCACTCTAAAACATCTGAATGTGGAATAAAAATCACCCTAAAACATCTGAATGTGGAATTAAAATCACCCTAAACCATATGACTGTGAAATAAAAATCACCCTAAAACATCTGAATGTGGAAAAAAAATCACCCTAAACCATATGACTGTGAAATAAAAATCACCCTAAACCCTGTGACTGTGAAACGAAAATCACCCTAAAACATCTGTCTGTGAAACAAAAATCACCATAAAACATCTGAACGTGGAATAAAAATCACCCTAAAACATCTGTGAAATAAAAATCACCCTAAACCATCTGACTGTGAAATAAAAATCACCCTAAAAAATTTGGCTGTGAAATAAAAATCACCCTAAACCATCTGAATGTGAAATAAAAATCACCCTTAAACATCTGACTATGAAATAAAAATCACCCTAAACTATCTGAATGTGGAATAAAAATCACTCTAAAACATCTGAATGTGGAATAAAAATCACCCTAAACCATCTGAATGTGGAATTAAAATCACCCTAAACCATATGACTGTGAAATAAAAATCACCCTAAAACACCTGTCTGCGAAATAAAAATCATTTAAAAACGTCTGTGAAATAAAAATCACCCTAAAACATCTGAATGTGGAAAAAAAATCACCCTAAACCATACGACTGTGAAATAAAAATCACCCTAAAAATTTGACTGTGAAATGAAAATCACCCTAAAACATCTGTCTGTGAAACAAAAATCACCCTAAAACATCTGTGAAATAAAAATCACCCTAAACCATCTGAACATGGAATAAAAATCACCCTAAACCATGTGACGGAAATAAAAATCACCCTAAACCGTGTGAGTGTGAAATAAAAATCACCCTAAACCGTCTGAATGTGAAATAAAAATCACTATAAAACATCTGTGAAATAAAAATCACCCTAAACCATCTGAATGTGGAATTAAAATCACCCTAAACCGCGTGAGTGTGAAATGAAAGCCAAGTGGGGAGCGCTGTCAGCTGAAATGAGGCCATGGTGGCTCCGCTGGTGCCCTGGGCCTTCACAAGGACTCTCTCCTGATAATTCACTGCTAATTAACTTTCCCTTTCCCCCCAGGATCTCAGTGTTTTAGACCTGTCAGGAAAATCGGGTTTAATTCTCTTTAAAGGCAGGGGTGGAAGGGAGGCTGAGGTGAGATTTCTCCCCAGGATGAGTTGGTGAGAAGGGAATTTCTGGGGAGGAAAGGCTCGCGCTGTCCTGCAGTGACTCTCACCAAAAGTCTGCTGGCACGGAAGATTTGTGTCCCTCTGAATTATATTTTTATTGTCCTTGGCTGTAATCCTCAGGGATTATGGAAGTGATGCTAAAGGTTTTTTTGAGGAACAAATTTGGGGAATATCTTGTGAGGTGAGGGCTCGAGGCTGAGCCCCGGGGATTCATCGTTTCACATTGCTTTTGCTATTGGAAACACTTTTGTTTTGCTGTTTGTTGCAGGGTATTTCGGGGTTTTTTTTGTGGTTTTCTTTTTGGTTTTTTTGGTTGGTGGTGGTGGTGGTTTTTTTGGGTTTCTTTTTTGTTTGGTTGGTTTTTGTTAACTGTGCCACACATAATTGCATATTTGATACGGATTTTTAAGGAGAAACCCTTCTCAGTCCATATTTTGGATAGAGTTCATCTCGACAGCTGAATTAGATTTGGTGTTGAGGCTGAAATGAGATATTTGGGGCCACCTCTGCCCTCTGAATGTCTTGGTTTTGCAGTTGAATATTTCTTTATTGTGGGCAGTGGGAAATCGCAGATTTCCCTGGTGCCCCCCTGAGGATGTCAGCCTTTAAAAGACAATTCCAAGAGGACAACTCAGCTTTCTCCTCATCTCCAGAGATCATTTGCTGCCTCTTGCATTCAGGAGGATTATTTTCCTATTCCTTTTGGAGCAGGATCCTCCCCAAATTATCCTGTGACATCCACCCAGGCAAGGATTTATCCCTGCACCAATTAAACTCTGCATTTCAAATATTTCAACTGCATCCACATCTTTTTGACACCTTTAAATCACAAAGTTTAAAGAGAATTTGTCAGAGTCCAGCTATGGATGTGCATTAAAAGCTCCTTGGACCTGGACTGGTATATCTCACTTGTTTTTCTGAATAATTTCTTTTGTTTTTACGGTTTCCAGATCTATCAGAATTCTGGAATAGTTGATCAAAACCTCAATGTCCTAAAAAGAGTCTGAAGTCAAATTTCAGCTGAGAATATTCTCTTGAAAATCTGTTAGTAGGGAATTCACCATTTATTGACTGACAAAGTTTGTGCTTCATGTTTCTTCATTTGGAAAAATCACAAGGGGATTGGTTTTGAATTTTAATTTTTTTTTATTTTTTTAACTAGCTGGCAAAGGATTCACCTGCTGATGTATAAAAATCAGGCCCACCCTGAGGCCAGCTTGGATTTATTCTCCTTTGCTTTCCTTTGGAACGTGTGCTCCTCTAACCAAGCCTGGAATCACCTGCTTGGAGAACAGCTCTAATTCCCATTCTCTCCCCAAATCTGTTAATTAGGTAATAATCAACCAATAAAAGAGGTTAAATACCCTCCTTGTGCATCCTGCCCCTCCCTCAGAGCAGCCCCAGCCATGGCACGAGTTTGGTTTTCAGCTCCCGAGCTCCCTGGGGAGAAATTTTTGGGGAAAATCAGCTTCTCTTGGGTGGAGAGCCCAGTGCAGGAGCCAGAAGTGCAAGAAAATGTGCTTTGCTGTATTTATATTGTGTTTCTTTCTCTGCTTGAAAAGTTTTTATTAGCGAGCGATGAGAAAAAACAACAGCTCAATGAATCAATCCACTCCTTGGAATATTCCGTGGATAAGCTTGGACAGAACATAGGATAGATGAGGAATTATTTTTATTTCAAGCTTCCAACCAGGACCAGGAAACTGAAGCTCTCAGTCCTGTCAGAGGTAAGTGTTTAATGCACTTTTTTATTGTGATGATGATGGTTGTTGTTATTGTTGTTGTTATCATTATTATTATTATTATTATTATTATTATTATTGGCTTCAGGAATTAAGTTTCTCACAAGGTTCTCTCCAACTCATTTTGAAGTTTCGGGAGTATTTGGCTCCTCAATAAAAGCTGCAATGGGGAACCAGAAAAAAAAAATGCTCTGAGATCCTTATTCAAACCTCTCTGCCTAGGAATTAATTTTTGAACGCTTTTGGATTAGAAACCCCGTAGAGGCTGATTTATAAATTTCTCTGACTTCTCCTCCTCTGTTTTTCCTCTGGTGATATCTTGGTCTGTCCTCCTGAAGTGAAGAGTCACCAGTGCTGCCTGAGCCCTTTGTGGGGAGCTTTCATTTCTGTGATTCCTCTGAGCGTGAGAATTTCACTTTCTGTGAACATTTTAAAAAGGTTTTAACAGCGAGTGTAGAACTTCCCAGCTTTATTTCCTAAATATTTGGAAATCAGGAGCAGAAACCTGCAGGACCATCCTGAACAAGGGGGGCTGAGCAAAGTGGAATTTGGTGACAGCACCTGGGGGTTGAGCTGGGTGAGCATTCCCACATTTCTGCTGGCTCTGCTTCAGCAAGGGACAATTTGGAAAACTGTAAGAGCAAAGACATCTTTGGGCGACTTGAATGCATTTCTGGCAAGGCAGGCTGACAAAATGCTGAATATTTCGTGTTCCCCCCATTCCCTGCGCTTTCTGTTTCCTGCTTTACGGTTCTAATGTTGCTTACGAAATGCCCAGAGAGCTGCGGGAGCTCAGGAGCATAAAAATTAATTTACAATGTTTTATTGATTTGTTTAGTCCTAAACCCCTTTTCCAGACATCCTGACTGTCTCCAGCAGGAAGCTGAAATATTTTCCTTTCCCCTTGGAATGGTGACGGCCCTGTGGGAGGCTGCCTGCACCCACACCCTGAGGGTGACCTGATTTCTGCCTCTGAGTCCTCCCCTCTCTTCAGGGCAGCTCTTTTCTCTCTTTTCATGCCTTTTGGTACTCCCACCGCTTTCCCAGGAGGGATTCTGTCGGGTGGCTTCGAGTGCCACCCAATTTATTCCCTCTAGGAATAAACGAGGGCTGTGTTTTTCCTTTGGAGGAAGGATCGGATCGGTGTGTATGGAAAAGGTTTTTGATCTGGTTTGACGGACAGTGCTGAAAACTGAGAGTGCAGTGGGGCTGAAATTGCTCCAATTCCAGGTCTGGATGTGCTTTCCACCACATTTTTCCCATTGGTGCATCACAATTTGGTGATATTGAACCAAAAGCACTGAATGATGTTGGGTTTGGGGTTTTATTTGGCGGAAGAGCTTCTTTAGGGCAGTTGGAGAAGGTGTTGATCTTCCCTCCCTGTGCAGAAGGGATTTGCATTCCAAAAATCTCCAATTTGGAGACTTTAGTCCCACTGGGACTGCTCCATTGTGTGTAAGAGCAAGTTCATGATAAAAAACCCCAAAGCTTTTCCAGTGGCTCCTCTCGTCCTTGGATTTCTCTTTAAACTCCAACAAGCTTTTCAAAACTCTTCAGTGAGAGTCGACAGCACCTCATACTTCAGATTTTCAAAGTTATTTGTGAGTGAGATCAGGCTGTGCCACCACCTCTGCCATTTAAACTCTAAACTGGACCAATGCCAACCCTGTCACCACCAGAACAATAAATCAAATAAATCAAATCCCAGACTGTAGAAAATAAAAACCTTATTAATGGTCTGTGCCACCCAGTGCAGAGCCTCGTGCAAGGATCCCTGAAAATATCCCAAAATATCCAGGAGACAGGAAAAGGCAGATCTGACCTGGGACTGCCTGGAAGTGAACAGCACAAATCCCACAGGGAGAGGGGATCCCCATGGCCCAGCTGCTTGCTCCCAGCAGGGATTTTGTGCCTCACTTTTGGCGAAGAACCTCAGGAACTTTGTCATTTCCATCACTAAAAGTGTGTTAGGGACTTGCCTTTTTTTTTGTCTGCATAAAGACATTTCTGTGACTCGGTTGTGTGACAGAAATGAGTTTCTGTCTCAGGATGCACAAATGCAGCACCTCAGGAGTTTCCCTGGCGGAGGGACTGAGAGCCAGGCCAGGCTGGGATCCTGCAGGGATCCCCCCTTTCCTCTGGGGATCACCAGGGGCTGCGGCTCAGTGCTCCCCAAAAGTCATTTTTTGTCCCTGTGCTGCTCACTCCTAAGGCACTTGGTCACGAGATGCCCCAAATCACCTTTGCTGTGTCTCATTTCACTCCAAGCCAACTCTGCAATGCTATTTTAGCATGAAACATTATAAAAGAATACTGGTTGAGATTTTTAACCCATTTTCAGGTGAGGAAATTTTTTTTTTGGCGGGGAAAAGGAGCTGCTCTGGAGGAAACATCTTTGTTCAGCCCCTCCTGCACTCTGTTCAATTACCTGTCACTGCAGGGGAAGATCTGAGGTCACATAATCGCTGCAAAAACCTGTGGGGAGAAACCAAATACCTTGGGAATAGCTGCTGCTGGCTCCCTGCATGGTTTGAAGTGCCGAGAAGTGTCTGACAGAGGTGTCAGTGCCAAGATTAAGAGGAAATTTCCCCAGGCAAAATACCTGTGGCTCTTTAAACGTTTTCTTTTGCTCTCAGAAAGGACAGGTGTACAAATGTTTCCCACGTGGGCTGAAATTCTCATTTCTCTGCAGGCAGAGGGAGGATTTCATCGCTGGCACCAGAGGGTAAAACACATTTTGGAGCAGGGCAGGGGGAGGGAAGTGAACCCATAAATCCCCCGTGGTTTAGCTCAGGACATTCTGACTTTCTGCTCCAGTGAGCACTGTTTTAAGAACCTTTACTCACTTGTTTTCCTCTCCACCTTGCCTGGGTTGAGGTGCCATTGCACCAATTTCAGTGGCATTTTTGTCACCGCAGTGCCCTCAGAACAGATGTGCCAATCTCAGAAAAAAAGAGACTTTCAACCCAACTGCTGCTCCAATAAAACATTTATTTATATTTTTATTTTCACTGTCATTTGGACAGGTTTTATCCTGCAGCAGTGGAAACAGCCAGGTGGCTTTCCACATTTAAGCTGATTTTTGGGACTAAAAAAATGCTGATTGGGAATGTCAGGTGCATTTTCCAATTCCTGGGAGTGTCAGGTGCATTTTCCAATCCCTGGGAATATCAGGTGGATTTTCCAATCCCTTGGGAATGTCAGGAGCATTTTCCAATCCCTTGGGAATGTCAGATTAATTTCCCATCCCTGGGAATGTCAGGTGCATTTTCCCATCCCTGGGAATGTCAGGTGCATTTCCCATCCCTGGGAATGTCAGGTGCATTTTCCCATCCCTGGGAATGTCAGGTGCATTTCCCATCTCTGGGAATGTCAGGTGCATTTCCCATCCCTGGGAATGTCAGGTGCATTTTCCCAATCCCTGGGAATGTCAGGTGCATTTTCCCATCCCTGGAAATGTCAGGTGCATTTCCCATCCCTGGGAATGTCAGGTGCATTTTCCCAATCCCTGGGAATGTCAGGTGGATTTTCCAGTCCCTGGGAATATCAGGTGAATTTTCCCACCCCTGGGAATGTCAGGTGCATTTTCCAAGCCCTTGGGAATATCAGGTGCATTTCCCATCCTTGGGAATGTCAGATTAATTTCCCACCCCTGGGAATGTCAGGTGCATTTCCCATCCTTGGGAATGTCAGATTAATTTCCCACCCCTGGGAATGTCAGGTGAATTTTCCCACCCCTGGGAATGTCAGGTGCATTTTCCCACCCCTGGATGGGCTGCTGAGGTCTCCTCTGGATTTGGGCACCCCCAGGGTGCATTCTCCTGCGCCAAACCCAGCTTGGCAGAGGAGTTTTCCTTCCCCATCCAACCATGATTTCCTTGTCGGATTCTTTGTTTCCAGACCAGCTGGAGAGTTTTGGGCAGTGTAGGAAGAGAAACTTCCAAAGAGAAACCCATCCCGTGGGTTAATGGATATTTAAATGCTGTCACAGCCTCTGGCAGTGCAGGAAGTGCTGAATCCAGAGCTCTGCTGGGCACTGCGGTGATCCCCAAATCCTGACCCTACAGCATTCCTGGGCGCTTCTGCTCCCTCCCAGAATTTCCTGTGCTCTTTCACCCCTCCTCAGTGACCTTTGCAATCTCTTTATTCTTCGTTTCACACCCCTGTGCTCAGCAGAGGCTCCTGGAGGCAGAGAATTCCTTTCAACCCTCTTTTTCTGGAGGGCTCTTACATTCACCTGAGCCCCACGCCCAGGGGTAAATCCTTTATTGTATATTTTTAAACCCTCTGGAGACTTTTTAGAAAATGCAGTCAGAGCTTTTTTTAAAGACTCCAACTGCTCCATTATCCTGCCCTGAAATGAGTCTGCTCTCTGAAGGGCTGCTCCAAAGCACACTGAGCTTCTTGGGGTCAATGTGAGAACCCATTCGTGCCCTTCAAACTTTGTGGAGGATTTCCAGAGGCTTCCAATTCCTCCGGGAGCTCTGGCCAAGGTGCCTCGGAAGGGGAGTGAGGTTTTTCTAACAGTGCAGTGTCTTTCTGAGTGCCTTTAAATTCTATTTTTTGTGTTTGATCGGAGCCGTTTGGGGTTTGTGCCTCGTTTCAGCTGATCGAGGGCTGAGCTGATGAATTGTGTGTGGGTTTTGTTGTAACATTTATCTGGGAACTCGAGAAAAACTGCTCTGAGTCAGCTTTATGACAAAGCCGAAGTAGATTTGATATCTCTTAACAAGACATCCAGGATGGGAAAAGCAGCAGGAGCTCTCCTTATTTCTCCATGCCCATCCCCAGGAGCCATAAAAGTGGCGTAAAACGCAGCGATGAGATTGTAAAAGCCAACTGCTCCTTCCTGGGATTCACAGGAGAAACCTGAGCGTTTGGGGGAATGTGAAATGGAGTCAGGCTGGGAGGAGCTGATCTGATCCTGCAGGGATCCTGTCCCAGGCAGGGACACCTGGGGGGAGAGAACCTCCCCAAGGGCTTGGGGTGGGCTGGGAAAGAGCCCCGAGGGGAAAGCCTGGGGACAGGGGGAATTGTTCCAGGAGAATGGGAATTCCTGGGGATTGATCTAAGGATGAGGTTGGAAGGGACATTAAATCCCATCCACTGCCACCCCTGCCATGGCAGGGACACCTCCCACTGTCCCAGGCTGCTCCAAGCCCCAATGTCCAGCCTGGCCTGGGACACTGCCAGGGATCCAGGGGCAGCCACAGCTGCTCTGGGAATTCCATCCCAGCTCCTCCCCACCCTCACAGGAAAAGATCCCTTCCCAATATCCGTCCAAATCTTCCCACTTTCAGCTAAAGCCATTCCCTGTGTCCTGTCCCTCTGTCCCTTGTCCCCAGTCCCTCTCCATCTCTCCTGGAGCCCTTCAGGCACTGGAAGAGTCTCTAAGGTCTCTCCAGAGCCTTCTCTTTCCCAGGCCAAGCAGCCCAAATTTCACCTCCCTTAAGCTTGGAATTTTTGGACAAACACAACTGAACCCAAACCATTCCATTGGGCTTGGCCATATTTTGTTGGAGCTGTTTGCCATTTGGGAGCTCATTAACCTGTTGGAAATACTTAAATAAAAATAATAATTTAAATGACATTTCTGGCATTACTCAGAGCATATTTGCCACATCTTACCCTAAACCCTCTCTCCTTTGAAAGTGGATCCTTTTTTGAATTGCTGCAAAGGCTCTTCCCATCCGCTCACCTCTTGCTTTTTCAGCAAGGCTTTTTCTGCTCAAAGTGAAAATCGATCCCTGGCCCACCCTGACACTGACAAATTGAGCCCTTTCATTTGCTGGACTTCCAACAGAAACCTGCCTGCCACGTCCAGGGAGGAATGTTCAGGATTTCCCTCTAAAAAGGGTTTGGGGGAAGCAGAATCCCTGCAGGCGAATTCCCCATCCCTGCCCAGCCAAGCACCGCCACGGGCGAGGAGGAGGAGGAGGCTCTGCCCTGCACAACAGCAGCAGCTAAAGGGGTTTATATTCCAAAATATGTCCCCATTTATTGATGGGTGTTGGAGCCTGGTGTGCCATGGAAATGAGCCCCGAAGTGCTGAGAACACAGGGAGTTTGTTTTTGTCAGCCGCGATGAAATCGCTGAAATGATTTATCCGCGGAGTTATCTCAGCTGAGGGGTCTTTCCTTCAGCCTGGGGAAATAAAACCCTCCTTGGGCTCCGCAAAGAGAGCTCTGAGCCTTAACGAATGCTAACAGGAGCTACAGCTGCCTGTGATTTACAGGGGAGGAAAGTCTCCCTGAATAAAACCCTCTCTGAGATCCTTTATGACTTTCAGATGAACATATTTGCCTCAAAATTCATCTTGGGCACAGGCCCCTGTAGAAAAGGAGGTTTTGTCTCTTATTTTTTGGGTTTCAGGCTTGCCAGGGAGTATTTTCTGTGTGATCAAGAGGCTTTCTGCAGCCTTGCCAGGGCATGGTTGGGACTTCAGAGCTTCCAAGAGAAAAAATTTCCTCTTGAAATTGTTTTGGATAGGTGCAATAAATCAATATAAATGATCAAATCAAACTCTGGGCTTTATTCTTGCAAGTCTGTGCCAGGGAACATTTCTTGGAATAAGTGATGACATCTTCCTTTGAGAAAAGAGGGATGAAGTGAATTTTCTACAGAAAAGGTCAATGCCCTGTTCCCTGACTTTCCTTTAAAAATCTTTTTTAGAAACCCAAAATGTGCCGCCCTTTTAAAATCCTCTCTCACACCTGACTCTGTTTACCTCTGCACCCTCTTTGATTAAGGATTTGGGTTCTCTCTCGCATCTTTTATCTTCCCATCAGCCTCACCTGGCAATAAACCATCTAAAAAGTGTTCTCAACCTGCATTTCCTGAAAAAATAGCTCAACAGCCTCCCCAGAACCAACCAGAAGCTCCAGCTCCTTCCCTTTGTTTCCAATATTGGGATTTATTTCCAGATTAGCAGCAGTCACCCTCTGGCTGCTGCAATAATTGGAATTCCCCCTTGCTGCAGGACCCTTTCCCATCTCTGGGCACATTTCGTTCGTTATCTCATATTAAACCCAGAGGGGCTCTTAAAATCCAATGTAATTTCTGATCTGCAGGGAGCCCTGTGATGGCTGCCACAGAAGAGGCTGCAAATGACATTTCAAAGTTCACTGATGTGTCCATTTAGATGTGGCTTTGAATGACATTCCTCTGTTTTCTCACCTGTGCAAAGCTTCACTGCCAGGGAACTGCTGGAAAAATTAAACAAATTTCTTTGCAAAAGCAGAAAAAGAACAGATCCTAAGGGCAGTGGTGGAGTCACCACCCCTGGGAGTGCTCAAAAAACAGCTTTGTGCTCTAGTGGCACATTGGGATTGGATTTGGTGATCTTGGAGGTCTTTTCCAACCTTAATTTTGGTCACTTCCAACAAAAGATGCCAAATTCTCTGGAGATCTCGGTGGCTGGAGCCCAAATCGCTCTTGGCTGCCTCCAATCCCTGTTATTCCTTTAAACGGAGCTGCGGAAAGGAAGCTGAGATTAGTGATGATATTTCATCTCCTTCTTTGCCCTTAGAGGATAAACATGAGCAGATCCCCATTCTTGTCCTCTTAATTTGTTCCCAGCTCAATCCCAATCCCACTCAAGCCAATGAAAGTTCCTCTTCTTTCCTGGTTTTCCACTATTTCTGCAGAACTGTTGTTCCCAATGTGGGAAGATCCAGCAGGAAAACAAGATTTAGGCATTTTGTAAGATAGAAAGAGTCAAAAGCCCCATAAAAACCGGGAAAGAGGCTGGAAAAAGCAATTTAAAATGTTGGGAGGGGATGGATGGAGCTGCTGGAAATTTTGGGATGTTCCCACATGGACAGACCCCACTGGAGATGTGTCCCTATTCCAAGTGGATCTCTGGGTGCTCTGCCAGCTTTTTATTTGTTCTGTTTTTAGAGTAACTTTTTTGGTTTGTTTGTTTTAAATTGAGGGTTTGGCTCACGGAATCTTTGAAAAGTTCGTTTGTTGCCGTAGTAACGCATTTTTCGTTGTGTTTTCCTGGCGTTGAGCGTTGACAGAAAGCAGGAATTTCCCTTCAGCTTTTCCTCAGGTTGGTGAAGCATTTCTTGCACAGAGTAATGGTGGGCAGAGTTTATTCATCACCCACTTGTGTTTCTTGGGCAATTTCACATGAAATATTTGGGTTTTTTTCCTTCTCCTTGCCCTGACATCTCAAAATGAAACCCTCAGATTTGGTAAAAAGCGCAGGAATGCTGAATGAACTGAGAGCATGGGCAGGTGACAATGTTCAAAGGTGAAAATGGTCTAAAAACCAAAAAATAAAAAAGGTGACGAAGGCTGGACCCCAAAGTCCTTAGGAAATTAAGCTCAGTTTTATTGTAATTAGTGATTTTCTTTGAAGTTTTATAATTAGGATTTCATCCATCTTCCCGCGGCTTCGTTAGCGCTGACAGCTCCTTGGAGCACCAGCAGTGATGGATTGCCTTATTCCCCAAAAATCGGTGAGGATTCCCCACCACCGAGGGACATTTTCTTCCCAAATAGTCCCACTGGGCAGCTGGGAGCAATGGGAGATGAATCTGATCCTAAACAGATGAAAACACACACAAAAAACCCCAAAAGCACCTGGAATTTTTTGGTGACCGCTGCAGGATCTCCAGCGCAGGAGAAGGTCCCTCAGCAGAAGCTGAGGATGCTAAATTTAACAAAGGAGTCCTGAAATGTTCCCTCAAATAAATAATGTGTAATAGGGTAAATTTGGCCTTTAAATATATTTTTGGAAGACACAATATATGACTCAGATATGGAGAATAACCAGGAAAACCTCTCAGATGAGTCTTAGAACTGGTCAGAAACTTTGGAATGGTGGAAAATTGACTTTTTTTTTTTTTTTACTCTGGAGACTCCCAGAGCGGTGTTTCCTGCTGAAGGAAGTTTGGTTTTAGTTATGTACAGATTTATTCTGCACTGCTAATTCTGAGCATTGCTCTTAGCCCAAGAAGCTTCAGTCTGATTGTTTTAATATTCACTGTAATGTCTGATGCTCATTCTGAGGATTTAGCTGATAGAAATAGACGGGAAATGCCTTCTTAGAGTGCCCCAATCTATATTTTCCTCGATTTTTTTCTTTAAAATCTTCATTAAAATCTCATGACTCCCATGGTCACTGATATATTCTTTCTTTCCTCTATCCAGGGGAGAAATAATTATGTTTACAGAGCACTTCTGAGTGATGCTGTTCTGTTCTTATTTGAGATGATGGTTTTGCTCACACTGTATTGATCAGGAAACACAAGTGAACGTTGCCTTGGTTACCTTTGCAAAACACAGCATTTTTTTTATCCCTTTTTGTCAGATTTGCACTGTACACAACCCCATTTTCTCCATGACTCTATATTTTTGACCATTATTAACCAAAAATTTTGGCAGCTCTGATTAATTTTTTTTTTTTTTAAATATCTTGTATTCTCACTTTCCTCTGGGCTTTTTTTTGGACAATTTTCCTCTTCTTATAGATACGATATTGGGAACTAGCCAAAAAACTTTTTCCAGGAACCCACCACTCTATGTCTCATTCCCACAGATTAGGATGTCAATTAGAGCCTTAAAATTAGTGGAATTTGGGTAACGCTTTGTTTGTTTGTTTGTTTGTTTGTTTGTTTGTTTTGGTGTTTTTTTTTTTGTTGTTTTGTTTTTTTGTTTTTATTTTTGGGTTTTTTGGGTTTTTTGTTTTGTTTTGGTTTTTTGGGTTTTTTTTGTTTGGTTGGTTGGTTTGGTTTTTTGGGTTTTTTTTTTTTGTTTGGGGGGTTTTCTTTGTTTTTTTCCTGGTTTTTTGGGTTTTTTTGTTGTTGTTGTTTTGGTTTTTGGGGTTTTTTATGGTGTGTGTGTCTTAAGAAATAAATATTTCTTTGCACGCAGAGTTAGGACAGCTCTCCCCATCCCTCCCGGTCTCTCTCGCTGTCCTGGAACAGCAAAATAAACCAGGAATGGTTTATTCCTAGGAAGGAGCCTGCTGCCCTCTCACGGCTCCCGGAGCGAACAGCTGCCAGGAAAATGGGAATAAAACCACCGGGAGGAATTTTTCCGAGCAAAATTCCCTTTCAGGGCACAGAACGCAGAACAGGCTGAGCAGGGAGGGATAACTCCATGTTCTGAGTTAGGGCAGGGACTGCTGTTTTGGGGGATTTAATTTCCTTATTTCTCAGTTTGTTTTCTTCCTAGAAGTTGTTTTAATCAGGTTTGGACACCGCAGGAACTGCTCCTCCAGCAGAGGCTCGTTAATTCTGGAAATCTCTTTTTTTTTTTTTTTTTGGGTGATTCAGGATTTCTGTGCCCCATCCCTGGACGTGTCCAGGGCCAGGCTGGATGAGGTTGGATAATGAGATAACAAAGGTCAGTTATCAGAGAACTGCCTGGATTTGGAAGCTCCTGCTCTAAACTAAATTATAAAATAGGAAAACTCTGAAATTCCCCATCTCCAGGAAGAGAAAAGGCAGGAGGAACCAGGAAAGGGATGAACAACAGGAAGGCAAACTGTGCAGGAAAAGCAAAAGCTCAGTAGAAGGGATTGTGCCTCCCTGTTAGAGCCACTTCCAGTGGAGGCAGAGAAAAAAAGAAAAAAAAAATGCAACCTAATCCAACCCTGCATTAGATTTTAGGATAGCAGAAGGGAACAGGTCTGGCTCTCGCCGAGCAGGCAGCCCTGGAAATGAATGGAGCTGTGTTCAGTGCACTTATCCTCCTAATGAGGACAAATCCTGGCAGTTTCCCCTCAGGTGAGAGGGGAAAAGCTGGCACTGTCAGCCTGATGCACTCCTGAAAGGAAAATCAAGCTCCATCTTATCTCAGGCCAGGTAATTTTACACATTCATCACCTGCCAGGAGCTGCTTTTCCCTGGAGCTGTGTCTGAGCAGGTCAGGGGAAGGATCCTGCCCCAAATGCACTGAAAGCTGATTCCCCTCCACCATCTGAGGCCCCAGCGCTCCTCACCTTCTGCCCCAGGTCAGAAATGCTGAAAACTGAGCTTGAGTGATGAGAAGGAGGGGATTATCCAGCGAGGAGCCCCAGCTCCCTCTGCTCCCCTCTCTCCCTCCTTGCACTCCCCAGAGGAGAAATCCACCGCACTCCCTCGCTCCCAATCCATTCTGAGCTGTCTCTGACTCAATAAGTGATTTGTTTTTCGCTGGCTGAATAAATCACTCAATGCTTCTGCTGAAGGGATCATGCTGGAACTGCAGGGTTTAAAATCACCATATATAACAGAATTGGGTAATGCGTTCTCACCTTGATTTCTGGAGGGGCACAGGGCAAGGAGGAATGGCGTCAGATTAAAGAGGAGAGATTTGAGTTAAATATTAGGAAGAATTTCTTCCCTGGGAGGGTGGACAGGCCCTGGCACAGGTGCCCAGAGAAGCTGTGGCTGCCCCTGGATCCCTGGCAGTGTCCCAGGCCAGGCTGGAGCACCCTGGGATGGTGGAAGGTTGGATGGCAGGGATAGAATGAGAGGAATTTGGAGGTCCCTTCCAACCCAAGCATCCTCTAATTCTGTGATTCTATTTATGCAAGATCCATTTTAGCTTTAGGGTTCTCTCCCAAAGTTACACCACACAGCAGAAATGCTGAATAAGGGCAGCTTTTCCTGGAAAACACAGAAGATCCTCAATGCCTGGTGAATTAACAGTCACCTTTGCGTTTGGCAGCGGTGAAAACATTTAATAAGACACATTGCAAAGCCCCCAGCAGGCAAATGCAATAACTCCTGATGCAGGCACAGCTCCTCGACAGCATGGAGAAGCTGGTTAATTCACAATTATAGGAAAAAAAGAGCCAGGGCAGCTTTGCTGTTACCCCCAGGCAAAGAGACTCAGTCAATAAAACCAATCCCTGTCCCCCAGGAGCTATTCCACTAAAGAGGCAGCCAGCTCCTGCTGTTTGAAATCTCTGCTGGTGGGAGAGCTGCCGGGATGAACAATCGATGTTCTAAATCAAGCACGAGATCACAGACACACTTAATGATTTCTGTTAGAGGGGTATCAGAGAATTCCGAATAAATATTCCTCTGGCAGCCCTGGGGCAGGTGTGGGTGGGGGTGAAAGGGAGGAGAGCCTGAAACCAGGATAAAATAATCCATGGAATCACAGAATGGGTTGGGTGGAGGAGAGCCTGAAACCAGGATAAAATAATTCATAGAATCATGGAACGGTTTGGGTTGGATGGGACCTGAAAGCAGGATAAAAAAATTCATGGAATGGGTTGGGTACGGAGAGGCTGAAAGCAGGATAAAATAATTCATGGAATGGGTTGGGTGTGGAGAGGCTGAAACCAGGATAAAATAATTCATGGAATCACAGAATGGTTTGGGTGGAGGAGAGGCTGGAACCAGGATAAAATAATTCATGGAATCACAGAATGGTTTGGGTGGAGGAGAGCCTGGAACCAGGGTAAAATAATTCATGGAATCATGAAATGGGTTGGGTGGAGGAGAGCCTGGAACCAGGATAAAATAATTCATGGAATCATGAAATGGGTTGGGTGGAGGACAGGCTGGAACTAGGGTAAAATAATTCATGGAATCACAGAAAGCTTTGGATGGAGGAGAGCCTGAAACCAGGATAAAATAATTCATAGAATCACGGAACGGTTTGGGTTGGATGGGACCTGAAAGCAGGATAAAATAATTCATGGAATGGGTTGGGTGCGGAGAGGCTGAAACCAGGATAAAATAATTCATGGAATCACGGAATGGTTTGGGTGGAGGAGAGGCTGAAAGCAGGATAAAATAATTCATGGAATCATGGAATGGGTTGGGTGGAGGAGAGCCTGGAACCAGGGTAAAATAATTCATGGAATCATGAAATGGGTTGGGTGGAGGAGAGCCTGGAACCAGGATAAAATAATTCATGGAATCATGAAATGGGTTGGGTGGAGGAGCGGCTGGAACCAGGATAAAATAATTCATGGAATCACAGAATGGTTTGGGTGGAGGAGAGCCTGAAACCAGGATAAAATGATTCATAGACTCACGGAATGGTTTGGGTTGGATGGGACCTGAAAGCAGGATAAAATAATTCATGGAATCATGGAATGGTTTGGGTTGGATGGGACCTGAACGCCCATCCAGGCCTTGGCCACTCCCAGGGATCCAGGGGCAGCCGCAGCTCCTCTGGGTGCCCTATAAATGATGACCCACCCCAAATCCTGCGCTCTGCTGCCCTTCCCAGCGCTGTCAGGGTGTTTTAGGGAAACCCGGGGTGACAAGTTGGTGGCAGCTCTGTGTGCTCGTGTCTCCCCGGCCGGGTTGGGGCAGTTCAGCCGTGCAGGGACTTGTGGCCTCTTCTTGAGACACTCGGGAGCTGCTGCTCCATCCCCACAGAGCAGGGCTGCCAGCAGCTCCTCGTGCCTGGGAAGGGAATTCCTGCCCTTCATTTGGGGTAAAACATTCCGAGGAGGAATCCCAAGGTAGCCTTGCTAGTCACCTACGGCGTGAACTGCTGTTTAAATCGGATTTTTTCGGTGTTGTAGCGACTTTGATCTGTAGCTCACATCAAAGCAGGTGAGTCCTTGTTCCACGCTCAGCTTCCAGGGTCTGTAGGCAAACAAGAGCCCTCCAGAGTGATTTTTAAGTGCTTCCAGCAGCAGGATTTATTTTGTTTCCCCAATTTCTGCTCCAGTGCAGCAGAAACTTGGGGCAGCGGGAAGCTCCTGCTTTCCAGAGCAGCAATTCCTGTTTTTCTGCCTCCATCCCTCCACGAGGCCGCCCGAGCGGAGCTGTGCCGTGTGACGGATGCTGGCTGGGCCCGACGGTGACAGATGAATGCTGAAACGGTGTGAAAATTTTTGCAGCCAAAGCAAAACTGGCAAATGTTTGGCCTGGGGCCAGCGTGGCACCCGCCGGCTCCCCTGCGATGTTTGCTGCCCTTCGTGGCACTTTGGGCACTCAGCGCATGGAACAGCCTTGATTCTGTTGACCTGTGCCACCCTCGACTCTTAGAATCCCTCTTTTATTTTTATTTTATTCCCCGCTCTGCCCTCACCACTCTTTTAAGCGGGATGGAAAATCCCTCTGCTTTGGTTCCTTTGAAAGAGCACAGCCGCACAAAGTGCTGGCTGCTTTCATCCCCAAACTTTGTTTTTCTGACTTAAATAGTGAGAATTCACCTCTTGTATGGTCTCAGCCCCTCTTCAAAATGCTTTTTTATCTCCACGAGCGCCTCTTGTATCACAGGACAGATACGGAAAAATGGCACTGCGAAAGAAAAGGAGGTTTTTTTCCTTTTTAAAGGAAAAAAAGAAGTCTCTCGTGGTGCAGAGGTGAGGGCAGAAGTGCTGAGCACAGGGAAGGTGTGCTCGGAGCAGGATTGTGCACTTTGGATCTTTCCCAAGGTCACTGCTCAGTGCCCTTGGGGGACACAAGGGCTGTCCCTCACTCGGGGAGTTCTGTGTCTGTGTCACATTAAACTCTCATTCCCTGGGCGGAGGATGGCCCTGGCCATGGATCAGCCCTGCCACAGCCACCTGGGGCTTTGTGCCGGGCAGAGGGGACAGCTCGGGTGGCACGTGGAGAGGGACGGAGGGACAGGGCGCTCCTGCCCCAGGCGTGGCTTTGCCCTTCGCTCCTGGCAGCGATCAAAGGTCTGCAAGGAGCAGGAACAGGATTTTAGTGATGTTTCTGTCAATTAGTAACTTGGAGATACTGAGCTCCTCTGCTGTCGTGTTGAGTCACTGAGGTTGGGAAAGCTCTCTCAGACCGTGGAGTCCGACCGCTCCCAGCACTGCCACGGCCACCACTGCCCCATGTCCCCAAGTGCCACATCCCCAGGGCTCCGAACCCCTCCGGGGACGGGGACTCCACCCCTGCGTCCTGTGGACTTTGGCCACAAGTGCTGCTGCTCCTGCCCTTCTCCAGGAGCCTCCAGACCTGCAGGGAGCCCTGCAGGACATCCTAAAGCAGAGAGAGGAGAAAACGGAGCACCGCCACCTCAGTGCCCACCGCTCCTCATCCCAAGGGATCCATCCTGGCGTTTGCAGTCCCTCAGGATCCCAAATCCCTCAAACCATGTCCTTGATCCTCCTGCTCAGGCCAGAGGGCAGCCAAACCCAAAACAGCCTTTTGTGTCCTCACAACAATTTGGGAACTGGGCTGCGCACACAGTTCAGTGTGAGTGGAAATTTGCTGTCTGCACCAAATAATCATCCTCCCTCACACCCTCTTTTCCAAGGCGTCCTTAAAACAGAATAACGTCCTTTGGTGCGTTTTCAGTGGGTCTTTCCTTCTCTTTTTTCTCGGAATAGCTGGCGTGGTCATAGAAATAGATGATGATGAGAGAGGCAATGTTCAGGAAAACGATGAGCAGCAAGATCCAGTAGGAATATCCATAATTGTGTTTGGATCCAAGGTGCTCCTGCAGAGAGGTGGAACATCCGTAGGCCAGTTCTTTAGACAGGCTGTTTCCTTGGACATTGGCAGGGAAAAGGATCATGGCTATGAGGATGAGGACTCCTGGAAAATATAAATATGAATTTTAGAGGAGAAATTATAGTGCTGTTTATATAGTGATTTGTAGTCTGCTTTAATCCTGGTCTTAGTCCAGATATTTTAATCAATTTATCTGATATTTACCATTAGTAAAATATGGGGGGATTTAAAGGATTTTTGCCCCACCCAATAGGAACTTCCAGGTGTTTTGATATAGGCAAGGATATCTAAAATTATTAGATTCTCACTGATTATTCTTAGATAAGGCCATTTAATTCAACTTTTTTTCACTGAATTTAGTGCTGATGAGTATCATGCATTCATCCCTGTGGTGGTTTGTAAAATGCCTGCTTGATATGAGCCCAAATCCATGGATGGGCAGTATCCCGACTGGATAAAATATCCCGACTGGATAAAATATCATGACTGGATAAAATATCCCCACTGGAAAAAATATCCCAACTGGATAAAATATCCTGACTGGTAAAATATCCCAACTGGATAAAGTCCTGAGCTCAGGGTTGGCCCAAGAGCTTAGACTTGGGGGCCTCATGTCCTCTGCAACTCGAATTATTGGAGGAGTCTGTGATGAGCCCAAATGTGATGTCTTATTCGATCTCTATCTATTTCTTACCGCCTCCCAAATGTCAAAGGAGTTCAGCTGCTTTGACATTTAGCTAAATATTGCTTTTACATCTCTGCTTTCCCTGTGCCAACAGAGCTGTAATCTCTGAACTTTAGTGGGAACAGTTCCATTTCTTCTCCCCAGACACCTCATCCTACCCCATGCTGAAACAGATTCATTTTTTATTCAGGAGAGCACTGTGGGAGAATTAGGAACCTCCAAGATGACCTCTCACATTAAATGATGCGTGATTTCCCATAAAAATACACCCACAGCAAAATCAGCTTCCAGGTCACAGCACTTGCAGGGCTGTTCAAAGGAACCACAACCCTCAGCCAACGCCAGAGTTTCGTTTCTCCCCAATACTTATTTTGGCCAGCCCATGGTCCTTTAATTTCAGTCAGAGCTTGCAGGTTTGGGGTGCTGGGCTCAGGAAAATCCTCCCATGTGATGAGACAAGGATCTGCTTGTCTCAAAAGTGAATAATTCTCTAATCAGGCTTTGGTTCACTTTTCTTACTGCATTTCACAGCTGTTTCATTGCCTGTGTTAAAAAATGGGTGATTTTCACACCTCCACCTGTACTTGCAATAATTGGGATTATCTGCACTGTTCCCTTCCAGCAAGGTCTGGTTTGTCCCCAGAACAGGGTGGTGCTGCTGGGGACACATCTTCCCTGGAGCTGCAGAGCTTCTGAAGGACAAAATACCTGCGCTGAAGTACTCTGTAATCAGAGGTCTTCAAAGGAAATTATTCAAGTGCAAACCGATTATTAGAGGAGCACTTAATCCTCCTGAGACTAATTGAGTGTGAGAGCTGAGGCCATGGGCAGAGCAGGCCGGGGAGGGTGGGAGCAGCCAGGCTCAGTCCCAGCAGGAATGTGGGGTTCCACCTCCAGGAGCTCCTGGAAAGCTTCACAGCTCTAATGGCTCAGCATCTCCACCATTTTTATCTGCTATGGGAATGTTCAGACGTATTTTCACCTGTGAGTTATTTTTGAAAAAGAGGGAAATAAATTTTGCCATGGCTCAGACCTCCTAATTTCTGCCTCCCCGTATCTACTATTAGAGAAATATTATTTTAATTGTTATAATGTAGTAACATTATTCTATTATATATTACACTATATAATAATTACATATATAATAACACTATTCTATTATATATAACACTATATAATAATTATATATATAATAACACTATTTTATTTTATATATATATAAATGTTGTTATACTAACACTATTCTATTATATATAATACTATATAATAATTATATATATAATAACACTATTTTATTTTATATATATATAAATGTTGTTATAGTAGCACTATTCTATTATATATAATACTATATAATAATTATATATAGAATAACATTATTCTATTATATATATAAAATATTGTTATAATATAGTAACACTATTCTGTTATATATAACACTATATAATAATTATATATATAATAACACTCTTCTATTATATATATAAAATATTGTTATAGTATAATAACACTACTCCATTATATATAACACTATATAATAATTTTATATATAATAACACTATTCTATTTTATATATATAAAAATATTGTTATCGCATAGTAACACTACTCTATGATATATAGCACTATATAATAATAATATATATAATAATACTATTCTATTTTACATATATAAAAATATATATATTGAAAATATATATAAAATATATAAAAATACAAAAATATAAATATATTAGTATAAATAAATATACATATATGTATAAATATATATATATATACATACATACATATATATATATATATATATATATATAGTTGTAATATAGTAACACTATTCTACTAGTATTTAAAAGATGCTTTTCAGGCGTCCCAGCAGGCACAGCCAAAAACCAACCCCCCAGGACAGAACCCATTTCCAAGCGTTTCCTTCGGCAGCCACACATTCCCTAATCTCGGAGTCGGAGGGAGCGCCACTCACCGCACAGGGAGTTCCAGGTGTAGACCCCGGTGGGCCCCAGGAAGGTCTGGTAGGGGTTGCTGACGGTGTTGGTGCAGGTGAAGGCAGAGCTGAGCAGGGAGCTGAGCAGGGCCAGCACCAGCACTGCCATGGTGGCCACGTTCAGGCTCTGGGTCCCGCTGCTGCTCAGGGCATCTGCGACTGAAACACAGCGGGGTCAGCGTGCCCAGGGGACAGCCCCAGGCCGGGCCAGGAGGGGTCACACTGGACATTAGGGAGCATTCACTCGCTGGAAAAGCATTGGAACAGGGAACCACCACCCCTGGAATTGATATAGAGGCTGTGGAACGCGGGGAGATGGTTTAGGGGTCAAAGGCTGGACTCTATCTTGGAGATCTTTTCCAGCCTTAACATTCTGTGATTGTGTGATGACCTTCCCTGCCCAGTGTGGTGGGCTCAGGCCATGCCACGGCTGCCTGCCAGGGTGTAATTAAAAGCTAATGAGCAGAGGTTTGGCTGATCTGTGGAGATGGGGATGGAGAAGTAGCAGGAGGTTTGCACACAGCTATGAACCCAAATCCCACGTGGGGGAAGGTACCTGGGCCTGAATCAGATTCTTGTCTGCTAATCCTGCAGTTTACTGCGTAGTAAACCTCTCCTCCTTAACACTTCTGTAAAAATTCCCTCTGGACATGGCCAGACAGAGACTTGATGTCTAAATTGGATCAGAAATCTGAGTGTTCCTCGGCCCCTGTCTGGTAACCTCCACAAATGCCTGTTTGAAACTCTGCTCCAATTTCACCCCCTGCTCCAGCTGTACTTCCTTTCAATAGAGCAGCAGCTCCTCGCATGCAGTAAATCTGGCAGGAAAACCTTCTGTTAAAGCTGCTGCCTGGACAGGTCAGGTGTGTCTGCAGGAAAAATAAACCTGAGTGTTGTCAGACAGACAGAGGATGGCTGAGCTCATCTCCTGACTGGATCTGTCTCCGTGCCCTCAGGAAATCTTGGCGCAGGCAGGACCAGCTCCTTTTAAAATAAAGCAGCAGCTCCTGCTTTTTCTCCGTAGGGAGGGCAGACTGGGTTTGTGGGGGATTTGGCTGAGTTTTGTGGGCCCTGACTGCATCCTTCTCCCTCTCCTTTTTCCCCAGACCATCCCCGGCTGGAGCTCCTGCCCCATGCCCACGGCACTTGTGGTCAAATCCTTCAGAACTGTCACCAATTTTTACCTAAACCCTTCCAGTTACTCCATCAGTTACTGATAAAGAGTCTCCCAGACAAATGCAATATCCTCAAAGTGTATTTTGTTGAAGTGAATGATTTTCCTCCTCTCAATTCAAAGATTGAAAAGGCAACTAGAAAGTGCCTGCGGCTGCTTTATGTTGTAACAAATAGGATGACAACGTTTTGGAGCTCTCTGTTCAAACAGATGTTGGGAGAGACAGACTTCTGTAGGAAAATTCCCTTTCCACGCTGCTTTTAACACAGGGCCATTATTGCCAAATATTCAGGGAGTGCATAAATGGGAAAAATCACAGCAGGAAAAAAAAAAAGGTAAAAACTCCATAAAGAGGAATAAACATAATAAAAAGAGCTGTTGGAAAGGAATGAAAAGGACTACTCCTCTCACATTTTATATAATCCTGCAGTAAGAGTTAATTTCTGCCTGAGGCACCGGCAGGTAAGGATGTGCTATGGAAATCAGTTGTAAATTTAAGCAATTTTCCTGGAAGGAAAGGAAAGCATCCAGGGGATATCACTCAATTAAATGGAAGAGAGCAGGTTGCACTCAGGCTGCAGCAGCCTCCCAGCCTGGCCATCACCTGTGATCCATTCCTTGAAGAGAAACAAGTCTGCAGCCGAATCAGACAGCCTTGTGCAATTCCGCTGGGGCAGCCTCACTTCATTGATCCTTCAGAGCATCTCCAGGGCTGCCTGGCACCCTCCTGCAGCCCCAGATCACCCCTGTGCATCTCTGCAGTTCAGGGGAGGTGTTTTGGCAGCCCCTGGCAGCACCACGAGGCTGAAGGCTTTAAACGAAATTCTCTTCTCATGGCAGCTGGTTTTTTATCCCTCAATGGAGCAGTCTGTGCAAACTGAAGGAATCTCCAGCAGCTGATGTGTTTGAGTGGGATCAGTTCTAACCTGCAGCTGGATAACCTCTGGATCTGTGGAAAACAACCTCCTTCATTTCTACAACGAAACCAGGGTTTGCCCAGGTCTCTCCTTAATTTCCTGCATCTTCTTTTATTTTTTATCTTTAATTCTTATATATTTGGGTAGAATTTCCCGGATTTTAATGACCTTAGTCAGCCTTCCCAACAGCTTTTATAGCTCTACAGCCACCCCGTGACACATCAGGAATTGCTCCTTGAAAAAAGTCCAAACAAACAAAAAATCCCAAGCAGAATTCAACAGAGCTTCCTACTTTTCAGGAGATCCCGGGAAAGTGATGATGAGGTGAATGAATTCCGTATTTTAGAAAGTGAAACGATTCCTGTGTGCTGTAGTAGAATGGAAAGACTTCCTGGTGTGCTGACTGCCAAGAGTTGGATAAATCCTGACATTCCAGGACTCTCTGGGCGAGGCTCTTCCTGAGCCTTGCTCAACTCCTGGGCTTGCCTTGGACCAGCCCGAGCCGTAAACAAACCCTCTGACGGGACATTTGATTCAGAGGTGGTTCCTCCCTCAGACAAATCGTTCAAACAGCTCCTGAAGGCTCCGAGGCCTTGGGTTATTCAATAACTTCTGCACTGTGCCAGCTCATTCATCCCCAGAGCCTGCGAGTGATTTGTTGCTCTCCCCAGGCTGCTGAAGGGACAGCCCGGCTGGGCACTGCATGCACAGGGCAGGAACTGAATTCCTTTGTCCTCCATCTGTACACTGGGGAATTTCCTTATTTCTAGAGAAATAAGTTGTGGTTTTGGTGGAGGCTGTTGGTGATCCGCTATTGAACGGCCGCTGATAAAAGCCAACCTGGGCTATTGCTGAAAATAACCCCCAAGGTCGGCTTTGATTTACCCTTCCGGGATTTTCTTTTCCCACCCCCAGATGTGACAATGCCATTTGGGAAACACACGTGGGGTGCCCAGCAGGGCCCCCAGCCGGGGCACAGCTGCTTTTAAACCCTGCTGGGATTTCAAATGGTGCTTAGAACTCCTCTTGGGGTGTCTGAAATGTTGGAGTGAAGAAAGCTCAGCGCTTCATTCTTCCATAACACTGGAAATCCTTTTAATTAAAGATAACAGCAAAGGAAACGCATCTCCTCTCTAGGAGGACAGGAATGTAAATTAATATGAATATAAAGATGCAATGCGGGCGATTCCGGGAAGTATTTTTCCTAAATCAAGTATGTATGGAATGGAATCATGGGATAGACTGGTTTGGGACGGAAGGAACCTTAAAGCCCAAAACCCACCCCTGCCATGGCAGGGACAGCTCCCACTGTCCCAGGCTGCTCCAACCCCAATGTCCAGCCTGGCCTGGGACACTGCCAGGGATCCAGGGGCAGCCACAGCTGCTCTGGGCACCTGTGCCAGGGCCTGCCCATCCTCACAGGGAGGAATTTCTTCAGCAAATAATACTTATTATAAAACATGATAATCATGCCTGGTATAGAGCCTGAGAATTAATTTCAAATCAGTTCTCTTATCTTGGATTCCTGCCTGACTGAATGAGTGAGGGATGTGGGCAAAGCCATATTCAGATTATTCATAAAGCACCACCTTCCTTCAGCAGCTGTGGAAAGAAACAACTCCTGATGCTCACTGTATTCATCCCTAAATAACTTATCTGTGAGTGTTTAGATAACTTTTTGTAAATGTTCCCTCAACAGCTGATAAATGATAAGCACAAAGCCCCAAAATGTGTGGGGGAAAACCCAACACCACCAATGCAGAGCATGCAGAGAACTGAAATCCTTCAGTGACACCAGAGTGCGGTGAGTTCATTTCATTAATTCCAATTAAAATCGATCTGCTGGCAGCACCCAGGCACTGGGACTGGGCTGTGGGAGCTGCTGAGACAGAGGCAGGGCACAGTCCCTGGACTGCAGCCAGCCTGGATCTTGCTCTGCTATCAGCTCTCCAGGGGAGGATTCCACCTTTCCCACAGAGCCCAATTAAAAATTAAAAATTAAAAATCCCCCCAACCAGAGCTGCCCACATGGCTCAAGGTTTGGGGCTTCAGCCAGCTGCCATGGGGGGCTGTAACCACACGTAATTTATTTCATTTATTAATTTCTTTATCGTTGTTTACTCTTCTAAAGATCACGTTCATTATTCTGCTGGGACTGTAATTAAGACTGAATGATTTGTGATTGGGTACTTGTTATGTAACAATCCCAGTCCAAGCTCCACCTTTTGTGGGAATGCTGCTGTGCTCAGGGACTCATGGGAACACAAATGTCATCGTGGGACAGGTTTGTGTAACAGCTCTGCCACCGTGGGAATCCAGGTGCTTCTGCAGGTGCAATTTCAGGAATAAATTAAGCTGGGGAAGGGCTGGGAACCAGCTGGAGGTTTGGACCTGCTGTGCCAGGACATCTTAGAGCAGCCCACCAAAAATGAAAATACTTCCTAAAGCATCTTAAAATCCCAGAATGGTTTGGGTTGGAAGGGACCTCAGAGCCCATCCAGTGCCACCTCTGCCATGGCAGGGACACCTCCCACTGTCCCAGGCTGCTCCAAGCCCCAATGTCCAGCCTGGCCTGGGACACTGCCAGGGATCCAGGGGCAGCCACAGCTGCTCTGGGCACCTGTGCCAGTCCTTGTATCTCATTTAAATCCATCTCTCAGATTTCAAAATGACTTGACCTATTCATATTTTTGTTAGCTTTCTTTTGAGTGGCTTTTCTCCCTCCACGTGTGTCACCAGCATTATTGCTTGGAACTTGCTGAGGCAGCAAGGCAGATAAAATAAGCGCAAACCCTTGGTCCTTGCAGCGGCTTTTAGACTTATCTACTTTTGGGTGTTGTTTTTTGGGGTTTTCTCTTTTTCCTTTAAAACCTTTCTCTATCAAATTGGGGCTAATTCAGTGGTAGGTGGCAAAATGTTTAAAGTCAAACCATAAATTAACATAATGAAATTGAAAAAAAAAATCCTGGAAGGTGAATTGGGTTTGTAAATCCCTTAATAAAGTGGTGAGTGTTGCTCTTCTGTTCCTCACTGAACTTCTGAAAATCAAAGTCAATTTTACAGAAAATTCCCATTTTGTGTTTTTTTCCCCTTGTTCCAAGGTGCAGGCCAAGGTCACTGGGGATAAGTGGTGATTTTCAGGAACGTTACAGCATTTCTCTGCTTTTGGGGGACCTTATTTTACACCACTTAAATCCCCAGTCTGTTTTGTGGCTATTCTTGTTTGTGTAACAGGTAAATACAAGATGGGTACATCCATCAGCAGCTGAGCAAGAAAGTTTGGATTGGATCTCGGGAAGGAATTCCTCCCTGTGAGGGTGGTGAAGAACAGGGAGGTTGTGGCTGCCCCTGGATCCCTGGAGGTGTCCAAGGCCAGGCTGGACAGGGCTTGGAGCAGCCTGGGACAGCGGGAGGTGTCCCTGGTGCCGGTGATTTTTGTCATTTCTTTTTATACCCTTTTTTATACATTTTCAGACTCTTTCCCTTCCCTGGCACCCTCTGTACACACTCCTTGTCCCCTTTACAAACACTCCTTGTGCTTTAGCCCCACATGTTTATAACTCTCGCACTCTGATATTTAGCTCAGTTTGGGGTCTTGCAAAGTGAAGAAGACCCAACATTTTTACTACCTCAGAACCAGAGACTCCAACCATGGATGGAACCTTCCCTCTGGAGCATGTTTTTGTAAACTAGGCTGTAGTCTTATTTGGGGGGGGGGGGGGGGGTTTAATTAAAATAGGGGGACAATTACTTCATTTATTAAGTTTCTTATTGGGGGATTTTCGGTAGATACGCTAATTTGCGAGGTCCATAAAATTCCGTATGGGTTGTACGGCTCTGCTCTCGTGCTCCTCGGCGCGTTTCCACCTTTGACGAGCTGAGCACCTCGGATCCTATCAAACCGAGGTAAATTCCCTTCCCCCTTTACTGCTGTGTCTGCTCCATATTCCCGCCAGCCGATAAGGTGTCATCCCTGCCAGGGCAGGGGATGGGATTGAACTCCCTCTCAACCCAAACCACTCTGTGACCCTCTGCTCCCCTTCCAGCTGTGCCAGCACTCACCTTGGAAGGTCTTTTTGGACACCTGGAGTCCTGCGGCCACGAACTGCTCGCAGGTGCCCCTGAAGAGGCCATACTTGAGGCTGATGGTGACGCTGGAGTTGGGGCGCGAGAAGCGAACCTCGCTGCTCACCCACTGCGGCGTGGCCAGCGCCACGCAGATCACCACGAAGGAGCACAAGCAGGCACAGAAGGCAGAGGCAAACATGGTGGTTTTCTTCCTGGACGGCATCTTTCCGTGGATTTTCCCGCCAGTTGGGAGGATTTGGTTCCCTTGGATCCGCTTTGCTGTGGGGTTGGTTCCTCCTCGCCGCTGTTGGGGCTCTGCGCGAGCACGGAGCTGTCTTGGTAAACTTTAAGCAAACAGCAGCGGTAATAAAAATGGAAAAGAACTGAACTTTGGTCTGGGGAAAAGCTGTTGCCAGGTGACAAGCGAAAAGGCCGCAGGAATTGTCCGTGGATGATTTACGCTCCTTGCCAGAGCGTCCCTGCCCAGATCCCAGCTCCGACTCATGCGGAGCTCCCAGCTCACCTCGCTCCTCCTGGGATAGTCTGAGTTGCTGCTTTTCCCTCCTAAAATCCTGCCAGCCAGGCTGGGACCTGCCAATCTCTATGGTGAAAAGTTATAAAATGTTCCTTCTCCATTCAAATTCCCAGCTTGCTCAAGAGCTACCCAAGCATCCCTGTGGGAAACCTTTAAAATTCTTTAAATTTGGGAAAACACTGGGTTGGTCTTGGGTTTTGGTGGGGTAAGGAGGTTCTATCTGCTGTCAATAGGTTATTTTCTAAGAAAGAGCCCCAATTCCTAATAAAATTCCACATATTTTCACAGAATAACTCCTTCCTTTTTTCTTTTTGGCAGGGAGGGAAAAAATACTTTGAGCAGGGATTTATTTTAGTAAAGGAGTGGATTTGTAAGAGGAGAAATCCTGAAGAAAATGTGTTCTGGACTATAAACCAAGAGGAATATATTCAATTTTTTAACCTCAGCTGACCTAACCAATGACAAAAGAACATGATTTCAAACAGAACCTTCAGTGCTTAATGAAAAGACTGAAGCCAAATTTCTAAAATTTGAGGTAAACTCAGTCCCCATTTTTTCAGGGATGAAACCTGGAGTGTAAATTAATAATTTATTGCCAGGCTAGGGTAATAAAGACTCCATTAACTTTTATTTTTTATTAATTATAATGTCATTATCCCCCATTATCCTGAACCCCTGCTCCTGGGTCATCCAGAGCTTCTTAATTAACCTTTAGGGAGCAATCTGCTTTATCAGTGCTGCTGAATCAACCTGTGGAGTTCCTGTCCTGGAGCTTCCCTGCTCTGGGCTGGAATGACAGGGAGAGATATCTGAATTTTTTATGGATTTGAAATAGCCAAGAATTTCTCAGGAGGAGAAAATCCCTGGGAAAATCCCTGTTCTGCAATGCAGTGTTATTGTACTGAGATTCTTCTACTTTCATGATTTTTTTTTTTTAATGCAAAACTTTTAAGCAGTAATCAGATTTAAATCAATGCATTCTATTTCTGGTCTTTTATATAATATAATGTAGTGATTTTTATTTTTTTCCCCAAACTATTTGAGACTTTGGTGATATTTTTGAGGTCATTGCTTTTAAGAATATATAAATTTTTAAGAATATATGAATTGAATCCCTAAAGAATTGATATGCTTCACATATGTAATTACCATAGTGGAAATCAGTCAGGATTGGATTTAAGCTCTGAGGAATAAAGGGAAGTTTCTTACCCTGTCTGAAGTAATAAAAACTCTCATTTTCTGTCCAGTATCCAGTTAAAGTTTAACCACAGAAATATGGGAAGCTTTGTTAGGCTGATCCACCTCTCCAGGTTCATTAATCCAACACTTCTATTCTCCAAAGGACATAGTCCAAGACTTTATAATCCAAGGATATTTTATAATGAACTGAGCTAAAACCTGCTCTCCTGCCATCAGCTGTGCCATTTGTCCCCTACGAAATATGGTTTAAAAAATCTGTATTTAAGAACTGAAGTTTGTCTCAGTAAAAACTTCCAGGGAATTGTTTTTCAGCTCCTTCAATTTTGATGAATTGAGCACCCACCCCTTTGAAAATGCTGAATAACAGAGACTCAGAGCATGGGGAATAGCCTGGAGTTCCTTTCCTAGCATCTGACTCAATTATGTTTAGTTTTTGGTGACTCAGCTCAAATTGTTATGGCTCAAATCATTGCAGCTCTCCTGTGGCTCAGGGAATTGCTCTGTAAATGAGACCATAATTTGCTTTTTTCTTGCCTGTCACCTTGAGGTTTATCTATTCTCTGCCTAAGCCATGATTCCTTTCTTTTTTTTCTCACAGCTACCTGTAAAAACATCATAAAACTCAGAATTAAAGCCGTAGTTTGACAGGACACACCTCATCCTTCGAGAGAAAGGAGAAGAGATTGGTTTCCTCTGACTCAGAGAAAATATTTCCTGATCAGCACCTTATCAACTCTGCCCCCACGGATCCTGACTCAGCCCTGCACAGCAATCAGAGAGAAAAATCAGATTAATTTGTTATGAATCAAACGGGCAGCAGAGAGAGCTGGAATCCTGTGCTACATCAAATTACACATCGTTTTTAAAGCTGAGCATGTGAGTATTTCCTTATTCTTTCAGTCAGCTTGTTTGGAGCAACAGGGAATGAAAGGATATAAAAGGAAAGCCTTTAAACTCAAACATTGATGCACACCTATTTCTAATGGTGCAAACACATTCTCGTGTGTGAAAAACCAAAATATCCCGTGGTGGTTTGATGCTGTGCCCACAGCCGCAGAAGGATCAGAGGTCAGGGAGGAATCCTTCCCTGTGAGGTCACCCAGAGAAGCTGTGGCTGTCCCTGGACCCAACAGTGTCCCAGGCCAGGCTGGACAGAGCTTGGAGCAGCCTGGGACAGTGGAAGGTGTCCCTGCCATGGGGGTTTGGAGCTGGATGGGTTTTAAGGTCTCTTCCATCCCAAACCAGCCTGGGATTCCGGGATGGACTCCCGAGGGCTGACCCTGGAGGCTGCTCCAAGCTCTGGCTCTCAGCTGTGCTCAGGGAGATTCAAGGTGAAGCCACTGCAAATTATTCTCAGTTCTGCTGCAGCTGCAATACTTCACTGCTGGTGGTTTAAAAATTCCATGTTCTGTTTAAATATTTAATTCCAAACCAATTGACTGCTGGCAAGGTGACTTGGCAGCGTGGCTGGCAGGAAGTGCTGCTGAGATTTGTGATTTTCCTCAGCCGTGACCTTCGTGGTGCCTCTTGTGTCTCCCACGAAGCCCTGACATCCTTTTTAGCTCCCATTTTCAGTGTCTGATTGCACAGGAGCTCAGCTGCCGCAGCCTTCAGCTGCTTTGGGCTCCAGAAAGATTCCAGAAACTTCCAGGAGGTGCAGGATCTGTCCATGGATTCCATGTGGGATCAAGTCATGTGTTACCAATGTTGCCTCTCCCCTCTCTGTGATGGATAAATTGGAATTAAAGCCAATTGTAGAATATTAAGAACAAAATCCAGGCTTTTTCCTCTGGCACTGGGATGGCTGATGGAAACAGGGATTTGTTTGTGCCATTTGGGCTGGGAGAGGGAAATGGGGAATGGGAAATGGGATCTGCAAAATGATTGCAACCGCTGCTGGGAAACTGAGGGAGGGGTGGGAGCACCATTGTGGTGCTTAAAATGTGGGGCTTAAAATGCCAGGAATTGTTTTTTCCCCCTCACTCTTCAATAAAGTGCACTTGACCACCCAAGTTCACTCTTCAGTCCTAAATGAGAGCAGCATTTTAACACAGAACATGTAATTTTAAAGTTGTGTCACCTTTTAGGGTATGGAGAAAAGATACCCTGAGAGATCTGAGGGTTTAGTGGAGCTCTGTTGTTTTGATAACTGCAGTCACGGACTTTTGGAATGAAAAAAAAAAAAAAGGAAAATATTTCTATCATTTCAAAACTTCATTTGAAAACTCCTTATTTTGCCATAATTGCCTGCAGACATTCCCAGCAAGCATTTTATGGCTTGCAAATCGAGAGAGACAGGACAAATAAACATTCAGATGTTCAGGGATCTGCTGCTCTCCTTCCCTGCCCAGGAGAAGTTTTAGAGGATAAACTTTCCCATGGAAGAATTAATTTCTCATCAAAACTTAATGCTGGATAATTTCTTAATCCCAACATCTCTGAAAAAAGGCGATTTCAGGGCTGTCCCTGCAGCTGCCACGTGAGCGAGGGGTGTCCCCACTCCCCAAAATCCCATCCATCCCTGCCCTCGGCAAGTCTGAAGCCATTCCCTGTTTTCCTGGCACTCCCAAAGAGCCCAGAGTGGACACAGCTCGCTCAGGTGCAGATCCCAGGGATGCCCTTGCAGCGAGGATCATTTCAACACAGGATTTCGTCCATTTGCGCTGATCCCGGCCTGGCGGCTTTGGGATCATTCCCTTGTTGGAAGGGAAGATAAACTTTCCCATGGAAGAATTAATTTCTCATCAAAACTTAATGCTGGATAATTTATTAATCCCAACATCTCTGAGAAAAGGTGATTTCAGGGCTGTCCCTCGCCATGCGAGCAAGGGGTGTCCCCACTCCCCAAAATCCCATCCATCCCTGCCCTCGGCAAGTCTGAAGCCATTCCCTGTTTTCCTGGCACTCCCAAAGAGCCCAGAGTGGACACAGCTCACTCTGGTGCAGATCTCAGGGATGCCCTGGCAGAGAAAATCATTTCAACGCGGGATTTCGCCCATTTGCGCTGATCCCGGCGCGGCAGCTTTGGGATCATTCCCTTGTTGGAATTCCCAGCTGGAAAAGCCAGCGGGGCCTCCTCCTGCTGGCTGCTGGGGGGACAGGGTGGAGCTCTGAGGGGACAACATTCCAGCTGTGGTTCACCCCACCATGGAGCTCAGCCATCCACGGCCATCCCCTGACGGAGCTCTCAGCTGAGAAGTTCTGGGCATTTTCTGGGAAGAAATCCAAGCGCCATTTGAAATGTGTCCGCTTTGTCTTTCAAAAGTGCCGTAAAAAAACAAGATCAGAGCAAAAGGAGGAATCGGAAGATGGAATTGTGCAAATCCATCCCACAGCAGCACCGGGCTGTGCTGGTGACTGCAGCTATCAAAACAACAGAGCTCCACTAAACCCTCAGATCTCTCAGGGTATCTTTTCTCCGTACCCTAAAAGGTGACACAACTTTAAAATTGCACATTCTGGTGTTAAAACGCTGCTCTCATTTAGGACTGAAGAGTGAAATTGAGTGGCCAAGTGCACTTTATTGAAGAGTGAGGGGGAAAAAACAACTCCTGGCATTTAATGAAACAGAAAATAGAGCCTTTGCAATATTTTAATTTTAATAAAACGTGGCTTTGAAGCTTCTTCAAGGTTTGGAGTGTTTAAAACAACCCCTTGAGGTAGAGATGGAGAGAGAAGGCAGGGCTGGCTTTCATTCATTGCAATTTCTGTAAGCATTACAAAGATTTGTAGGTTTGAACACTTAAATCTATTCCTACAGACTCCTAATTTTAGATTCCAAATGGAAAAACCTTAGACAAATACCCTTTGAAGTCATTAAATTAACTACTGCTGGGCTATTACACAGCCTCGTGCTTTTGCCCAATTATTCCTACTTTGAAGAGTTTTCCCTGTTTTTTCAGGCTGAGGTGTATTTGCAACCACAGGAATCACAGCTCTGTGTCATTTTTTTGCTGTCCTGCCTCTGATTTTTTCAAGAATTTACAATTTGTGTCCCCATACATCAGCAAAAAAACTGCTCCACTATGCTCTACCAAGAGTATCATGTTGGATACCAAAAATAAAATGTTGGTATTCAAATATTGCCTCTTTCCTATCATTTATTCCCTGAGCTTGTCCAATTATTCCTGCTTTGAAGAGGTTTTGCCCCATTATTCCTACTTCGCAGATTTTTCCCTGAGATGTCTTTGCAGCCACAGAAATCAGGTGTCTGTGTCAGTTTTTTTGCTGTCCAGCCTCTGATTTTCTGGTTTTTCCAGAAATTTACCATTTGAGTTTCAGTACATCAGCAAGGAGACAGATTTTCTGTGCTGCTCCCAAGGGCACCACAGACACCCAAAATAAAATGTGAGTGTTCAAATATTGCCTCTTTCCTATCATTTATTCCCTGAACTTGCGCAATTATTCCTACTTTGCAGATTTTTCCCTGAGATGTATTTGCAGCCACAGAATTCACAGCTCCGTGTCAGTTTTTTTGCTGTCCTACCTCTGATTTTCTCATTTTTCCAGGAATTTACCGTTTGTGTTCCAGTACATGAGCAAGGAGACAGATTTCCTGTGCTGCTCCCCAACATTGGACCTCCAAATTAAAATGTGAGTGTTCAAATATTGCCTTTTTCCTGTCATTTATCCCCAGAATAAATCAATAAATTCCCAGAGGAGATGCCTCTCTGGAGGCAATTCCAGGGCCTGGAATTGCTCAAGGTGAAGCTCCCAGCACTTCTGGTGGAATTCTGTTCCCTCCACGCTGCCGAGGAAGGGATGCAGGAGCCATGGGAGGCCCTGCAGCATCCCTGGGAAATTGGAAGAAGGGTGGAACGGCTGCCAAAGAGCTGCCACTGGATTGTACAGTTGTGAAAAACCTGCCAGGGGTTTGATTTGTGATGGAGAGAGAGGAAAGGACACCTGAGTGGTGCAGTGGGAGGTGGAGAAGGAAAAATCCCTCTTGGAGCTGCATTGGGGTGGATGTGGGAACATCTGCCTGTTGTTATCTTGTTTTTGTTACAGCGTTTCAGCCTCGAACTTTCTTGAATTTATTTTTTGGGGAGCTCCTGTCTGCCTTCTGTTGAGGTAATTAAATTGCTGCCAAATGGCTTCCGATCCCACAGCAGCTTCGTTTCTCATCCTCTCCCCTTTCCCAGCAGCATAAATTCCCTTCAGACCGTGTCTGGAGGCTCTGAAATTGGGTTTCAAGACACTTCACCCTTCAGATTCCCAGTCCTGGGTTTAAAGCTGCGTTCCTGGCCGAAGCTCTGTATCAGAGAGCATCACTCGGTGTTGTTTTCTGCAGCCAACAGAAAATCAGCCTCAGGCTCTTGGCTGCAGCTCATTAATGTATCCTGGAAAACATGAATGGCACAAACCTGGCCTTGGATCATTCTGGGTGTGACTGGAAGGAAGCAGAGCTGGGGACTTAATTCTTCATAACAAATTATCAATATCATTATCAGTTATGGGCATGAGTAGGAAAGATTGGATGAAGCTTTTTTTACAACTTGATTTCACAATTGTACAATTTATTTAGATGTTCTCCTTCTCTCCTGGAACTCCCTTCCCACCAAATAATGCATTCACAACTCTGATGTGCACGTTCCCGGTGCTTTATTGTCCAACTTGGCTTCCCATTTCTACCTCATGACTAATTAATTTTGGAACCACACAGCCTAATAGTATTTTACTTCCTGCACTAATAGAAAACGTAGTAATTTTGTCCAACATGTACAATAATTCTATTTATTTTATTGCCTGCCTATAAGCAGCCGTTTAAATTAATATCCAATTCCTTGCAAATGGTTACCAGTGAGAAAATTGCTGACTTGCAGCCATTTGATCTGCAAAAATGTTCATTAAAATCCAACTCCTCCCTGGTGCTGTGCCCACTTGCGCTGCCATGTCTGCTCCTGGAATTTTAGCCTCCCACTAAATTGCTGTTTCCTTGTCAACACGAGGCCAAAGGGACATAATTAGGCCCTGATGAAGTTTCCTGCAGAAGACGCAAATATTCAGATGTTCTGATTTTTTATTTTTTTTTTAATTCTGATGAGTCTTTCTTTACACCCTGACATCCCTTGGAGCACCTAAATATTGTCTGTATGGATATGGGGGAAAAGAACATGGAGAATCATTCAGGTTGGGAAAGATTTTTAAGATCACTTGGATCCCTCCTGGAGCAGGGATTTCTCGTGCTGGGAGGATCTTCTTGCTCTGGGATATCTTTTGGAAAATTTAAATATAATGTGCATAGGTATGGGGGGTGTGAAAGTAACGCAGAGACTCATTAAGGTCGGGAAAGACTTTTAAGATTGGCTCCCTTCTAGAGAAGGGATTTCTCCTGCTGGGAGACTTCTTTCTCTGGGACATCCTTTAGGAAACTTACATATAATGTACATTGGTATGGGGGGTCTGAAAGATTGGGAAAGACTTCTAAAATCACTTGGATCTTTCCTGGCACTGGGATTTCTCCTGCTGGGAGGATATTCTTGCTCTGGGACATCCTTTGTCAAACTTAAACATGGTGTGCATGGGTGTGGGGGGTTTGAAAGTAATCTGGAGATTGATTAAGGTTAGGAAAGTGATTTTAAAATCACTTGGATCTTTTCTTGGATCAGGGATTTCTCCTGCTGGGAGGCTCTTCTTGCTCTGGGATATCTTTTGGAAAACTTAAGTATAATGTACATAGGTATGGGGGGTCTGAAAGTAACGCAGAGACTCATTAAGGTTGGGAAAGACTTTTAAGATTCCTTGGATCCCTTCTAGAGAAGGGATTTCTCCTGCTGGGAGACTCTTCTTGCTCTGGGACATCCTTTGGAAAACGGAAATATAATGTGGATTGCTATGGGGGGTCTGAAAGTAATGCAGAGAATCATTGGAAAAGATACCTAAAACCACTTGGGTCTTTCCTAGCATGGGGATTTCTGCTGCTGGGAGGCTCTTCTTGCTCTGGGATGTCTTTTGGAAAACTTAAACATGGTGTGCATGGGTATGGGGGGTTTGAAAGTAAAATATAGAAACATTAAGGTCGGGAAAGACTTTTAAGATCACTTGGATCTTTCTTGGAGCAAGGTTTTCTCCTGCTGAAAGACTTTTCTTTCTCTGGGACATCCTTTGGAAAACTGAAATACTGTGTGCATTGGGATGGGGGGTCTGCAAGCAATGCAGAGAATCATTGGGAAAGACTTACAAGATCACTTGGATCCCTCCGGAGCAGGGATTTCTCCTGCTGGGAGGCTCTTCTTGCTCTGGGAAAGGTTTGTGGCAGGGCCTGGAGCCAAGAGGCAGCAAGATGTGCCTTGAGCCGCCCTGACTCCTGATTCTCAGTAATCCCCTCCTCCCTGCCCTACTTTCCCACCTGCCGTTTCTATTTCGGCTCTCCGTGTCGCGGCTCGCGGCCCCGGCGCTCCGGGGGGGACGCTGGGGACCGCCAGCCGCAGGGGTGTCCCTGCCACCGCAGGGCAGCGACACGGCCGGGCCGGGCTGGGGGCGAGGGCACGGACCCTGCGGGGTGTCTGTCCCTACAGGGGAATCCTGCGGTCCGGGAGCGCGCGGGGATGGGGACACGGGGATGGGGACACGGGGATGGGCACACGGGGATGGGGACACGGGGATGGGGACATACACGGGGATGGGGGACACGGGGATGGGGACACGGGGATGGGGGACACGGGGATGGGGACACGGGGATGGGGACACGGGGATGGGGACACACACGGGGATGGGGACACGGGGATGGGCACATGGGGATGGGGACACGGAGATGGGCACACGGGGATGGGGACACGGGGATGGGGACACGGAGATGGGGACACGGGGATGGGGACACGGGGATGGGGACACGGGGATGGGGACACACACGGGGATGGGGACACGGGGATGGGGACACGGGGATGGGGACACGGGGATGGGGACACACACGGGGATGGGTACACGGGGATGGGGACACGGGGATGGGGACACGGGGATGGGGACACGCACGGGGATGGGGACACGGGGATGGGGACACGGGGATGGGGACACACACGGGGATGGGGACACGGGGATGGGGACACGGGGATGGGGACACGGGGATGGGGACACACACGGGGATGGGGACACGGGGATGGGCACATGGGGATGGGGAAACGGGGATGGGGACACGGGGATGGGCACACGGGGATGGGGACACGGAGATGGGCACACGGGGATGGGGACACGGGGATGGGGACACGGAGATGGGGACACGGGGATGGGGACACGGGGATTGGGGGACACGGGGAAGGGGACACGGGGATGGGGACACGGGGATGGGCACACGGGGATGGGGACACGGGGATGGGGACACGCACGGGGATGGGCACACGGGGATGGGGACACACACGGGGATGGGGACACGGGGATGGGGACACAGGGATGGGCACACGGGGATGGGGACACACACGGGGATGGACACACGGGGATGGGGACACGGGGATGGGGACACGCACGGGGATGGGGACACGGGGATGGGGACACACACAGGGATGGGGACACACACGGGGATGGGGACACACGCGAGGATGGGGACACACACGGGATGGGGACACACACGGGGATGGGGACACACACGGGATGGGGACACACACGGGGATGGGGACACACACGGGATGGGGACACACACGGGCATGGGGGACACACGCGGGGATGGGGGACACACGCGGGGATGGGGACACACGCGGGGATGGGGACACACACGGGCATGGGGGACACACGCGGGGATGGGGGACACGCGCGGGGATGGGGACACACACGGGGATGGGGACACACGCGGGGATGGGGACACGGGGAGGTGCAGCATCCCTGGAGCTGGGCGCCCTGGGAGTGCGGGAAGGAGCTCGGGAGGGAGCCCGGCGCTCGCAGCCCGCCCTGGCAGCCGCTGTGTCCCGGCAGTGTCCCCCGGCAGTGTCCGGGCAGTGTGTCCCGGCAGTGTCCCGGCAGTGTCTGGGCAGTGTCCCACAGTGTGTCTCGCACTATGTCCCGGCAGTGTCCCGGGGCTGTCGCGGCAGTGTCCGGGCAGTGTGTCCCGGCAATGTCCCACAGTGTGTCCCGACAGTGTCCCGGGGCTGTCGCGGCTCTGGCGGTGGCGGTGGCCAAGCCCGAGCCGCGTCCCCAGGCAGTGCCGACAGTGTCCCCCGGCAGTGTCCCCGGGCAGTGTCCCCGGGCAGTGTCCCGGCAGTGTCCCCGGGCAGTGTCCCCGGGCAGCGTCCCGGCAGTGTCCCCGGGCAGTGTCCCCGGGCAGTGTCCCCGGGCAGTGTCCCCGGGCACTGTCCCCGGGCAGTGTCCCCCGGCAGTGTCCCCGGGCAGTGTCCCCGGGCACTGTCCCGGCAGTGTCCCCGGGCAGTGTCCCCCGGCAGTGTCCCCCGGCAGTGTGTCCGGGCAGTGTCCCCGGGCAGTGTCCCCGGGCAGTGTCCCCGGGCAGTGTCCCCGGGCAGTGTCCCGGCAGTGTCCCCGGGCAGTGTCCCCGGGCAGTGTCCCGGCAGTGTCCCCGGGCAGTGTCCCCGGGCAGTGTCCCCGGGCAGTGTCCCGGCAGTGTCCCCGGGCAGTGTCCCCGGGCAGTGTCCCCGGGCAGTGTCCCCGGGCAGTGTCCCGGCAGTGTCCCCGGGCAGTGTCCCCCGGCAGTGTCCCCGGGCAGTGTCCCCGGGCAGTGTCCCCCGGCAGTGTCCCCGGGCAGTGTCCCCGGGCAGTGTCCCCGGGCAGTGTCCCGGCACTGTCCCCCGGCAGTGTCCCCGGGCAGTGTCCCCGGGCAGTGTCCCCGGGCAGTGTGTCCCCCGGCAGTGTCCCCCGGCAGCGTCCCCGGGCAGTGTCCCCCGGCAGTGTCCCCGGGCAGTGTCCCCGGCACTGTCCCCGGGCAGTGTCCCGGCAGTGTCCCCGGGCAGTGTCCCCCGGCAGTGTCCCCGGGCAGTGTCCCCGGGCAGTGTCCCGGCACTGTCCCCGGGCAGTGTCCCCGGGCAGTGTCCCCCGGCACTGTCCCCGGGCAGTGTCCCGGCAGTGTCCCCGGGCAGTGTCCCCGGGCAGTGTCCCCGGGCAGTGTCCCCGGCAGTGTCCCCGGGCAGTGTCCCGGCACTGTCCCCGGGCAGTGTCCCGGCAGTGTCCCCGGGCAGTGTCCCCGTCGGGCCGCTCCCGTTCCCGCTCCCGCTCCCGCTCCCGCCGCCGTTCCCGCTGCAGTGCGGGCGCTGTCCGGCAGGCGGCGCGGCGGGCGCCGCGGGCTGGGCTGGGCTCGGAGCGGCGCGGGCTCGGGCTCGGGCTCGGCGGAGGCGGCGGCGGCCGAGGGAAATTTCCTGCCGGAGCCGCCGCCCCGGCCCACAGCGCCTGCCCGGGCGGCCCGGCCGCGCCGCCAGCGGCCCGCGGAGCCGCCGCAGCCGCCAGGTGAGCGGGGCGGCGGGGGACGGAGGGCGGGGGCAGCGGGACCGGGGGATGCCGCCGGCCGCAGGTGCCGGGAGCGGCCGGGGTGCGGAGCCGGGCGCGGGCGGGCTGAGCGCGGCGCTGCCCGGGGCTGGCCCCGAGCGCCGGCGCGACACCGCGGCCGCATCCCGGCAGCGACATCCCGGCAGCGACACGCCGGGAACGCCGCCCGGCAGCGACACCCCCGCGGTGGCAGCGGCGGCGGGCGGAGCGGGTGGCGGTGGCTCGGCGGCGGGGCTGGGACACCGCGCTGTGACCCCGCGCTGCGCTCGGGAGATGCGGGACGCGCTGGCCGCAGCAGCGCCGAGGGCACGGCTGGCTCCCCGCGCATCCCTGGACATCCCCCGCATCCCCGGCTGTCCCCCGCATCCCCGGCTGTCCCCCGCATCCCCGGCCATCCATCCCAGGTGTCCGCGCCCCGGGCTCTGCTCCGCTCCCGGGATGGGGTTAGCGCGGGGGCTGCGCCTTTAAAAGGGATTTTCTCCCGTCCGTCCCCACCGAGCCCTCGGTGGCTGAGCGGCGTGCAGGTGAGCAGGACCGCTGGCTGTGTCGGAACTCTTCTGGTCTCCCTTGGTCAAGGCTGGTGTTGTTTAAATTCACTCTATTTCCATTTGTTCTATTTATTAGTCTGCCTTCACGAGACTTTTATATGCCTCCCATTACATGATTTTATTTTTCTCTTTACTGGTGCCTTCGTGGAAAGAGTTAATGGGTATTTGCTGTGAGATGGAACCGTGTTTTCTAAATGCGAAAGGCTGGCTCCTATTTTTTTCCCTATTTTTCAGTGAGGTTCCTCTCCATGTGGCTTATTTCCATAGCGTGAAGTGATTTTCTGTGTATTCAGCTGTGTAGCTGTCTGTGTCTGATTTGGATGGGGTAGAGACTGCTGAGTTGAAAGAAAAGACAGTGCTTATCGAGCTTTTTTTTTTTTTTTTTCTTTCCTAAGATGTTATAAGCCCTGGAAAGTAGAAATAAAGAGGCAGAGAATTGAAAAAAAAAAAATTTTTTTTGATGTGCGTAATAATCGTACCTTCTGTATGTGTTGTGTTTTGAGGCTTGTAAATAAACTTCTGATGAAAATTAATGACGTTCAGCTGGAAATTGGGCGTAGTTTCGAAGAGATTTAAATGTGGATAAAACGTGTTTTTCTCATCCTGGAGGGACGTTGGCTTTGCTGGGCATAAATGAAACCGGTTAATCCTTGGAGTGGGAAGATGCAGGTGGTTTGTCATGCCGAGGTGGAAGTTGGGTTTTGAGGAGAGGTGTCTTAATGGGGGTAATGAGGTGTTTATGGGGCAACCTGTGCTGCTTTGTGCTTGGGGTGGTGGCACTGGAGAGAAAAGGGCTGGGGATGGAGTGGGGCAAGCGATGACCATCAGGATGAGGTCCCCAAAATAAGAGGACCATGCTGGTGTGGATTCAAACATCACCTGTGGGGTGATGGATCAGCTGAGCAAAGGGAATTCAGCTGAAAACATTTGTTTTCTCAAGTGACAGAACGAGCTGAAATGTGTTGAATGAATTTAGAAATGTGAGAGAAGAAGGGAAAGAAAATAATGTGAGAAACAAAATGGTGTGGGCGGAGTGTTTGATTGCTTCACTTTGCTCACGAATAAAGGGATTGCTGTGCCACCCCATCCATCCTTGCTGTGCTCTGACTGGCATGCTCTGTATTCCTGGAATATGGGAATATGTTCTCCCAAGCAAAGAGAAAAACTGAATTCCTGCTTTGAAAGCTTCCCTGACACCTTCAGTAAACGCAGACATCTTTCTGTACCTCCAAGCAGGGTGCTGGTGCTGTCTGGGCTACAGACTTTTCTCCTCAGCCTGGGAAGTGCAGGTGCTAAGTGGAGAATTTCAGCACATTTGGGTCCTAGTTCGAGTTTGTATCTTGGTTTCTCTCCTGCTTCCCACCTCACATATTTGTTTATCTGTCTGCTAGCAATCTCAGTCGAGGTTTTTCACCTTTGAGTTAAGGGCTGGCCTTCCATAGAACACCTGTCTTAAATCCCTGAATTTTCTTGTCTTACTCATCTTCCCTCGCCCTCCATGGCATTCCCAGCTCCGGGGTGGTGTCAGGAGTGCGCCGTGTGAGCTGAAATGATGGGAAGCTGGAAAAGGATTGTTGGGGGGCTCAGCAGATTCAATATCTGTGTCAGACCTTCCTCTGGCACTCAGCTTCCCGTGGAGCTGGAGCAGAGGGCAGAGCTGGTCCTTGCCTGGCACAGGGCACAGGAGGGGCTCTGGATGAGGATTTTGGAGTTTGTTGGTTTTCTGGAGCTGTAGGGCTGTGGCCCAAAGCTGCAGAGCTGTGTTAGGCACTGAGCTGGTTTTAGAGAGTGTTCCAGCAGAGCTCTGTCTGCTGTACTTGGTGACCTTTTTCTCACTCATTGAAGAGGTTTTGTGAAGAGAAATGAGTGGACAGGGGTTGGCGAACTGCCAAGTGAAATAGAGCTGGAGGAAGTCAGCGCAGTTCTGCCCTGTCACAGATGTCACAGATGTCCTTGGTGTTTCTGAGAAGTCACATCCACACAGTAGAGAATCACAGAGGGTTTGGGTTGGAGGAGACCTCAAAGCCCATCCAGTGTCACCCCTGCCATGGCAGGGACACCTTCCACTGTCCCAGGCTGCTCCAAGCCCTGTCCAGCCTGGCCTTGGGCACTTCCAGGGATCTAGGGGCAGCCACAGCTTCTCTGGGCACCCTCCCAGGGAAGGATTCCTTCCTCATATCCCATCTAAATCTCCCCTCCTTCAGCTGAAAGCCATTCCCCCTTGTCCTGTCACTCCACGCCCTTACCAAAAGTCCCTCTCCAGCTCTCCCATTTTCAGTGAAGTGTTTTTGTACTTCTTCATGCTTGGTGATGTCATGTAAATTAGTTCAAGGTTTTGGAGCAGGTCAGCTGCAGTGGAGAATAAAAAAGAGCAAGCATGGAATGCTGTGGAGGAGGAAAAGCAGGAAGATCACAAGGAATAATGATCATTTGTCGTGCTGCTGGGAGCACACAGAGTCCACCCTGCTCGCTGGAGGAGTGGGAGGTTCTGCAGAAAAATGGCTCAATTATACAGAAAACCTGAGGGCTGTGTTGGTCCCTCCTCGGAATGATGTTGTCACTTTGTAAATGTGATGCTGTATTTCAGTCTCTGGTTCCAAAGTACTCCTCAGCATGGATTTATGGCAGGGCTTAGCCCCAGGTGGAGATCCTGTGCGTGGATGTGGTATCAGAGCACTCGAGGGCCATCAGCAATGAATGATGACATTTTGGTGGATAAAAACTTGTCTTTACATAGAAAGTTAAAGTGAATCACTCTGGGTCTGGACATGCCATGATCATTTCTCAGGAGATGCGGCTGAAAACAGATGTTTTTGGTAGAAGCTGCTATTCCGTCATTATTCCAGGGGGGCTGGCAGGAAGGGACCATATTTCCTTCATAAATAATGTGGTGGGAGCAGCACAATGGGATGGCTTTGGTGAATCATCCCTGCAGACTCCAACTCTTATTTGCTCCACATCCCGCACTCCCAGGGCCACCGCAGTTTTCCAGGACCACCGCGGTTTTCCAGGGACACCACGGTTTTCCAGGGCCACTGCAGTTTTCCGGGGCTGCCACAGTTTTCCAGGACTGCCAGGGTTTTCCAGGACCACCGTGGTTTTCCAGGGACACTGCAGTTTTCCAGGGCCACCATGGTTTTCCAGGACCACCGTGGTTTTCCAGGGCCGCTGCAGTTTTCCAGGGATGCCGCAGTTTTCCAGGGCTGCTTTGGTCTTCCAGGGCCGCCGCGGTTTTCCAGGGCTGCTGCAGTTTTCCAGACTGCAGGTTTTCCATCCCTGCAGGTTGGGAAGGAGCAGCCAAAGCTGAGGGATGCTCCTTGGATGCCTGCAGTGAGCAGCTCTCTGCTCCCTGATAGGCATTTCATTATTGATCTCGTGCTGCAATATTCATGGGAGCACAATCCCTCTGTAAGCTGCAATATCGTTCGGTGCCCTGGCGTGGAAAGTGGTGTAAATTGGATCGATGAATTATTGAGGAGTTTGGAATTGCGTGGTCTTGGCGGAGCGTTTATGGCTCCCCTGGATGTGGCTCTGGTTTTGTGGGCTCAGGGCTGGCTCGGGGAGTGATTCGGGAATTGCTTGAACTGGTTTGTGATGTGATGCAGCAGAATCGGGGCTGAATGAGAAGTGACTGCTCTGTGCAGGATTTCTGCATCCTTTTGAACTCTAATCCTGCCTTTTTTACTCCTTGCCTGTGCCTTTCTGCTCAGGCTTCCATCCTGGTGCTGTTTTTGTCCTGCCTGATGTGTATTGTACAAGTCCAAATGCTACAAGGGTTAATATAAAAAAAAAAAAACCTGTCTGTATTTATCCCAAACTTCTGGCTGAAATGTAGATATCTTTGCTGGTTTGTTGTACAAATATGTTTAATACCTGTATAAGCCAGAACTGAAATGAGATCCTGATAAGGCAGAGATTAGGAGGAGTTCAGCAGCAGCATTTTGTTGAAGTGTTTGTACAGGATTTATTTTTGAGTTACTCACCTCAGGGAATGCATTTTTAAGGCATGTTCAGTTGATTTAAAGCAGGTGTAATAATTCCGTCATTGGTGTCCCTTTGCCTGCCCAAATCCTCTGTGCTATCTGCAGAGATTGCCTCACCAGTGACATCTCTGCCCCAAAAATGCCCTTTTCCCTTTGGCTCCTGGCGCTGACCCAGTGCTGAAGTGGCAAAGCAAAAAGCTGCCCACAGAGATCTGTCTGTGTTCAAAGGTGTTTCCTGGCTAAGGGAAGAAATAAAACTGGGAAGAAGTTTGCTGGGGTTGTTTGTTGCTTGCAGTGATGGTGGATTGTCACTGGGAAATGTAGAACAACTCAGCTCTGAGGTTTCCTATCACTTTTATCCCCCCTGTAAAAAGGAAAAATTGCTCAGTCCTGAAAATGTGGCTTATCAGAGATGTCCTTTTTCTAATGTACAGCAATAATTTTTTTGGTGAGAATGAGAGATGTGAGCAGATAAAACCAAAAAACAAAACTGTAAATCACGCAGAGGTGAGATGAGACATAAACTATAAAAACACACGAGTGATAGATGTGCCAATTTTGGGATTTGTGTATAGGGAAGAGGCAGCTCCTTCCCGCAGGAGTGTGAGGATGCCCTAGCAGCTGGAAGGAGCTGGGCCAAGAACAGCTGTTCCCTGAAGATAACACACACAGACAGGGATGCAGCACATGGATCACCAGCAAGAATGAGCACTCGGAAAGGTTTTGGTTCAGTAGTACAGTGAATTTTAAAGAGAAAGCAAAGAACAGATTTACAAGGGAAGAAGTGAAAAGTGTGTTACTCATGTCACTTCTAAAAGATCAGGACAAAATAATTAGGTCAGCTGGAGGATGAAGCTCCTACTTCTAAATTTTGTTGCTCTGGAGGTACTAGAAAATAATTCAGAGTGAAATATCCAACTGCATGTGCATGACAAGATCTCACCCTTTGGAGCTCATCCATTCCAGGTTTCCTGATGGTTGGGTGTTCCTTTCATTGTTGTGGGGTTTGAGTTTTTGTCCCTTTCACCAAAACCAACCTCTTTCATGTGGAATGCCTTCTGGAGGAAGCTTGGCAGAACCAGAGCTGCTGTGGCTCATCACGGTGCCCCTGAAGAGCAGCAGAGCAGTTTTGGTTGGGGCAGACTGGGATGGACTGGGAGCAGAGGCTGTCAGACCCCCCTTTGCCATGGCTGCGGTGGGACAGACTGGGATGGACTGGGAGCAGAGGCTGGCAGAGCCCCCTTTGCCATGGCTGCGGTGGGACAGACTGGGATGGACTGGGAGCAGAGGCTGTCAGACCCCCCTTTGCCATGGCTGTGGTGGGACAGACTGGGATGGACTGGGAGCAGAGGCTGTCAGAGCCCCCTTTGCCATGGCTGTGGTGGGACAGACTGGGATGGACTGGGAGCAGAGGCTGGCAGAGCCCCCTTTGCCATGGCTGTGGTGGGACAGACTGGGATGGACTGGGAGCAGAGGCTGGCAGAGCCCCCTTTGCCATGGCTGTGGTGGGACAGACTGGGATGGACTGGGAGCAGAGGCTGGCAGAGCCCCCTTTGCCATGGCTGTGGTGGGACAGACTGGGATGGACTGGGAGCAGAGGCTGTCAGAGCCCCCTTTGCCATGGCTGTGGTGGGACAGACTGGGATGGACTGGGAGCAGAGGCTGTCAGACCCCCCTTTGCCATGGCTGTGGTGGGACAGACTGGGATGGACTGGGAGCAGAGGCTGGCAGAGCCCCCTTTGCCATGGCTGTGGTGGGACAGACTGGGATGGACTGGGAGCAGAGGCTGTCAGAGCCCCCTTTGCCATGGCTGTGGTGGGACAGACTGGGATGGACTGGGAGCAGAGGCTGTCAGACCCCCCTTTGCCATGGCTGTGGTGGGACAGACTGGGATGGACTGGGAGCAGAGGCTGGCAGACCCCCCTTTGCCATGGCTGTGGTGGGACAGACTGGGATGGACTGGGAGCAGAGGCTGGCAGACCCCCCTTTGCCATGGCTGTGGTGGGACAGACTGGGATGGACTGGGAGCAGAGGCTGGCAGACCCCCCTTTGCCATGGCTGTGGTGGGACAGACTGGGATGGACTGGGAGCAGAGGCTGGCAGACCCCCCTTTGCCATGGCTGTGGTGGGACAGACTGGGATGGACTGGGAGCAGAGGCTGGCAGACCCCCTTTCCTGTGGCTGTGGTGGGACAGACTGGGATGGACTGGGAGCAGAGGCTGGCAGAGCCCCCTTTGCCATGGCTGTGGTGGGACAGACTGGGATGGACTGGGAGCAGAGGCTGGCAGAGCCCCCTTTGCCATGGCTGTGGTGGGACAGACTGGGATGGACTGGGAGCAGAGGCTGGCAGAGCCCCCTTTGCCATGGCTGTGGTGGATGTGGTTGGGATGGGGACGGAGGGGTTGGGTTTGGCTGTGATCCTGAATCCCAAAGCTGCCCCCGGGGCCAAGGGTGTCCTGTCTGTGTCCCCAAGGGTGGGACCGCGCTCCGTGAGCCTCACGCCAGCTCTGCTTTTACCTTGGCATTTGCTCCTGTCATTTGTGACCTCCCTTGGTTCTTTTAGTGGAGTTTTTTATTGAAAAGAAAATGTAACTGGTGGGTGAAATTCAGCGTGAGCACAACTTGAAGCCAACAATGAAAATCCCTGCTTACAGACCCTCTGGTTTGCAGGGTATTTGGTAAGGGATCTGTAAATATTTCTTTACCAGGAGCTGTAATTCTTCAGAGCAGTTTGCACTACTAACCCTTCCCTCACCCTGCTTACTGTTTCTTTTGGTGAATTCCATCTCAATTGTCTTTTGCCCTTTAATCTTGTCATCTTTGCTGTTTGTCCTTGGGTGATTATTTTCCTTTGCGTTCCTAGCCTTAGTTTCTGCTGGAATATGCTGTGGATTGCTTGAGCTGCAGTGCTGGGCTTTTCCTGAGTAGTAAAATCCTGATTTAAACAAGCCACAAATCATGTTTGTACCCCGTGTTTTATAGGTTTAGATGTCTCAGGTACTGAGCCTGTTTAATTTAAAATTGAGTTTCATGACTGTCTTCAATCATGCTGCACAATGTCACTTAAAACATTTAATTATTCAACGATATTAATTGATCTGCAGCCTGTCTTTCTGCTAATCTGATACAGCAAAGTTTGCAAATTGCTGCTGAGAGCAGGATTGTGGTGGAGCAGCTTTCAGACTGCAGGAGAAAAGCCTTTGTGTAACCAAGTTAAAATGATAGATGCTCTCCCTGTTAAACACAGGGCTGAGTTGAAATGGGTTCATGTTATCATTTTGTTTGCAGATGTCAAAAGCTCATTAATTTTAAGTCAAACTCCCTACCTTGCTGATTCAAATTGCTTTTAAATTACACGTGTGCTGATCAATCTTGAAAAGCCCAAATTAAAAACTCAGCCGAGGGCACGTTTCAAGGCCACAGATACAACACTTAATTCTAATCTGTTTTGCACAGGCAAACCTCCCACTCCGGCACTGCTTCCCGGCAGAACCGGGGGGAGAGGAAGTTGTAGAGAATTAAATATTTCTGGGAAGGCGGAGAGGAAAGGAAAAGGTGGAAACAGGGAACTGTATTTAAATAATGACCTATTTGCATTGCTTAGTTTAAATTATTAGCAACGACTTGTGATGCTGAGATAATTTGTTCCACCGTAACAAGTTTTGTGCGTGTGTAACTCAAGCTGCAGTTTGTCCTGAAGAAGCTTGAGAATTGCTGCACTGCATCAAACTATTTACCCTTGAAATTTGCCCTCATTGACCAGAATTTTCCGAGGATGAAACTTGAATAATTTCCTTGGAAAAATCACTGAACCCTCAAAACTTTCTCTGTGAAGCATTTTACATTTCTGTTTTCGGGAAGCAATGCCGTGCAGGATGTGGGTGCTGAACGTTCTTTCGGGACAGTTTTGCTCTGGAATGGGATTTAAAGATGGCCAGGCCCTCCCTGAGGCTTTTCCCCTCGTTCCGAAGGCTGTCACTGGGAGCTGTAATCAGAACCAGCTCCGGAGCGTGGGAAAGGAGGAAAGGAAGGAACTGTCCTGCCAGGGAGCGTTTGCAGAGCTGTGCCCAGCTGTCCAGGGGCTGGGGGAAGGGACAGAGCCATGCTGGGGGAATTTTTCAGCTAGAAATGCAGTCACAGCTGTGTATTATTTTTCAGAAGTGTGGCAAATCCGTTTTAAAAATGTTTAATTTTTCCTGGATTTAGAAATATTTGAAACTCTTAAATTCGGTTCCTTCTAGCAGCTCTCCTGGTCTCCTAAAGCTGAGCATAAACTGTGTCTGGTGCTGTTTTGTGTCCATCCAGCAGTGCTTTGGACACCTTTAACCATCTTAAATGACCATGTTATTATTCAAAGATACTTGATTTACTCTCTCTGATGAGGGAAAAGAGTTTGGGAGATAAACTGGTTGAGTTTCAGTGTTGGGTAATGTGCATTTCACACATTTGTGTCTATACAAACATAGAAATTGATTCTTACCACCAAAGGAAACCAAGAAAAGCCAACAGAACAAGACAAAATAGAGGAAAATATTTTAAAGGTGTTATTTCTGTACAAATAACAATGATCATTATCATTAGACAAAGTACACGGATGGTTCGAGTGGGAATAACGCAAGGTGGGGTTTTGGGATTTGATTAGAAGTGAAACTTCAGCCTTGTGATGTTGAGTTCCTGGGGTGGAAGTGGCATTGTTGGGGAGCAGAGCTTTTGGGAAAGGCAGGAGGAAGAGAGCCATGAATTGAGTGAGGGCTGTGGGGATGCCCAGCTCGAGTGGCACACGGGCAGGGGATGAAAATCCCACCTAAAGGGTAGGTCTGCAAGGTGGGCTCGAAGGACCCCATCTGTGCTCCACACCTTCCCAGGATAACCTGGTGCAGGGAGGAGTTTGGAGCTGGTGAGGGCCATGGGCTTTGAATTTCTGCTCTGAATAATCAGAGCCTGCATGCCGAGAACACCTTGCATGTGTAACTTTATGAGCATAAGAGACTTTGTCATAAAAATTGATTTTTACAGTGAGATCTGCCCTAATTTTTGAATGACTTGAGCGTGGCTGTGCTGTAGCTTTCCCTTAGTTCAGCTCGTTTCCCACCTGCTTTTCATTTCGAGATTATTGAAAGTGCGCGGATGAAACAAAAAAGTGGATTTTTAGAGAAAATCTGAAGCAAGGTGGATTTGTAGGAAAATACTGTATTTCTTTCGAGTCTTTTCTCGCAGAGGTGATGCAGGCCTTTGTTGATGTCCAGTGGGCTGCTGCCTGGAGGAGCCACAAACACCAATTGTTTGGGGGAGCATGACAAGCTCTGGCGCCGAACACTGCGGCCATTCATGGGCGCTGCCTCCAGGCCTCACAGGAACCTTTATCCCTGCAGGGAAACTGGAATTTTCCTCGGGGACAGAAGCAACAAAGCCCAAGGGGGAAAATGAGCCCGTTCAGCAGCGATTTGTTTCATCCTGTCAAGGGCAAGGCAGCGTAGAGAAGTCCCCTCTTCCCTCAGCCAAAGGCAGGTGATGGCAACTTCTTGGTGTCTGGGGCTTGGGGTTGTGTTTTATGGATGGGAGGTTTGTTTTTCTCTTCATCTCGTAAGGTCAGGAGGGCGTGATGTTTTTCTTAAAAATTCCTTGTAGTGTTGGACTTTTGATTATTATTATTATTATTATTTATCTTAAAAAATACTGTGTTATTTCCATGTGTATTGATGAATTGTATCTGTGGGATGTAAATGTGGCAAAATATTGTGATTTCTGGTAGAAGAGGAACTTCTAAAACTGCTTTCAGCCCCCCAAATCAATAGTTAGAGAAATGCAGCACATAAATATCACAGGCAGCAGTGCATTTGCAGAATTGGTGGCATGGCAGCGATTTGCTGCTTAGGGATTTGCAGCAGTGGAGCAGTAACCAATAAATTATCCAAGGTATTAAAGAGATTCTGTTCATTTGTGGGGCCAAAACAAAACAACACTCAGAAACCACAGAGGCATTTGTGTAATTTCCAGCTCTGTGTTTAAGAACTCCCATGAGAAGCTCTTAAAACCACCAGGTGTTTTCTGGCTTTTTAAAGTCTCCCTGGAAACATCTAAACAATTGCATCACGTCGCTGCTCTTTGATCAGAGGCTTTAAAAGCTCTAACTCTTGTTTAATTGCAACACGGGATGTTTGGCAGTAGGAATTTGGGAAACAGTGGCTCCTTAAAATAGCTTCCAACCCATTCATGGTAAACTCAGAATCTAATTCTGGTTGTATCAAGATAGTAAATAGTGGCAATCGGTAATTGTTTGTAGGAAAATTAATTTGGGGATTGTTGGGGCAGCAGTGTTGGTGTGATTCTTTAGTTTGGATTTTTTAAAAATTTATTTTAATTGTGGCCAAATTCAAATAATTGAGCAAAATTCGTGTTTATGGCAGCAACGCTTGGTGTTGCTGGGTCCCAAAAAGGGAATTTCTCTGTACAGAACCCCATAGCCCATTTTGCTCCTGGATTCCTTGGAAGCTCTTAATTTTATTTCATTTTTCCCAAGTCACGCAAGCAGGTATTAAACACATTGATGCTGATGTGGCTTTCTGTGGGAAGAATGGGCAAACAAGGCATCCCCTGTTTATAAATTTCTGCAATGCTGAAATCATCTGTGAGCTTTGTTTCCAAGCAAACAAAGTCAGGACAATGGGGAAAGGATATTGTTATTGGGCCTCTGGGACTCTCCTACTGCATTTTATTTTGAAATGCCCTTTAATATGTCTGACCTGGTACCCTGAGCAGGATAAGAAAATTCCAAGTGGATGGCTAGCTTTCCTTATTTTGGGATTGTCTCTGCTGGTGTTGTTTGAGACTGTCTGGGATGTGTGTCCATGAGCTTTTGGCTGGGGAGGATCGAGTCTTTAAAATCCCTTTCAGATCTTCCATTTAGATCTGAATGGACAAGGAATCTTCCAAGTCCTGGATCCTAGAGGAGCCTAAAATTGTATCACAGCTTTGTGATCCAGACATCCAAATCCAAATTATTTCTCCTCTCGCCCTCGAATAATATTAGCAAATGCATTCTGCAGGTGCCTGCCAAAGCTTTATTTTAAATGCAGTTTTTGTTAACGGGATGCCCTGGAGCAGGCAGGGATCCCTCGCTGCAGCCTGAAGGAAAGCACTTGAATTTCACTCCAGCCTGGGTTTAATTGAGCTGATTTGGGGCGTTTTCCGAGGTTGTTTTTCCAGGAGAAGGAGCAGCTTTCCTGCGGGGAACGCTGAGCAGCGGTTCCTGTGTGTGTGGGCTGTGTCTGGGCCTTGTTACGCCTCATTTTCGGCTCCTTTCTTCGGGGGAGACCTTCTGGCCATCAATGTCTTCAATAACATTTTTTCTGGGAGCATTTAAAAGGAAAATTCTGCTGGTTTTCATTTTCCTTCGCTGACGTTTCTGCATCACAAATGGAACAAACGTGTTGCGTATTCTCGCCGAGCTGACCTCAGTTGCCCGTGGCCCGCGAGGACCCTCCGGGAACCAACCAAGGCTCGATTGCAGCCAGACTTGTGCTGCTCTTGGGATAAAATATTTACTCTGTTGTGAAATAATTCATGGAATTGGGAATATAGCAGTTGTGGGTAAGGATGGGGAGCTGCTGGAGCAAATCCAGAGGAGCCACGGAGCTGCTGCAGGGCTGGAGCCAGGCTGGGAGAGCTGGGGGAGCTCACCTGGAGAGGAGAAGGACACAGGGAGAGCTCAGAGCCCTTCCTGGGCCTAAAGAGGAGAGCTGGAGAGGGACTGGGGACGAGGCATGGACGGACAGGACACAGGGAATGGCTTTGAGCTGAAAGTGGGGAGATTTAGATGGGATTTTGGGGAGGAATTGTTCCCTCAAGGTGGGCAGATTGCCCAAAAGCAGCCAAGGCCTTTGGAGGCTGATGGATCCCCAGCTCTGTGGTGTTTACAGCAGAATCCATCCGTGAGGGCACATCTCACCCCCGGTTTTTGAGGGAAAAGTTCATCTGAAAGACAGGCACTGTTATCTGAGCATTTTAGAGGCAACCAAGTCACAGAGGAGTTTTTTTTGCGGAAAAACAGAGCCTGGGCCAAAAGCTGGGCTGAATTCTCCACTCTTGAAGGAGTGGGAGCAAGTGGAGCAGCAGAAGAACCCAAGGAGAGTCCAGTCTGCTTTTTTACTTCAAACCCCTGCCATTTGGGGACTTCTCTCTGGAAAAATGTGTGTAATGCACTGGAAGTGCTGGCGGTGTGGAGGTGACAGGAATCCCTGTCCTGGTTGTCACCCTCAGCCCTGAGCCATTCCTGGAGCTCTCCAAGGATATATCCATGTCCATGATGGGCTTCAGCTCGGAGCTGTGCCACTCCTTCCTCATCAGAAGTTTCAAAACAGTGAGAGTGTGGTGTTTTTGTAAGGAGTTTTATCTGTTTTGTTTCACCCTCCCAGGGGTAGTTTTTGTTTTTTATCTGGATTTCTGACTGTTTATCCAGCCTTTGAATGGGAACATCTGAGGGCTCCTGGAGCCAGCAGTAAGCAGGACTTAAGGAGGAATGGAGTTCACTGTTTCTTTTTGGATCCTTGGACCGAAGATGAGCTGAAATAAGCAAAAATTGATACAAGTCTGAGTTTTCATCTCCAGCATGAGACAAATCCTGGTTCTGGCTTCTGCAGGAAGGTCTTAGGAGAGCAGCATCCAAGCAAAAAGGTCAAATCCCTGCAGGACATACCCAAAATCTTCAAATGAAAGGAACTTTGTGTCAGTGCAAACAAGAAATGCTCCCTGAGGGCAATAACTTTTATTTATCCCCTCAGTGTTACAAAAAACAAATTTGGAACCAATTTCTGTTCCTTGAAGCATCGCTGTGAGTCTCTGGAGGATGCTGTCCTCCTTCCTGTGCACTTCTCCAAGGCAGGGTCCTCTCCAGTCGGATCAAAATGTGAGGTTGGAAGGCAGAGAAACAGTTTATTCACATCATGTTAATCCTAAAAAATAAAGAAAGAAGAGGGGAGAGGTGAATTTGGCATCACAGCACTTTTATAATGAAAATTGACGATTGTGGGGGGGAAGTCACATCTCCTGTGCATCATTAAATGGCAGAGCAGCTCCTTGAATCTGCTGCTGGATTGTGGAATGGCTGGGACTGGGGAGGGGCTGGCTGGGATGGAGATGAGGGCGATCAATACTCAGATGTTTCCTGCTCTTGAGGTGTGTGATTGTCAAACCCCTCGTGATAAAACTCAGTGCCTCAGGAACGAGAGATTGTGTCTGCTTATCTGGAAGTTACCTTTCCTCCACGCTGATAACATTCTGAGGAGAGGAAAAGCAGAAATTGCCATCCCCAGCCTCGTGTTATTGCTTTGGGAATGGGTTTTCTATGGCTCCAGCTGATGGAAAAATATATTCCTTAAATAATATTGAACACAATGTGAGGAGCTGCCTCTCTCAGCCCCGTCCTTCTGCTCTTTATCCTCCCTTTTGCCCCCAGGGAGCCAGGATGGGACAGATTTTTGGACGGGAAAAGTTAAAAAACAAACAGAGGAGGCAGACCGAGGCTGAAATAAATGAACTGGTGCTGCTGGTGTCATTTTGTCTGTCTGAGTGAAGGCTGTTGTGGTTATATCAGTGCCTTTTTCCAGAAGAATTTGTCTTCTTCCAGAAATTGTTAACAGCTTTCTGCCTGTTCCCAGCTACTTATTCGTGCCCCTGGGCTGCAGCTCTCTGAGGATGTAGAACATTTTTTTGTGGGCTGTAAATCCCACCAGGGAAATGTTTCCTTCTGCAGGGCTCTTGCCTTCCTCACTTGAAAACGAATTTATTTCTTGTACCGCAGGTATTTTCCTGGCCTGGTGCAGGGGGGCTGAGGGAGTTCTCGGCTACGGAGGGAGGGACAAGGGAGGAAGGTTGGCAAACACAAACCCTTTGATCCTGGAGGATGTTTTTGTGCTGTTTGTGTTCCTGCACGTGCTGCGTGTTGTTTTTCCAGGGCTAGGAGCTGTGCCTGCCCTGGGTGATGGTGAAAGGAACATTCCCCTGTGGCTGTGGGGTATTTCAGTTGGCATTGGGGTGTTTTCCATGGTTTTTGGGTGTTTTAGATGACTGTGGGGTATTTCAGTTGGCATTGGGGTGTTTTCCATGGTTTTTGGGTGTTTTAGATGACTGTGGAGTATTTCAGTTGGCATTGGGGTGTTTTCCATGGTTATTGGGTGTTTTAGATGACTGTGGGGTATTTCAGTTGGCATTGGGGTGTTTTCCATGGTTTTTGGGTGTTTTAGATGACTGTGGGGTATTTCAGTTGGCATTGGGGTGTTTTCCATGGTGTTTAGATGTTTTAGATGGCTATGGGGTGGCTGTGGGGTATTTCAGATGGCTGTGGTGTGGCTGTGGCATGTTCTGGATGTTTATGGGGTGGTTTAGATGCCTGTGGGGTGTTTTAGATAGCTGTTGGATGGCTCTGGGGTGCTTTAGATGGCTTTTGGGTGGCTCTGGGCTGGTTTGGATGGTTATGAGGTGGCTGCTGGGTGTTTTAGGTTGCCATGAGGGGGTTCAGGTGGCTATGGGGTGGCTGTGGGCTGGTTTAGATGGTTAGGAGGTGTCTGTTGGGTGTTCTAGGTGGCTGGGGGATCTTTGAGATGCCTATGGGGTGGCTTAGATGGTTATGACGTGGTTTAGATGGTTATAGGATTGCCATGAGGTGGTTCAGGTCGCCGCGGGGTGGTTTGGGTGGCTGTGGGGTGGTTCACATGGCTCTGGGGTGGTTCACATGGCTATGGGGTGGTTCAGATGGCTATAGGGCGGTTCACATAGCTGTGGGGCGGTTCAGATGGTTATGGGGTGGTTCAGGTGGCTGTGGGGTGGTTCACATGGCTCTGAGGTTGTTCAGGTGGCTCTGGGGTTGTTCACATGGCTCTGGGGTGGTTCAGATGGCTATGGGGTCGTTCAGGTGGCTCTGGGGCGGTTCAGATGGCTCTGGGGTTGTTCAGGTGGCTCTGAGGTTGTTCACATGGCTCTGGGGTGGTTCAGGTGGCTCTGGGGTGGTTCAGGTGGCTCTGGGGTGGTTCAGGTGGCTCTGGGGTTGTTCAGATGGCTATGGGGCAGTTCAGATGGTTATGGGGTTGTTCACATGGCTCTGGGGTGGTTCAGATGGCTCTGGGGTGGTTCAGATGGCTCTGGGGTGGTTCAGGTGGCTCTGGGGTGGTTCAGGTGGCTCTGGGGTGGTTCAGGTGGCTCTGGGGTGGTTCAGGTGGCTCAGGGGTTGTTCAGATGGCTATGGGGCAGTTCAGATGGTTATGGGGTTGTTCAGATGGCTCTGGGGCGGTTCAGGTGGCTCTGGGGTGGTTCAGGTGGCTCAGGGGTTGTTCACATGGCTCTGGGGTTGTTCAGATGGCTATGGGGTGGTTCGGCTGGCTGTAGTGCCAGCAGTGGCCACATGAAGATGGCACATGGAGCCAAAAGCAGAGAAAAGAACCAGGAATGACAAAATGACCATCACTGCTGGGTCGATGGAGGCCCCGTGAGCAGAGCTCTGCCATGGGGGCACAGGGCTGCCATGGAGCTGTGCCAGCGCCAGCAGTGCCCTGGGCACAGGGACTGGCACTGCCCAAACCCCAAATTCTGACGGGAATTTGCTTTCCCTGCATATTCCATTGGAGAGCAGGGAGCTTGTCCTGTTGGTGACACATCCCTGCTTGTCCTGTTGGTGACACATCCCTGCTTGTCCTGTTTGTGGCACATCCCTGCTTGTCCTGTTGGTGACACATCCCTGCTTGTCCTGTTGGTGACACATCCCTGCTTGTCCCAGGGGAGCTGCCTCGGTCTGGGGGTCCCTTCAGAGTGAGGATGTCACCAAACCCCAACATTATTTATGGTATTTCCAGGCATTCAGAGTCGGTTCCAAGATATTCCACACCACCCATTGCTGCAGAGCCGACTCATCACCTTTTGCTCCTGTTCATTTATTAAATAACTTCTTCAAGCTCTTCTTTAACAAATACATCTTGGCTATTTAAAGGAAAAAAATCCATCTTCTGCACATCTGTTCTCCTCTCCAGAATCCCAATTCCTCCTCTGATCCAGAGGTAGGTGCAGAGCTCCTAAAGCAGAACCCGAAAATGTTTGCTGCAAACACACGTCCCTTGTTAAACAGTATTTACATAAAACATGCTGACACCACTTTGGGGAGATTGAGTAGGATGCTTTCTCAGCTGTTGAAATTTGCACACGAAATGGAAGATGTTTTGATTAAAAGAAGGGTTAGCTGAATATTTTTTTTCCCATTTATTCCCATGTGTCAAAATCAAAGCAGAGTTTCTCCAGGCGTTTTGCCCATTTCTGGTTTTTTTTTCTGTTCCTCTTGTTCAGTTGTTTGGATTCTTTCCCTCAAGGTTGGGATTTTTATGTATTTTTTTGTGTCTTAGTGGAGGAATTCAGTCATTTGAGGAGATAAATACATATTAAAATGCCTTGTAGACAGAAATAAACACTACTACTGGGTTTAGCTTCCTGTTTATTTTTGGTAGCATTTACAAATTCATTCTGGAATTTATTGGATAGGCAGTGGTGAACTGGGGACAGGCAGAGGGAAACCAGGGAGATTTTCCCAGAAATGTCCTCCTGCTGGAGGAACAGCAGTGAAAAGGATCACAGCAATAATGTTATTTTATTTCTACACTTTCTCCTCCTTCTAATCCGAAGCCCTTTCTGTGATAACATTTTCCTACGTGGTTACTTAGTTGATTTTTTCAGCCGCATTTCAAAAGCCTCCTGTCATAGAGGAGAACTCCAACTTTCCTAATCAGTGTTGAAATGACTTCTTAAAAGCCGAAAATGGAATCTTATCTCTCCTTTCCCCCTGCAGTGAGAAGAAACATTGCCTTTGTCATTCCTTTATTTTTATTTGCTCTGCGAGGGTGCGAGTGCCTCTGGCCACTGAGAAATTGGAGCAAAAGCTTTTTTTAGCAACTGGAGCAGAATTTTCATAATAAACCTGATCTCGTGCAGTTTCTGAGCCTCCTTTGGGGGAGAAGTGAGGGAAGGAAGCAGGAATTGGGGAGGGTTACGAGCAATGGAACTTCAAGGATCCTCATTCTCAAAACTCCCTGTGGATTTACTGGTGCTGCCTGGATTAGAAGGCCCTTTAATTTGCTTTTAATTAAAATGATTTTCGTTTATTCTGTGCCTTCTTCAGAGGTCCCAAGGCGCTTCACAAACTTGTGATGCTGTATATGAAACACAAAATGCATATTCATGTGGTGCTGAGATTTCACGTGGAAGTTGAGGATAAAGAAGAGTTTTACTCTCCTTTTTTTACATGTTTTAAAGCCTCAGATCCCAATTACAGAGGAGCTTTTCAAGCACTGTTGTTGTACATGTTTGCTCTCAATGAGTTGTAGTCCAAAGTGTAAACATTGACCTTCCATAAATAGCTTATCTGGATACTATATTTAAATAGCCAGGGCTTTGTTTTTGCTACCTCATTCAGCCGGAGGGGAAAAAAAAAGTAATGTAAATAGCTTTTTTTAATTCTTTCTCTCAAAAAGGAAATGTACCTATTGCAGAAAATTCCAAGAGGAAATGATAGATTAAAATGGAAAGTGTTGCATGGCTTGTAAATAGAGTTATGTTAATTTTCTTTTAAATAGCTGACCTTAATATTATTATTTACATTAGTAAATATTAAGAAATGAGGAAAACCCTTTGCTAAAGAAGACTGTGCTACATTTTATTTGTGTACTCCACAATTACTACTGGGGAGGAGAAGAAATATGGCTTTTCCCCCTATTTTAAATGACTTTTGTGTGGTGATTGCTTTCTTTTTGGTTATTTGCTGAGGCATAAACCTGGGAGCGGCACAGAAACCTGAGGAAATCCAAGGAATAATAGGATAATGCAGTTTCTGGGATGAATGTGGTGTCCCAGCTGAGGTGACAGAGGAGCAGCAGGGAGGGGAACGCTGGCAAGGAATTTTTCCAGAGCCTTGAAAAGTTGCTACATTGGTTCTTGTTTTGGGAGAAGAATAAATGATAATAGAGGAAATGCTGAGATTTTTTTCATGCTCTGGTGAGGTGAGGGTTGGTGCCTTCTCACAAGGGACAGGACAAGAGGAAATGACCTCAGGCTGTGCCATGGGAGGTTCAGGTTGGAAATTGGGAAAATTCCTTCCTGGAAAGGCTGTCCAGCCCTGGCACAGCTGCCCAGGGCAGGGCTCAGTCCCCATCCCTGCAGGGATTTCACAGCCCTGAGGATGTGGCACTTGGGGACATGGATCAGTGATGGCCTTGGCAGTGCTGGGGATGGTTGGACTCGATGATCTTGGAGGGTTTTTCCAAGATAAAGTTTGGACAGCTCTGATTTAAAGGTGGCACATTTTGTAAGGCCTCCCCCCAGTCTGCTGGAGGCAGAATTTCCCCGTGTGCTTTCAGGCAGTTGTGCAAATTCAGGGACTGTGCTGAGTTTTTAACATCCAGTTATTTGAGGGGAAACCAGAACGAAGTCCTTAAGTCCAATAGAAACATATTTATTTCCTAATACAGTTGTGCCTTGAAAAAATACTCTCAAAAAAAAAGAAACCTGAAACTTTTGCTTGCTTGCAGAGTGTCCGAAATGTCACTGTTCAAGTTTGGGAAAGCAAAATGCCCTTTTGGAGGATGTCACACCAGAATTGTGAGCAGCATATTTTCTCATAATGTCCTTTTTGTTCCCGACATGAATGCAGCAGTGTTTGCTCCTCTGGAGGAGCTGCTCGTGAGGAGTTCACAGATCGGCTCCTTGGAGGAGGGCACAGGGCAGTGCTTAGCACTTTGGATTTTGGGGTTTTTTTGGGGTTTATCTTCTGAAATATTGCAGTGTTTGCATGGGCAGTGTTTGCTTCTTCCAGATCAGGTTGCTCCAAGCCCTGTCCAGCCTGGCCTTGGACACTTCCAGGGATGGGGCAACACTTGAGGGTTCCAATTTGAGGCTTCTAGGTTTATTTGTTTTGTTGTTTGTTTTCCTTCCACCCTTGTTTCCCAAACCCGGTGCCCATCTCTCACTCTGCAATCGAATCCATAAAGTCTCAGTGTTATTTTCTGCTAAAAGTGATCACTGAAGGTGGCTGGGCAGGTGAAGGCTGGTGTTTGAGAAAGGCTGTAAGGCAAAGTGTCCCCTCAGGGCAGCTATTCCTTCTCCCTCCGTGTCCTCTCCTGGAGCACATTCCTGATGGTCTTTCTTCAGGTCTGGAGTGGCTTTTTTCCAGTGAGAAGTTGCAAACTTCAGCCTGAGAATCCATGGATTTCTGTTTGGTGGAAACACGTTAGGCTGTAGAAAAACTGTTAGAAAGTAAATCTGGACAGGCCTTTCAAGTCTATTTTTCCCCCTTATTTTTAGAGGATTCTTACATTGAGTAAAAATGAAGAAGATGGTTATAACCATCTTAAGGAACCACTGTATTCTGTTGCTCTGCCAATAATAAAAAATGCCTGGTTTGGGGTGGTGTTCACCTGAAACACATTAGGCTGTAGAAAAACTGTTAGAAAGTAAATCTGAACAGGTCTTACATGTCTTTTTTTTCCTTATTTTTAGAGGACTCTTACATTGAGTAAGAATGAAAAAGATTATTATAACCATCTTATGGAACCACTGTATTCTGTTGCTCTGTAAATAATAATAAATGCCTGCTTTGGGGTGGTGTTCACCTGAGACCAGGGGTGGTGTTCACCTGAAACATGTTAGGCTGTAGAAAAACTGTTGGAAAGTAAATCTGAACAGGCCTTTCATATCTTTTTTTTTTTTTTTTTTCTTATTATTAGAGGACTCTTACATTGAGTAAGAATGAAAAAGATGGTTATAACCATCTTAAGGAACCACTGTGTTCTGTTGCTCTGTAAATAATAATAAATGCCTGCTTTGGGGTGGTGTTCACCTGGGGCCAGGGAACGTGCTGCTCAGGGGGATTCTCGTGGAATTTTTGGCTGTTGGGATGATGGAGTTGGCAGCAGCCATCCACAGCCAGCTTTATGAAGAGCCAGTTCAGGGTTTTGTGGTGAAAACCCACAACTGTTGGGTGTTTGAGATGACTTTTCAGCCATCTGTGTTGCATCTCTGTGTTCCGCTGTTTGATCCCAGCACAGATGTTGGAAAAGGACTGAAAGGAGTTGTGTGGAACTCAAATTGTTACTCTCTTGGGAATGAGGATGGTGCTGGCTCGTTTTGGCCCTGGAGAGGTTGGATGAAATGGGTTTCCTAGAGGAACATCAAACACCCTAGTGTGTGGCTGAGGGAGACCCCAAATGCTGTGAGCACCCTCTGCTCTCCATCCCTTTCGTGGTGCTACCACCCTGTGGTATCAGAGTGAATCAGGAGCTCCAAGAAATGGGATTTGTATGGTTTTGCTGCCCACGGGATGGTGTCAGGTCAGGTGGAGTGCCATGGGAATGCCATGGGAATGTCAGCTCCTGCTGTCCTCATGTGCAGCTTCGGGACAGGAGGAGTGCCTAGGAATTATCTGATAATTTCTGATAATATCTAATATTGTCTGATAGCTAATAACTGATAATATCTAATCTGATAATATCTAATAATAGGCTTGATAACACCGCCCAGGCCTCCCCAGGCAGTGTCCCCTGGGGCACTGAGGTGTTTTGAAGGCGAGGGAGGGTCCCAGGATAACCCAGGAGGGGTTTGACCAGCTCAGGTCTGGAGCAGCTTCACCTCTTGGTGCCCTCCGAGCTCCTGTGTGACTTTGTCTAAAGCTGGAGATGCTGCGAGTGCCTCCGTGTTGGTATTTCAGTCGTGTGTGAAAGGAAGTTCCTTAATGAGCATGGAGCAAAAGTCATTTTCATAATTACTGTTCTTCAAAACACTCACGAAATGCTGATGAATTTGCTTGACCGTTCCTGGAAAACCTAAAATAAAGCCCAGCTTTCCACCAAAGACTGGCCCAGGAGGTGTCCAGTGTTTGTTGCCAAGCTCAGCTTTGCTGTGATCAGTTTTAAAATCACTTGGAATGTTTCTTGCAGACGTGCAGCTTTTTTGGTAGACGGAATGAGTTCATTTCAGGTGGAAAAAGAGCTTAGATAAACCTTTGGGGGCAGAAATAAACTGGATCCAAGCATTTATTTACTTCTTTTATTTTTTGAGGGGCGGTTGTGGAGCCCTTTTTGTGCATATTTGGGATGGAATTGCACTCCCGGCAGGGAGCAGCCCAGCTGAGCTGTTTGCATTTCTGCTGCACTGAGGTGTGGTGGCATTTGCAAGTTCATCTCCCTCGCCTGCTCCAGGCAAATGGTCAAAGCATCAGCGGTTGCAGTCTGCCGGAATAACTGAGGCTTGAAAGGCTTTTTATATTCATCAAGAAGCAATTTCTGCTGGGGTTTTTTAAAGATTCAGTACAAGGGTTGGAGGTTGGTTAACACAGTCCTGATTTTGTATTCTGTGTGCATCCAAAACATCCTAACAAACATCCTTAGGACATCAAAACCATGCAAAACATGCCTGACCTCTGAACACAGTGTTTTCTTCCTGTTTACGTTGGCCTGGGCCCTTAAAAAACGATTTATTTTGTTGTGCAGACGATGACCAAATAAGATCACATCTGTGGAAGCTTGGGTGAGGTAAATATTGAAACTTGGCACGGTTCTGCAGGTCCCTGACCTTCCAGGAGATCATTCAGGACTTTTGTGCGATAACATCGTCTTATCACCGCCGCCAAGGGCGCTCCAGACAAAACGTCTGTGCTGGGGCAGGGAGCAAACTGCAGGCAGATTTGCCCAGCAGCTGCTCCTCACTGAATGCAGACAGACGTCACATGAAGGGCTCTGCGCAGCATTCTGCAGCGGATGCTGTCCCTGAGCAGGACCTGGCAGGACCTGGCTGAGGGTGCAGTGCTGGCTCAGCAGCTTGGCAGATGGCTCCGCTGGGGAGCAGTTGTGTGCTGGAGGGCAGGGATGCTCTGCAGAGCATCCAAAAGCCTCCTGGGGCTGGCCAGGGCCACCTCCGAGGACGTGAGGTGCACCTGGAGGAGAAGGGTGGGGGCTGAGCTGGGGAGGAGGGTCATGGAAGAGAGCAAACCGAGCTCTGTCCCGAAGGGTAGGACAAAAAACTGGTTCTGGAAGGGCAAATTGCAGCTGGTTTGATGGGGGAAGAAATGCCCTGTGAGGACCCCCAGCACACATCCCTCAGGCTGGAGCTCAGCTTCCTGCAGGAGCTTGGGCAGGTGACCCCAAAGGTTCCTCTCGGCCTCAGCTCTTCTGTCTCATGGAGCACTTTTGTCCACCTGAAATCCTCTCCATGAGGCTCTACATGAAATGAAGCATTTTCTGCTGCTAATTGTGAATTAGGAGAAAAAATGAGGAGTCCTTGGAATGACTGAGGAAAGGGAATTCACATCTGTGTGCAACTCCAACTGCACATGGGCATACTTATTTCAAAATGCTGGAGGTCCTGACACTTCTTATCAGCAATCTGCTTAATTTGTGCATTATTTTTAATAATTATCATTAGTCCAAGCAAATGTTTGGCATTTCTGTTCAGAGTCTGTGTTGATGGAATAGTCACAGCAGGGTTTGTGCTGTTCTGGGGGAGTTCACTGCCTTAAAACATCCTGTGGTTGCAGCCATTCACTGAATTACATTTTCAGTTAATTCTCGTGAAGTAGGTGTGCTTTTATGTTTCTGTTTTAACCATGCTGGTGCACAGTGGGAAATCAAAACAATTCTGTTGATTCAGAGGGAAGTCAAATTGAACATTTATCTAATATTCAAATTATCGATGCTGAGACTGTAGGGCAGAGGGAGGGCTCAGCTTAAATGTGCCAAGGGTTGTTTTCCTCTAATGGAAATCTGATCCATACACTTGACTTAGTGAAGTTAAAGCATCACTGCAGTCCGTAGATTAGGAATTTAAAGAAATAGCTCAATTTTGGTCAAGCCAATACAGTTCTGTCTTAAACTGCATCTCCTTGTGTGGTTTTGGTGATGCATTTTGCATACATGGCTGAGCATCCACTCATTAAGTCTCAGGTAGAAATTTGAGTGTGCAATGATTTTGTTCAGATCTTTTTGTCGGAGCAGAGGAGGATTCGCCTTTGCAGAGCAGAAACCTCTGCAGGCATCAGGTATTGACAGGGAATGTATTTAGGGCTGGATCACCCTAGAAGGAAAAGGTTGGGAAGCTGCACGGAAAGTTTAATTTCAAATTAATTTCAGATTCTATTTGGAGGAGCAGTTCTGTGGCATCCCCTCCTGTTTCAGCAGTTGGGATTGAGTGGTGTGAGATCCTTCCCTGGAATCTCATCAGGAGGTGTTCACCTTCACCAAGCTGAGTATCTTCAAACCTCCCTGTTTATCCTTTTCCCAGAGCCCTGAAGGATGGGATTTCTTGGATTTCTGTTGTCCAGGAGCCTGCACAGCTCCTTGTGGAACACTGCTGTGAAAACCACCGAGTGTTGGGGCAGAAAGATTCAAGGGCAGGAAAAGGGATTTTTTCGCTCTCAGCTCTTCACCTGTGGCCCGAGGTTAAAAGACAATGAAGTCAGAAACTTTGGGTTTATATTTTCCAGAAATGATGTTTTGGATGTGTCCTCCATCACAGCATTATTTATAGTGATTACAGTTTGGGAAATGAGGAGAAAACCCCGCACTGTTTGCTGTTCCACATAAACTAATTTTTTTTTGGTCATTACTCCTGAAGCATAAGTTTTGCTTTACAACTGAAAACTGGAGCTGTACATTGTTTATAAAAACACTCCCTGCAGGTCCATCTTTTGCTGGCTCAAAGGCACTTTAAAAAGGGCTTTGCCTTATCTCAGTAGCACATCTTGGGAAGTCATTTAGTGAGCAAATTGCCAGTTAATTGCCTTGATCTGCTGGTGAGAAAGATGCTCAAAATGAACTGTTCCTAATCATGATATCAAAATATCAGTTCTGTTCTATTAATTAGCATGCTGTGAATTAGGATATGTTTTTTAAGGAAGCTACTTAAGCTGATCTCGTTTGCTTTTTATTTTTAGTTAATGCCTTTAGTTGGTTCCCTGAAAGAATCAGAGCTCTGGGTGTGCGAGAGGGAAAGCAAAGTTTCCAGGATCAGTGGATGGTGACACCAAAGATTTTTCCATAAAATAAATTTTGAGGTATCTCTCAGCATTTTCTGTTGTCCAGAAAGCTTCTGTTCAGACGTGGAGGGGTTCATTTCACAGGATGTTTATGATTTAATTTCACTTCTCCCCCAAAAGCACTTTATTGGCTGTACTTGACCTGTGGACAAAAGGTCCCTCGGGAGCCACTGTGGTTCCATTTTGTGTGGGTTTGGGTTTCGTTCTTACTTTAAAGTGCTTTTTTGCAGAGTAGGATTTGCTTAGTGTCGACCTAAGTTTAGTGACCGTGAATTTTGGTGATAATTCAATTTGGCTCTCTGCTCTCCAGAAATGTATCACATTTTTATATAAATCTTCATGCACTTTAGCTCTGTGATATGGCCAGGAAGTTAACACAGTGCAAAATCAGCCCGAAATGAGTGACAATCCCATTATTTTGTCCAATTTATTTTTCAGCAATGTGAGTGTGATTCTTTTTTGGCCTTTCAGGAAGGGAACATGGGACAACTGGAATCTTTAGGGATCCTACACTTGTTAAGGCTGGAAAAGAGCTGCAATATCATGAAGTCCAGCCATTCCCACAGCACTGCCCTGTGTCCCCAAGTGCCACATCCACAAATCCCTCCAGGGATGGGGACTGGAGGGACTCAGGACGCTGTGCCAGGGCTGGACAACCCTTTCCATGGAGGAATTTTCCCAAATACCCAATTCCAACCTCCCCTGGCACAGCCCGAGGCCATTCCCTCTCCTCCTGTCCTCTATTCCCTGGGAGCAGAGCCCCAGCCCCACCTGCTCCTGTCAGGAGTGTGGAGAGGGAAAAGGTTCCCCCCGAGCCTCCCACTTGAGTAGGAAATAAAGAGAATTGAGGATGTGATTTCTGTTAAGAACTGCTCGGGTGCTGCTCCTGATAAGGCTGAGATCAGCTTTTTCAGACAGCTAACTCGGAAAAGAATGGCTTCAGCTGGAAAACACATCCCAAGCACGAAATATCCCTGCGCCCCAGGGCAGGTTTTCCTGCCTGATGGGATGGGCAAGGAAGGGATGAGTTTCAGGCACAGACTGCAGAGCTGGTAGGAAATGCAGCTTCCTCCTGTTTCTCTCCCTGTGGACGTATATATTTTTTAATATATACACACACACACACACACGCACACACATATATATATGTATATATTTTTAATATACACACATATATATGTATACTTTTTTTTAATACACACACACACACATATATATATGTATATATTTTTAATATACACACATATATATATGTATCCTTTTTTTAATACATGCACACATGCATATATATATATATATTTTAAAATTTATTTATTTTTAATTTTTTTTTTCTCTGGAAAATTGTGTGAGAAGTCTCCTGATGCCTCCCGAGATGGAGATCTCTGGGCTAATCCCTCCTGGAGCAGGCAGTTCTGGCAGGCACGGTGTGCTCGGAGCTGTGTGAGTGAATTACCCTCATTTTCCTCTGGTGATGGGAAGAGATTGACTCGGAGCTCACAAAATCCCAGCTACCAGTGCCCGGGTGTGCAGCTGCCAGGACGATTTCTGGGCAGCAGATCAGTTCAGCTCTTCCATCTAATGAGCCTTTGAGGTCAGGAGTCTCCCTGAGCCATCCCATTTATCTGCCATTTTCCCAATTTTTCCACGATTAGCAATTGCCTGAGGAAAAGGCCTTGTGGTTGTTAGACCCACAAAGGACGTGGGTGACCTCTCACCTCTCCTCTTCCCACCACCCTGCTCAAAATGACTTGGGGTGGCTTCCTGGGATGTGATTTCTTTGCTTTTGTACATCCAAGAGGCTTTAAATGAGCTTTGCCATCTCTCAGAGCCTGGAAATAGTTCTCCAGAGCCTGAAAATATAATTAAAATTATTCTGGCTGGGAGATTAAAACCTCGTTGTTTTTTTTCCAGGGGTACCTGCTATCCCAGCTCTGTGCATCTTTTCCAAATGCAAAATTTCTGTTCTTGATGTTTGCCTTCGCACATGAAGATGTGGAGATGGGATTTGGGATTGAATCTCCTGCAAACAGTGTCCAAGGCAGCTCTTGGAGAGGGTGGAAGGAGCTGAGCTGAGCCTCAGTTTCCCAGGGTTTTTTCCATGGGTTTTCCCATGGCAGCTGTGATATTCTGCTGAGGGAGAACTTGGAGGGAAGAGGGAAAATTGCAGGAAAAAAAATTCCTGTGACTTCCCCTTCCATCCTCTGCCAGTCTTTGCAAGTAGGGTGTGATGAGACTGAGTGCTGTCCATGGAATATTTGATTTAACTGTGCCCCAAGTAGATTTTCTCTGGTATTTCCTGGGATACAAATACGTGGCCAGGTCCTCTGGTGAATAAAAGAGGGGATTTCACTTTGTTGCAGATTCAGCCAGTCATTGATCAGCCTGAGTGTTTATTTTCCAGTCACAGGAGGAAAATTTTGATGTTATTACGTGGCCAGAGCCTCTCAGGTTATTCCGTTGAATCTGTGGGATGAGCATTATTCACATGTTTAAGCCACAAGCAAAATATTCAACAATCAGCTTTTCCATCCTTAGGGTGGGACTACACAATCTGAGTTTATTCTATAAAAAGCTCCCCCTTTTTTTGGCTGATAAATCCTCAAAGCTGAGTCTGACAGGCAGCAGAATTCACCTGATCTGAAAAAATGGATCCTGTGGGGCAGCAGCTCTTGGGCATCTCTGCATCAGTTGGAAAGGAGGTAAATAAAGGGAAAATAAAAATAATGTCTAATTGTAGGTCTTGCTGAAATGTAATTCAGTTAGATTGAAGGACTGAAAATTAATCAAAATTACCTTTCTAGGCTGTCCATTGATTGATTTGGAATGAGATCTCCAGGAATATTTAAAAAAATTAGAAATATTAGGGAGGACTGTAGAACAGCAAAATATGAATAATTTGGGGGAAATATAATTTGGAGGATCTCCTTCCTTAGTCTCCTGGGCCTGTATTTCTTTCCTTTAAAATGTAAATGTGTGTGACTTGTCTCTATGAAACTGATACTGTGGTTTGGGCTTACAAATATGGAGTTGTATTTGTGCTTTGAGTGATTGTGGTCCAGAATGTATCAGGGGAAAAATCCCCAAGATCCCTGGAGCAGGAAACACAAAGAGCTGGAAAGATACTTGAAATATTCACTGCTTTGAAAGTTCCCTTGGTTTAGAGCAATTCATTTGTTACGGTGTGGGAAACAATTACTCAAAACCTGAGGTGAAAATGCAAAACAAAGAGAAGAAGTGGAAATATTGGGGGGTGTGTGTTGATAAATGGCACTGCTGGAGATTTTGGTGATGCTGTTTGAAACCTGTTTCATCTGAAGGGTTATTCAAAGGAAGTCAGAGTGCTTTTGTTTCGTATTCTCTGAGACTAAAAGCGTCATTGAAGGCATTTCAGAGTCTTTCTGTGGGGTTTTGGTTGGAAAGGACCTTAAAGATCACCCAGTTCCACATCCTGCCATGGGCGGGGACATTTTCCACTGTCCCAGGCTGCTCCAGCTTGGACACTTCCAGGGATCCAGGAGCAGCCACAGCTCTCTGGGCTCCTGTGCCAGGGCTTGGAAGGATTTATCATCTTTGGAATATTCCCTGGAGAAAGCCTGGGAGCTGCCAAGCACCGTGCAGGGCTGGCTGTGTTTGGGTGTGCTGTGTTTGGGCTTGGGGACACCTCGGTGTCCCTGCGGTCCCTGGGCAGGGCACGGAGCCATTCCCGGGGTCCCCGCGGTGCCTTGGCTGCTGTGGTGTGAAATGTGCATTTTATCTCTTCTCCCCCAAGTCACCCCTGCTCTGTCCTCAGTGTGTGATGGGAAATTCTGCCTAAAAGCAGAATACCTGAAACAGCGGCCAAGACAAATCAGGAGTATAAAAAGGACAAATTTATTCAAGGCCTTTAAGGTCCATTTGGGCAAGCAAAGTCCCCTCAGGGACTACACCCAAAATGGACACTGGGTCACGAGTTCTTCACCTTTTATAAGTTCTGTCCATTAGCACATTGGCCCTTAATTCTCCAGTCGCACCCTCAGGTGATGATGTTCACCACCCCAGGCCGCTCCCCCAGCTCACTGCTGTTCACATATTTTCAGGCCCCAAGGCAATGAATATGTCCTTGAATCTGTGTTCAGAGAGCCTTGTTTGGCCACAGGTGCTGGAACAGAGGATTTGAGCACTTTGTAAGAAGCACAGAACTACAGCAAGTTACAGATACATGAAGAGTAAAAAACCAGAAATTATTAAGGCATCAAAATGAGCGACCCAAATGCCACGTGAGGGCTCGGTGGCCGCCAGCCCTGTCTGTCTGTGCCTCCTGCCCGGCTCTGGGGCCACCAGCAGGTCCCAGCCAGCACAGACAGATGGCTGGGGCAGATGCAGAGCCCTGCCAGCTCTCTGGGAGCACAGGATGCCATAGTAAACACTGGGCGAGATAAAAGGCTCCTTTTTAATTAAAAACAAAAAGCAAAAATCCACTCCCTCGGAAAACAACTGATTTTACAACAGGAGGACCTTTCCAAGGGCAGGATTTCAGTGGATGCTGCTGGTGCTTGGCACGGAAGGAGCCAGGGCAGGACATGTGGCTGCCAGGCTGGTCCAGGCTGTGGGCTCTGCTCTCGTTGGGAAAATAAAACCTGCACATTTGGGACGCCGTGTCCTGCACAAATGCTGCATTTCTGTTTTATTTTTAAGCCACTTCTTACTTCCGAAATAGAAATTTAATTCTCTTTGATCTTAGGTCCAGGATGCAGCTCGGTCCAAAGAATTATTCCCATGGCAACAAGCCACACTTCACCGAGGGGTATTTTCCACCCAAAAATATTTTTTGGATGGAATTTCAGCATCTCTAAACGTGATGGTCAAATCCCCAGCTTTATGTGTTTCACTCCAAGGAGGTTCCAAGTGGGATTGTCCTCTGGGTTTTATGGTGCCTTAGAGGCAGCTGTCAGGGGCTGCTGGGAAAACACTCTGCCTTTTTTTATTCCTATCCTCAAAAAAACCTAACCCTTTGTGCAGAAATTCAACATGCAAAGTAAGGAGGAGGAATCAATAATTATAGAAATCCCTCAGAAGTCCAAAATTAGGTTTTTGAGAGCTGTAAATAGCCTGAGCAGCACTCAAAATTCACTTGTGCTAAATATTTCCCAGAGGACGTCTCTGTATTATTGCTGTGATTATTGTGCTGTTATTCACATCCAGTTTTCTTCTGTTCCTTAGTAAATATGTTCAAGAGGAGCAATTCTTTTTAATGCCATGTCTTAAAAAGAGTTTTTAAGGATTTGAATGGGGACTGGCTGTGGATGCTCAGTGCTTTGCCAGGGATTTAAGCTACACGTACATTTGATCCAATAATGCCATCAGGAATTCCAGTGATGATTTCGAAACGCATTAAATAGCAAAATATCAGTTTATTCTGCAGGAAGCATGACAGCAAATGCACGCTGCTGCTGACACCAGCTGTCATTGGAAAGCAAATATTCTCTGGGCTGTTTATTTGCAGTCAGCAGCAGCGATGACAGGGCCGATAGGAAAATCAATAGCTGGATTTTCCATCAGCCACTGCCTCTTGCCAAACTGCTTCTCCTCAGTGATACGGCTTCAAATTAGCAAGTGTTTGCACACTTCGCTGGTAATTAGTGCTGTCAGGATCTGAGCAAAAGGGAAAGTTGATTGTGAGGGTGGGCAGGCCCTGGCACAGGTGCCCAGAGCAGCTCTGGCTGCCCCTGGATCCCTGGCAGTGTCCCAGGCCAGGCTGGACATTGGGGCTTGGAGCAGCCTGGGACAGTGGGAGGTGTCCCTGCCATGGCAGGGGTGGCACTGGATGAGCTTTAAGGTCCTTTCCAACCCAAAGATTCCGTGATTGTGTGTTAGGAGCAGATGGGACAAAGGACAAATCCAAGAGTGAGGTCTGGGGGTGGCTGGGTTGGGGACCATCCCTGTGTCCTCCCCAGCCTGCCGCTCCCGTGGGAATCCAGGCAATCCTTCCTCAGTATCATCCTCACTGGTGCTTTGGGATGAAATCTCATCTCTTGATTTATTTCTCACCCTATTTTCCCAGGTACCCTAAATCCATTTCCTCTTCCTCCCCTCTGAGTGATGCTTCAGCCTTTACTTCACTGCTTTCAATGTAATGCTTAAAATTATCTGCTGATTAAACACCACATTGCCATTTTTGGACTGAAATCCAACCCTGCCCTGTCTCCATCAAGGAAAGAAGTAGAGAAGGAACTCCAAGGACTTTGTTCATCAAATTGCAGCCTTTTGGCCCCACCTGCTAATCCAGGAATTCCTGGACAGGCTGGGATTTCTCTTCCCTGACTTTAACCCTCTGACCCAACGTGATGTTCAGAGCTGGAAAGGTCCCAGAGAAGTACTGGAGGTGCCTCGTTCCCTGGGCTGGACTTTTCCTTCACTGAGCCTTCCTGATTTTCCTCAAACACACACAACGACCTCTGTATCCCAAAAATCCGCTGGCATCCATCTGCTCCCATCCCCTGCAAGTGTTTCCTTCTCCCTTCCTCCCTGTGCTGGAAGTGCATTTTTCTCTTTCCTTTTGTCCCCTCCCTCCCTCCAAAGCTAATTCGAAGCAAGTGAGGCAGTGCTTTACTGCCCAAGGGGTCAGGCAGAAGGAGGTGCTGTGCAAAAGGAAGGAGAAAAGTGCCATTATTGGTGGAAAAGAAGCGTCTCTTGAAGTTAATTGAGGTGTAGATGAACTCACTTGCACTCATTAGTGTCAGTGAAACTGAATATGCAATTTGCTAATTGCACTGAGGGCACACAACTCTCAGATCCAGACTACTTGGGGTATTTTTAGCTGTTCCTTTAGTCATCAGCTTCCACTTTTGTCTGTTCCAGGCACCGGTGGGAAAACACAGCAGCCCTTTTCTCCAGCAGGGTCACGCTGTTCTGAGGAGGTTTTTTTTTCACTTCTTTTTTTTTCCACACAAATGGAAAATACAGCGTTTTTGAGCTCCTAGAACTATTCTGGTGGATACTTCTGCCCATCTAAAAACTGGGATTTCTTTCTCTGTGTCAACTTTGTGAGGGTTAGTGGCGAGGTGGCAAGGGCTGAGTTGAAATGAGAAGCCATCGCTCACGATAAGCAGCTGAGTATTTTCTCTGATAAATTCTCTTTTCTCTGAGCTGCAGCAGGGCAGGGGAGTTGGAACTTGGATGGTCCTGAAGGTTCCCTCCTGCCCAAACCATTCTGGGATTGGGCTGAAGCTTTTCCTTGGCTGTGTTGTACTATGGCTCACCCACAAATCTTCCCTGTTTTTAAGGAATTTTGCAGTTTTTCTCCAGGTAAAACTTCTCAGAATGCTCTGATGTTGCTGTAAGTGGTTGGTAGGCCCAGACTGACAGTGACAGAAATGAGGAGAGCAAACATCAGCCCCGGCTGAGCCTGGGCTGGAATGGAGCAGGAAAATCAAGGAACTCCAGTCTTGTTTGCTGCAGCAATAATTGGGTGTGTTCAGCTGCAGTCCAGCAGGGTTTGCAGCTGATGGGCAAATCTGGGGATGGAAAGGGGAATGTCATGCACAGAAATGTTCCAACTGTGCTGAAATGAGGCAGACAAGGGCTGGAGGAAGCAGAACCTTTCATTTTTATTTGCTCTGTGGGGTCAGACAAGACCTTGGCATTGTAAATTAGGGGATATCGACTTTTCAGGTGCTTTATTCATGGTGATAACCTTGTGCAGTGTTTATCTCCTTTGGAAAAGCGGCTGTGATAGCCATGGGATGTTCTTTGATGTGGGCCCTTACTCCAACCCAGTCTGTGCACAATTGAAATTAAAAAATCAGAATATTTATTCCTAACCTATTTATTAACAAGATTATGTTATTAAATTTTATTTCATATCGTTATTCTGGTAATATAATTTAAAAATATTTATTTAACATATGTAGTTATTTAATATTTATTACTACAAAGTAACCAGGCTTTGCTGTCTGCAGCAGCAGCACTTGAGCATATGTTTGCTGTCAGCTTGGCTTGCAGAGGAAAACCTTCATGTTCCAAACCGAGCAGCTCTTGTGGGCTCTGTGTATTCAGGAGGGGCTGCAGCAGCCCCAGGAGCTTTGTCTGCAGGCAGAATTCTTCTTCCACTGCTGCAGATTCCTTTTCCTTCAGCTTCAGGATTTTCCCAATACCATTTGTTATACCCCACGATGATCAGTAAATGCTTATACAGTAAATTTCTAATTGATGATTGGATTATTTGGATTGCTGCTGAGTTACCTGGCTGATGTTTAATGATCTCTCTGAGGTGCTGGAGTCACTTTGCTCAGCAGCACAAGGAGGGGGCTCTGCCAAAACCCAGCCAGGCGTCTGCTCATCGTGCTGACAGTGCTGATGTGCAGGATAACCTAAAAACACACTTTTAACCAGCTTCAGCTGAATTGATGTGACCTCTTTTCTTTTCCCTGTGATCAGTACAGGCAAAGGAGGCAGCTTTATTTGGTGATTTTTGTTTTCAGTCTGCCCAGCCCCCTCACCTTTGTGTTCCATGGGCACATGTCTTGTCATTCTGACTTTGGCATCAGGAAGTGTTGAAGGTAATGCTTGGTCCGACTTTCCTTAGTTTAATTATGGATTTTCTACTGGAAAGGTGTGACTCCAGGATGTAAACTGGCTTGTGCTGTATTTTCATTTTGGATTTTACACTCTGAAAAGCAAATAATTTGTAAATAGTGGGGAAATATATGGGTATATATAGACCAGTCAGGGATCAAATCCGATCCTGTCCCGTTTTTCCAGAATAAAGCACTGTAGGCAATGGGATCCTGCCCCTCTGTGTGCCTGAACTGATGAGTTGGATCCTGTGGTCCTACAGACCCCTCTAGGGAATGGTGTGATCCTATCCTATCCTGTCCCGTTTTTCCAGAATAAAGCACTGTAGGCAATGGGATCCTGCCCCTCTGTGTGCCTGAACTGATGAGTTGGATCCTGTGGTCTACAGACCCCTCTTGGGAATGGTGTGATCCAATCCTATCCTGTCCTGTCCTGTTTTTCCAGAATAAAGCACTGTAGGTGATGGGATCCTGTCCCTCTGTCTGTCTGAATTGATGAGTTGAATCCTGTGGTCTACAGACCCCTCTTGGGAATGGTGCAATCCAATCGAATCCTGTCCTGTCCCGTTTTTCCAGAATAAAGCACTGTAGGCAATGGGATCCTGTCCTTCTGTGTGCCTGAACTGATGAGTTGGATCCTGTGGTCCTACAGACCCCTCTAGGGAATGGTGTGATCCTATCCTATCCTGTCCTGTTTTTCCAGAATAAAGCACTGTAGGCAATGGGATCCTGCCCCTCTGTGTGCCTGAACTGGTGAGTTGGATCCTGTGGTCCTACAGACCCCTCTTGGGAATGGTGCAATCCAATCGAATCCTGTCCTGTCCCGTTTTTCCAGAATAAAGCACTGTAGGCAATGGGATCCTGTCCCTCTGTCTGCCTGAACTGATGAGTTGGATCCTGTGGTCCTACAGACCCCTCTAGGGAATGGTGTGATCCTATCCTATCCTGTTCCATTTTTCTAGAATAAAGCACTGTAGGCAATAGGATCCTATCCCTCTGTGTGCCTGAATAGATGAGTTGAATCCTGTGGTCCTACAGACCCCTCTAGGGAATGGTGTGATCCAATCCTATCCTATCCTGTCCCATTTTTCCAGAATAAAGCACTGTAGGTGATGGGATCCTGTCCCTCTGTCTGCCTGAACTGGTGAGTTGGATCCTGTGGTCCTACAGACCCCTCTAGGGAATGGTGTGATCCTATCCTATCCTGTCCCGTTTTTCCAGAATAAAGCACTGTAGGTGATGGGATCCTGTCCCTCTGTCTGTCTGAACTGATGAGTTGGATCCTGTGGTCCTACAGACCTCTCTAGGGAATGGTGTGATCCAAAGCCTTGCCTTGCCTGGAAGGACAAAACGTGCTGCTTAGGTGTGCTGAAAGCAACTCTGAGTGGAAGTTCATGGAATAGGAATAATGGGAATAAACACATGTCCTGTTCCAAATTCAGCAGGAGCTTTGCTGGAATAAAGGCAGAACATTCTCAAGTTGATATTTCAGTGTGCCCAAGTCGTGCAGAACAACAGCAGCATTGCAAGGCTTATCTTGGTGGGGGAAACTTGAGGACAAGAAGTGAAGAAGGGTTAGTTCTGTCTTTTTAGAGCTTTGGGAAAATGTTCCCATTCGGCCATTCCTGAGCCCCCAGCAGGACACAGAGGCTCTGGAGGGACCTGGGCCCTGCCCACCAAAGCCTCTCCCAAAACTTCCAGGTGGGAAACCACAGAAAGCCACAGCAGCATTGCCACAGCAGCCAGGGAAAACAAGGGCCCTTCTGGGAAAAGGAGAGATACCAAATTTTGTTGCAACCAAGAATTAATGTTGTTGTTGCTATTATTATCATTATTATTATGATTATTTTAATTAGCCCTGGCACAACCGTGTTCCACACTTCCTCAGCAACCAAACCAAAGGGCAGTGGATGTTTCTCTAATGGTCAGGTGAAGGCGCTTGTGAACTTCAGGAGAAATAATTGGGATTAAGCCAAAAAACATAGAAAAATGCTGCATTAATTATAGTTATAAAGCTATTAAGTGCAAGATTTTAAAAAGCCTGTTGCAGTCCTCAGTTTTTCCAGCCCCCATGAAATATGTGTCTAATGGGTGTATAAAATCACAACTCTTTGGTTCTTTGAGGGAAGTTTAAGGTTTTTGGGGTGTATTTTACAACCCTGCCAGAAGTATCCATGCATTCAGTCGTTTCCTCAATGTGAAATCCCTGCTTTCAATATTGGGGTCCTTTGCCAGTCCCTGAGGTATCAGTTCTGTTTCTTTATACACAAATCTCTGAAACTGGTTTTGGTTTTAGTTTCCTTTTAATCAGGAAGTTTTAAAACTATTTAAATGATCTAACTGAAAACCATGTAAATAAAAATGGGGAATTTGCTAATTGCAAACGCAGCGTGCTGGTGAGTCAGAGCTTATTTTGCATAGAATTACCATTTCTTTTCCTCTCGAGCTCAGAAACTGAACTGTGGAAGGAAATACCATATGATGCTGCATATGGCATTTTAATAACCCCTATTTCACATGGCTTCTGCTCGGCCAAACCCATCCGTGTCAAATGGAGAATCGTGAAGATGTATTCAGATTTCTAATGCAAAGTCAAGTTTGCTTGGTAAGCTAGATCATGAGTTTGATTGATTTTATTGATTTTATTTTAAGAGGAGGGAGTCCTGTGCAAGTGGGGAACTATTCCTTGTGGTTATTCAAACCCACATCCAAACCTTTTCAGGTATTAAAGACCCTCAGAGCTCCAAGGAAATTCTCCAAAGAATCAAAGCATCAGAATTGATATCTGAGATACAGGATTTTTCCATCCCTGGAATGTCCAAGGCCAGGTTGGACATGGGGCTTGGAGCAGCCTGGGGCAGTGGAAGGTGTCCCTGCCCATGGCAGAATGAGCTTTAAGATCCCTCCCAACCCAACCCATTCTGGGATTTTTACCCTTCCACAGGAACATTTATACTTTATTTGAGGACCTGATGTCTTGTCTCCCACCTGTGGTGTTTAGAAGGAAATATGAACTGGGTATAAATTATAAATACTGTGAATTTATCTGTAGGAAAGGGACTTTTCTCACAGACACTTCAGAGTTCGAGGGAACTTGCTGAAATATTTTTAGCCCTCGACATGATTTGGGAAGTTCTGCTTTCACTGTAGTGTCTAAAAAGAGTTTCCAAGATTTACTATGAGTTCAAGAAGATAAGGAACAATCATGACTCAGGAAAACTCAGGAGCCTTTTTTTTGTAAGTGTAATCTTAGTGTTAGGCTCTTTTCAAGAAATATATTTAAATTATGAAATCTGCCTTTCCTAAGGTGAAGAAGTTGGAATTGGCAATAAAGCCCTGACCTCTACCCTTCCCTGCCTTTATTAACTTTTGAAGCCTGCGGTGGTTTCCTCTGTTTGTTTGTCCATGGCAGAGAGATCGATCAGTTCCCTGTGCCATTTCCTCCCTGACAAAGTGGAAAACTTGGGGTTTTTTCATGATGTGTAGATAAAATGAGTATTGAATATTCATCATTTTGATCATTCAAACCTCTTCTTCTAAAAATTCTCATTGCTATCTGGCACTGGTGGAGTTTCAACCCCTGGAGGGATTTAAAAGCCGTGAGGATGTGGCACTTGGGGACGTGGGGCAGTGGTGGCCTTGGCAGTGCTGGGGTTGAACTTGATGATCTTAGAGGGCATTTCCAGTCGAAGCAATGCTGAGAAATGGAATTTTGGGATGTTCCACATTGACCTGGAGCAAAGGAGGCTCAGGGGAACCTTGTGGCTCTGCACAGCTCCTGCCAGGAGGGGACAGCCGGGGGGGTCGGGCTGTGCTCCAGGGAACAGGGACAGGAGGAGAGGGAACGGCCTCAGGCTGGGCCAGGGCAGGCTTAGGGTGGACACTGGGATAATTCCTTTATGGAAAGGTTTGTCCAGGCCTGGCACAGCTGCCCAGGGCAGTGCTCAGTCCCCATCCCTGCAAGGATTCCAAAGCCCTGTGGATGTGGCACTTGGGGACAAGGGGCAGTGGTGGCCTCGGCAGTGCTGGGGATGGTTGGACTCAACGACCTTGGAGGGCTTCCCCAGCCTCCATGATTCCATGATTCCATGAACTGAAACCTGTCTATTTTCCATCAGGAGTCAGCCTGGCTGAGCCCAGCATTCCCATTCACACCCAGTGCGATTCCCTTCCCCCAGGGATGGAAAGTGTCCCTGGCCACACGAGCCGTGGGCGCTCCTCAGTGCTGGCTGTCACCTCAGCCTGTGGCACTTCGGAACCGCAGCTCCCCAAGGACACTTTAAAGCATGAACAGCGTTTGAAGTGATGATTTTTCAGAGCGCTGTACCCAAGTTAACATGAAACCAGAACATTTCCAGCTGATCCTGAGCATTTCTGGGAATTCTCTGAATTTGCAGCGGAGTCCCCAGAATCTGTGATTATCACATTAGTGATGCCACTGTAAAATACATGTCTGAAACAGCCCTGAAGAAGACTTACAGATCATTTTAATGCTTTTTGGCTTAAATTTCCAAGGGCTTTGCTGGGTTTGCGTGGAGAATTCCAATAAATATGTATTGGCTGTATTAGCTGCATTAAGCACAGGGATGGGAAGGGATTGTAATCCTTTGGTTAACAAGAAGGGAAAAGTATTACAGGCTTAGCTCTCCATTGCCAGGAGCGTTAGGCTGCTTTCCACAACTGCTCCAGTCTTTCCCTGAAGTTGATGGACATGTTGAATGTAGGAAATCCCTATTTTTTTTCTTGTATTTCTGAGATATTTCAGCAGATCCATTCAAAAATTCTGCCCCGCTGCAGAATTTTCTATTTTCTATTTCTATTTTATTTTCTATTTTATGGATTTCCCTGAAGTTACTCACAATTAAAATACTATAACGAAGCCATTTCAATGTGGTCACAATGCAAATAATTTTAGTATATTTACCCTGTGTGGTCTGCAGAGCTGCTCTGCAGTGCAAATGAATATGGAATATTATTCCAAAAGGCCAATATGTTCACTTTCCTTGGAAAGTAACAGATTTCCTGAATCAAAGTTTTTGTCCTCATTTCAAACGGAATCCTTTCCTCTTTCCCGGCTTTCATTGGTGCCTCTCCTCTCTTGTGTGTATTATGCTGCTTTATTGCCACACAAAAATTGGCTTATTTTCAGCTAAACAATGCACTTTGTGTTGATTAAAAGGAATTAAAGATTATAGCAGTAGAAAGACAAATAAAAATCCTGAAAATGTCTCAGAAACAAGTGTTCAGGCATCACAATAGTGTGCTTTGACAGTTACTTATATAGAAAATTTGCTGTTTTCTAAGGAGTTTTTCATTTTGAGGAAGAAATGAGCCATAAAGTTCTACTTTCAAATCCATGTGTGCATTTTAGAAATGACACGGGAATGTTCTCCTTTTCCAGGGCTTGTTTTGACGTCTTTTCCAGGTTTTATTTTGATGTTGAGTTAAAACATTGGTGCTCTGGATTGACTCACAGAATCCCAGAATGGTTTGGGTTGGAAGGGACCTTAAATTCCATTCCATCCCATCCTTCCATGGGCAGGGACACCTCCCACTGTCCCAGGATGCTCCAGCCTGGCCTGGGACACTTCCAGGGATCCAGGGACAGCCACAGCTCCTCTGGGCACCTGTGCCAGGGCCTCAAACCCTCACAGGGAAGAATTTTTTGGGATCAATTTTGTGTCTTTGAAATACTAATCCCCGCCTTTTGAGGCGATGTGTTGGAATTATTGAAGTGATAAATGTTGCTTGGAATAATCTATTTAGCTGCTCAAATGCCAAGAGAGCTAAATTAAGCTGAAAATTAGTCATTTATCTCCAAAAAAGTGTTAGAACCAAGTGCCGTGGACTCTCTTTTAGGAGAAGGAGCTGAGCTTGACTTTAGCAGGTCAGCGTGTGGATCTCATTGTTATTCAGCTTTCGGAGCCAACAGGATATAAATATCCAGGAAGGAAAACAGAAGGTCAAGTGTAAACCTCTCACATCAAAGGAGGCCATTCAGCATCTTCCAGCCTTCGCTCTGCTGATCTCTGAGGAGAAAAACATCTTATTTTTTGCCTTTCGTAATGCAAATAAACCGACTAAACCCAGAATCTGTGAGTTTGCTGGGGCTAGGAATAGTAAAAGGTGGGAGTTGGGAAATGTGTGGATGGAGTGTCAGGGATGCAGGGCTGGCACAGCCTGGGGCAGGAGCAGGACTGACACAGAATCCTTGGGTCATATTTTCCTGGGAAGGGATTTGGAGCTGTCCTCTGCTCCAGCTGTAAATGTGAGCGAGAACGTGCCGTGTTTAAATGTGTTTTTTTCCCCCGGCAGATAATATTTCCAAGGAAACTCAAAATGTTGTGACACTCGGCGAATTACAACCGCAGCGGAAAGAGTTTATTTTCTAAGTATAGTGCTGGTATTTAATTTATCATCCTCTCCTCTTCTTTGGGGCAAGAAAAGCTCCCCCTCCTCAAGTTTCTGAGCTGCTGAATGTGGCTGTGGAGTGTGTGGGCAGCAGTGGAAGTCATTTGTAGATTTGGAGGTTGTACATAAGTTTTCCAAGCTGTTCTCCTGCCCTGCTCGAATCCCATGGGATCCTGAGGCTGGGCCCAGTTTGCCAGCAGCACCCAACTGGGATGGGATGGACCCTCAGGAGACATGGACAGCAGGAACCTGGAAAATCCCAGTGGGGATGTGATAAATCCTGCCAGGAATGTCACTGTGCACTGAAATTCCTTTAGGACCTGCCTTGGGAAAGCTGCCCTGTGCTGGACTGACCTTATGGTGATTTAGTTTTAGCTCTCTGCCCTATATTATGGCTTTAAACCTTTTTTTTTTTTTTTTTTTAACAGGAGCTCTTGCAGAAATGGTTTGGCATTTAAAATTTGGATGTGTGTGTGCAAAAATTCCTGATGGCTCTTCCTGCCTTTCCTGCCAATAGATAGATGCATTTCAGACAATTTGCACCCTTTGACACAATTTTGTGTTTGTGCAGGTATAACCTCATGGGCTGGAGCTCTGAATGGCTGAAAGCAAGAGGTAACAAATCAATATTTTGGAAGGAGGCCTAAAATAGATGGAGCTCTTTCCTGATTATCCAGAGGAAATGAACCTGAAGAAGGTTGTGCAGTTATCTCACAGTTTTATGAGGGATTTCCACAGCTGTGAAATCAGATCTCCCAAACACAACATTTGTGGCACAAATGTGTGGTTTTGATGAGCAGTGGATTATTGTGGATTATTAAAGTGGATTATTATTATTATTATTATTATTATTACTACTACTGGAGAAAAGAAGGTTGTGTGGAGACCTCCCAGCACCTTCCAGGGTCTGAAGGGAATACACGGAAGTCATGGAGAGGCTTTTCATCAGGAACTGTGGTAGAACAAGGAGAAATGGGTTCAAACTGAAAGAGGGGAAATTTAGGTGAGATATTGGGAAGGAATTCCTCCCTGTGAGGGTGGGCAGGCCCTGGCACAGGTGCCCAGAGCAGCTGTGGCTGCCCCTGGATCCCTGGCAGTGTCCAAGGCCAGGCTGGACATTGGGGCTTGGAGCAGCCTGGGACAGTGGGAGGTGTCCCTGCCATGGCAGGAGGATGGAATTAGATATTCCTGAACCCTCCAAACCACACCACTCTGACTCTATTTCCCTTAAGGTTTTCAAACCCCAAAGCTCACCAGAAAACCCGTTTCAGTATTGAAGGTTGCTGTTTATATTTAGGTGTCAAATCCTGATGGAATGATGTAGCAGAGCCATCAGGACTCAGTCAGTCCTGCCCTGATCCAATGCTCCACATTCTCCAAAGATGCTGCAGCTCCAGCACAGAGATTTTCCTGTCTCTGGAGTCAGTGGCACAGTTTTTGGAGAAGGCGGGGAAGTCATTGACCTAAATACATGTTTATCTGAGAACTGCTCCATCCAGGGGGGGTTTAATCTTTATCTTAGTTCTCTAAATCAGTGGCAGGTTTGGAGATCTCCAAGGTTACAGGACCCAATAAGTCTGCGTGGTTTTTCCTGCTTTATTCTGTGGTTGTTGCACAGTTTCAGTTCATCACTGGTGTGATTGTTTATACATTTTAATGGGAATTGTCATGAAGGTATGGAGCAGATCTGATGTTGCACTGATATACTTTTCATCAGTTTTTCATTAATATTTTGGTGACTTTCGGGCTGTTACAGTTCCAATTTCCTTAAGACTCAGCAGCACAATGTACAGGAACATTTTTCTTTACTCATGCCACGCCGTCAATAATTTTTACACGCTGTGAACAGCGCCTTTCTGTTTTCTGCCATTCTCACGTTTGTCAGTGGCATCTCTAATGCACTAAAGTGGCTGCAAATTCACTCTCTGGGGTGCATTTTAGCTTTTTTCCACTCGAACTCCCTTGCAGCTGCCTGCAGCCTCTCCGGCACTGCTGCTGTCACCTGCCTGTCCCCAGAGAGCCCCGGGGCTGCTGGTTGTGCTCTGGAGATCGGGGAGCTCAGTGGGGAGCAGAGCAGTGATGGGTGTGTTCCTTCTGTGCAGTCACAACACCCGAAATTTGGGAGATTTGCCTGTCCCTTCCCTGAGCATGAAGAACCCTTTGTCCCACAGGCTGTGGCTGTAGGCTGTTGATAGTAAAGAATTTTTCAGGATGAAAATCAAATTAAAGAAAGCTTTCATCAAATTTTGTTCTCTGTGAATAATCTTCCAGCTATCAGGGATGACCAGGGGCTTATTTTGAAGGCAGAAGAACTTTTTTTTGTTCCTGCAGCCTCTCCCAGCACTGCTGCTGTCACCTGCCTGTCCCCAGAGAGCCCCGAGGCTGCTGGTTGTGCTCTGGAGCTCAGGGATTTCGCTGCAGAGGGGAGCAGAGCCCTGATGGGAGTGTTTGCCAAGGCCTCGTTCCTTCTGCAGTCACAAACCCCAAAATTTGGGAGATTTGCCTGTCCCTTCCCTGAGCATGAAGAACCCTTTGTCCCACAGGCTGTGGCTGTAGGCTGTTGCTAGTAAAGAATTTTTCAGGATGAAAATCAAATTCAAGAAGGGCTTCATCAAATTTTACTCTCTGTGAACAATTTTCCAGCTATCGGGGATGACCAGGGGCTTATTTTGAAGGCAGAAGAACTTTTTTTTGTTCCTGCAGCCTCTCCCAGCACTGCTGCTGTCACCTGCCTGTCCCCAGAGAGCCCCGAGGCTGCTGGTTGTGCTCTGGAGCTCAGGGATTTCGCTGCAGAGGGGAGCAGAGCAGTGATGGGTGTGTTCCTTCTGTGCAGTCACAACACCCGAAATTTGGGAGATTTGCCTGTCCCTTCCCTGAGCATGAAGAGCCCTTTGTCACATAGAGGTAGGCTGTTGCTAGTAAAGAATTTTTCAGGATGAAAATCAAATTAAAGAACAGTTTCATCAAACTTAACTCTCTGTGAACAATTTTCCAGCTATCAGGGATGACCAGGGGCTTATTTTGAAGGCAGAAGAACTTTTTTTTGTTCCTGCAGCCTCTCCCAGCACTGCTGCTGTCACCTGCCTGTCCCCAGAGAGCCCCGAGGCTGCTGGTTGTGCTCTGGAGCTCAGGGATTTCACTGCAGAGGGGAGCAGAACACTGATGGGTGTGTTCCTTCTGTGCAGTCACAACACCCAAAATTTGGGAGATTTGCCTGTCCCTTCCCTGAGCATGAAGAACCCTTTGTCCCACAGGCTGTGGCTGTAGGCTGTTGCTAGTAAAGAATTTTTCAGGATGAAAATCAAATTCAAGAACGGCTTCATCAAATTTTACTCTCTGTGAATAATTTTCCAGCTATCGGGGATGACCAGGGGCTTATTTTGGAGGCAGAAAAAACTTTTTTTTGTTGGAGAGAGCTGAGGGGAAAGGAGCAGAGGACTGGGCAGGGTGGAAACTCTGCGTGTCACAAGGCGCTCTGTCACCCTGCAGAGGTGTGGAGGAGAGCTGTATTTTTGGGGACAGAAGCTCTGTCCTGCCGCTTCAAGGAGAAAAAGGAAACTCTCATTTTTGAGAGAAGTTTTCTGTGAACTTGCTGAAGAAACCCTGAGCTTGCTGTGCTCGCACATCGCAGGAGTCCCACCCCTGATTTTTGCAACTCTAATAACTCTAGCTGACAATACAGCTTGTGTTTTACCACTCAGCTTTGTTCTAATTAATTACTAATTGTTCTGTTCCTGCAGATCACAGCCTGAGGCTGTTGTCATTGACAGCTGGGATGCTCAGGTGGTGATTACTGGGTTTTCAGATAGGAAAAAAAACCAAGTTTAATCATGTTCCAGTAATGAAATTTGTATTTTCATTCAGAAGGAAAAATTAGAAGAATTAGACATTAGACAGAAATTAGGGAAGAATTATCTGTGTGTTTCTTGATGCGTCAACCTTTTGCTGCCTGAAGTGTGCAACACTGGAACAATTTAATTATTGAAGGCAAATGAATTTTTCTGAGTTTATCTGTATATTTGGAATTACAGTTGAGAATGGAAATATTTTTTCTGATTAACAGAGTTTAAGGTCCAGTCTTTGCTTAAGAGTGTCCAAGTGCTGGAGATGGGCAGGGACATCTTTACACACTTGGCTTTTCTGCATGGGATCATGGAATGGTTTGGGTTGGAAAGGACCTTAAATGCCATCCAGTGCCACCCCTGCCATGGCAGGGACACCTGCCACTGTCCCAGGCTGCTCCAAGCCCTGTCCAGCCTGGCCTTGGACACTTTTCCCTCAAAATATATCTAGAAAAGATGTTAAAATGCTGTAATTTGGTATTTATTGATCAGGTAGGCCTTGCTTGAGAACAGTAGCACAATGTCATTGCTCTCCCAGCTTTTTTAATGACTAAAAAAATAGGTTTGGGCTATGATTTCTAAAATAACACTCGGATAGATGGCACCTTACACATGCTGTGCAGGCCTCTGTGTGGCTCAGGATGGTTCCATCCCTTTGATCCTGGTTTTTGTGACAACGAGCGGAATGGGGGAAATGCCACTCAGGGGTATATTCTGAAGGGAAATTCCCTTTTTTGTGACAATGAGCAGAATCGTGGAAATGCCACTCGGGGGTATATTCTGAAGGGAAATTCTCATTTTCGTGACCATGAGTGGAATTGTGGAAGTGCCACTCAGGTGTATGTTCCGAAGGGAAATTGCCTTTTTTGTGACAATGAGCAGAATGGTGGAATTGCCACTCGGGGGTATATTCCAAAGGGAAATTCCCATTTTCGTGACCACGAGGGGAATGGTGGAATTGCCACTCAGGGGTATGTTCCGAAGGGAAATTCCCTTTTTTGTGACAATGAGCAGAATCGTGGAAATGCCACTCGGGGGTATATTCCAAAGGGAAATTCCCGTTTTCGTGATCACGAGCGGAATGGTGGAAATGCCACTCAGGGGTATATTCTGGAGGGAAATTCCCATTTACGTGACCACGAGCGGAATGGTGGAATTGCCACTCAGGGGTATGTTCCAAAGGGAAATTCCCTTTTTTGTGACAATGAGCAGATCGTGGAAATGCCACTCAGGGGTATATTCCAAAGGGAAATTCCCTTTTCCCCAGCCTAGGCTTTGAAGAGGGTGGTTGTACCTCTGCTGAGAGTGGATGTGCAGCTCCGTCTCTCAGCAGGGGGCTCGATGTGGAAATTAAAGGATTTTATTCCGATGCTGTTGTCGGAGAGCCTGACGGGCTGCTGCTTCAGAAACTCTTGGAATCACAAAAATAATGGGATGTCTGTCATCTCTCTGTATCAAATATAATCACAAAACCAGAGAGACCTCTTAACAGGGAAAAAAAAGGCAATTCTGCAGTGTTTTAGATGCTCCTGGCTGATATTAGAACAACTCTGTTACTCAGCCAGAGCAGTGATGCGCTTGGTGGTGAACTGAACAGAAAATACAACTGCGAGCCTTCAGTTTTGTTTTGAGGCATTTCCTGTACTAGAATAATAAAAAAAGCATGAAACTGGGGAGGATTATTTGTGAGAAATAATTTGTGAGAGAATTGCTGCCTTGCAAGGCCAGAGGCTTAGAGAGCACAGCCCTGGGTCAGTGGAGATGAGGTTTGCATGGGGCCTGGGGGGGGAAAGGTCCAGGACTGGAGTTGGGAATTAACACCAAGAAACTCAGTGGGGCAGCAGGAAACACTGGAGAGTAATTTTTTTTGGTTTTTGTTTGCTTGGAGTTATTTAAAATCTCATTTTGATGGTCTTTCACCATGTTTCCCAGACTTCCATGTTGTATTTTGGACATTTCACCATTACAGTTTATTGGATTTTGATCTGGATTAGTTACGTGGTCGCAAACACCAAGAGCAAGGGAGGATTCATCTCCAAAATGATGACAGTAATTTGGTTTTCTCCTTCAGTATCTTTCAATATCTCTCAATTTTTCCAAATCCAGGGCAAACTTTAAGTTTGAGAAGTCTTCAGACTTTGAGAGATGCTCAGACTGACAGTGTTACATTGGGTTTTCGTGAATTTTCCCAGCCCAAGACTGATGGAAAATTCAGAGGTGGTTTCAGTGGGGAATTGCCCTCACAGTCTGTATTGGGGGAGGATTTGGAAATTCTGCGTTTATTTTCCCCCAACTGCTGCAGAAACTGTGTTACTGAAGTCATTTTTCTATCCAGTGGTTTCTCCAGCCTGTGTCAGCATTTTCCTCTTGGGGTTACATTTGTTGTTGTTGATGTTGTTCCTCTTTTAGGATACAAACTCTTTTCCAGACTTGAGCAAAGAAAAATCCCCGCCCTGCCAGGAAACCTTAATCCTGTGTTCTGCATGAAAAGTTGCAGATGCTTTATTCAGGGGGGAATTTGAGTTTCTCCCTGCAGACCGAGGGCTCGTGCTGATGCTTCCAGCACTGCTTGTGGTGATTCTGGAGCCAGGATGGGAGGAATTTCAGGGATGCAGCGTTCCAGGGATGCTGCCTGCACTTTCTGTGGGCAGCTCGGAGTGCCTGCATCCCTGGGATTTGGTACAACGCTGCAGGCTTGGCTTTTACTTTTCTAATAACTCCCAGGCTTGCTGGTTTAATTTTAATAGTAAATGCAGTTTCTATTTATGTCCTGAGACTCCAGGCTGTAAAGAACTTGACTATCCCTAGAAATCCGCATGGGTAATGATCTTTTTTGGAGATAAATGCCTTATTAGCATGCCTGGGACTTAATAATGGATGAGAAAATCAGATGCATTCCGTGTCCCAGAGCCAGATTTAGAATTAAAGCTGGTGCTGTTGATGCCTTAAGTTTAGTTCTGGGAAGTAAATATATATCTGCTAACTTGGGGAATGTCAGAGGGATAGCAGGCACTGGTGGCAGGTGCTAAATCTGTACCACAGGCCAGGCTGTTGCTTTAGCTGCTGGTGCTGCAGGAGCCGCTGTCTGTGCCCAGAGCAGCCATTCCAAAGAAATAATTGGAATATCGGCCTTTTGATGAATGCTCAGCCAGCAGCTCATGGAAAAACAGATGTTCCCCTTGAATGTCTGCACACATTTCCGCTCGCTGCTGTTGGGATCCAGCCTCAGGCAGGGAACAGGTGTTCCCTGGAATTATCTGGGGTGTAAGTTCAACATCTGGCAGCGCTTGCTTCATTAGCTTTGTAATTGTTTTGTACTCGTTTAATTTCCCGGCTGGTCAGTGGGAAGGGCTTGGAAGAGCCAGGTTTGCACAAGGAGCACGTGGCTGCCGTGTCCTGAGCCTTTTTGCCCGGACTGCTGCTGCTCTCAGGAGACTTCGTGGAGGATAAATATTCTGGAGTAGCTTTTATTAGTTGGAGTTTTAGTGTTTCTTTGTGAAAAAATCAGAGAGTTGTACACGTATAAAAATACACACATACATAAATACACATTTCCCAGGTGGAAGCTGCAGGGGAAAGGCTACAAAGACTGTGGATTTTTTGCTGCTGTAAACTTCAGTGTGTGCTATTTTGAAGCTGAGGCTTCCTGAGAGCCCCTGGGATGCACAGAGTGAGTGTGGTCCTGTCTCACCTCACACCATCAGTGGCTCAGTCTGAACATCAAGAGCTATCGCTTTGGCTTTAGAAATAATCCCCATTTGGTGCCTTTTCTCGTGTCTGGTGAGGTTCTGGTTCCTGCTCTTGTCAGGGGAGCTCGGTGTGAAGGAGCTGTGCCCGAACACCCCCAGAGAGGGAGAGGGGTTTTCCTGGCAGGATTTGGGGTCCTGCCTGTGGGGGATGCTCGGTGACAGCCTCTGCTGTGGGGTGGCCATGCTCCAAGGGCCAGGTCGTGGATGGAGGTCACAGCAGGGCTGGGAAGAAGATTGAGGTCATGGAAAATACCCTGAGCCGAAAGAAAGGCTCCCAAAGAAAGGGTCCTGGGGTGGAGGCCTTGAGGAACAAGGTGTGTAAGGCATGATTTCAGCTGGAAGGGCAGATCCTGTCTGTCTGTCTGCCATCAAGATGTCACCTGGCTGAGCAGGCAGGGACAGAGCCCAGGGGAGGTCACCTGCCCTGCTGTCACCGCGGCTGCTCTGCAGTGCCCTTTGCAGTGCATCAAGCGCTCGGTTTCGCTGTCTCAGCCACGGCTTGGGCTCTGCTGGTGAGTTTGATCATTAAAGTGGTTCAGATTTCAGGAGAAAGTGAGTTTTCCTTCCTCCTCCCCCTCGCTCGCAGGGTGCTGTGCGGCTGTGTTGGCGTAGTGGGAACATCGGGGCGGGGGAGACAAAGGAACGGCGACGTGCAGAGCCTCGTGCTGCAAACCCTTTGTGCTCTGGAGCAGCTGGGGCAGCCCTGCTGCTCCTCCTGTGTGCGCTGGGAGGATTCCAGAAATGTGGAATGGTGGGGTTGGAAGGGACCTTGAAAGGTCACCCAGTCCAGTCCCCCACAGTGAGCAGGGAGCTGCACTCACAGGATCATTGAGGTTGGGAAGAGCTTTAGACCATCAGTTATCTGCTCCAAGCCACATCCAGCCTGGCCTTGGGCACTGCCAGGGATCCAGGGGCAGCCACAGCTTCCCTGGGCACCTGTGCCAGGGCCTGCCCACCTCACCATGAAAGGTTTCTTCCTGCCAGCCTTGGCAGCTCCGTGGAAGCTGCTGGGGGTGGTCTCAGCCACTGCAGAGGTGAGGAGAGGAATTAGAAACCTTAAACAGAGGTGCCATCACTGCTTCTCCAGCTCCACAGCTACAAATCTGTGTTGCTGTGCTCAGGGAGCAGCTGGAGGCGTAAAAGCAAGAGCTTTTCCTGCTCAAGGTAGATATCAGACATGAACTACGGAGCAGGGGAGTTCTGTGGAGCACATGGGGCAGGGAGGAGGAGAGAGGCTGGCTGTGCTACCTGAGCAGCAGATGTGAGCAGCTCGTGGTGGGGTTGGCATTCCTGACCTACACCAGCCAAGGAGAGCCTTGGCAGTGAACTTTAATGTTGTCAGCCTCCATTTCCATCTTCATTGAAAAAAATCCTTCTATCTTTAAATTTCTTCAGGCAATGGATTTGACTAAAAAATGTGCCAAAGGCTCTGCTGCTCAAATTTCCTTCCCAGGTGCCATCCCTGAAGGGTGCCTGTGGTGCTGTTCCCTGCCTGGAGGGGCTGTGGGGTGCTGGGGCTCCCAGGACCTGCTGTGGAGGGACAATCAGGAGGGTCAGGGCTGAGCTGGTGCCTCTGCTGCTGGCACCAAAAGCAGTGCCACAGCTCCTCATGGCCCTTGAAATCCATCGTTGAACCTGGGCGCTGAGCATTCCTTTCCTTGCCTGGGTCTGGATGTGTGCAGCTCAGAGCTGTGCCAGACTGCAGACTCACCTGTACGAAATCCATGGCTGAACCTGGGAGCTGAGCATTCCTGTTATTGCCCAGATCTGGATGTGTGCATTGCAGAGCTGTGCCAGACTGCAGACTCACCTGTACGAAATCCATGGCTGAACCTGGGAGCTGAGCATTCCTGTCATTGCCCAGATCTGGATGTGTGCAGCTCAGAGCTGTGCTACACTGCAGACTCACCTGTATGAAATCCATCACTGAACCTGGGAGCTGAGCATTCCTGTCATTGCCCAGATCTGGATGTGTGCAATGCAGAGCTGTGCCAGACTGCAGACTCACCTGTATGAAATCCATCACTGAACCTGGGAGCTGAGCATTCCTGTCATTGCCTGGGTCTGGATGTGTGCATTGCAGAGCTGTGCCAGACTGCAGACTCACCTGTATGGGTTCCAACCTGCTGTGCCATGGCCATTGAAATCCATGGTTGAACCTGGGAGCTGAGCATTCCTGTCATTGCCCAGATCTGGGTGTGTGCAGCTCAGAGCTGTGCTGGCCTGCAGACTCACCTGTATGAAATCCATGGTTGAACCTGGGAGCTGAGCGTTCCTTTCCTTGCCCAGATCTGGATGTGTGCAATGCAGAGCTGTGCTGGACTGCAGACTCACCTGTACGCTTTCCAACCTGCTGTGCTGAGAGCTTCAAGCCACAGCCCTGCTGCCTTCCTTCCTTCCTGTGTTGCACCTCTCGATGTGCTGCGAGAGAATTCTCACACGTCCAGTGGTGTGTTCTCCTTTTCTGACTCAAGACAGTCAGGGCACACTTCTGCTTTGGCTTTTTCCCTTCCTCCCCTTCTCCCCTCCAAAATGAAACTGCTGCTGAAACACAGCATTTAATCTGGCCATGATGCAGCACAAAACTCTTCTGTGAGTATTTCCCCTTGGCTGTAATTAGGTTTTGTGTTCAAGAAGCAATTTTAAACACTCATCCTAAGCTGTTACAAGGGAGCATCTGTGTGAGGACACGTTTTCTGCAGCTGAGGAGCTGAAGGGCCGCTGGGACGGAACCAAAGGCAACTTCTCAAGTTAATTGTAAGATTTTATTGGTGTTTCACTCCACTGCTCAAGGGTTTCTCGTGCGAATCAATGGCAGAAGGCCTAATTTAGGTGTGAGCCCTGCTTGAAAAGCAGCCTGGATTGATTTGCTGACAATGCAGGGGAAAAGGTGACCCTAATTTGTGACTTCAGTCACAGGCCTGGTGGGAGATGGGAGTGCTGGAAGCTTGGGAAAATGGAACTGCAGATTTCTGCTTTGCCTTGAAGGATTCTCTATCCCTGTTAAGTAGAATGTAATTAATTTGGGGTATGGGTAGGTGCTTAATATTATAAAATATATTAATAAGATGTTAAAACTAATCAAAGTGGTCTTTTTCTGAAAAGTTTGTTCCTCTAAGATTTTCTAAGGAAGTCGTGGAGCTCTGTTGTTGGCAATGTTGAATTATTTGATTAGTGTCCTGATTACTCTGATGAGTCTCTTTTCCTTCTCCATGTTTTTATATTAATGAACTCAGTGCTTTGCTGAGCTTGCAGGTGAAATTGTAAATAATTCAAAATAGAGCCTTGCTTCAGAGACCTTTCTTAACTAAGATGAGACCAAACTGGATGGACAATGAATATACAGCCAGAGACACATTTGGATATGGAACAGGAGTGTGAAATAGCTGGGGCATAGATCTGAGAGTAGACAGTGAGTACTTGGAAAATAATCCAATGGCTTTTCCTACATTTTCCCCATAAAAACCCTCAGTGCCTTCATCCTAGCTCAGCCTGCCGTGGCTCGATCCTCGCCGTGGGTGTTGGGCTGTGTGCGTGCCTTGGGGACAGTGACAGCGGCGGGGGCGTGGGGTGGCAGCCGCGGTTGGGTGTCACAGCTGCCACCACAGCCCTGGGGTCACAGCCACTTCCTGTCCCCGTGGGGACAGTGACAGTGGCCAGAGGCTGCTGCTGACTCAGCACTGCCACCCTGCTGTGTCCCCGCTGTCCCTGTCCCTGAGCGCGGGAGCAGCTCTGCAGATCGGCCCCTTTTGAGCTGTAATTCATTTTCTGGATGTCATTCCCTCTGCTCAGCCTCTGTCTCCAAACTTTCAAGTGTCTTTCGGCTTTTGCCTCTGATGTAGAATTCCCAGCGATTCGGGGCAGGGATTGGCAGGGCGAGCCGGGGTTAGCAGCGAGAGCCCAGGCAATTTATAAACCTCCTGTGCCCAATATCGAGGCCTTTTCTCCCACACTCTCTTTGAAAAGATTGGCTCTTTGTAGGCTCCAAAAGCTGGGCTTAGTCAGATGTTCCTCAAATGCTGCTGGGGAAGGGGGGCCAGGGCGGGTGGCTCCTCACTCATGATAAGCTCTGCTATATATAAAACTGCGTGGCTGGCTCCTGATAGTGCTAATGAAACGTTCTGTTAACTCTTTCCCCCATCGGCAGCACGTACGGGAGGTGTCACTTGCTCTCCCCGAGTCGTTTTGCTAATTGAGAGCGAGTTCTTAATTGCATGCGCTCAGCCCTGCATTGCAGAACCGCCGCTGCCGCAACCCCGAACGTCAGTGACGAGGAAATGGTGAAAGAGACCTGAAAAAAAGGGAATAAGTCCAAACCCAACTGCGCGGCAGAAGTGAAAAAAACCCCACAAACTGAAAATAGTCAGTTCTCCCTGAAAAAATGCCGTACAACAGAGATTCACCTCAGGGGATTGATTGCACGAACCTGCGGAAATGTGGGGATTTAAATAGTGCAGGCAGCTAATTCAGCTCCTCCTGGAGCTCAGGAAACATCGTTTAGCTCCAGGAGTACTTGTGCAGCAAGTTGTGTGCTCTGCATGGCAGCAGCTGCCTGAGGATGGCCCCTGTGTGTGGAGTCACCTGCCCGCAGCTGGCGTGTGACACCGAGCGGGGACAGGGACAGGGTGAGGCTGGACGGATGGTGGCATGGGGTGACACTGGGGTGGCAGCAGGTGGAGGGATGGTGGCATGGGATGGCAGCAGGTGGAGGATGGTGGCACAGGATGTCACTGGGATGGCAGCAGGTGGAGGGATGGTGTCACTGGGATGGCAGCAGGTGGAGGGATGGTGTCACTGGGATGGCAGCAGGTGGAGGATGGTGGCACAGGATGTCACTGGGATGGCAGCAGGTGGAGGCATGGTGGCATGGGGTGACACTGGGATGGCAGCAGGTGGAGGGATAGTGGCATGGGATGGCAGCAGGTGGAGGGGTGGTGGCACAGGATGTCACTGGGATGGCAGCAGGTGGAGGGATGGTGGCATGGGGTGACATTGGGATGGCAGCAGGTGGAGGGATGGTGGTACGGGGTGGCAGCAGGTGGAGGTGTGGTGGCACGGGTGTCACTGGGATGGCAGCAGGTGGAGGGATGGTGGCACAGGATGTCACTGGGATGGCAGCAGGTGGAGGGATGGTGGCACAGGATGTCACTGGGATGGCAGCAGGTGGAGGGATGGTGGCATGGGATGGCAGCAGGTGGAGGGACAGTGCCATGGGGTGACACTGGGATGGCAGCAGGTGGAGGGATGGTGGCACAGGGTGTCACTGGGATGGCAGCAGGTGGAGGGACAGTGCCATGGGGTGACACTGGGATGGCAGCAGGTGGAGGGATGGTGGCACAGGGTGTCACTGGGATGGCAGCAGGTGGAGGATGGTGGCACAGGATGTCACTGGGATGGCAGCAGGTGGAGGTGTGGTGGCACAGGGTGTCACTGGGATGGCAGCAGGTGGAGGTGTGGTGGCACAGGATGTCACTGGGATGGCAGCAGGTGGAGGGATGGTGTCACTGGGATGGCAGCAGGTGGAGGATGGTGGCACGGGATGGCAGCAGGTGGAGGATGGTGGCACAGGATGTCACTGGGATGGCAGCAGGTGGAGGGATGGTGGCACCCAGCTGCAGGATTTGCTGTCCTGCTTTCCAGGCTCTGCCTGCTGTGCTCTGGCTCAGCTGTGCAGTGGGGTTTGGGCTCCGAGCTGGCATTTCAGGGCACGGTTGTCACTGCTGTGAGGAGCTGTCCCCTCACAGCTGCAGTTCGCTGGCTGAGGCGCCACTGGGCGCCGCAGTAAAGACACGAAGGAAATCTCTCGGACTGAAAAGAGAAGAATCAGCTTCTCGTGAATTTTGTGGTTTCTCAAGAGACTTCTGGGTTTGGGAGCTGGTGTTGTTCTGCAGCTGCACCTTCAGGAGATGGCTGAGTGCCCTTGGGTTTCCGTGTCCCCGTAGGGAGCGTTCCTGGGCTCCGGTGTGGGCACTGAACAGGTGAGGAGCAGATGGAAAAGTGGAGGATTCGCTCTCCTCGTCAGCAGAGGGTGGTGCAGACCCTGCCCTGCCTGGGCTGAGCAGGGGTGGGCACCCAGAGCCGCGCGGTGCGGGCTGGCAATGGCAATGGGACAGGGAGGGACAGCTTGGCTTCCACATGGACTTGGTGCCTTCACACTGGGGTGGCCTCTGAAACTCTGCTCTGAGCCCAGGCTGGAGCCACCCCTGGCTTTGGGAGGTTCTGAGGGGGCAGAGGTCAGCCCATGACCAGAACGCTGAAGAATGGGAAATTGGGATGAGCAGGTCAGACTGAAATGTCAGGAACGGGACAGGTCCAGCCTGGGGTGAGGGATTGGCCCTGGAGACTTGTCAAGGACCTTCTTCCAGTGAGCATTTTACAGCTGTGTTGGATTTATTTAGAATTAATCCTCTTGGACTTGTGTAAGCACCTAAATAAAACATGACTCATTTAATTAATTACGCTGAAATCATGGGACTTTACACTTAGCTTTAGGTAGGAGTTATTTTATCTCCCTCCTTAGTGACTAAAGCCTCAGTTCATGACACAACACAGATGAATCTTTAAAAAATATGTGATTGGGGACTGTATTTTAACCTACTTATTTGTGTTTGGGGTTGTTTTTTATAACAGAAGGAACTACAGGATTTTGTTTACATTTTTGGGAATATTTAAACTATTTTCTATACCATTTCCTATCAGGTAAGAAATAGTGGCACAGTGTCCTCACTGTGTTGACTTTGGAACTGTGTGATCACTTCCGAAATGCACCTGCTGAGTTTTGCAGGATATTTCCTGCAAAAGCTGCTCAGGAAAGTGCGAAGAATGGCTAAAGAGTTCTTTTAAAAGTGTTTGAGGGTAAATGTACATCTGCGAGAGAAAGCATTAGTCATCCTGACCTGTTTTATTGCAGCGTGGAAATAGAGCTTTGAGTCTGAAAATATTTTTCATCTCTCTCTCTCTCTCTGAAGTTGTAGCTCCTTCTCTTTTATTTGTGTGCTCTTTTCCTGATGTGTCACCTTGTGCTGGACACGGGGGAGGCTGTGGAATTCTGGAGGCAGTTTTGGGCCCCTCGTGACCGAAGGGACACTGAGGGACTGGAGGTGTCCAGGGAAGGCTCTGGAGCCCCAGGAGAGGCTGAGGGAGCTGGGGAAGGGCTCAGCCTGGAGAAAAGGAGGCTCAGGGGAACCTTGTGGCTCTGCACAGCTCCTGCCAGGAGGGGACAGCCGGGGGGGTCGGGCTGTGCTCCAGGGAACAGGGACAGGAGGAGAGGGAACGGCCTCAGGCTGGGCCAGGGGAGGTTTATATTGGACATTGGGATAATTCCTTTATGGAAAGGTTTGTCCAGCCCTGGCACAGCTGCCCAGGGCAGTGCTCAGCCCCTGGAGCCCTGCGGATGTGGCACTTGGGGACAAGGGGCACTGGTGGCCCTGGCAGTGCTGGGGATGGTTGGACTCTGTCTCAGAGAGCTTTTCCAACCTGAAAGTCTCTGTGATTCTTTGATGGAGTTTTTTGATCTGACAGCTGAATATTACAAGTCTGACCTGTGTGGTTTTAGATGTGACATCGCAGTATCTTCACAGCCTTTGCATTGCTTCATTCAGAGCCACCCAAGCATGGAAATCTCTTTTTTTCCCCTTCATTTCCAGGACTGTGGGGCTGCAGATAAGCCATATGTGCAATACATGAGCAGGCAATGTAGATTTTTCTTCCCAAACTAAGGCTGCAGAGTTCATTATGCTCCTGGTTTTGAAAACATCTAAGCCAATTCTGGTTTTAATTGGGTTTATCCCACAGAATATCTTCACAACTGCTCTGAGTAATCCTGAGGAGCAGCAGTGCTAAGGAGCACAAGGAAATAGAAGAAAAAGGATCCTTGTCACGCTCAGTGCTGCTGCCTCCTGCTGATCATGGAATTATTGGGGTTGGAAGGGACCTTTTAAACTCCAACCCATTCCTCTGGCCCGGCCCATCCAGTCCTGGGTGCATTTGTCGAATCCCATTGATTGGAGAATTCCCCCAGCATTTTTCAAGTGGGAAATGTCACTTTGTGAGGGTGGCACGTCACCCCCGCGTGTCAGCGCTGCCAGTTAATCGTGGCTGCAGCAGCCCTGGTGATGCAGTGCTTCATCTGCTGCTGACAGCCCGTGATTTATATTCCCGGGAGATCCCAGCCTTGCTAATTGAAATGGATTGGAACTCGTGTTCCCCATGATAGCCTGGGCTTGGAGACTCAGGATACTGGGAAAGGCACACAGGACCAGCTGAACTGGGTAGAATTTAAAAATTACTATTACAGAGGTGGTAATTCTTGTCTGTATTCAGGTATTTCTCTTTAAACTTCATTTTTTTGGAACAAATAATGGATTTGCCACATGTGCTGACCTCCTCTTCCACGGAAATCAAAGCAAATGTAATAATTTGTCCACCTGAATTAGACACAAAGTGACTAAATAAGTAAGACAGTCTATCAAGTTTGATTATTCCAAATGGAAATTGATTTTATTCAGTTAATTGGTGCTTTGCCTCGCTCGGTCTCTTACGTGTAAATGATTATTCTGATTTGTAATTTTTTAATCTAATTATTGCCGTCTCTTTTAAATGATCTTTACTGAGGGTATTTGTGTAGAATAGATGAGGAATTTTTACAGTCAGATATAATTTTGTGGGCAGTTATATTAAATTATAGATTATGATAAGATTAGGTACTTATCCCTTAAATTCTCTTGTTATTTCTGAAGGGGTTGGAAACAAAGCTTGCCGGGTTTTTATAGGTACAATAACCCCAACAGTGAGTGTGCTGTAAACAGTCCCATTTAAAAATTATGGGATTTATGGTGACAGTTCATGTTCATCATAGAGTGCTTTCTAATTTATCACAGGGCTGAATTTTGAGGAATGTTTCCCAAGTGGAGAGCTCCCTTCGAGCTGCACTGAACACGTGCACAAACATCTCCACAAATATCTCAACTCCATTTCCATTTTTTCCTCTGGAGTTTAGGACACCCCGAGGCTCTGAGGAAGAATTAGAAGGATTCAAAAGTAAGAAAATGAAAAACTCAATGTGTGTGTTTTTTTTAAAGCTCCCAAATGTTAAAGCAGGTCAAAACACGGGACTTTATCGAACTTCTGGAAATTGGATTTGGGGCTTAATGTGTAAGTCCAAGTAACAGAGCTTACGGAATGGTTGCCCCAAGGAAGAGGAATTCTGAGCAGCCTGGGATGGTGGGAGGTGTCCCTGCCCGTGGCAGGGTGGGACGGGATGAGCTTTCAGGTCCCTTCCAACCCAAACCAGGCTGGGATTCCGTGATTCCATCCTGATGCAGATCTCCCCTGTCGGTTTGGGAAAGGGAGGAGCACTTCTCTTGGCAATTATTTTGTAAACAGCGGAACAGTTTTCTTGGGAATTCTGCGGCGTCGATTGCTTGCTCCGGTGACATAATGGTGCAATAAAGGCCTCACGAGAACGAGGTCATGGGAGAGCAATTCCAGTTAAAGGATAACCTGGCACCGCCTGGGATGGGTCACAGACACAGTCCTTGGCTTTCCTGGAGCCAGAGCTTGAGGAAAAAGCAAAGAGCAGCAATCAGCCCCACTGGAAGTGAGAGCAGCTCCTGGTCCTGGGACTGCAGCCAGGACGGAGCTGCTGTGACACCTCACCTGCGCCAGGTAGGGCAGAGACAGGCACTGGGCTGAGATCCTGCCATGGAATCCAGAAGGGTTTGGGCTGGAGGGACCTTAAATCCCACCCAGTGCCACCCCTGCCATGGCAGGGACACCTCCCACTGTCCCAGGCTGCTCCAAGCCCCAATGTCCAGCCTGGCCTTGGACACTGCCAGGGATCCAGGGGCAGCCACAGCTGCTCTGGGGAATCTTTGCAGGGACCAGAGGTGTGTTGGGGTTTATGAGTGCAAAGAAAGAAGAGTGAAGGAAGAGGCAGAGCAGTGGCTGTGTCCTCTCATTCCCTTTTTGATATTTCTGTTGGGGTTTTGTATTAAACTATCAATTTTTGGGGTAGTTGCTTGCTCTTGGTGTGGCCAATGGCTTTGTCAGCCTACAGTGGCGATGCTTTCATGTCTCTCATTTTTAATTCTGTTTTCTGAATTGATGGTGCTTATCCTTGCAAATCTGACTTTTATAGCACTGAGAGTCTGGGCCATGACCTGAGCTCCAGGATTTGAAAGCCTGGGGGGAAAACACAAATCCCAAGAGTCTCTCCTCTCTCCTCTGTGTTACCTGGGGTGTTTCACTGATTTTTTCCTGCTCTAGGAGGATGCAGGGGATGGGTATCAGTTTATCCTGCTCTGAAGCAGCTGGTGCATCCTTGGGAAGAGGAGAAGGACTCCAGATCTGCAGCAGGGCCACGTGACACCACGGAGGTTTTGTTGGCCTATTTTCTCAAAGCCCAGGTTTTACTCTTGAGCTGTCAGGTCAGATGAGGATTCAGTTCTGCGGCCAAAATAGAAATTAGCCATGTGTGGTAATCCATTAATCCCTGGAAATAATGCCATTTATTCACGTTTTGGGGAGCTGGGCTGTCCTCGTGACGCCTCCTTGGGCTGTGCGAGGAGCAGCCACGGCGATCCCGGGAGGAGCTGTCCAGAGGTCAGCTGTCCAGAGGCTGAGGCTGCCCCTGGATCCCGGGGAGTGTCCCAGGCCAGGCTGGACACTGGGGCTTGGAGCAGCCTGGGACAGTGGGAGGTGTCCTGGAGTAGTAATGAACTACAAAAAATAAATCAGTCCGTGGGGTTAAACCGCAAGTGCCTGAGCCATTCAGAATAGGATCATGGAATCACTGAGGTTGGAAAAGCCCTCCAGGATCACCGAGTCCAAGCTGTGCTCATGCCCACCTTGTCCCCAGCCCAGAGCTCTGAGTGCCAATCCAGGAATTCCTTGGGCTCCTGCAGGGATGGGCACTCCAAACCTCCCTGGGCAGCCCTGCCAAAGTTTAACAACCCTTTCCATGAAAAAACTCTTCCTGATGTCCACCCTGAGCCTCTCCTGGCACAGCCTGAGGACATTCCTCTTGTCCCTCTGCCATTTCCCTGGGACCCGTGCACATTCAGGGAAGAAAGCTGGATACACTCGGATATAAACCAATAAATGCACTGTATCCCCATGAGGTTTTCAAGGCAGCTCCCATTTTTTTCTCCAGGAGGGGCAGCACTTGCCCTACAGCAGAAATGTGTAATAAGAACAGTTTTTCTCTCCCTGGATCTTTTCCTTTCCACTTTTATCAACAAGAGGCTGCTTTTGTAGCACGTGGTTGTCCTTCCTTGTTCAGCCTTGCTTTTTTCCCTGCCTGTTCTCCCGGGAGAGTTGTTACTATTTTTTCCTTCTTGTTTTACCAGGCTGTATCATGACATTGCACCTTTGTGAGAAGGGAAGATGTGGGAAAGGAAAATGCTGTGCCTGCAGCAGTGGGGTTTTGTTGGTTCAAAAAATGATATTATTGTTGCAGGCCCATATGTGAAGGCCAGAAATATAAAGTTCACTTTTTTTTTTAATGGGATTGCAACTTGGTCACCACCCCAGCGTGAAGAGAAGGGACAGGATGAGAGCAAATGGCCTCAAGTAGTGCCAGGGAGGTTTAAATTGGAAATTAGGGAGAATTTCCCCTTCTTAGGGGAAGGGTTGAGCAGGCTGCCCAGGGCAGGGATCCCCATCCCTGCAGGGATTCCAGAGCCACGTGGATGTGGCACTTGGGGACAGGGGTTGGTGGTGGCCTTGGCAGTGCTGGGGAATATTTGGATTTGATGATCTTAAAGGTTTTTCCAACCTCACCAATTCCAGGATTCTCTGCTTGGTTTATGCAGTGCCCAGTCCTTTGCACCTCCTCGGCTGCAGCTCCTGCCTTCCCTTGGACTTTTCCTGCTCCTCTCTCTAGGAAGTGGAAATGCAAAGGGCTCTGGCCAAAAACGAGACCCCAGGATTTGCATAATCTTCGTGGCTGTGTTTATTTCTGATAAATCGCAGGACACCGCGGTGTGTTCCAGCCGCGCTTTATCGCATCCCAGGAGCACATTCCGGGGGAATTGGCGTCTGGAAAACGCTCCTGACAGGGATTTGGAGAGCAGCGCTGATGTTCCTTTCGCTTCCCGCTCTCCTGGAAACCTTCCAGCAACTTCAATTATTCTGTGGGGTTGTTTTAAGGAGATGGATGTATTTTAAGGATGAGAGAGCGAACTCAACGCTGTCTTGGAAAATCAGCCACTGCCAGAATTGATTACCCAAAATGCCAGCGGATTTCAGCAGCTTTTGCTGAGGGTGGAAAGCATCCCAGCATTCAGCACATCTTCCCTGTTAATTCCACTTTTATTCTGGCTTTATTCCACATTTCCAAATCCTCCTCCTTCCTTTCCCTTCAGTTCCCATTAAGTGCTGCTGTGTGTCCCGAGCTTTGTAATTATAAATATAATATAAATTGTTAATTTGGGACATTTATATAATGCTGAATGTGATGCAGGCACAGTTTGCGGTGAGGCATCAAACACAATTCATTATCTAATCCCAAGAATGGGATTGGGGAAGAATGGGATTGCAAAATCCCAAGAATGGGATTAGATAGTAAGACATTTAGTCTGCTTAAATTATAAATAGAAGGAATTGAAGGAGTAAATTAGTAGGAAGCTGGACTGGGGGAAAAAATGAAGGAAATAGAAGGAGTGAATTAGTAGGAAGCTGGACTGGGGGAAAAAATTAAGAAAATAAAGTTTGATGCTAATAATTCTTTTTTATTATTCTTTTTTCACTCATTTTATTAGAGAAAAAAAAAATCACTGAGCTTCCAAAGTGTTTATCCAAGAAATAGCAGGTGTGTGCTGAGTTTGAATTTCCTCCTGGGTGTAGGACATGCTTTGGAGAGGCTGGGAAAAACTGGGAATATTTCCCTTCTGGGTAACAGCTGTGAGAGTGGCGAAAAGGTGGTGTGAAAGTTGTTGTTACGGGAGATTTTTCTATATTTGAGCTTATCCAGGGATTATTTCTGGTGGATTATCCCACTTGACATGCAAAGGAAGGATTTTCTAATGGTTATTCTAATGACTGCCGAGTTCCTGGGTTTTTTAGTGCGTTGGGAGGCAGGACTGTGTAATGCTCTGTGGAAATTGTACTATTAAATTCAATGTATTACCCTGGAAGAGGGAGCTCTGCTGTGCAGCATTTCCAGGGAAATCATTTTCCAGGGAAATCATTTTAGCAGTGGCTGCAGAGCCACCATCTGGATAAATCCTGCCATTTGTGGAGGGCAGAAAGTAAAGGTTGTGTGAAAATGTTTCTAAATCAAGCAGGACTGGCTAATGGCTGAGAAGGCAGCCTGTCCTAATTAATCTGTTCATTAGGGACTGATGGATAAATACACAACAAATTAGGAACAACAGTTATTTTCCACCTCTATTTAGAGGGGTTGGAGTATTTCTGGACCTGTTTATTTATCCGCATCTTTGATTTTCCTTGAATTAAGAGGCAGCACATTCTCATCACACCTTTCCTGGAACTTTCTTCACGTTGGAAATTATTTTCTGGTCTCACAAACCCCAAAATTCTGTGTTTGGAAAGCAGACTGAGCTCTGGCACACATTCCCCAAGGAATTAATCCATGGAGCACTTTATCTGTGGATAAAGGAATCTGAAAAGTCTGTGTTAAAGGCACTTTAAACTTTCTGGCATTACTGCTCTGCTTGGTGGTAAAAGCTTTTCCTCTTTGTTACAATTTTTCCTATCTCTGGGAATGACTCCCAGGCTCATTTCCTCAGTGTCCTCAGATTTTTTTTATGGATGGAGCATTTTTGCCCTGGTTTCTGATGTTGTCATTCTGTTCCTGGATTTAAAGCATCCTGAGTGAATTTTTAGTGTGCACAAGTGGTATCGTCCTTCTGCATCAAAACTCAGTGAGATGAGGCAACGGTAAAAAACAAGGTTTAAATAAATTTAAATCTAAAGCAAATACTGCTTTTTCTTTTAGCTTCGACCTGCCACGAGGAAAAAAACCCATAATATCGATTTGACCTGGAAATTTATCTTTTGCTGTGCTTTCTTTCAGGTCCAGGATGGAACATTCCTGCTCGCCCCTGCTGCTCTCTGTTAGTTTCCTGCTGGCACAAGCTCTGCCACCCAATGGAACTGAGCTGCCCAAAACCACCACAGCCACCAGTAAGGACATGATTTGTGGGATTAGGGTGGCCATAAAGGGATTTCAGTGGGGTTTCCCTGGTGGCACATGTTTTCGCAGGACTTTGCCCCCAGTGATGCTGTTCTGATGGTGCCCTCTGTGTTTGCTGGGGCTCCACGTGACCGAGTTGGGGTTTCGCTTTCTCTTTGCCGTGGGTGGGAAGAGCCCAGGAGAGCTTCGGGAGAGGTGCAGGAGCACAGGGTGTCTCTGCAAGGTCTCCATTGGGCATTGATGGGATGTGTCCCAGTAAATTTTCCTTAGACAACCTTTCCTAGACATCCTTAGGATGAATATATTTAAGCACCACGAGAAACCATTACACGAGTCCTGTGTTTTCTAATGGCAAGACTCGAGGAGGGGGTGAAGTAAATTTATACGAAGTAAATTTTCCTTAGACAACAGGATGAATGTATTTAAGCACCATGAGGAACCTTTACACGAGTTCTGTGTTTTCTAATGGCAAGACTCGAGGAGGGGGTGAAGTAAATTTATATGAAGTAAAATTTTCTTAGACAACAGGATGAATGTATTTAAGCACCATGAGGAACCTTTACACGAGTTCTGTGTTTTCTAATGGCAAGACTCGAGGAGGTGAAGTGCAGGTGTCCTGCGGAAGGTCCTGTCAGGTGAAAAACAGGAGAGTGTTGTTCTGAGGCCTCAGGACAATCTCCTCCTCGCTGGGCCACCCCAGCACCTTTTATTCATCCTCATTGCTGGCTGCAGAATCTCTTCCTCTTCAAACCCTCCCACAACCACATCCTAACACGTGGCAGTCCCGGGGAGGGGCTGCTCCAAGGGAAATGGAGGTTTGTGAGGAAGTGCCCAAGGCCAGGCTGGACAGGGTTTGGAGCAGCCTGGGACAGTGGAAATGTCCCTGCCATGGCTGGGGTGGATTGGGATTATCTTGGAGGTCCCCTCCAACCCATGGCAGGGAGATAAAGCTGCTGCTGCCCCATATAAACAGTGTGACGAGGTCCTGATAAGTGTTCAGGGCCTGCTGTTGACACCCAGTGTTTTATAGGAGGCTGATTTTGTGCTTTATTTGCTTTTAATTTGCCTGTGAACTTCGCAGCCCTGTGGAAGGAGAGCCAGGCAGGAATGCAATGCCAGCCTTGGCTCGTGGCCCTTGGATTGTTTTGGTTCTTGGTTGTAGTAATTTAAATGGAAGGAGGGAAGATTCGGATGGAATATTGAGATGAAATTGAGGGTGGCACAGGTGCCCAGAGCAGCTGTGGCTGCCCCTGGATCCCTGGCAGTGTCCCAGGCCAGGCTGGACATTGGGGCTTGGAGCAGCCTGGGACAGTGGGAGGTGTCCCTGCCATGGCAGGGGTGGGACAGAGTCACCTCTGAGGGTCCTCCCACCCCAAGCTGTCTTTGACTGATGCTGATTTCGGTGTGAGGCCTTTCCTTCTCCAGAGGCCGAGGGCAGGGTGGGCACAGCTCTTCTGGGCACTCCAGAGCTCGGGAGGGGAAGCAGAGGTTGGGGACAAGGGCCCCACCATCAGCAGTGCCAATCTGAGCGTGGCTGTGCTCAGAGCTTCCAAAGGAACCAGATTATTATTAGAAATGAAGCTTTAGCCAAGTGTAAATTTGCTAATTAATTGGTTTGCTGAAACATTGTCGGCCCCTGCTTCTTGTCTGGCACCTGGAGCAGCAGAAAAACAAGTTCCTAATATTGGTCTGAGTATGTAAGAATATGGGAATTGAGAAGGGGAAGTAACTTGTTGGTTTTTCACTTCCCAGAATGTTAATAATGCGAGTACAAAGGGAATTTTGCCATCAATGTTGTTCATCTTCAAAGCTTAATTCGAAATTGTGTTGAATTTAAGTCTGATCATACGGATAAGAGTAATCTAATCATCCCTATTTTAATTAAATCTTAATTTCAGTGATATGATTCAGAAATGATTAGTGTGACTAAAGTGTTTTTCCTAAGTATCAAAGCCTTCCTGACTTTGCAGTGAGGCAGAGTTTTGTCTGACAGACAAGCAGGTGCACACTGAAAATACATTGCTGCAGAAAGAGTTCCAGGATAATAGGATTATCTAATAAATTTGATAGCCATTGAA